>OU026146.1:25833177-27033177 GCA_907269125.1 Eristalis pertinax | reverse complement strand
GAATGAACATCAAAGAATTGATAATGTTCCTGAACGCCACACGACGGTTCTAAATGCACATATATATTCAACTTTCAGAACTGTGGTTTCAAAATGGCACTCAGGAGTTATTTTGAAAACCACCGGCCCTAAGCCAACTAAGGCCGCTTTTACACACGCTAAATTCGTCACAGATTTTTGTATAAAGTGGACAAGGGAGGAGAAACAGAAGGGATCACACAAAGGAAATAACACACAAATTGAAAAAATCGGCGACGAATTTAGCGTGTGTAAAAGCTGCCTAAGCTGCGTAGAGACGTTGCGCTGATACATGCGCTAACCATCTGTTACACGCGATTGAGTGGTTTGCAGTTGATCTTCTTTTCAAGAGCAGTCCGCCAACTTCATAGAGAAGTATTGACCGGACTACACTGACTACTCCCCTTGCACAATATAGCCTTCTTACAGGAGTATAGATTTTTTTGACACATTCCTGGTTTGCAGATTAATTTCGAGTTCAGGATAAAATCTTGGAAATGTCCACTGTCACTCAGATTTAGAGGGATTCCACATATTGTAGGCTGGTCAAAGACTGTGATTTTGTATTCCCTGGTGAAGAAGACTGGCTCTGTTTTCTTCTTCTCTGTTTTTGCTTAAAAAACTTCTTGTCAAAGTTGTTGGACTTTTGCTGTGCAAATGGCATGTCCATAATGAACACCTTCTTGCCACACAAAGGCATCCATAAATACACGTGGTACCGTCAGAGTCTTCAACAGAAATCGTTGATAGATCTCTTTGTGGTACCATCGTGTGTGAAACGGATGGTTTGTGACGTTCGTGTGATGAGAGGGGCTGAATTGTCAACTGATCATCACCTGGTGTTGTGTAGGCTGTACCTCACTGATAAAGTACATTTTCTGCCAAGGCGGAAACCAAGACTGGTTACACGCATACGGTGGGAGAAACTACAGAACAGTGAGTTGCAGCTAAATTTTGCACGGCACATATCTGAGAGGTTTGAGCGACTTCCAACTGTTCCATCGCATGTAGAGGAAGAATGGCGACTGTTTTCAACAGCAGTCATTGCCTCTGCACGGGATGTTTGTGGAGTGAAGCGGCTTGGAGTGGCTGCTGGTGGTGAGAAAAGAACTGCTTGGTTTAAAACACCCGGAGTTCAAGAAGCCATCAGAGAGAAGAGGAAGACCTACAGAGACTGGATTCTCTTGGGGGACTCTGCTTCTCGTGACCGGTACACTGAGGCGCGAAGAACTTGCAAATTAAGAGCAGTCTTGGAAGGAATTCGGCGAGATGCTGGAAAGCGACCATAGATCTGCGAAAGAGGTGTTCTGGCAAACCATTCACGGACGCAGAGGAAGGAAATTCAACATCATCGAAGGAGTCAAATCCAAAGATGGGGTGTTGCTTTCCAATGAGGCGGACATCTTGGGCAGATGGAGCCAGCACTTTTCGGAGCTGCTTTCGGAGCGAACAGGGCACTGAGGATGACGGGGCGGAGAATAGTCCAACGGTGGAGGAAATCATTTTGGCGATTGAATCTCTAAAAATTGGAAAATTCGCCGGTGTGGATAAAATCCGGTCAGAAATGCATAAGGCAATGGGTAAAGAGGGAGTTTTATGGCTCTCTCGTGTCATTAAATTGGCCTGGGAACGCGGTGAGACACCTGGCGGTTGGCAAACTGGGGTGATTGTCCCACTTTTCAAGAAGGGGACAAAAGAGATTGCTCCAACTACAGGGGCATATCTCTTTTAAGTATCCCCGGGAAAGTCTATGCTAAGGTGTTGGAAGCGCGTTCTAGAGCTATGGTCGAGCCCAGGATGGGGGATGAACAGTGCGGCTTTCGTCCCGGCAGAAATACAACCGACCAGCTATTCACTCTAAGAATGGTGCTTGAGAAGGCTTGGGAGTATGCCAAACCCATCTACAGTTGTTCTGCAGATTTAGGAAAGGCATATGACCAAGTCCCTCGAGGTAAACTCTGGAGTGTCCTGCAGGAGTATGGGATTGATGGTCCTCTTCTGAGGGCCATTCAGTCTCTATACACAAACTGTAGGAGCTGTGTTCGGGTAAACGGTGCTAAATCAACACCTTTCACCGTGAGCGTTGGACTTCGCCAAGGGTGTGTCTTGTCACCTCTCCTTTTCATTGTATATATGGACTGGATGTTGCAGCTCAGTTGAGGCGAGGAATGTTTCACAGTGGAAGAGTTGTCATCTTCTTTTTGCAGATGACTTAGTTATCCTCACATCTTCCCAGACGGAACTCCAACGCGCACTCGATAGGTTTGTTGCCGTATGTGCAGATGCTGGGATGGAGGTTAACGTGGACAAATCGGAGGTTATGGTCATTTTCAGAACGCCTGTTCAATGCACTCTGCATGTTAGTGGAGTCCCATTGAAGCAGCTGGAGAAATGCAAGTATCTCGGGTCTTTTTTCGGGAGTGATGAGACGAGTAATGCTGAACTTTCATGTACGATTGGCCAAGCTGGATCAATTTTGAAACAGCTTGGAAGATCTGTAATCAGGAAGACCGAGCTTGGTGTCAAAGCCAAGTTAGCGGTTTTCAATTCAGTTTTTGTTCCAACTCTCACCTATGGTCATGAAATTTGGGTAATGACCGAAAAAATAAGATCGCGAGCGCAAGCTGCTGAGATGAGATTTCTTCGTGCTGTTGTGGGAATTACTCGCCGGGATAGGGTGAGAAACACGGCAGTGCGCGAGGAACTCAACATTGAGAAGCTGCTTCTTCGAACGGAAAGGACTATGCTTCGGTGGTTTGGTCACGTGGCACGAATGTCCCCATCATCACCACTTCCGAGGCGGGCGTTGAATGCGATTCCATCAGGTAGGTGACAGCTTGGCAGACCCAAGACGAGGTGGTTGGACCAAGTCCAAAATCTCGCCGGGTTACGCTTGGGTATTGCTCCTGATGAATTAGAGTCGATGGCGGAGGATCGAGTTGCCTGGCGATCTCTCGTGCGTGGGTTACCCCCGCGACCCCTTTAGTGGTTCATGCGGGTCAGAAGATGATGATGATGATAAAACTTCTTGTCAAATGATGACGCTCCTAAACGCAATGAATGCCTCTAAACTATAGGTACATACTACAAAATTGCAATAAAATATGGGAAGAGTACATTAGCAGGGGATTTTTGGAAGGTGACAGCATGGAGCATGGTTCTTATTACCGGTGCTGGGCACCTTACCTTAATAGCTTTATAATACTGCTCAGTTCGGCGAGGTTATTGAAGAAGTAAACCCCTGGGTGACTACTCCTTCGGGAGGAGAAGGAGCAGCCAGTGCCGACAATAGCTGCATCCTCTTCCTCGTCTCGGAAATTTGGTTAGATGTTCTTTCAGGGCAGACTCAATTTAGGAGCATTGTCACCCGGAAAAAAGCATTTAATTTTGCCCGAATATCCAAACTTGCCATGAGTATGTACAACTTCTCTCATAGAAGACGCAACTCAGCTATTTTTGGTTACTTCAAAGCATTCATAGGACACTCTACAGATTTGTGCTGGCTAAGAGTCTCCATCAACTCGAACCAAAATCACTCATCAGTCAGGGGAATAAAAACATCACCATTGCATGCGTACAGCGAATAGAACGAGATGACATTTGCCAACGTGCCATGACTTAATTAGGCCAAGCTTGTGTGCCTTTTACGAGTTCCACTATATATCAGTGGCTGCCGAATTTCTAAACTTAGCACGCATCTCATTTTAAACGCACGTTTCTCAAATTTAATACTCATAAACCGGAACTCGTTAATTGCACGAAAGAAATGTCTTTTTCGCTGCCACTCCCATCTTTGAAATTACAAACATGCACCCTCGGGTGAGAGCGTGGACAGTAGCTGGCCCCAAGCAATGTGAAACCGGTTTGAGCGCATCCAAATCATAAAATCATAAATTTCCGGTCCACACCCAGGACACGGGCGGAGGCTAACTTCACCTGCAGCACCGAGCAAATCGTGCTCGGATGACATTAATTTTGTACGCAAATTATTTTGTCAACCTTTCTCAACTGTTTGCGGGTTACTTTAATTTGGTTTTTTTTCCTTTCAAGTAAGTGGTCGGGGATGACCACATTGTGGGCGCTTCCACCTCACCCAGATATGGTTCTCGTTTTTCTTTCTGCGACGTTAGTTTCGGCTTATCTGGACAAGAGATGTCATTTTGTGACCGCAGGTCTAGGGGTCCAAGAACTGTGGACACAGCAAGTGTGGTCTGCATTAGACTTGATTAAATTCTCGTCGTCTTGCTTTTCGGGGTGGACGGTGTTAATGGAGTTTTATGTTTTATGCTTGATAGTCGGTTACTGTGTAATTGGGTCATGCCAAGTGTGGTGCGTGGAAGGAACTTCGTGCAGTTTTAGGGGCACTTGGACACAGTCTGCAGGGGCTTGTCAAAAGCTAACAAATTTTAATTGAAGGTATTCCTCGCACGAGATAAGACTTAATGCGGAATGGGAGCGGGGTAATGCTTTGAATTTAGATGCCGAAAGGATGAACGGTGTTGCCTACTTAAAATAATTACAAGTGCAGAGCTTGTCACGTTACCCTAATTGTTGGAAGTTTCCCATGAAACAGGTGCTGTGTCGTGTCGGGAGTGAATAAGGAAATTGTGCAACAACTTGGATCCCATATATCAAACGATTGTCCCTGACAGAGGAATTTAAGACTGTCACGCTCTCTTAGAAGTTTACATGACCAGAACCAAGGATGTTGCAGGAAGTTCGTAAAGGTTTGGTCAGATGCAGCCTTGCCTTCGTGTGACATCATAGTCGTCGGCATTTATGGTCACTTGTATGTGCAATGAAACGAAGTTAATTCATTGCATTCCTGGACGTTTCGACAGGCCTTGCGTCTTCTATAGGAGATCCTTTATGTGAGTCAATGTATATCAGGCACTGGCGTCTGCACCTAATCTCCCGTAGTCCAACAGCTTCGACTCCCGTGGGACGTCGTTGGCGCCTGAAAACGGGGGAGGGTGGAGGTTAATTGAGACCAGGGTTCCTCGGCTCATTACTTTTTATGGAACAACTGAATGGGAATAGACGCTAGTCACCTGGAGCTACCTGATGCGCTCTCCTATAGAGCGCTACTCTGACATATTCGGAGCTCAAGTCTAAAAGGACCTTTTCCAAGACCAGGTCGGGACTTTGAAATAGAGTTGGTGGCGATGGAGTTCTTAGTCGCGAATATCACAGCTTCAGCGAGGTGTCAAATTAGGGGCGCTGGGCAACCATAGGCGCTGTGCTCGAGGTAAACTCCCTCACCACGTAAAAAAATAATTGTTCAGAGAGAATCACTCGGGTACGGACGGATTTCATGTTGAGGACGCCAGTTATCGAGTGAAGAACAATGACGTGGAATATGAGGTTCTTTAAAAGATCAAGCCGAAGAACTCGGGGATGTCCTGTAGGCAGAGAGTCAGGGACTCCTCCAGTATTCCTTACGTTCGAACCTTCCGATATCGATTCAGATCATTTCCTTGTTGTAGCCAAGGTAAGGAGTCGAATATCGAGCAAACAAAGGAGTCGATGAAGAAGGCCACGGTGTGACATAGAAAGGCTAAAATCGCAACAGACTGCCGATGCTTCTAGAATCTCCCTGTTGCCTGCACAAACAACTGGTAAAGGAGTCACAGCCGATTCTGAGAATCTGGAAAGATCAACGTCGATGAGGACCCAAATACCGCAGAATGTTCTACTCAATGTGGAGTCTGGAGATGATAGACTAGAATTCCGTCAGTCCGATCTAGACTAGGTCAAGAAAGCAAGACAAAAGCTGCAGGTGCGGACGGGTTGTGCGCTGAAATCTGCAAGTCATCTTGAGATAATCTGGTTAGGAGCACGAACCAGCTCATATATAAAATATCGTCAGAGGAAAGCTTGTCCGACGAGTGCAATTTCAGTACCGTGTGTGCGATCCGGAATGGAACCCTTTGACTGCGCAAAAAATCGAGAATAAAGTCATCGTGTACAAGACCTTCTCTGCGGTTTCGTATGCTCGCCTAAAGATAGTTTTGAACAGTTTGATAGGTCGGTCGGTGTCGCTTCAGTTCTGAGATGTGCACAGTAAAACAGATCTTCACACTAAGGCAGAATCTGGTGAGAGTGCAAGTCAACACCCATTTAAACAGAAAAATGAGACGACGAGTCAAACTCGTCAGGTTGACAATGCAACGTAACCAACTCACCGAGACCTTTCTTTTCAGAAAAGGATTTTGACTAAGCGACACGCTTTTTCAATATCATCCTGGAGAAGATCACGCAAGACTGACATGCCAACACAAGATGCACGATCTTCCAGAAGTCGGTCCAAGTGTTAACATACGAGGATGACATTGAAGTGATTGACAGAAGCCGACAGCGAGCCGTCAATGAGGAGTTTCATCTTGGCAGATCACTTGGACACAGAAACTTCAGATCTTACGCAGAATTGTCCTTTTTCCACTCCGGTTGTAGAAAAAACTGGGATCAAAACTCCTGACTCGAAAAAAGGCGAAAAGAAAAACAGCACGGATGATTCTTGGTGGCTCCAAAAGAAAAATTCTGCGTCGGATAAGGTCCTGTCTGCTAGGAAGGTGATTGGACACAAGTGCACAAGGCTACATTGCCTTAGCTACATCGAGCGCATAGACACCAAGGTTCTATCTAAGAGGCTCTTGGAATCCGAGTTTCCTGGTTCGAGAAGGTAAGGAATACCGAATCTACGGTATAAAGGCCAAATTATAGTGGACGCAATACAGCTTGGTCGTGACGACTGAAAGCAGCGTGCTCGAGAACGTAGACGAATGAATGCAGCTACAACTGTCAGTCGACCCTCCATGGCTAAAAGTGTAAAACGAACTTCCATGAACTGGAAATCATTCGAAATTGGGTCCTAGACCTATAGTTGAATGCACGATTTTAAAAATAAGAGGCTTACTACTGCTCTGTCCTGTATCAGGTCGTTTTCATGTAAGCTAACTATTGCCGTAGAAGTTAGGCTCAGTTCACCATGGAGCCATACTTATTTATCCGTCAAAAGTAATCTCGAAGCGCCAAGCACGAATCATTGCTATTTGTGAGCGCAGAGAACAAACAGAAGACATTTTTAGAACAAAATGTGATTCATTTAGTTTTTATTTTCAAATTAAATTGAATTAGTTTCGCAACCTCGTCTACTTCATCATAAAACTTTAAAAAAAAAACAATTCAAAACAAAAATATGGGTTCCACCGAACTGCAGGAAAGTCTATTGCAAAGGTGAACAAAGGCACGAAATCCAACTAGTTATCGAATGGCAAACAGTTGCCCGTGCCACAAGCATGTGTACAGGCCTTAAAGTGGCTGCTCATTCGCAGCACTTTGCAAGATTTCACGCTCGCTGATGGGAAGCAATTCGTAAACAAACGAAACGTAAACACAAAAATTTGTTCAACAGCACGCGTTACTATGAATTTGGATTAATTCTTGGCATTTCATCATCATGTCTCACGTCTGGGATCCGTCGATCTGGTTCGACATGTGGTTGTTATTCGCCCAGAGGGAGTGCTACTAAAGCATGAGCAGTTTTTGAAGGCATTTAAGCATTTAGAAAACCCAAATGATGGTTTGACGGGTTTGCTTGTGGTTAACTTTTAAGGGCCGATGTTGAATGTAAACGTCAAGCTAAACGTCAAGCTTTTTCTACATTTCATTTGACATTTCTCAATTTCAGACTAACTAACAATTTGAACCATGGCAAGATACACAATCGAGCAACGCGTTAAAGTTATTCAGGCTTAATATGAAAATGGATGATCAATTTTCGAAGAAAATCATCTTCAGTGATGAGGCACATGTTCACCTCAGTGGATTCGTCAATAAGCAGAATTGCCGCATTTGGGCGTGGGCGAATGATAATCCAAGAGTGATTGTCGAAAAACCAATGCACCCACAAAGAGTGACTGTTTGGTGCGGTTTATGGGCTGGCGGCATCATCGGGCCGTATTTTTTCCAAAATGAGGCCGGTTCGGCAGTTACTGTGAATGGTGTTCGCTATCGTGAAATGATAACGAATTTGTTATGGCCCGAATTGAAAGATATGAATGTGGACGATATGTGGTTTTAACAGGACGGTGCCACTTGCCACACAGCTAACGAAACAATGGCTCTTTTGCGCGACAAATTCAATGGCCGTGTTATCTCACGTGGTGGCGATGACAATTGGCCGCCAAGATCATGACACCATTGGATTTTTTTCTTTGGGGTTATTTGAAAGAAAAGGTGTACGTCGATAAGCCAGCAACAATTCAAGAGCTAAAGGATGAGATAATTCGGCACATTAACGGCATAGAACGTAGATTATGCTTCAGCGTCATTGAAAATTTGGATTTGGCTGATATTTTGTTCCATACATAAGTTAACCATACCAATATTATCATAATAAAAAGAAATATATATAATATATAAATATATAACTATATAAATATAATAATATATAAAAAACAATAATTTCCTAAATAATTTGTGTTTTTTATTCAAAATCAACATCGGCCCTTAAAATTTAACCACCCTTTATATGGTAAATCGCCATCGAGCGCACTTACTTCTGCAGACATTAGAAAAACTGATTGATCTCCACATTAAACATACTCCTTCTTCTTTGTTTGGCGCTACAGTCCGGGGTGGACACGGATTAAGGCCCAACAAGCCTCTCCAGACAACACGATCTATCGTCAGCTGCCTCCAATTGCGCACACCAAGTTGGTTGAGGTCGTTCTCCACTTGTGTGCGCCAACACGTTCTAGGACGTCCCTGTTTCGTTATCTTCGTCCCGGTGCTGTGGTGTTCATCCGCTCTACATGACTTGCCATTTAACATACACTCGCCTGAAATATATGTTCGACCACCGAGCATACTTATGACAAAGAGCAAATTATAAGACAAGGCCGATCACTCGCTGCACAAGAGAAAAGGAAATCCCACAACTTTCTCCCTTGACATCGGCCAAAGCCATAACCTCAGTTCACATTCAGGTGGCTTTTATTTGTCACCTAATCAGCAAAAGGTGGGGGGGGGGGGGGGGGGGGGGCGTAAAGATCTAGACTCTGTGATACCCGGATCTGTAGAGCGGCTACCAGGGTGGAGTGCTCCTGTGGAACAACGCTGTGAATGAATTTCTGCTATCTCTGGAAAGATCTGGGTGTGAATGCGTATGCGGACGATGATGGTACTGGAGCTTCTGGGAAATACATATCCACGATCAGAAATATTACACAGTCGGCCATCTCTGGGCTAGAAAAATGGACTAAAGAGTGGGGTCTAGTTGGAAACCTGCACAAAACAAAGCTAGTACGCATCGCTGGGAAATACAAATCTCCTGCCTTTAACCTCTGCCCAAGCGGGACTGCGCAAAAGTTCAAGCCCAACAGCCAAGTGCGTGTCAGTAAAAACTTTGTACAAGGCAGGGGAAGAAAGAAGAAGCCAAGTACTCCAGGTGAAGCCTGCATGCACCTCTACAATAAGCTGCAAGAAGTTTGTAACCCTTTGTCCTGTAGACATGTATCGGGAAACTGTGTGGAGTTCATAAACGTAATTGAAACATCAAGTGACCATAGAAGCTCGAACGGAATTTGTTCAAACTTTCATGGACTTAGACTGGACTTTGGTAAGTTATTTTGCAGAAATGATGGTTATGCTTTGTTTTTCGGTAATTAGGTTAAACCCGGGTGGCGTATGTGGGACTATTTCCGAGAACGAATCCCTCGATATGCAATTCACCGCGACATGTATGAAAAGCAACAGTTGTACAGGGAACTCTGCTAACTTTTCTTTACAAAAGTTCTCAAAATGGGTGCACTCTCCAACAGGATAACGATGCAGTTCATACGAATCGAGAATCAATGACATTATTTCAAAACAATTCAGGTTTTGAGGTTGCCAGCTTGTCCTCTGGAACTGAACTAAATTGGTCCGAACTCCGAAACGCATACGCTAGCCATCATCAATTCACCACGATGGAAGAGTTGAAACATAAAAACACAAAAGGGCGATTTTTTCACAGTGATTGAAAAATCGCTGTCGCAGTCTGCCATCGACTCTGATTTAAAGAGCGAACGCGATTGAGTTGCTAATTTTTCACAGTAGGTTAGAATCACCCGTACGGCTAAGTTGATATTTTTTCACAGTCCCACGCTTTTAATCATACACACGCCTTAGTAGCTGAAGCTGAAGTCGGACGGGATGTGAACCCATCAAAGACGGAACTCGTGCTATTCACGAGAAGATATAAAATCCCTAGCATAGCTCCACCGAAGCTAAAAGAGATAGAACTGACTTTCACTGATCATGTCAAATACCTAGTTGTTGTAGTTGACAGCAAATTGTGCTGGAAACGCATCAGGAAAGCATCGATTGCACTCTACACATGCAGAAAAATCATCGGCCCCAAATGGGGAATTAAACCAAAGATTACACATTGGCTATACACTGCTATAGTGAGGCCAATATTGATGTATGGCGTCCTAGTCTGGTGGACGGCACTACCAGTGAAGCGGAATCTTACCAAGATAAACCAAGACCCACGCCCGCAGCCGCCCTAGAAATTATACTGCATCTCCTTCCCATGGACACCTATGGCAAACTTGTGGCCACATATGCAGCCATAGGACTAAGAGAAGGCAACAGATGGGACAAAACCCACGGAAGACGGCACAAGGTAATGTTACAAAACACGAATATCCCTAAGGATACACATTATCTGACGCCCTTTATGAACTTTGAAATAAAACACAAGACTTTAATCGCCTCGAGAGAGGAATGTGACGAAGACAAAGTCTGTAGCCCAGCTGCCGGGGAAATCTACACTGACAGGTCCAAATCGGAGAAAGGCACGGGATCACCAATACACGCCAGCTAACCAGAGATCTCGGATGCAATCCGACTACCGAACCACTGCAGTGTATTCCATCCGACTATCAATGAGCCCAATAGAGGGGAGATCTATTGTTTTATACATACATAGACAGTCAGTCGGCCATAAAGGCTCTGAACACACCGTCAATAAACTCCAAGATGGTAAAACCCTGCCATCTGTCTCTAAAGGAGATAGCGGCCAGATGCAATCTTACCCTATGGAGGGTCCCCGGGCATAAGGGTATTCCGGACAATGAAAGCGCTGATGAACTAGCAAGAAAGGGGGCGGGTGAGGTCACTCCCCAATGAATGATGTCGAATGCGAAAAACGATACAAGCCCCAAATGGTCTAAACTGGACACTTGCAGGATATCGAAAGTGATCTGGCCTTTGCTAAATAAAGGGTGGACTGATTACCTCCTAAAGCTACACAGGAAGGGCATTAGTAGAGTGATAGGGCTGCTAACTGGCCACTGTCTTATAGGCAGCCATGCCAGAAGACTTGGGCACCTTATAACGACGTCTGCAGAAGCTGTATGGATGAAGAAGAAGAGGAAACAATATTACATTACCTCGGAACATGTCCTGCACTTGCGGAAACAAAAAGGAGACTACTAGGCGAGTACTACTTTAAGAATCATGAGGATCTGAGTAATATTGACTCAAAGGACTTACTACAATTTCTTAAAGCCTCTAAATGGCTATAAAAGAGGTCAGAAGAAATCACATATGGCCAACAAATCCCAAGAGGGAAGAACTACAAGGTCAAAGGGTAAATGGGTTTTGGACACAAAGTCGAACGTGACAGCACAATGGACCGGATGGTCTAAGTGAGCATGACTTCCATATCAGTCATGCAGTCATGCAGTCATCGCACCTAACTACCTACCTAGTAGCTCTTTCTCAATCCCATTCGCACAATATAAAAAAAGTTTAAATTTAAAACTTGAAATCGCTGTTTAAAATCACTGTGATTAGAAAATCGCAACTTATCCCAACTCTGGAAGAAAGTTTCGCGATGTTCCGATGGACTAACAATTTTGCAACAGATTGCATTGCTGAAAGAATGCAATAATGATGTACACTCGCCTAGTTTACTGGCGATTCCTATCAGTTGTCAGAGCCATACTTCTCTATGGAGATCGAGTTTCGGTGGACTGCGATCTACTCAACTGCAAACCACTCAATCGTGTGTAAGGGATGATTAGCGTATGTATCAACGGGTTGTTAAGGACAACCTCCTTCGCAGCTTAGCACATATTTCTTCATCTGCCGTCGACAGACAAAATTGGCAGATAGTGTCCCGCACAACGATTGCACTGAAATCGTTACATATGTGGATGGAACTCGGTCTTTGACACTCTATCATCCTTAACATCGATCTTCTGTTGCTATAGCTCTTCTTAGAGAAGGACTTTCAAACCAGAATGGTCCTCTGAAAATGTTCACAGATCGCGATTTCACAGGCGTCTACTCTAAAGATCTAAATATCCAATTTTAATTTCGATTGCCGAACCATGGTAACATCATTCAGGTAGTGACTTTGATCATGAAAGTCTCTGGATAAAGTCATATTTAACTCGAAAACTTGCACCTCGAAACTGCATAGTTTAAACCTATAATTTAATGGCCGAGTGTTTTAGTATTCATCTTACTCGGGTGTCGGAACACAGCGAGATTCCACAAGATTACGAAGCGGTCCAACTCGCTTGGAAGAGCTCTAGTTGCTCATTATCACTAAGCACTGTTCAAATGAAACTCACGTCTTTAGATTAGGTCGCCTCTACGATGACTCCCGCAGAAGGTTCAGAATTGCAGCAGCCTCTCCTCGCGAAGAAAAAATCACATCAGTGTCAGCTTTATCGCTTTGTTGGGCCTATACTGGCTTAAATGTGACTGATGCATGTTGGCAATAAGCCGCCGACCCCACCATATGTTCAGGATTTTCAAATGCACAGGGCGATCAGCGCTTGAGGCGCATTGTGAAGAATATGCGAAAGTGAAAGTCAATAAATACAACCAATTTCTTACACAAGCACTCAAGCGATTCAATCAATTACAGAAAGGTTTGAACAGCTTGAAGGATATAAACCAAAGTTTGCTAAAATGTGGGCCAAACTAGCTTCCTAATTTAATTGCGAATCGTGGAGAATGGAGCGCTAAATGTAGGGCTGCTTCGAAGTGTCGGGAAAAGTCACACGTCTCCGATTTGAACTCAAAGATTTCATGAGATGACACATATTGGTCTGCGATTACCCTCAAAGTTTACAAATTTCTTTGTTTGTGATTAGGTCATGAGTGGACTATGAAATTTAATTTGAATGCGATCGCATTATAAATTGTTTTGTCGGAAATTCCTTAAAAATGTTATCAAATAATGAGTGTACAAATGAAACGACAACTTACCCAGTACCAGGACGAGTGGTAGCACGAAACGCTGCAGCGCCACGCATGCGTAGCTGAACGCCATATTTGGAGTGAAGAACTCTTGCCGTTCTCAATCAATACCACAACCTAGAAAAAGAAGAGAAAAAAATGTACAATTAGACACTCAGTCATTGTGTGTTTAAAGAAGATTTTAGGTCATTGCCAGAGCTCCCAGAAATGGAAAGCCAACCGATGTAACAAGCTGCCGTGCATACACGCGATCTGTGTGAAGGTGTTCAGGTCTACGATTTACTAACATCTCAGCGACTTGAGCTGTGTCCAAGAGGTGTGCTTATGTAAATTTCAACTCAAACAGCAGAGGCAACTGGCATCGACGCTTATGGCGAGTAATTACACGCGGCGCACATACACGGATACACAGATAGCGCTACGCGTACGGAATAATTGCGCGCGGTGTTCTATGCGATTGAGTTGCTTTCAAGGTTTATGCTGAGGGGTTTTACGATTTAAATGGGTGTGGCGCTGGTAGCTGGAGTGAATTTTTGTTGACATTCGTCATTTAAATGTCGATTTAGTAACACACAGGTCGGTGGACCTTAAGCAGTTCCGCAAAAGGAATGATTATGATGCAAGCATTATTCCTTATCAGGTCGCTGTGCGGTCGGTAGATTTGGGCACTTTAAGAACCGGCGTTTATAAAATAGGCGGCAATGTGTTAAGTAGTTTGTCAAAATGGCTTTTGGATTCGTGTAATATTTTTTAAATTTTCGATTTCCGTCCGTATAGAGACTTGAAGCACGGACACGCTTCATAGCCAAAGAAGTGACAGCTTTGCGAAACTGGGCAATCAGAGTGCAAATTTTGATAGCATGACGATTAGAAGCGTACAGTAAGGTGACGAAGTGTACAGCCATTCTGGGCCAATAAGGGTAATTTGAAACAGCTTAGCATAAAAAAGACATGAAGACATTAATGCTGGGAAATAAATCAAAACACCACATCAATGTGAACTTTAACTAATTGATTGAAAGTAGCTAACATGAGATCGCCCCACTCGGGGTAAGAATCAAGGTCTAGCCACTTTGCTTAGCAGGCAGGAGACCCATGGAAGGTTTTTGGACCTGCTTTCTGTCATGAAGACCAAGGTGTCTTGAGTCCGCGACGTTTTGATGTTTGTACCGGAAATTCGGCCTACCTCTCCTTCTCGAAACAGGAGGCTCGGATTCGAAAACCCTTGTAGATAGAGCAATGAAGTCCATAGGCTCGATCTAGTTGACGGAATTTTGACTTCTGAACCATACCCACGTGGTGGCCCGTGGCGTTGTGGGTATGTGCGTCGACTCCTACGCACTTGGACCTACCTGTCTCGGTTCGATTCCTGGTACGACAAGAAATACCTTTCATGGCCCCACCTCTTTCGAGTCACTGACAATGCTCAAAGAGTATAACTGTCTAGAAAAAGCTTCCCAAAATTGGCCGTTCGGAGTCGGCATAAAACTGTAGGTCGCTTCCACTCGTGATAGAACAATGGCACGCACAACACGAGTGGTTGCTGAGAAGCTAGGCCCTGACCCTCTACGGGCTGTAGCGCCACCAATATTATATTAACCACACCCACATCTTCGTACAGCTTGTAGAGTATGCGGTTGTGTAATCTCCTCCATCTTCCTCGCAGACTGGACCACATATCTGACGCAGAATTCTTCATTCGAAGCCACCACGAATCAGTTCTGCTTATCGTCCAGCTGAATAAGGGCCTTATTGCAGTCCTTCGGATCAGGAGTTTTGGCCAATTGCTTCGGCAAACCGAACTGTTGCCAAGGGCTATTCTACGTGGGATCTTCACAAAGATGTCGTTTGTGGAGTTCAAGTTTGTCGCGAGATGGACACACTACTTTACTAGGGCTGCCGGAAAATTGTAGCTGTCGATTGTCAGCCTCAAGATTTGCCTCAAGTCCACGGAACGATTTTAGCTCGATAACATATGTATATATTATATTGTCTCCACTGAGCTGAAGACCATCGTATTTCGCCTGTTCTACAGTCGCCGAGTAGGCTTCTGGCCGAGTCTATGTCATTGGCGATAAAGAACAATTGAAGATCATGATCTTCATGAAACATCTGCTGCGGCTGCACGAGTATTAGCTCACCGTGCGCAACGGAAAGGCATTATTTGCTACTTAATCGTCTTTATAGGACCACTGGGACTAACATAAGTGAGACGTAAAGTCTTCCCATCTATCAATAATCCTAACATATTTCTATTTCTCTTGTAACCAGTATATTCCCAACTACTGCATAATGAATGCAAAACAAACCCGGACGTCAGCAAACATCAAGTTGCAACCAACAGTTTCGACGAAATTGTCCAAGTAAACAATCACTAGGCTAGACCGCTATCCCCGTCTCGCCGCAGACACCAACCAGTCCGCCGTCCTCCAACACGGTGCGACTGCGCCGCCCAGAATACTTATTTTTTGAGAAAATTTCTAGAGCACATCTAGTCTCGCCGCTCGCGTCTACAAATTCACTTGCCCGTGCATTGCCCAATACAAGCAACCTTCACCGAGTTCTAAGGCATTTGTTTACATCTTCGACATACCCTTCCCACCGCACCGTGAGTTATGCGGTTTCAAAATAAACAAACATTTAAACAACTGCAAACTAGTGCTAGATTGCCAGTGACCCACATTCGTCTGGGAAGTGAATTTACCGCCGGAACGTGCCTGGGAATGTACATCCTCGTTCACACCGCGGATTAATTGAATAAATGGAAAATGCAATCGTCATGGCACATCTTAAGGTCGCCATTGTGTTCCCATGTCGCATTTAATGGTTTTTAATGGTTTGGGCTCTTCCCCTGTTTTGGACCCACCCTCGAGGGGCTTCGGGGGTAGTTGAAGTGTCTGCACAATGCGAATGCAAATTGCATTCATTTTGATTTCGAGACTGATATGCATTCGGAAACATCATCGTTTACATGCAACCGTTTAAGTTTCAGATGAATTGTTTCATTTTCTCTACGTCCTGTCCTTCGGTTGGGTGGGGAGGTTCTTGGGGGAGTGTTTCGCGCGTGGAAGGGATTATTTGGGATGCAATCAGGGGGCCGGTGGGTACTAATAGATTTAGAAGACACGCTGAATTATGTAGTGGAGAGGAACAGCCTTGACTGTTGGATAACTTGAAGCTGCGGACACAGGACTAGGCATAGTCTTGAGACCAGCGTCCAAGTTTGAAAGGAAGCCCGAGTTTAAGCTGAGCTTCTCCCCACGAGTTGTTGTCTTGGCAACGAATTGATTCCATCAGCAAATCTCGTTCCTGCACGAACAATTCATGTACTTTCGTTCTGAAATAAACTGGTCCCCCCAAACCCAGAGATTCAAGGACGAGAAAGGCTCCCGCAACATCGACGATGACCAAGTCATTCGAGGCATGCGTAATATTTTTATGGTAGCGTGTACTTAGTTCAGCATTGGCCGCCATACTTATTTAAACTACTTCCGTTTTGATGCATGCAATGATTTTATTGACGGAAACGTGTGCTCCCCAAATTTCTTAATGTATGGGCTTTCGCGAACCGTCGTCTCTAGTGTTGGCTGACTTGGATCGAATTGATAGAGGAAAGGAGAGTTCTCCACAGTCTAAGTTTCCAGGTGATATATGGCATAGTCGTTGCGCCCTTGAAGGTAAAAACGTTGCATGCACTCACATTAACTTCTTAAATCGTTCTTATAATTTGCGTGAATATTTGATAGCTGGTTAGTGCGTCTTGGTTTGAAGAGTGTGTACGAGGGTTGTCTAGGTCTAGGTGTGATTATAAAGAGGCACTAAATCTGAGCTAACTATGGCTAATGAGAAAATTTGTTCTCTGGGATGAGAGAAAGAAATATTGAACAACCAGCAAAAATATCAAGTGATCTTGCAAAACTTGATGACTGAAGTCAGCGTGCTCGTAACTATCAAGAACGGAGAGAAGTTTAGATAACACTTGCTGACTCTATGGATCGTATCCCACGAATTGACTCATTTCCACACTTCTGAGGTCAGTGAGTCTGAGGCTGATCTATAGTTGCTTCCAGTCATCGAGACCCACTTAATCTCTACATCTGAGGTTGGGTCTTCTCCTCCTTTTCGAACTAGGAGACACGGATTCGAGGACTCCCGTCTCGGTGAAGTTAGCGTATAGAGAGCTATGAACTATGGCTCCTAGAGGGAAAAAAAGCCTTCACTCAGGCAACACAATTATTGACGAAGCATTCAGAAATTAATCGAGAGCTGAAAACCAAGATATTGGCATTCCTCGCAAAAGTATTGCTTTAATGGCCTCTGGACTGTCAATGACAACGCCACCATCAGCTGATGGTATTTCTGACATTGGTCTCGTACAGGTCGCTTTATTGATAATCAGGACCTCCGATTAAAACAACAGCTTAGTA
Source organism: Eristalis pertinax (assembly GCA_907269125.1). Classification (NCBI taxonomy): domain Eukaryota; kingdom Metazoa; phylum Arthropoda; class Insecta; order Diptera; family Syrphidae; genus Eristalis; species Eristalis pertinax. Next base: position 27,015,466 of record OU026146.1, on the reverse strand, counting down.
CATATTTAACACTTCATGGAATATGCCTGCGCCTGTGCCTGGGCCTGTGCCTGTGCCTCTTTTCGATCCATCAGTTTAAACCTTTATAGTCGTATTATTGATGGGTTAATTTCCTAGCCATTCATCTAGGACTGGAAAGTTGCAGAAGGGTAGATGAGGGTAGGGTAGATGAGATCTAACCAAGCTCTTAGCGACGGATGACTTCTTATAAAGTACTATTAGCAGTAAGTTCAGTACTACCTCTACGCAGGATGTTGGTGTAGTGCAATTAGGACTCGTGCCTCCCATTATTGCAAGACTTCGTTCCATTGTTAAGGCCTTTAAGTTTGCGGTTTTCAGCGCCGCGTGCCAGATGAACAGCCTATTGTCAGAATGGGTCTGACAATCGCTGTGTACCTACAAGACTGACAAACGCTGTGGGTCCCAGCGACAATCTTAGTCTTGATTGATGTTCATTGGCTCGATGTGACCGACTTATAATTATTGACGGGCATTTGCCCCCAAACTGTGTCTGCATTCTTACGGACAGCTCTTAGAGTTCGCGGTTCTCTTATGTCGCACAAAAAGGAAAACATATATGATGCAGTTCTGCGTTGGATCGCCACTAGGATGTAGTTTGTAGAGTTTAAACTTTTCCCGAGGTAGACAAACTCTTTTACTACGGGTAACTCAACTTTCGGGAGATCCTTCGCATCGAACTGTTTTTTGCGATGAATGCAATAAATGTGAGCGTAAAGATTTTAAGCTGGCTAGGCTTTTCCGGGATTTGTTCGAGTGCAACTATGGAAATATTTGATCTTGATTAGCAGAGTCGAAGTGGCACGAACCATCTGAGCATGTGGCATTCTTGTTCTTTAAGCTTTTTAAAGTCAACTTCGTTAATACTAGGGGGTGCCGCCTAGGAATACCAAGTTGTCTTAGCACAATACCGACGGGATCACTCGTGGCTATCCTCTTCCTCTTCCCTCCCCTCGACCTATTCTGTAGCAAAAGTGCAGCTTAATCGACTCTGAGGCTTAGAGAAGTGGGATTCTGGAGGGATAAAACATACCGTCACGCTTCCTCAAAGGTTGGACAGCCGCACAGCGCAACAGACATACGAAAGACTACCACCAACCCTGGCCCCCGAAAAGAACTTTCATATACATTTTGCGAACCGAAAACAATGGCAGGAACAAATGGTACTAGTAAAAAGGGACTGATGGCGCAGGACTCTTCTGTAATAACTTCGCGAAATCCCTGGCACTAAAAGACAACTGCTGCAGAAGTGGCTGCGATACACGACGCATCATTTGATCTGAGAGACAATAGTAAAATCGATCAATATTTGTTTCTGATAGTGAAGCTGCAATAAAGGCCATAGCATTTGACATATTGACACCGAAGCTGGTCAGGTTATGCGGACAAAGCGTCAGTGAGATATCATTGGGGAATGCGGTGACAAAATGCAAGGTAGACTACAGTCCAAGGAAGCGAAAAAACTGACAATTGGAATCTCTATTTAGCTCTATTAGAAAAAAAACTTGAAGACGAAGCTCTGGACAGAACCAGCACTCGATGCTTTGGTCTGGAAATTGAAGCAACAGCAAAGGCTCTAAGGCCACGATTCCAGCGAGGTCAAATATCTTGGAGTAATCCTGGATAAACGACTCAACTGGAACTCACATATTAAGTTCGCCATGGAGCGTGCTGCCAGAGCGCTGTATGTCAGTAGACCTCTATACTGCAGGACTTGCGGTCTCACTCCCAAAATTATTCATTGGTAGTACACAAAGATGGCGAGACCCATTATCACATATGCAGCCATTGTTTGGTGGCCCAAAACACTCCAACTAACGATGGCAAATAAGTAGCAGAAACTTGTTTTGGAATAATAGCTGCCATGCGCTCTAGACGCTATAGTCGGGCTAACTCCCTTACCGATCTTCATTAGAGAGAATAATTATAAACCAGGTAACTTTTCAGGTCACCTCGGCATACTCAACTCAATCCCCAATAGAGACATGTTTTGTACAATGCCGGATATTATAGTCAGTCAACATTTTTTCGGTAGGCTTTTGTAGTTGAAATATTGGATCGCGTAAGCTGGTCTAATGTTGTCCCAGCACAAGACTCTAGATGTCTGCTATGGTACGCAGGCGGATCAAAGAGAAGAGTCTGGAGTGGTAGCAGGAGTCTTTGGCCCAATACAATGATCTCCTACCAGGGGGTCGTATCCTACTGTGTTTCAAGCGGAAATCCACGTCTTCGAGATCTGCGCTAGACAAAACCTCCACTAAGGCATTAAGGGCGCTAATATATTTATATTTTCAGACAATCAAGCAACACTAAAGACACTTTCGTCTAGCCTATTGGACTCCTGAACAGTCAGACGCTCTAAGTGAAACCTGGCTGGGTGCCTGGACACACGGGGGATTCCATTCATCAGTCCTGAACCGTACTGTAATGTCAATTGGACAGCAATCACAACTCTGATTAACGAATGGGAAAACAAACTTCGCCTAGACCAGTGGACTCATGGTCATGGTCTTAAGCAATCCAAACGTTTAATTGGGCCTTATTCATATAAGGAAATACTCAATCTTAATAAAGAAAACATAAGATTGCTAACAAGCCTTCTTACCTGCCACTGTGGCCTGAACTACCACCTTAACAATTTAAACCTGTGTCAAGACAAGGTCTGCCGACTCTGCACAAAGTGGATGAAACTTCTGAGCACATCTTGTGCGAATGTCCGGCACACTAACCACCCTCCGATACAATAGATCTATTCTGGTCACGGTGTCGTTGCCTTCACGGCAAGGGTTGTACAAAAGAAAAAGAAAAAGAAGCAGGTCGACGCTGACCAAGAATGTATGTTATTGGGAGTCTTACAGGGCACTGTGCAGTGGGAACACATGCATTGCGTCTGAACATACCGCACAACGACTTTTGCAAAAGCACAAGCTGCAGAACTATCCAACATCGTCTCTGTGAATGCCCAGTCCTAACAAATAGGGTAAAATGAGGCTGTTCCTAGAAAAGCACATCTTCGACGAGCTGGGTGATTGAGAAACCTCCTAAGATTCAAATGCGAATCCAGTTGATTTTAGGAATAAAAGAATGTCTCGGGGTTAGAAAAACATCTCCTACTATGGTCACAATAGACCCAAAACGTTGGACTAAGTGAACTACGCTCATAACGCCCTCAGGGCTATCTTCCTACATATTGAGACCATTCAATGCCGAGAAACAGATTCCTTAGTCGAAAGAAAAGAAGAACATCACCAATTTTACCATGAGATCATAATGTTGTCCCTCGTGCCATCGTGAGTCTTCCATTTCTCGCTGCATGTCTCTCTGTCAGCACGGAGGACAGCTGCTTTGATTTAGAGCATGTGGCCTGTTATCTTAGTCACTCCATCATTGAATCATTGACGTTCACTGGAAACCTTTTGCGATGGCTTCGTGTTCAGCTGAACATCTCTAATTAAATTCTAACTTGATGGCTACCACTGTGCCCGACATCCACCCATCACATTTTTCCTGTTTGCACAACAACCTCGATGTGCAATGAACGAACAGATGCGGATATTTGCTCTGCAAATATGTAATGAGTCGTAAACTCAAAACATTCTATACAAACTGTTGCCTCGATTACTCATCCAGCTCCCTGGCAGGCGACACCTTAGCACATCCACCCCGTCCACCGTCCACATTGAAGGGATAACAATCTGTCACCTCTGCCCGCGAACACAGTCACTGGCCCAACCTTGCCAGGGGCGGTCTTTGTTTTATCCGTCGTCGACTTCGTTTCGTTCGCCGTCAACAAGTTATGCCGGAGTCACCCTTAATTTCGTCAACATGACCTCATCACCCGCCGACTGCGGGGGGACGCTGAATCAATCGTAAAGAAAGTTATGAATCCCCGCTCTCTGGTGTCCTGATGAACCGCGAATGCTCAATGGAAGCAGAAAGCAATCAGAGAGAGAACAGCAGAGCCAACTGCGTACCGGGGCCCGTGAGCTGGGAATTGTCGTGTCGAACTGCCGGCTGACATGGCACATGAATTGATTACGAAACCGTACATTCTGGATTGGTTTGTTATTTTGCGGACGATGTTTCGACGGCTAGAAAGTCCATTTCAAATTGAGGCGTCATTGTCTGCTTTTCTGCTCTTTTTTGTGGCGTTGAATTCGACGTTAAAAGTAGGTGATCACCACCATTTGGTAGAAGAATCACATTCAAAGAGTTGAGGTGGTTAATATTCGTGCCATTTTAGACGACAGATATTCAGCTTCCAGGCCATATCCTCACCTGAGGCCGTTATGCTAATGTGAGCTTGCTGTGTACACGAAAAGATGTGCCGCGCTGTCCATGACGGAGTGTAGAAGAACAGAGATCAGCAAACTCCACGCCACACATAAGATCTCGGCCATCAGCAGACGTCAATATGGTGAAAATTACGCCGCTAATCGGGGATACCCAAGAAATGCAGATCGACACTCACCGTACAACTGTTAGCATACGCGGATGACATTGACGTCATTTGGTAGAACACAGCGAGCCGTCAACTAAGGCATTGAATCGGAAGCGGTTACAATGGGTCTACCGGTGACCGAGGGCACCACGAAGTATAAGCTGTCCTCAAGGAGGGACATACAACATCCAGGGGCAGCTTTAACTTCGAGGCAGTCAGGCACTTCGTCTACCTCGGCTCCGCAGTAAACAGTGGGAACAATCCTTGTTGCTGACGGCTGTTTCTTTGGATTCAAGAGGCAATTGAGTGACAGAGCAGTCCCTTGATGGACCAATTTGACTTTATTTAAGACACTAATCTTCCCTGCCCTGCTCTATGGCCCAGGGACATGGACAATCTCAAAACCAAGCGGAAGAAGAAGCCCTTGGTCCTCTCGAGAGAAAACTTCTGCGTTCAATCTTTGTTTGCGTTGATGGCATTTTAAGAAGAAGATTCTACCACGAACTATATGAGCTGTACAGGAAAATGAGTCTAGCCAGTTGCCAGCCCGATTGCTAGGCCATGTAGTGGGCAGGGACAACACACCTGCAGTCCTATGAATCTTCGATTGCGCGCCAGTATGACAACGCAATAGAAGATGATCAGGAAACCGTTGGCGCAAACATTTGGGAAAGTACTTGAGCCTATTTGGCGTGCCTAAATGTGGCCACATGGAGAATTTTGTTGATTGAGACCCAGGTCCATCGCGGACTGTTTCGCCATCAGAATAGAAAAGAGTTGGACTCACATATGAATCAAATCTATCTTATTCAGAAGTTAAAGGAAAATGCACATGAACAACGTCGTGGGTTCGCTGAATGGAATCCGGAACATTAACATGCGGACGATGACAATCCACACGACGTCCATTAAGCGGTAGAACATCAGCAGGAAGTCTCCGTTTGGACGGCGAAATCATCGGTCTAGGAGAACAAATTTTGAGCATAATTAGATAATTATACGTGATCACGTGGCACGTACGCTGTGGCTACACTAATCACCTGTGCGACTTAAATATAAGTGAAATTAATTGACGACATCACTCCTCTGGCCTCTGTTTGACCTTGTGATATGTGCAAAACACTGAAAACCCAAACAGTAAGATAACACCCTTAACATCCTGGGAACGGAAGAACAGAGGTAAATAGTCCACGGAAGTAATGATAATAGATCGGGTATTTTTCGAGTCATCAGACCAGACGGTTCGAATCTGATAACACGATGGCCTTAGCAAATCAACAAGACAGATTTGAGGGAACTAAGATACCCCAGAATCGGCCTAATGTCTTAAAATATTGACAAACGATGTTGGGGTATACAGAAAACACAATTAAACACCACCGAGACTGTATATCGATAGCAGCATACCCATGCTCACAAGTACCGGACAGTGGGCAAAAATTCTTGCTGAAGCCAGTTTGACGCTAGTTACTGAAGCTTTTTTTCAGAAAGTTCTCTGACCTTCTGACAAGACAATGGAATTTGAATAATCCAATAAAATGTCAACAGTTGCAAAAGAAGCGTCCAAACACTCATTTTCTCAGAACGCATTCTTTGGACTCCATTAATTTTCGTTAAATCCAGATCTAGGCCAAGGTGACTTCGATCTATCCATCGCTTGAACCCAGACACGACATCAGTTCATTTGCGTCGCATCCTCCAAAACATCAATAAATTGATTTGTGGAGTTCAGCCAAGTTTTGAAATAACTTTCATTTCACATGCAAAGCAACAAACCCAAGCGTTGAAGGATATTAATTACACACGTATGCAGACTCATTTGGGGCTCTCCTTGAACTGTCAAGGTGCACCATTAGCAGGAGGTTACAAAAAAAACAGCAAACCGAAAAAAGAAAACGGATACCGCACCTGTCTTTCAGACAAAACTACACACATCATCCTCACACAAGTTCCACGCTAGTTTTCAAGCAGCAATACTTGCGATTCCCTGCTGGGAAATTTTGTACTGAAACTTATGCCGGCTCATTGTGGGCTAACAAATTTTAGTACCAATTTGATAAAAGGGTTAAAATGTTGCCTTTTTGAATGACAGAAACGGAAACTGACCATGTTCTTCGTTCGAATTTTTTTTGCGCACTAAAGCGGACTGTTGAGTGGTCTTGAAACTCAAGCCATTCGATACCGATGTGAAAACAAATTTCGCTTTAAGGACCATACGGTAGTGGAAGTTGGGTTTCGACCCAACGGTCATGATTTTTCGGCTGCAGAAACCGAGAGTCCTGATTTTTTTTTTATAAAAATGTGTTCAGAATCAATGCCCAGCACGTAATGAAACATTTTCATATTGTTACGTTTCAGCAACTGTCAATGTTACCAATCTCATCCAGCTGTCAGAATATTCTGTAAGACTTGCCCTTTCATCGTTCATATTTTTATGTTGAACATCGTGCATCGTTTCATGTCGAACGTGCGGAAATTATTAAAAAAATAGTCTCGGCTCAGGTTTATGAGGCACGCAACGTGAATTTCATCGTGAGGTCGGTCCTTATTATGGCTTCAGTGTACTGCTTTCGTCGCATCGTGGACAAGTGTGGGTGTGGGGACACCTTTTTGGACCTTAACCCACCAACATCGCATCTTGTTTCATCATCGCATCTTGTTTCTTTCGCAATGAGGAATGGAACACCGTTACCATCAATGGTAGAGCAATGTTATTCGACTTTCTGAGGCCAGAGCTCGGAAACATCGATATATCCGATCTGTTGTCGGAGCTGCATGCCACCTAGCAAGCGAGTCGATGGATCAATTCATGTTTGGGTTATGTGTGAAAGAAAGTCATTGCAGGAAATCTTCTTCTCCCTGTCCCGTCCACATTCTACCCACTGCAGTAAATTTCAGGCAGTAGTATAAGATATCCAAGAGGCTTCCCGCTTACTATCAATGAAGCCGATAGACGGTTTATTTGTCGCTATATACATAGACAGCCAGGCGGCCATTAAGACTCTGGATACATCATCATTAAAATTAAAGATTGTGAAACTTTGCCACCTATCTCTGAGGAAGGTAGCGGTCAGATGCAACATTACCCTATGCTGGGTGCCTGAGCATAGTGGTATGCCAGGCAACGAAAGGGCCGACGAGTTAGCTCGGGGTGGGTTTGCCACTGGAAAGTAATCAGGACCGTCTTTACTAGTAATACCACATTGTTACTTGACAGGAGGTGAATGGAATTAGATACTTGCAGGACTTCAAGGCTAATTTGGCCTTCAATAAATCCAAAAAAAAAAACTTGCACACTCCTAAAATAAAATAGAAAGAAAATCAGTAATGTAGTCGGCATTATTACCGGTCATTGCCTATTTGGCACACACGCCAGAAGGATGGGAACCCCCTACAATGACTTCTGCAGGAGCTGCAGGGACGAAGAGGAAGAAGAAACCACGCTTCACTACCTCGCCACCTGTCCAGCACTTGAAAGGACAAGGAAAACCACGCTAGGCTGATATTTATTTAATAGCCTAGAAGAAAGAAGAAGTGTCAGATTTTAGAATTCTGTACAAATTTATAAAAAAAAACACTAAGTGACTGTAAACCAGCAAAGGAGTGCATCTTCCTGGATATGTCACTAGCATACCAGTAGATTATTTCAGGTGTTTAGTTAGTGCTCTAAAGAGGAACCGCTGCGTAAGCTGCCACATAGTGATATCACAATGGATCCAATCAGGACCTACGTGAGCCAAAACTGCTTAAGTTGCGGCAATCACATAAAGCTAACCTAATCTAACCTATGTGTGAAAGAGCGATCCCACGGGCAAGCAAGAGGCAACCCACGGCAACGTCATCAGCCGTGCAAGAATCGATTTGGACAAGACAGCATCTCCCGTGAATATTCACAAGGAAGAACTGCTACCCTCTCGGCCACCGTCGACGCCGTGGACTTTCTGCTAGCGCCCGCCGCTTTTGCAACGATAGCATAGCTTCTGCCCTCCGAGGTAGCAGTTTGTTTCGAGGGTCCCGCCGTCAACCTGTCCTGCTTCGGAGACACCCATTATTTTGTATGTGCCACATGCACGGGAGAAATTAAGCTACTGCTCCTTTTTGCTGAGGTGGAAGGTTCCGATCTAGCCTGGGCCATATGTTCGTCTGCCTTTTTCCTCACTTCCTCAAGCACTAGGGCCTTCTCCAGGTAGCGAAGATACCACCTAACTCCAGGACCACTAAACCCCATCCTGAGTGGATTATCCAATCCACCGGGTTATCCCGGAGAAGGCGTGGACAATTACGACTCATTCTCTTAGCCTTGGCTTTAGACGATTGAGGGTTCGCAGAGTTCTCAATCTCCACTAAACTTCTCTTCTTTGCTGCCTCGCTAGAGGTGGAGAGGCTAGAACTTTACTCCTACCTTGCCTATCGGTTTGTCCAGGGATCTCGCAGCTTTCCGTCTGGAGCTGGGTTGCACCATCCTTCCGGCACCCCTGCTGGCCGCTTCAGACTCAGCACTTTTTATTTTTCTGTCGAGCCCCTGCTCAACACGACTTGCTGCTACTTCTGAGGTTACCCCCGCAGCTTTTTTAGCTCGCCTTTAATTTTTTTGTTTTTGTTTTCTGGTTTATTTATGGAATGAAGGGTTATGGAATCCTGTGGAAGGGATTTATTCTACAGTATTCTCTCTAAGCCAGTTTCCTTTAGAAGTCTGAGAATGAGAGATAGTTCTAGTGACTTTAGTTCTTTCTCTGATATGAGGTGCTTGCCCAGATATCATTGTCTTCTGTTTGATAGTGCCTCATAAAATCCCAGAATATGTTCTCGAATTTCATTAGATTCTCCACAGAATCTTCAGAGACCTTCTTCTGATACCCCTAGTTTCCTTAAGTGCTCCGTGAGTCTGCAGTGCCCTGTTTGGATACGGAGTTTGTTCTTGCTCACGTGCTCCAAACTTCTTTCGGTTATATGGACCTAAGAGTTTCTTGGCTCCGGTTCCTTCTTTCTAGTTCCCCTGAACTCTTCACTGGGGAAGTGATCTCCTACAGCACAGAATGGTTCGTGGCCTATATGCCATTTGGAGGCCTATCCGATGCTCCTTTCCTAGCGAGGGCATGTATCCGACAGAATTTTACTCTGTTACTCCTACTCAGCTTCTTAAGCTTCTGTAGACAGTCCCACACAAGCTTGGATTTGATGATGTAGGAGTGTAGTGCTATGATAGCAGCTAGACTGACCGACATTATTGCTATGTCGCAATGGGTATAGTTTCTGTGAAGATTGATTTTAACGCATCTGGCATAGATTTCTGTCTGAAAGATGTTGCTGCGTTTCTCCATGGATTCGTTGTAGTTTGTCCTGGGTCCGGATACTCCTGCTTCAGATCCTTCGTCAATTATTGATCCGCCTGTATACCATTTTACCGAATTGCTGTTCAGTCTGTGGACTATGGCTCCAATCCTTCGGAATGGCCAAGGGTGGCAGCTTCTTGACTGACTGGGATGCTTAAACCAAGGACTCGCCATGCTTCGAAAAATCGTTAGACCACGCGATTAGACTGAACCAATTCCGTGTATTCTACAACCACAGATGAAATGGTTGCAGATAGCTTAACAAAAGCTGTAGCTTGTCACGAGAATTTGCTTTTGTTTTGTGCCGTTCATTCTCCGGCTCCTTGGTAGCATTTTCTTTGAATTTCGGCTTGTAACGTTTCGTTGAACAATAGACACTAAAAGAATATACCCGAGGTAAGGCCCTGTCGTAAGAGGCGACTAAAATCCACTTACAAAAAACTGAGCTAGAGCTATTGATTTAGGAAACCCGTGCTCGATCCCTTGAATTTCCCAAAATCTGGTAGACAAAAGCACTTCCATTGACTATGCCCAATCTTATCATAGATTGAGATTCATTGAAGGAAAGTAACATTATAGGCGACTAGTCCTGAATGTTTTGGAATCTTACTGTAACCATTGACTTGACAAAGCTTCATCAAAGGCTATATTCTGGAACTATGGTTGGTCAAGTAATCGTGCATTAGATGAGGTGGCCTAATGGGGGCGTCTTGGTGCCTGTGGATTATACAAGCATCTCTCTATTACGACTAAAGACGGAATGGTATGTGATTCAAATCGGGCACTGCGACTCAAAGAGCAGTTTTAGATGGGCCTCGTATTTCACCAAGTGTAGAAAACTCGAATTTTTGCCGTCCTGTAGCTGAAACCTGGTAATAACAAAAGAGCAGAGCGAGTCGTGATGCCTTAGAAAGAACCTTTTCTGCATCGAATACATGGTTCAATCTGCGAAGAAGACCGCTAACATCACGTGCCTCGTACGCATGCGGATGTAGTCCAGAAGGCAAAAAATCGTCGACTACACTCTCTCGGCAGCATTAAGCGTATGGACAACGATGTTACAGCTAAGAACGTCTTCGAATCCAGTCCTTCTGGTTCAAGAAGGACAGCAAGACCAAATCTCATGTATAAGGACCAGGTCATGGCGGACGCAAGGCAACATGGTCTTGATGACTGGAAGCAGCGTGCCCGTAACTGCCCATGATGGAAGGCAGCTATTCCTTAGTCTCAGACCCTCCATGAGTCATAGGACTAAGTAGTAAGTAGTTTCAAGTAAATGACTTCTGCATCATTCAAAAGATTTCGATACGTAGACAATGCACTGCACAACACTCATCATCCATCAATCCCCTGCTCATCCATGATGGCGAGATACTTAATAGTTCGATTACACAGAAAAAATTCCCATCAATTCATCAGACGAATGACGACCCGACGTTGATGGTCATAATTAAATTAAAGAGTGTGAAAAAATCAGTAGTTTTCTTTCCACAAATCATTGCGTGAGTCAATGTTCACGACATTCAAAGTAGTTCTCGCCGGGAGTGTATCTTCCGCTGTACACGTGTTTTCTGTCGAGATGAATACAAATAGTTTTCTGAAAATCGCCATTTATTTCGATTCGAATGCGAAAACATGACATTTTGCGAAGCACAAGCGCTTCGGTTGCCAGTTACCCTGCGAAGCGTGAAACGAGCTCACCGACAACACTCAACACTTTGCGTCGAGAATTGTGTCACACTTACGCGACGATGATGTCAGATTTCTTTTTTATCAATTGAGAGGCGGCATTTGGATAAAAAAAACAGTAAACGGCGTTTGGATATAAAATCAAGCTAATAATAGCCATCGACCAGTCGATTAAGTCGAAGCGGACATGGCATCGGATTAAACTCTGGTCATGAAGCATTCCCAGGAGTTGATGATAATGTTGCTTTGGTTTGGAAATCACACCAAATTCACCCACGAGGATTTTGTTGGGCGTGGAAGACGTCATCTCTAGTTTAGGTCTGAACCGCAGTGAATTTCAAATGAAAGTGGGAAGTGCAAGTTCCCCTGGAATGATAAACGGCGACTTTCTCACGACTGCCCTTAATGTCGCCCCTTCATGGTTGTCATCAATTCTCGGGCCATGGTCCTTACTGAATGCAAACTCCTCTTCTTGACATCGACTCGAAGAAAATAAAATCAAAATTGAGCTCAAGGTTCTTGGCAAGCATGACTCTGAATGCTGACCGACTTACGTGAAAATGAAATGAAAAATCTTTTGACGCGACATTACTACCACCATGTCACTACGCTTTCCACATACTTCCACCACTTCTCTGTGTCGTGATGTGCTCCAGAACTGGATTCAGTCAAGGGCATAAACGGCGGTCTTTGTTTGTGCATAGAGTGTGAGTTCGTGAATGGAAGAAGCGTGGCCTAACTGGTTTGTGGAACAATTTGCATCATCAAAGTCGGGCCAAGAATTTGACCAGTTTGTCAAGATCGGAATTATAATTTCCCGCGGTATGAACCTGATTGGATCGACAGAGGTTAAGAGAACGGGTGTTAAGAAGATTATGCGTTTAATATGTCGATACTGATTTTCAAAGTGATTCTACCTTCACAACTGAGTTTTGGAAGTAGGTGTGGCATGACAGGTACCTCGTTTAGTGTCACGATGAAACGTAGTGAGTTTAGTTTTGGTTCTGTATCAGAGCCTGGGAAACAACAAACGAATTGCAGATTCGTTGCAGTTACATCATATGTCAGTAGAAGGCATTGCTACTAGTGATGAGTTAACTCGAGTTTATAAATCGGGTCAAACCGAATTACCTCCAAACCGAGTCGAACCAGGTTAAATTGATGGCAAATCGAGACGAACTCGGCAGCCGTCTACAACAAGTACTTTTCCGTTTCCATAAGACGGGTCTACTCAGAAGGGAATCTATTTTGGAATGGAGGCTATCGATTCTCTAGGTTTCAAAATGGACTCGCTGGGTATAAGCCCCTCAGCACTGAAGAAGCAGTGATGACGAGTTCTTTCTTTCTAGAACCTACTCCGACCACGGGAAAGTTTGCAACCGATTGCATCAGCGACGACGGTGAAGTATTTGATATCGTCGAGTTTCTTTTGGAACCGCTGTCCGAATATTGTGATTTTTGCTACATAACGTGAACCAATTAGATGGGCATTTTCTTCGGAAATGTTCTCCTCCAGTAAGCACTTGATAACGTCGTAGTAATATAAAGGTGTTGCCAGCACAAGTTTTTGCGAAAGTCAGCACCAACTTTTCGTTGACGGATTCACACAGCTGAAGGAACTTTTGGGTGGCTTAGTTAGTCCAGGCCCGGGGGTAGTCTCCGCCGTCTTGAATGAATTTGTGAAATGTGGCAAATACGGAGTGCAATGTTCTGGGGTAGTCGAACTTTGCAAAGTCTTGATGACCTAAGCAGATTACCAATCAACAAACCAAATAATACTGTTTGAATCAATTCGAGTTGCAACTCGGTTCCCTTTAATTCCAAGGCGGTTTTACTCGGTTGAAGAAAGTTTCGTCATGTGTCATTTTTGCTTTGCGCTGCAGTCCGGGGTGGACCTTGGCCTCAAACAACAAGCCTCTCCAACTACCGCAATCTCTGGCTAGTTGTCTCCAGTTTCGCACGCCAAGTCCGTTAAAGTCCTTCTCCAATTGGCGGCGCCACATTAGACGCGGACGTCCACTGTCCCACAGACCCAGAGTCAAAGATTTTTCGTCCCGGAGCTGAGTTGTCCATACGCTCTACATGGTCCAACCACATAAGCAGTTGGATTCGTAGACGCCTAGTTAAGCTCATGTCGTTGCTCGTGGTTGAAACTTTTCCTTCAAATACCGTCACAGCAAATAAAGGGTGATTTTTTAGGTATTATCTTTTTGGCAACACTGGTTTAAACAGCTGACGCACGTTTCGTGTTTTGTTTCACTGTCAAACATCTTCAGTTTGGTCTATAATTTAACCATGAATCGTCTTACAAACGAACAACGCTTGCAAATTATTGAATTTTATTATCAAAATTTTTGGAATGGGCTCTTGGAAAGTTGGCCGAAGATTTGATACCGAAAAATTGTGTTCAGCGACGAAGCTCATTTTTGGCTCAATGGGTACGTAAATAAGCAGAATTGTCGATTTTGGAGTGAATATCAGCCAGAAGCATTGCAAGAGCTACCAATCAATGCATCCAGAAAAAGTCACAGTTTGGTGCGGTTTATGGGCTGGTGGCATCATTGGACCGTACTTCTTCAAAGATGATGCGAATCGTAACGTAACTGTGAATGGTGAGCGCTACCGTGAGATGATATCCAACTTTTTTTTTGCCCAAAATGCAAAAGCTTGACTTGCATGACATGTGGTTTCAACAAGACGGTGCCACATGCCACACAGCACGCGCAACAATGGACTTATTAAGGGGCGAGTTCGTTGAACATTTTATTTCACGTTCGGGACCGGTCAATTGGCCGCCTAGATCGTGCGATTTAACGCATTTAGACTATTTTTTGTGGGGCTATGTTAAAGCTCATTCAATTGACGCATTGGAAGACAACATTGAAGCACTTACTCGTGAGATACCGGCCGAAATGTTGGAAAGAGTATGCCAAAATTGGACCAAGCGGATGGACCATTTGAGGCGCAGTCAAGGTCAACATTTGCATGAAATAATCTTCAAACATTAAGTTACATGGACCGTACTATCGATTCAAATAAAGATTTTATGCATTTTTCTGAATTTTATGGGTTTTTTTTTTTGAAAAACTTTCCTATAGCTTTTAAAAAATAACCCTTTATAACCAAAGATCGCACGCAGAACTTTTTTGAAGAGACCAAGGTTTCCAGATTCCAGAAGAGCGATTCTTCATCCACTTTCGGTGTGGCCCATGCCTCCGCTCCGTACTGCAGAACTGGGATGATCAGAGTCTTATATAAAATCAGCTTGGTCCTTTGACAGACGGCTCTATTACTCAATTGCCTCTTGGGCCCATAGAAACAACGATTGGCAGAGTTACTCTGCGTTTGATTTTGGAACTGATGTTGTTTGTACTATTTACTGCGGAACCGATGTTATACCTGCCCATTATGAAGCTCTGTCCAAGACATCGATGTTTTATGTTATTTTTTGATGCCAGTATATATTTCGTTTTGCCCTCATTCACCGCCAGCACTTCTCGTCTCAATGCTAGCAAACGCCTAGTTGGCGACTCGCTGTGTTCGTGATTGGCACGTCAATGTCCCCGGCGTATGATAACATGACAGCTGGCTGCCTTGTTTAACTCCTTTTTTGGTAAGTTCATTACCGAAAAGCTGATTCTCCATCACCATCCTGGATAATTGGACGAGTTTGTCAGTAATGTCAAAACCAGACATGGCGTTGTACAGCTCGTCTCTATGCACAGTGTCATATGCGGCCTTGAAATCGACGAATAGGCGGTGGTTATCGATTTTGTCTCGGTCGTTCGGTCGGTCTTTCCCAGGATCTCCCGATTTTATCGATGGTGGACGTCCCTGGCCTGAAGATAAACTGATAAGGGCCTATCATCGGGCACTTCTCTGTGTACTTAGTAAAAATGGCTTCACAACTATGACCCGGAAATACGAATTCACTATATCTAATCTTATGCATAGAGCCCTAGAAATAACATCGATCTGGTGCGATGAAGATGATCTCTCCAAACAGATATAATTCGATTCACAAGAAGAAGAACAAACAAACTTCAAACTCTAAAACTTAAAGAAACCAGCATTGCACTAAAGGCAGAGGTACAATTTCTGGGCAGAACACTGGATCAAAAACTCTCTTGGAGTGCTAGCATCAACAAAAGATACGCAAAGGTCATTAAAGCTCTTTGATCTTTAAAGCAACTGGTAGGCAAGACATTGGGACTAAACTCAAAAAAGATTCTGTGCATCTGCAACCAAAGGGTTAAATCAACCATACTCTATGGCGCTGCTATTTTTGGTAGAAAAATGTGAACAAGGAAGGGCCATAAAGAAACTCAACAAAATACAACGTCTAGCTTGTATCTGCACACCTGGCGCAATAAGAACAACACCGACCACAGTCATGGAAGCAATACTGAACATCCCACATTTACACATCGATATTGAAGGATGCAGCTCAAAAATGGTGTATAGATGGATCGAAATCCCACAAACAAAGTAGGGACTGGTGTGATAGGACCAACATGTAGCCTACACATTCCTCTCTGCAAGAAACAACAATATTTCGAGCTGAACTGTTTGCAATCAACGAATCCGCTCATCGTATTAGTTACAGAAAAACCACTGACATTAAAATATGTATATTCTCAGACAGCAAAGTGGTTCTTAAAGCGCTAAAGCGGTACGCATTTAACTCTAAGGCTGTCTGAGAATGTCACAAAACATCAAACAAAAGTTGATTTGGTTGCCAGGACATGAAAACCATGAAGGTAATGAAAAGGAAAAGGCTGGTGCTCAGATACCCTCCCCCTTTCTGGATTCAATAACACAGACACAAACCCCCATTTACATAAATGGATGATTAAACAAAGGTACCAGTTTCGGAACGACCAGGAGGGTATGAAACACTCAACGATGTTCATAGAACAAGCCAAAGAAGCTTAAGCACTTAAAAAGGCTGACCAAAGAATTTTCTGTGGAGCACTACCAGGATACGAATCATGTTATTACCACCGCCACAAAATGGGTATCACCAATACACAAATATGTAGGCACTGTGACCACCCTTAGGAAACTATGGAGCACATCCTGACCAAATGCCCAAGCCTTGCCAGAGAAAGATTCAAAACAATGAATGAACATCAATCAATAATCAAAGTAACAGGAATCCCATCGAGGAAAGCTGTACAGTTTTTGAAGACGGCACGCAAAGCGTTGTCGAAAGGATTTGATCTTTACGGTCGCAGTATTGTCACAAAACACCCAGATTTCTTCAATCATTCCGCCGACTCATTTTATCCAGAGACCTTCACTCTAGGAGTCGACGTATTTACTCCTTATAACACGGTGGCCACTCCATCCGCGATCACTTGATCTCCATCTCAGATGTTTCTCTTTCCGTTTATTCGAGGAACACTCGGTTTATAGTCGGAGCATGGGTGTTAAGTATCCGATTTTAGCCCCAGATTCTGGACTATGACTACATCCAGCCTTCTCCTGTACTTGTCCTCATCGCAGATCGATATAACATCTTTCTAATAACACTTTTGGACATCTTGTAGGAAGTCGTCCGTATGTCCTAGTCGCTTAGGTCTTTGTGATCGTATACAGTTCAATTTCAAAGATATAAACCTTAAACTGGCAACAATGTGATCAAATCAATTGCAACCATCAAGCAAACATGGCAAGCGAGTGCATCTCGTAATTTTGTTGAGCACGTGGAACGAGGCCACCCTCTTGAGTGGCCAACGATCGGGTGAATCAGAGAGGACATGCCATGCAATCGTCTTTGGATCGCGAAAGGATACGGTCGTTGGTTAGCTCACGGTAGAGTCTCGACATAATACTTGTTCTCGTCGCTGTTTTCTCCCGGCTTTTTTTCTTCGTGTCATTCTCTTTCAGGAAGAGGATTGTCTGATCTGTATCCAGAGACAGTATTGACATAAGGATGTCCTGTAGATGGTGCTGCAAAGCAAACACGTTTCACACACACAATCGTGGCTGCCAATGCGACGGCAAATTGTGAGTCATTCGGTGCATGATGCAGTTTTCATAAACTCATTAGTTCGTCTATCATAAGAGAACAGAAAAGTTCATTGCAACAATTCTTCAACAGCAGGGCTTTGAAACTGAGTCCCAAGTCCAAATGTGATTGATGAAATTTTGTCTCAGCAATCATCCATCATAACACATGGCCGTTGTGTACATCTGCCGGAGCACTTTATTTCGAAATTTTGTGTGTGTATTTCATAGATTCCGCCGAGGGGGCAGATAATTAATTGCTTGTTAGTCACAATGAGCTACAAAAAAAGCACAAGCGATAAGGGATCTACTTATCTGTGAACTGCTATTCAGATTTTCCCTTATCTCTTTGGCTGGTCTTCCAAAACTCATTGAACCGTGAAGTATAACTCGAATACAGACTGCGTTGCACACACCGAAGGCTTTTACGGCCTTCAGTCGATTTCCGTTATCAGTCGGTTTAATCGAAGCCGAATTGCTTAGAGAACGTTATTTATTTGAAGTTGCTTTCGTCTGACGCGCTGTCTGAGTCAGAATTTATTTGTGTTTATAAATTTAGAATTTTATTTAAATTAGATTAATGTGCGACGATTTGGGGCGTTTGCCTAGATTTTGATGGCAAGCCCGGAGTTTGACGTCGTTGCGACCCTCAACGTTTCGAAATGACATTTCTGTCACTTGTGACCAGGCAACATATTGGGCGCACTGGGACCTATGATGACATGAATATTATAAGCAAACTTGTGATAATTTCTGTGATTTATGTGATTTATGTGTTCTATGTTGTTCCAGTTCCCACTGTGTCCCGGGGTCAGTACGTCGCGTCGCCTAGACCTAACAGGAACCTGATACAGTTCACTTTGATCTACATTGCTTTGAACTCTCCTGAGACGCACTGTGTCTCGAAATCAAGACAACCACGGTTGTAAATAACTCGAAGAATATTCACGAAATACCAGGTTTTTTTTTAATAAAAAAAGCAACTACGTCTAAACATGGCCAACACTAGACGTAAACAAGTACCAAAAATAGAGTCTTTCATTTGTAGAATAAAACCGCTAGTGTCATCCTCAACTTTGCCAAGACAGCCATGCCAAATTAAACCCGTTTACAATTTTCAAGATTCACCAAAAGCTGCAGAGATTAGGAGGAAGGTGTGGCTATCCTTAATTTCCCACATTGCTCTTCTACAATCTTGTCGAATTTCTGAATGCAATGTGATCCATAGCATTTCAAGATTCACCAGAAGAACCAATCGATCGACCCAATCATAATCGGTTAGGTTAGCTTCAGGTCCTTGACAGCGTACTCAGCACTTAGAGCAGGTGATGAAGATGGCGGAGTTTTGGCTACTTCCGCCAGGTTGTCGACAATAAAAGCGCCTAAGTGAACTTGCATTGAAAAGAAGCGGTTGCTGGATGATCAGAGAGTACGGTTCCCACCCGAATCTTTACAACGGATCGAAGCGGGGGCATCTGGGCAAGGATCTAAAACCATAACAGCGTCTCATCATGTTCTGACCCGCATGGTCCACTACAGAGGTCCCGGGGGTAATGCACGCACAAGAGATCTCCAGGCAACTCAACCCCCCGCCATCGACTCTAAATCATCAGCAGTTATGCCGAAACAACAACATCTTTCAGCTGAAACCCCAAGAACAATGTTCCCTATTAAAAAGAGATACCATTCCGACAGCAAGGGGGCGATCAACTCCTTCGAAGACTTTTCTAAACTCCCGCTTCTCACTTAACGAGGTGGCGGTGTATTTTAGCACCAACCTGATATTTTAGGAAATTGCGTTGGTGACGAACTCGGTAGAAAGGGTTCTAGCTTAACGCTATTTCCCCATTCAGACCTGCCATCTGCGCCTCAAGCTACAGCAAAATGTCTTATAAAACTTGCGACTCATCACGAAACAATTATGGCCTACGCTCAACTTAAAACGCTTGTTCTAATCTTATCGGCTGCGTTATCACTGGGCATTGCATCAATGGAACACACGCCCTCAGAGTGGACATGTTGTGCAATGATTTCTGCCGAAGCTGCAAAGATGAGCAGGAAGAAACCTGAATAACAAACATACAAATACTTCTTCGGCGACCGGCATGTTCCACTTAAAGGGTTGCCGGGCAAACAACGCAGGAGAGTTCTCCATGCCACTCGTTCCCCCACCATCGTCTCTAACTCATCGGGAGCTATGGCAAAGGGCAACTAGGTAAGTTTTTGGACTTAATCCAACCACCTCGTCATGGATCTGGCAAGGGGGGCCGCCTACCTAATAGAGTCGAATTCAAGGCTCGCCTCGGAAGTCGTGATGTTAGGGACATGCGTGCCAAGTGACCAAACCATCGAAGCATACCCTTTTCCGTTCGAAGAAGCAGCTGCTTAACATTGAGTTCCTTGTGCAGTGCCGTGTTTCTCATCCTATCACGGAGATTAACACCCACAACAGAAGAAAGAAAACTCATCCCGGCTGCTTGTATTCACGATCTTATTCTTTCTGTCATTACTCAAATTTCACTTGTGAAAAAAGACCCCGAAATACTTGAACATCTCCACTTGTTTCAACAGGCGTTCTGGAAGTCACCCTCACCCCAACCATTCAGCCCAGCATCAGCACATTCGGTTGCAAGCCTATAGAGTGTGCGCTGGTGTTCCGTCTGGGAGAATATGAGGACAACTATGTTATCTGCTAAAATATGATGACGTACCCTCAACATTCCATCGCCTCGGCTGCGCTGCAACATCCAGTCCATTTAGTGTTTTTTTTTTAAATTATAGGTTATTTTGAAACTTACAACTGTTTCCCGTTCAAAATCTTGACAGAAAGTCAGTATCAGTAACAGTGCGTTTTTTTGAAAAGAAGATGTTTTGCACCCACCACAACTGTTGTACTCAAGTTTGTGTACAAAATTCGTGAGACTGGTATGCTAGTGGACAACACTCATGGTCCCCGTCGTCGTACGGTGCGCACAGATGAGAATGTGGCTGCTGTGGTCGAGAGTGTGAGACTCAATTCACGAACATCAACTCGCCATCGATCTCAACAGCTTAACATTTCACGCACTAGCCTGAGGAGAGTTCTGCACAAAGATCTCGGATTATTCGCTTACAAGGTCCAATTGACTTAGCAATTGAAGGCGTGCGACCGTCCGCTTCGTTATCACTTCGCATTATTGTCGAGAAACCAATGCATCCACAGAGAATGACAGTTGGGTGCGAATTGTGCAATGGTGGCATCATTGGCCAATTTTTCTTCGAAAATGAGCCATATTAACCGGCTTTTTTTACTGAAATTGAAGACATGGATTTGGAAGACCTCTGGTTCATGTTGGTGGTCGTTTATCCAGTGATATTAGGATGCAATATAAATTAAAGCTGGACATGAGGATATGATTGCAAGCTTGTTGCATGAAACACCAACCCCTCTTATAGTTCCTGAGTCGCTCAATTCGATTCAAATAACAATTTTGTTCGTTTTAGATTAGATGATGGTGCCCCTGAAAATGTTATTGTGAAGTAACTAATGCAGATAAGGTTACAAGTGGTGGTGGTGTTGATGAAGAACTCATCGAAGCCATAGAGTATTATATATTTGGATCGTTGTAGGGAATCAGTTGTTCAAGGAGCTAATGTAATCAGTCCGCCGAGTTTTCTTTTTGGTGTCCTCTGATTTTTGAACAACAAAGCACCGAAATGCGGCTATGAGCGGATATGCCTGTGCGAGCGTTGAAAGCTCCGATATATTCCTCTATTAACAAACAAAATTCTTTAACAAATCTGACAGAATTCAGTTGAAAGATCAAATTGAAGATTTAAGCCAGGAGATGTAAGTTCACGCTTTTTTTATGAGTACAATAACAATCGCAATCGGTTTTTGTGGAAGCTTAAAGCGGGTGCATTTTACAATCTACGTTTACTTGGGTAAACTATCTAAATGAATGAGGATTATCAAAGCCAACAGCGGTACTAATGAATCAGATGCAATACCCTGAAGACATTTTTGAAAGAGTCAATGGGGACGATTTGTTCGTCTGCAATGATTTCTGAACAAATTCAATGAACAACTTTTCTTTTTCCTTCAATGCATTGAGCTAATTAACACACTACACATTTAATGACACTGTAGAAAATGGAACAAATGGGATATTAAAATATTATTTCACTTTGCAGTAATCCAGTTGTGTTGATCTGTATGAATGCTTCTCACTACGAAACACAGATATTGTTAGAACATTTTAATAATTCAATTAAGAATACATATGTATATGCATTAAAATAACTTGTTCATCCTGACACACTTTTAAAACACGATTTTTCGTAAGAAAAAGACACAAACATTAGTTTTATACATATCTTACAGTTCATATGGAAATTACATAGAGCTGTGAAATCGGGTGTCGCCTGTCACGAAGGCTGCGCAGAACGAACAGAAATTGAACTCCTTATTGCGTAATCTTATATCTCTTATTCCTGGTGTGCAACTGTTGACAGCTGACGGCTGATTCGTGAGTCGGGACATGTATCAAAGTAAACATGCTCAGTCAGTTAAGTGCGACACGTATGATCACACTACGAATCGCGAATTTCGCAAAATCGGACACTTCATTCATATGGAGCTTTCTCATTTGCAGAGAGCTACAGGTAGAATTTGTGAAAACTAACACTTCGTGGCACTTTAGCATGCCCATTTCGTCATGAAAAGACCCGAGCGACCAATTTTCTGTGTGCTCTTCAGCGACTTTCTGGTTGAATGAGTATGTTTATAATCAGCCAATACAAGAGCTGCCAATGCACACGGAAAAATGCACTATTTGCTGCAGTTTATGGTCCGGCAGAATCATTGGCCGTGAGAACAACGTCACCGTCAATGATTTCGAACGACTTGGTGGACATGTGGTCCCAGACAAAACGGCGCTACATGCCACACAGCACGCGTATAGAATTCTCTTTACCGTATGTTAACATCAAGGACTACTAATGCCAATTATTTCGCATCTCAATTCGATGTGCGTGCCATTGTGTTTACCAAGAGAATGCCCGCCAATGAACTGGATTCATATCGATTTGAAATTCTTCTTTGCAATCCCGACAATCACAACAAGCTCCTTCTTTTTAGAAATGCAGGACGACAATTAATCAATTTACTACCTCTGCACCCACCCACTGCACAATGACATCCAGACATCATGGCTTGACACAGGCAATCACCGCCAACGACACACCTAACTTTGATGTTCTTCACATTACTCGCTTTATTGAGCAAATGAAGAATTCCAGAGATGTCAGGCACAGATACTGCCGCGGCGCTCTGAGTCGCAGACAGAAACCAAAGAAACCGATTGACAGCGCCACAGATGACGCCATAATTGGAGAAATAGCTGAGTCTCCCGATCACCCAGTCGACCTCCTCGCTGTTCGGGTGGCGTGTCCGAAGGCGAAGCTAATTCGATAAAAAAAACAGAGAATTCACATGTGACCCCAATCATCGGGGAGGGCGCGATTGGCGGCGAATTGCCTCATTGTCTTGTGCGATGAAATCAAATTTAAAGATGAACTGTAATTTGTTTAGAAAAAAAAATCATTCCGAAATTGAGCTCATGATGCGAATGACGGAACTTGCTCAGTGGATTTGGTGTGGGTTTACCAGACCAGGTGCCGGTATAGGTGTCTCGTTGGATTGTGGAATTATACCCTCATGAGTACCGAAAGAGGTAAAAAGCGCACCTGTTCTCTGGCAGATTCAATGAAGTATCGTTAGCAGGTTTAACGAGACTCTACATCGATACACCGTCACCCCTCAGTCGGCAGCACTAATCGAGTGTACTGCCAATTCGAAACAGCAGCTGCCGATGGTCAAGTTCACCGCAAGACCTTCACCCAGATTTCCTTACTGCTCGTGAGGGAGCAGGTATGAATGTGGGACCAGTCATGATGAAGAGAAAAACGAAAAGGGCTGCTTCTTAGAATGCGTGTACACACATTTGGCTTGAATGAAAGCCAAATGCTATGCTATTAGAATTGAAATACAAGTTAGAAGCGACAGAAACGCAGTTAGTGCCGTAGATCCTTTTCAGTTCCCTTTCCTGTCAGCAAAGTCGTCTGTCTTTTGTCACGGCTTTGATGTTAACGTAAGTTGCTCAGTTCCGAATCACAGCAGCAGAGGATACCGATGCTTTCCGTCAGAACCCAAAGCCAATCTAAGGTACTGGCTGACAATGAAAACAGTAGTTGCACCAACAGTGACACCGTAGGCGTTAACCAGTCACGTCTTATGATTTCCATAACGAAACACTCGATTGGCATAAGAAACGCCCGTTGGTTCGCTACACTGGCTGCGTGCGTAGATCCCATAGGTTTGTCTACGCAAACGGAAGCATTTGCACAGACTTGCTGGCTGTCAAAACTTACGTAGACCCAAGAAGTATCCACTGTCCTGCCACGTAGATCTTCGAGGAGTCTCGTTGCTTGTTTTAGAAGACTAACGACACATCTCGTGGCACCAAGGCTGAGAACGACAAAATTTGATAAGACTTTACTAGACATTTATAACCACAGAGCATTGCCAGTGAGTGACTCTCGAAGGAAATAGCTGAAGGCATTGACTGAAGGCACTATGTCAGATCAGCAAATATCTCACACTCATGGACTTTGATTAGAAGCTTTTCAAAATTAAAACCACCGCCCAAACGCACGTCTACTCACTCGTGTTGTGCTGAAATTGGCCAACACACATTTCCACTCAAACCCCTTTCGTGTGTTGGCCACAAGCCAAATACATAAAATTCTTTATGTTGCCTGCAATCACACAAGAAGTGGCAACAGATTCACGATCAAAAAAAAATCCCTACTAGACAGTGTAATGATCGGCAAACAAAATCTGATTCGCCCGCGTTAGTTCGCCGCCACGCTTTGAGTGCGATTACATCATCTTTGTCGTACATCTGGAATCTTTTTATAGTTGAATCACTTTCGTTGTTTTCATCTGCAGAAGTAGTAGAGAGGGAAATTCTTCTGGGGAAGCAGCGATTTGTCAGCTAACTGCGGTCGTTGCTTTGCTTTGAGGGGAGGTTCCACCCCATCGGTTACTCATTGGATGGTTTTAGATCGATTACATACTGAGACGAAGATTTGTTGCAAGTAAAGCGTTTTACTTAAAGTGAGGTTTTTTGAGATCGTAAGTTAATTTATTCTACATCTAAGCCTGACCTAGGTTAGGTAGGTGGACTGTCAGCGAAATCGCTGGCACACTTAGACCATTTTTGTGTAACTCCAGTGATAGTGGCCTTAATTTGAACCCAAAGGCAAATCGTGACTGGATCAGATTTGTAAACCGGATAGATCAGATTTGTTTTAACTGGGATTCGAACCGGGGACCCCTCTAACCAAGGGCAAGCATTCAACCAACGACGCCATCCAGCTGTTAAGCCCGACCTAATGACATTAACTTACAACTTTCATTTCACTTCACAGAAACTAAAATGCGCTTTGGCAGCAGTGGCATCTGGAGGGCATATTGCTGTCAACTTTGGATACAGTTCTCTAAACTGGTCACCCTTTGATACGGTTCACTGATCCCGCCATTGTCAGCAGACTCTAGCCTACAAGGGTTGCCTAACACACATTTTGTATCACTAAGCCTTGAAGTTATACCGCAGGATTAGTGACGATGTTCTTTGGTCCTGCTTGCGCTGTTAGGGTTCGACATGTCATGAGTCTTACACGGCGTGTACGGATTCAGCGTTAAAGAGATTAAACCATCCATATATAGCTCATGGAAGGCTTGACACATGCCCAAAGAATCTACTACTACTACTAAGCGAGAGTGACGACCGCATCTAAGCACACAAGTGGAAGAGGACTTCAATCGCCTTGATATGCGCAGCGGGGAGTCTTGTTTGGACCAGTTACTCATTTGAGTTAGACCGTGACTGCCGGGGTTAGGTAGGTAGGTAGTGGCATTAATGCACTTTGGCCAAAGTAGGCCCATTGCACTGACACGTAGGTGTTCCAAATTAAGTAGGGTTGCCGTGGCTTATGGCAAAACTGGTTTTCTCAACAAACTTTTCAAGCACGTTGGCCAGTATTTTGCTGACGTCGTTTAGACTGTCGGACAAGTTGGAGCCTGTGGTGGCCTTCCTAATAAGACAAGACAGTTGGAGAGGAGGTGTTTGGTGCTTTCTTCCACCTCTTCGTCTACACCAGCCATTCTCAACCTGTGGTCTGCTGATCTCTGGGTGTCCGCTGAGCACTTTCAGGGGGTCCGCGACGGTCTTTCAATATATATCTACATCTGGGAGTTACGTTGATTATTTAAAGATGTATGTTGGAAAGGGTTCGTCGAGAGAGAAATTCGTTGCTGCGGGTCCGCACAGCTCAAAGGTGGAGAAACTATGGTCTAGACAGCTTCGAAGTGGTTAGAGTATAAGCTTAGTCTCTTTGCGCGAAGGCCTAGTTGGCAGTGTCCGGTAATTATTCCCACTGCAGTGCTAATTTTTGATCTCTTTAGGGAGATCAGATTACTTGATCTTTTAGGATCAAGTTTAGGCCAGATTTGTTTTGAGATTCGACAAGTGATGCCTGTCGACCAACTGGCATTGATTTTCTTTTCTTAGATTGATTATTGAGCTGTAACTTGAAGGTAGTTATAGGAGTACCTACGAGAGAATCCATCAACTGGTCGAGTTCATCAGCTTTGGAGTGTCCCGGGGTGTCCCTACGGCCTGGCACCCAGCATAGGCGAATGTTGAACTGTTCGGATATCTCGTTAAGAGATACGCGGCAGAACAATGCCAGAGATTTAATTGCTGCTTGGCTATCAGTGAAAATGTATGCCTATCGTGGGCGGACATCACATTCCACCTTAGCCAGGACAGGGCTTCGCTAATCGCCATTACTTCCGCTTGGAAGACGTTATTGGGTAGATAAACGGATCTGTTCAGATTCAGAGCCTTCGAGAAAACGCCGCTTCATACTCCATCATCCGTCTTAGATCCATCTGTGTTAAAAGTGTATTGCTTTACCAAAGGGAATGGTGCCGCCATACTTCAGGTCTCTGTCGGGAATAAGAGTTTCGAAGTTGCTCTCTGGGAAGTGGCGAGGTGTAGTCTAATTGAATTGAGGTAAGTTTTTGTTCGTGTAAGATTTTGGCGTGTCCATAGGTGAAGTCACCTCATTAAGAGAATGTCTTTATATATATATATATATATATATAGGAGGGTAATGTTCTAGAGAATTTTCAGGACATCAGTAATGTTACCGCAGTTAATATGATATTTATTGGAATTTTCAGGACATCAGTAATGTTACCGCAGTTAGTATGATATTTATTGGAGAGCCTCAATTAGAAACTGAATTGAGAATGATCCGTAGGAAGACCGGCAGGTTCTTCTGTCAGGAGGGAGCTACATCATCAGCTATCACCTCTTCAGCACCGAAGAGGTGCTGCTTCGGTCGCCTTCCGTACAGGCGTCCCAGAGATTTTAATCGCTTAGGCCAAGCACGTTTGGCGAAATTTACGTCTGCAAGTCGCCTGCAGTCTTCTCTGTCAAGAGATAATAAGAATTCCGCGGATTTTTTACACCCCAGGTTGTGCCCTGGAGAGTCATGCAACCTCAGGTTGTGCTCTGGAGAAGTCCAACCATCAATGGAAGCCCTAACTAAGGACGCAGTCAGACCGAGAGCAGATTCAGGTCCTGAGAGTACCTGCCCTGATCAATCCTTAGCAAGTTCGTCGGCGATCTCATTTCGCTTGATACCGTAGTGGCCCGGGACTCAGACTTGTCTCAGTGAATTCAGAGAAGACTTGCATTTCTGAACAATCCTGTAAGTGGTCAAAGGGTTGAGTAAGGCCTTTAGCACAGCTCGGCTGTTACTACAGACACAAATACTTCGCCCTTCCACCTGTTCTTTACAATATAGTTCGTGGTCATTTAATAGGATTCCGCTTGGAAGACCAACGCAAATTTACCTAACGAGGTGTGCGGTCTAATGCTGTCGCCCTCCACGAAGGTTTCAGCGCCAGATCCTTCATTGGTCGTGGGGCCTTTGATAAAAGTTAGAATTCCTTAGCGCCCTTACAGTGTCAAGGATTTTTGCATCCGACCAATTAGTCTAAGCTGATGAACGATAAGCTACCTAGTGTTCTCTTCCCTGCGTAGGTGCCGAGGTAAAGTTGGTTTGATTACCCATTAGGCAGTGATCGACTGCCTACCACCTTCCCGTTGTGCTCGAAGAGTGAGAAAGCTATTCGAACACGCTCGTCTTAGACTACCGGATTACTGGCAAAAATAACGCCTATTTGGGAAGCCGCTGAATGACTGTTGATGAGAACGACATCGAACGAGAGCATTGTTATCTACACCGACAGTCAAGCAGCAATTATGGCATTCGAATCACCATTTTTAAGATCAAAATTAGAAAGACTCAACCGTATGTCTCTTAGTGAAATATCAAGACATTCCAGCCTAACGGTGTGCTGGATTCGTGGACATAGAGATATTCCAGACAACGGCGAAGCAGATGAGCTTGGCAGAAACAGAACAATTACCATTGGACCAAAGATTGGAAATATCTGGGTGCCATTAGAAACTCAAAAAACCAAAATCTCAGAGCTAGCGATCTAAGATGGAATAACCTTAGCACGTGCCTACATGCGAAACAAATATGGCCGAAAATGTACTTACTTAAAGAACCACGACCATCCCCAGTCTAAGCAGAAAAAATCTGAGTAACCTAGTTGGAGTCCTCACAAAACACTGCGCAATGGGCAGACAAGCCGCAAGACTAGGACTGCCGTACAACGACTTCTGTAGCAGATGCATGGATGAAGAAGAAGAGGAAAACCCCTCACAACTACTCTGCAACTGACCTGCACTAGTCTCCATTAGGAAGCAAACGCTGGGAGAATACTATCTAAATTGACTTACGCAGGATGTCAAATCGATCTGGGCATTCATCCAAAACACCAAATGGTTCAATGAGTAACGGACGACAACCGGAAACACAATGGGTCTAAGTGAATCCATCGCTTATGATGGCATCCACATTACCTAACTGAAAACCTAACACCTTACTAATGTCCTTTCTGTTCACCCCCATTCTGTTAGCCTCAAGTTCCATCTCCCCGCGATGATTAGCTAGAATCTAGATTAGCTAGGAATCCTTCGGAGCCTCTTTAGTCACGCGGGATACTCTAGTGCCTATGGACCATGGAAAAAGTTAAGACTGCAACCGACAGACATCTTCTGTAAACGAACTTCTGTCTATGTCGCCCCTTTCTGGAATTTTGGACCTAAATCTAGCTCCATCCACAAAAAAGACGATCGTACCTCTTGCAACAACTAAAGAGGTATATCCCTGCTCAACGTCGCCTTCAAGATCCTGTCCAGCGTACTGTGTGAACGTCTAAAGCCGTTTTGCACCGCACTAATCGGCACGCACCAGTGCGGCTTCCGGCCCTGAAAACCGACTATAGACCAAATCTTCACACTAAGGCAACTCCTGGAGAAGACCAGCGAGTTTCAAATCGAAACGCACCACCTTTTCATCGATTTTCACGCCGCATACGACAGCATTCATCGCAAAGAGCTATTCAATGCGATGACCGAATTCGGGATCGCGGGGAAATTGATCCGGTTGTATAGCACCACGCTAACACATACGCTATGCACCGTGCAGTTCGGTTCAAGAACCCCTGAGCCGTTCGAAACATGCACCAGATTTCGGCAAGGAGATTCGCTGTCGTGTAATTTACGTTACGCAGATGACATCAACATCGTCGTGTGTGCCCAAAGTGCCGTAGTGAAAGCTTTTTCGGCGATTGAAGAACAGGGGAAACGAGCTGATCTTAAATGAGGAAAAGATGAAATATATGCTGTCGACCAGGAAACGTTCCGCCACACACCACCTACTATCAAAGAGGGTCTTTGTATCTCTCCTGGCCTCCTGGTTCGATAAGGAGAGGAAGACCGAACCTCCGGCATAAAGACCCAGTCATCGTGGACGTAAGACAGCTTGGCCATGATGACTGGAAGGAGCGTGCCCAGAACTGTCATTGATGGAGGGCAGCTATTGCCCTGAGAAGGCCTGAGAATTTTGTAAGAAGGTAAAGCTTGTTTTGACGGTCTCGATGGGGTCTGTAATATATGTTCATCGAGGTCGTCTTTGCATGATTTCATCGCTCCATCGGTTGGATTCTTTAAATGTTAATGCTGCACTGATACAATGAAAGCCAGCACAGATGACAACCGATCGCAACCATCGCATTATGCAGTTTCCCTGTGAGCACAAGTAATAGTCTTCAGCACCCTCAACCCAATCAAACTGTTCAAACACGTCGAAGTTAGCTCCCGCGGATTTCTTCAAGACATTTTGACCACCTTCCACAGACCATATGGCGCCAATCAAGGAAGAAAATGAAGAGTTTTCGGAGATCAAATGCACACCAAGGCCTACAAAGGCAAGAATTAAACAGACACAGAGTCAGTTGCTAACCAGTCCAGCAAGCAAACACATGTGATAAAATCTAGGCGAGACTTCTATCAAATTGCGGAGGTGTGAGTTAGAGCCTAGGTGTGGATTATTAAGACATCACAGCTATTGTATATTTTCAAATATTCCACATTCATTAGCGACTTCAATTATCAAATATGTAATTAGGGTGTTATGGGATTCCTTTGGGCTTGACGGTCTTGCAGAAGGCAGACAAGCTGTGGATTGCTTAGACCCAAGTGATGATTCATGCGGCCATCTCTTCATTTGTTAGATTACTACTCTGTGTCAACCAACGAACCAATAGAACCGACCGGATTGCCATGCGAACTAACTCTTCGGAAGATTCATCAGAATTCCAACTCAACCCCAAATTCGGAAAAGAAAGTAGGTAATTGTTGCATTATTTAGAGAAATGTCACCTCCCACAGTGGAATCGAAAAACCACAGCTGGAGCAGGCAAGCAGACAACAGGTATTTGTCACACTTTCCATGGCGCATCACCTTTAAACTCCGCCAACACATTAACCTCAGCGGCATGGCACTCATTAAATTCTTTTCCCCCAAGTGCTCGCTGACATTTCCCCATTTTCCAACTCAGTGAGCACCCCAAACTAGACCAGCGATCTGAAATCATGCCCACTACTCCCCGCACTCACACAATATGTTTGCAGCTCGATGTCAAATCGAAAGCCCTTTCGTATGCCGAACAAACAAAATCCGCCACGACCGCGTCGCGTAGACGTGCCTTAGGCAAACCCGAACAAACAACTACCTGAAAGCGAACCAAAATCGGACCCACCCAAAGAAACGGGTAAGTTCACTCACAGTCACAACTCACAGACCGCAGCAGATTCTCATGCAAACGGCTTGACTGATTCGTCACAACAAAGGCATGTGCGTCGGATAAATCGTTACCAAGGCCGAAAAAAAAAGAGTCTCCGCCGTGCCCGATTGCCTTACCTTGAATCTTATTCTCTCGGGCTTGACCAACTTAGAACATTGTAATCCAATTGTTTCATTTGTGCAGATCCAGGCAATCGTATGTGTGTTCCTGATGGTGCTCCTGTTGCCGGTGGGATGGTGCGTTCGCCAGGCGACTTCCACTCAAAACAACGCTCGTCTCTGCGCTAGTGTGCTTTCATTCACTGACGCCGATTCTTATGAGAATTTTGAGGGAACTCGAATGAAAACCGGGGCAAAACCACTTGACTATTTTTTTTTTTTGTTTATTGCGTTTGTTTGCAACACTTTGTTGTCAGACCATACCGGGAGGTGGTGGAACACTGAGGACGTAGGCAGATAAAAAAAAAATAATAGAAAAACAAACACACTACACCACTGCCACCCTTACCTAATAAGCACTTTACTACCGAAATGTAAAATTCTCGACGGAAATAGAAGAATCCGATGGAATAGGACGCGTCTTTGTCGCGACGTTCGGTACGATTAATTTGGTTTCACACGCAATTATCCATGGGGACGGGTAAAAATAAAGAAAAACGCCCGATTGATTGAGTTTTTCTGCGCTAGTCGACGGTCAGCGAATTGCTTTCAAAGAATTTCAATCGCGATTTCAGCTCACCGTCATCCACTGAGGTGAAGATACGACTGAATGACAGAACGACGTGCACTGCGGTATCAAGTGAATATTTTCATTCCACTTGTCGTGGAAGTGGTGGATTTCGACTGAGTGGTGAGTGAGTGTGGGTGGCATGATTCACAATAGAGAAAATAAAAGATGGTCGTTGCCTAGTTTTTAGTTTCGAAAGAATATAATTCGAAAATAAATTCGTTTGGAAACTCGAAATCGACTGACAGAAATGAAAAGTTTGAGACGTCAATTTGAACCGAGGGTAAATAGACTAATTTCATATTTTACTTGAAACATTTCAGCGAGTGTGTTATTGGAGAGTTTTGTAAATTACCGTGGACACGAACCAGTTTGGAATCAGTTTCTCTTCTTATTGGAATGACTAAGAGAAGCATTTTAGGCTGCAATGCGTTTGATCTTCAACGCAATAAGAATGTAAATAAGAGTAAATCTTTCCTACTATTACTATTCAAGTCAAAATTAGCTGTGGACTGGCCTAAAGATTGGTCAATTTTGATAGCACGGCTGGCACCCTTCCTGTACCACGTACTCAACATGAACAGAGGTTCCATCACGGGATCACTTCATCCTAATATGCCTCTACAAATATTGTTCGAACTCGCGAAATGCTCAATACATGCCAATCCATTTTGTGGATTTAAATAAACCACAATTATGATTTAGAAATCGATAAAATAAAGGGTGATTTTTTAGCTATTATCTTTTTGGCAACACTGGTTTAAACAGCTGACGCACGTTTCGTGTTTTCTTTCACTGTCAAACATCTTCAGTTTGGTCTATAATTTAACCATGAATCGTCTTTAAATTCTGAACTTTATTATCAAAATGCGGCTCTTGGAAAGTTGGCCGAAGATTCACTTTTTTACCGAAAAATTGTGTTCAGCGACGAAGCTCATTTTTGGCTCATTTTTGGGTACGTAAATAAGCAGAATTGTCGATTTTGGAATGAAGCATTGAAAGAGCTACCAATGCATCCAGAAAAAGTCACAGTTTGGTGCGGTTTATGGGCTGGTGGCATCATTGGACCGTATTTCTTCAAAGATGATGCGAATCGTAACGTAACTGTGAATGGTGAGCGCTACCGTGAGATGATATCCAACTTTTATTTTGCCCAAAATGCAAGAGCTTGACTTGCATGACATGTGGTTTCAACAAGACGGTGCCACATGCCACACAGCACGCGCAACAATTGACTTATTGAGGGTCGAGTTCGGTGAACATTTTATTTCACGCTCGGGACCGGTCCATTGGCCGCCTAGATCGTGCGATTTAAAGCCTTTAGACTACTTTTTGTGGGGCTATGTTAAAGCTCATGTCTATACAGACAAGCCCGCTTCAATTGACGCATCGGAAGACAACATTGAAGCATTTATTCGTGAGATACCGGCCGAAATGTTGGAAAGAGTATGCCAAAATTGGACTAAGCGGATGGACCATTTGAGGCGCAGTCAAGGTCAACATTTGCATGAAATAATCTTCAAACATTAAATTATATGGACCGTACTATCGATTCAAATAAAGATTTCATGCTTTTTTCTGAATTTTATGTGTTTTTTTTTTGAAAAGCTTTCCTATAGCTTTTAAAAAATCACCCTTTATTTATTTCAGTATATTGCTTGGACCATAGACTTCGACAACTCAGCACAATGCGGATTTCCATCCAGATAGGACTGAAAAGCCCAATTATTCGCCTCAGAATACCAATTTGTGATCTACGCAGATGGATCTAAGCTAGACCGGTGTACGGTGTAGGCTCAGCGGTCTTCTCGGCAGATTTCAATATTTCCATTTCGTATCGCCTGCCAGATCACTCGAGTATCTTCCAAGCTGAACTACTAGCGAGCAGAGAAGCTGCTACACTCCCTACTTGCCCATATGATAGATCCGCAACGACCTTCAGCGACAGCCAAGCACCCATTAAGGTCATCTCCTCAGTAATCACTTCGTCTAAATTGGTGCAACAGTGCAAGAAAGAACTCAAACAGGCCAGTTGCAGGTGCATTATCACTCTCCACTGGGTTCCAGACCACAGCAACATAGAGGGAAATGAGATTGCCGACGAACTGGTCAATCAAGGAGCTTCCCCACTGAGTTGGTGGGCCCCCCAATCAATCACCTCAAATACATCATCCAGCCTTTAGCTAGCAGAAGGTGGACTAGGTCGTCCAAGTACAAAGTCTCTAGGAAAACCTGATCCTCCTACACGAAAAGTAGGACTGATGATCTCCTCAAAATAAATCGCTCGCTAGAGTCGTGGCTGTAAGCACGGGACACTGGGCTATAGGCATCCACGCTGCTAGACTCGGAATGCCGTTCAACCAACACTGTCGTAGTTGCCTCGACACCCACTCAGAGGAAAGTCTGCTTCACTTTCTCTGTGACTGTCCGGCACTAGCCAAACATAGACACATCGCGTTCAGCAAACCCTTCCTTAGTGACCGAGATCGCTAACCAAAGTATATCGAACATAATCAAATTCCTAAACTGCAGGCCTTAACCCTAGGGTCTACGAAGTGTAGTATCAAAACAGCGTTTAACTGCGCTACTTGTACCCGGTTTTAGCCAAATCGGGTAGCCACTTACACCAACCAACCATATTGCTTGGATGTTGCCATTATGTTTATTAATATAAAAATATTAATATCCCTAGCAGAGATATCGTCAGGTGAGTTGCAGAAGAGCCTGTCAAGTGATCACTGTCAGATTCTAGCAAATGCCGGCTAGACCCAAATTAAATGTGTTAAGGTCTCCCTCTCAGCTGTGTTGTTGCAACTGCAATAATGTGTGTTGTGTGGTCTTAGTCTCCTATCGGCCAGTGTATCGTTCACACAGCCACCAATCCAGCGATATCATTAGTCATTACGGGTTAGTCGAAGCGGATCCCGTTTTTTGTATCTGTTGCACTCAGTTGCACTCCTTTTACTCAGTATCTGTTGCACTCAACTTCTTGATGTTGGACAGCTTGTCAGTCTGGCCCATCTGTGGATTGCTATTTCAAGGAAGTGCGGAGGGGTTTTAGCCTTGACTACTTCTAGTGGGCTGTGTACCTACTCTGCCAGCGAGCACTTGCCAGTTGATGGATGTCACTGCGACCTTGAACCCAAATTCGGGAGGTCTTGAGCTCGTCATCTAACGAATGTATTCCAGTCCGGCATTCTTGCACTTGTTATGAATATGCTGTATGTAGAGGCAATAGCCTTTATGGCTGCTTGGGTATCAACGCATATGGCTACCTTCTGCCTTTGCAGGCTATTTGGGCGTATTTTGACACGTTCCGCGAATGGCAAATAGTTTTTCTTGGAACACACTGACACACTCTTACCATATCCCGCCGACTACGCGAGGAACTCAATGTAGAGCAGCTGCTTCTTCGAACGGAAAGGTTTATGCTTCTATGGTTTGGTCACGTGGCACAAATGTCCTCATCATCACGACTTCTTTAATGTGATTCCATCAGGTAGGCGGCCGATTTACAGACACAGGACGAGGTAGTTGGACCAAGTCCAAAAACTCGCCTGGTTGCGCTTGGGCATGACTCCTAATGAGTTAGAGGCGATGGCGGAGGTTCTAATGGCCTAGAGATCTCTCGTGCGTGCATTACCGCTGCGACTTCTGTAGTGGATCATGCGGGTCAGAAGATGATGATGATGACACACTGAATTCGAACACACCCGCACTGGCACCTTCTTCCTATTTTAGAGCCGTCCGTGTATGTTGCCCAATTAAAATCACTGTACTTCTGCCCACTATTACATTCCGTTCTTTCGGGGATTTAAACGATTTTGGGGATTTGAGTGTCAATTTGCTACGAGATATCTCGGTATCAGATCTAGGAAGGTACTATGACCATAGTATTTTGCTTTCCAGCACCCAGAAGCTCTAATTAGCTGCTATAGTTACTTCTCGCAATATCTCCTCTTGGTACTTCGAACTGGTAAATCACACGCAGCTCTTATACCGCCTCCATACAGCTCAAATAATGTTCCCATAAGATGGTGGGAATTTAACGACGACAGCATCTGAAACAAAAAATGGACGTTAGGTTGAGAAAATGTCTCCGCCAGGCTCCCATGGCCAGTTCCACTGTAAAGTCTACTGTTTTAGTACGTAAACGCACAATCGGATCGCAGAGTAAATACATTAATTATACATTAAACTTATAAAAGCAAGCTTATAACCGCAAAATGTTCAACTTTCTTGGGAAAGGTTTAAATCGTTGATCAATAAATCAAAAATCCGTGTCGCCCTTTCTTAGTTTGATAAAGAAGATCAAAATAATCTTACCAATGTACTTGCTCGTCTACTACCTCGTACACCCGCAAAAGTTTTATTTATTTTATTATTATTTATTTATTTAAATAAAAGGTATGTACATTAAGATTTACATCCTTTTTAGTACTTAGTATTTACAATTTAGAATTTTTACAGATTTTTCTTAAAAACTATAGGATTTGGGGTATGATTTCATGGGAGCGTGGAAAAATAGGGGATGATTGCACTTTTAAAATCTTTCTGATTCGATATCGATTTAATATTAGAAGGTAAAGAGTTCCATAGTCTAGCAGTATGAAGGAAAAATAAACGCGATGAATTTAAAAAGTTAGTTATTGCGAACGAGTAAAATTAAGCCTGTTGAACAAATAATCCGGACTACGACTGTGAATCAATTTGTGGAGGAAAATACAGTTCCTGGCGTTAATGTACTCTTGGAGACTGCACCCCAGTAAGTCCCTGGCATAAGCAGAGGTATGCTCATATCTGCGAATACCATAAATATATCGAACTGCATCATTAAAAGCCACCTGTAACTTGTGCATGGAGAGCGAGTCAGGATTACAATATATTAATTCACCGTATCTTATGAGAGGTAGTATTAGAGCAGTTACAAGTTTTTTGCGTGTGTCTTGCGGAGTGTAATAAGCACTGGGCCATAGTTTACGGAGGCAACCATAGATGCTACCAACAACCATATTCATATGATCATATCCAGATAGATCATTGCTTATTACATATCCCAGACTCGTTGTTTTCTCAACGGTTTTAATTTTATAGCAACCAAGATAGAGTTCGGGGATATGGTCTACGATCAAGCTTCAGTTTGGAAATAGATACTAGCAGTGACTTAATTGGATTTAGTTGTAGCCCGTTTACACTTGACCAATCGAAAATATCTTTTAAGTCGTTGTTCATAAGAGTCGTGAGTTCGTCAAGATTTCGAAAAGGTTTGGCCAGATGCAATTGAACATCATCATCATACAAGTGTACTGAGCAATGCCTACACACGGAAGGTAAATCATTGATGAACATGCAGAAGAGAATCGGACCTAGTATTGAACCCAGCGGAACACCCTGTTCTACTTCCAAAAGACAGGAATGACTTTGACCCATTACTACTTTTTGTGATCTCCCTGAGAGAAAACTCCTCACTAATCTAACCGCTCTATCACTTAAACCAAAGTAATTCTGAAGCTTTCAGCACAAAATATTATGGTTTACTTTGTCAAAAGCTTTAGAGAAATCCAGCAGGCACAAATACGCGATGTATTTTTTGTCATAAAAAGACCTTATCTCTTCGAGAATATTAATCATAGCTGTGCAGCAACTGTGATTTGCTCTGAAACCAGATTGCTTACTGTAAAGGAGATTATTAATAGACAGGTGTTTTGTGATCTGATTCGCTATAATTTTCTCAAAGATTTTGGATAAGCAGGGCAAGATACTAATTGGTCTAAAGTCAGCTGTAGACGCAGGGTTAGTTTTCTTTGCGATAGGGATAATTCTACCGATTTGCCATGACTTCGGAAAAGTCGATGTAATAATACACCAATTGATCACATGCATGAGATGGGAGACAATTTGTGGCAAAACAAGTTTGACGACGATTTCATCTTCAGAAACAACTACAAAATCATCCAATCTTGGAATTGAGCTGGCATTGTCAACTGAAAAATTAAAATTCAAGTTTGTTGAACAAGGTTTCTCCCCCAGAAAGGCATGGTTTAGTTCATCAGCACTAAAGTCACATTTTGAGCTGTGGTTACAACTAGATACACCAATTTTTCGAAGGTTGTTCCAGAGTTTCCGACGCCGCCAACATCAAGTATTGAAGACCAGTGGCAGCATTGCCAAAAAGCCATCAGAGATGCCCCCTCTGATGTGCTGGGCTTCAATCCGCCACCACAACGAAACCCCTGGTTTGACAACGAGTGTCGGCAGGCGAATGCAGCCAAGCAAGAAGCATACAAAGCGGCACTGCAAAGAAGGACAAGAGCTGCTCGGGAGCTCTACGAGCAGAAGAGGAGAGACGAACACCGGCTTCTCAGGAGAAAAAAGAAGGAGCATGAGAAGCGCGCGATCGGCAGTATAGAGGGATATTACTGCAGGAATGAGGTGAGGAAGTTTTACCAAAGGGTAAAGTTAACCAGTCAAGGTTATAAAGTCCGAACCGAAGCCTGTAAGGATGATCAAGGGAACATCGTAGTAGAGTCACAGTCGATGCTGAGGATATGGAAAACCATTTCTGCAGACTGTATAACGGCGACGAAGAACCAAATCCCGCTGTCAGGCAGAACGAACCATTCAACCCCAATGAAAGGGACGACGAAGATCAACAATTTCGTCCACCCGACCCGGATGAAGTGAGGATTGCCATATCTAAACTGAAATCCAACAAGGCTGCGGGAGCTGACGGCCTACCCGCCGAGCTTTTTAAAGCCGCAGGCGATGATTTGGTAAGGAGCATGCACCAACTCATCTGTAAAATATGGTCGGAGGAAAACATGCCCGATGAATGGAACCTCAGCATTGTTTGCCCGATCCATTAAAAAGGAGACCCTTTGAACTGCGCCAACTACAGAGGCATCAGTCTCCTAAGTATCGCATATAAAATCTTATCTGCCATACTGTGTGAACGCCTAAAGCCATTCGTCAATAACCTGGTCGGTCCATACCAGTGTGGCTTTAGGACAGAAAAATCCACCATCGACCAAATATTCACACTACGGCAGATTTTGGAGAAAACCCAGGAGCAACAAATCGATACCCACCACCTTTTCATCGATTTTAAGGCCGCGTATGATAGCATCTATAGAGACGAGCTACACAGAGCAATGTCTAGCTTTGGCATCCCTATCAAACTCGTCCGTTTGTGTAGGATGACGATGGCACGCTGCTCCATCAAGGTCGGTAAAGACCTAACCGAGACCTTTGATGTCAAAAAAGGATTCAGACAAGGCGACGCGCTGTCAAGGGACTTTTTCAACATCGTTCTTGAACGAATTGTTCAAAACTCGAACGCCAACACCAGAGGAACAATCTTTCAGAAGTCCGTCCAACTACTCGCATATGCCGACGATATTGACATTATTGGAAGAACGCAGCGTGATGTCAATGGCGCTTTTGTGGGAATTGCAACGGAGGCCGCGAAGATGGGTTTAGCGGTAAACGAGGGTAAGACCAAGTATATGCTGTCAACGAGAAAGGGCACCCAACACCGACGTCTCGGTCAGAACGTCACAGCAGACAGATATAACTTTGAGGTAGTCAAAAACTTTGTCTACCTAGGCACCGCTATCAACTCAGACAATGACACCAGCGCTGAAATCAAACGAAGAATAACCCTTGCCAATCGCTGCTTCTTTGGGCTAAGAAAGCAACTGGTAAACAAAGCCCTCTCTCGGACAACCAAGATAACGCTCTACAAGACCTTAATCGTCCCAGTCCTGCTATATGGCGCGGAGGCATGGACTTTGTCAAAAGCGGATGAAACTGCCCTTGGTTGCTTCGAGAGGAAAATTCTTCGTGTGATTTTCGGTCCTGTCTGCATAGACGGTGAGTGGAGGAGGAGATATAATGACGAAATATACGGGCTGTTCAGCGACATCGACTTAGACAGAAGAGTGAAGATCAAAAGAATGAGATGGCTAGGGCATGTAGAGCGGATGGAAACCAATACTCCGGCCCGAAAAGTCTTCGAATCCACCCCCGAGGGACGGCGCAGTAGAGGAAGACCGCGACTCAGGTGGCGCACGCAAGTGGAAAGGGACCTCAACCAACTATGCGTGCGAAACTGGAGACAACTAGCTGAAGATCGAGCTGGCTGGAGATCGAGCTGGCTGGAGACGCTTGTTGGTTGAGGCCCAGGTCCACCCCGGACTGTAGCGCCACCTTAAGTAAGTAAGTAAGTGTTCCAGAGTTTCTTCGGCGGGCGAGATGTATTAAGTTTCGACTTGAAAAAGTTTTGCCTTGAAGTACGTACTATTGCTGTAGCGTTGTTACGTGCTGATTTGTATGTTGACCAGTTAGATTGAGATTGGTTATGCTTCCATTTACTGTAAAGCCTATTTATTTTTTTGATGGCATTGACCACTTCAGCCGTATACCAAGGACATGCTAGTTTGAGGGCTTTTAGACGTTTAGATTTTGAAGACTTGTCAAGGATGGTGAAAAGTTGATAGGTACTTAACGCATATTTCGCTTTTCTTTTACGTGTTTTCGCATTTTCTTCAACTTGCATCATTCTTTGCAGAAGCATGACATGACCACAAAATAGATTCGAACATTTTCTGAATGATATTGGCCTTAAGTGCTTGATTCGTTTCGGAATTGTTGGCATAACATCGTTCCTTCATGGTTCCCCCAAAAAAACGAGAGGTCATATCGCAGTTCAGAGGCGGCCAATTGACATCGGGACGATTTGGGAATTTGGTGCCCAAAAGATTGATAGCGGCATGGCGTGCCTCCTGTTTAAACCGGAGGTCGTCCAAATTCAT
This sequence comes from Eristalis pertinax, assembly GCA_907269125.1. Classification (NCBI taxonomy): domain Eukaryota; kingdom Metazoa; phylum Arthropoda; class Insecta; order Diptera; family Syrphidae; genus Eristalis; species Eristalis pertinax. The sequence goes on along the minus strand of OU026146.1, from coordinate 26,975,095 downwards.
GTCTTTAATTTCAGTAAAAAAAAAAAAGTCCGTAAACATGGCTCTGTAACGCCCACCGTTGACCGAAACGTTGTTCCCAGCCTTGATTGAATTGAGTCGCACACTCTCGTCCACAGCAGCCACATTCTCATCTGTGCGCGCCGTATGACGACAGGGACAATGAGTGTTGTCCACAGCATATCAGTTTCACGAACTTTTTACACAAACATGCGTACAGCAGACACAGTGGGTGCTTCATTCTCTTCTTTTCAAAAAACGCACTGCTTGGGCTACACAGCACTCGCTTTGGGAATAAGTTTTCAATATTTCTAAACGTTGTTCAAGCGTAAAGCGACTCATTTCGTTCCGCGGAGGTGTGATACTGACTTTTCGAGCGGCAAACAGCTGTCAGTGTCAAAATAACCTCTGATTTAAAAAAACCACCACTAGATGGCGCACACGGTATAAAGGTCCTACGACCTTTACCAAAAGACGTACAGTTGCACATCAGCAGCAGTTTGATAGTAGTGGCTGACTGCTGATAGACCTAGACATCAGTCACACATAGGCCAGCATGTGCCCGTTGTGTTACCACGCGTATCCAATTGATCTTATTCCGCAAAGCAGTTAGCACTTTTGATAAAACGTTGGAGATGACTGACTCTAAATAAATAAAATAGGTGGTTAAATTTTAAGGGCCGATGTTGAATGTGAACCACACCTAAACGTCAAGTTTTTTTCTGCATTTCATTTGACATTTCTCAATTTCAGACTAATTCAATTTGAACCATGGAAAGATACAAACGAGCAACGCGTTAAAGTTATTCAGGCTTATTATGAAAATGGGCGTTCAAATCAAAATGCATATCGTGATTTTTTCGGTCAATTTAATCGTCCAAATGTGCGTACAATCGGAAAAATCGTGCAAAAAATTGAGCAAACCGGGTCTGTAGGAGATGTGAAAAAACCAGTGCATGCTCGTACAGCTCGTACTGCAGAAAATATTGCTGCTGTTCGCGATAGTGTGGCTGAAGAGCCGTCCACCTCAACTCGTCGTCGTGCCCAACAATTGCACCTCTCACGCTCGTCGTTGACGACCATCATGCATAAAGACTTGCATTTACACGCTTACAAGGTGCAATTGACTCAAGAACTAAAGTCTCTTGACCATTTCAAGCGTCGTCAATGGTCAGAATGGTGGCAAGAAATGGCAACAGTGGATGATCAATTTTCGAAGAAAATCATCTTCAGTGATGAGGCACATTTTCACCTCAGTGGATTCGTCAATAAGCAGAATTGCCGCATTTGGGCGTGGGCGAATGATAATTCAAGAGTGATTGTCGAAAAACCAATGCACCCACAAAGAGTGACTGTTTGGTGCGGTTTATGGGCTGGCGGCATCATCGGGCCGTATTTTTTCCAAAATGAGGCCGGTCAGGCAGTTACTGTGAATGGTGTTCGCTATCGTGAAATGATAACGAACTTTTTACGGCCCGAATTGGAAGATATGAATGTGGACGATATGTGATTTCAACAGGATGCTGCCACTTGCCACACAGCTAACGAAACAATGGCTTTTTTGAGCGACAAATTCAATGGCCGTGTTATCTCACGTGGTGGCGTGTCAATTGGCCGCCAAGATCATGTGATTTGACACCGTTGGATTTTTTCTTTGGGGTTATTTAAAAGAAAAGGTGTACGTCGATAAGCCAGCAACAATTCAAGAGCTAAAGGATGAGATAATTCGGCACATTAGCGGCATAGAACCTCAATTATGCTTCAGCGTCATCGAAAATTTGGACCATCGGATGGAGGTGTGCCGCCGAGGTCGCGGCGGCCATTTGGTCGATATTTTGTTCCATACATTATTGAAGCATACCAATATTTAAAAAGAAATGACAATAATGTCCTAAATAATTTGTGTTTTATTCAAAATCAACATCGGCCCTTCAAATTTAACCACCCTTTAGTTCAGCCAGGCTGTTGAAGTAGTAGGCTTCATTTACGGGAGAAGAGAAAGCTGCAATTAGAAAGAAGACGTACAATTGCTTCTTCCTCCTCCTCGTCTTTGCAGTTTTTGCAGAAATCATTGAAGATAGGCCTAATTGACAAGCGTGATGGATGAATGACAGATCTCAGAAAGAGTACAGAGTCTGTTCCTTCTCCAGCGCCTTCGTCCGCTTCACAATTCCCTGGAATGTCACAGTGTCATGGTACCCACAGAAGTTGGATGCGACAATATTTGGCCATGTCGTTAAGAGAGTTCAGGTGAAGTCTTTGAGTTGAATGGGCCTACACTCAGAGATTTGATCGCTGCCTGGCTATCAGAATAGATGACGATATCTGTGCTTGATATTACATTGATTTTTTTTTTACCCAGGACGGAGTTTCCTTTTGTCGCTAGTTTCTGTCTGAAAGTCGCTTATAATAGGCGCCCGGGCCCTTCCATTCTCCCATCAGTAAAAATTCGCAATGGACCATCCAACTGTTGGTTGAGTAATCCTTCTCGAAGACTAGCTTAAGTGTTGTGAGTGTTTTCGGGTATGGTTGTGTATCTGACTAGGATAGTCGGATGTCCTTCCACATATTCTACCATTTCAGTCTGATCGCCGTACTGCCTCGCTGTCTGTCCGATTAAGTCTTTTGGCAGAAGATTGAAGAGTATGTTCAGAACAGCGGAGGTGGTTGTACTTAAGGCTTCTAGAGGTTCTAGCTTAATTCCGTGTCCAGTGTAAGAGCTCGTTGTGGGTATGTGCGTCGACTCTTAAGCACTTGGACCTACCTGCCTATGTTCGATTCCTGGTACGACACACAATTACTTTTCACGGCCCCACCTCATTCAAGTGACTGATAATGCTCAAAGAGTATAACTGTCTAGAAAAAGCTTCTCAAATTTGTAGGTGCCTTCCACTCGTGCGAGAACAATAGCACGCACAAAACGAGTGGTTGCTGAGAAGCTAGACCCTGGCCCTTTACTGTAACGCCACCCATATTATATGATTATAAAAGATTGATTTTTTAGCTATTATCTTTTTGGCAACACTGGTTTAAACAGCTGACGCACGTTTCGTGTTTTGTTTCACTGTCCAACATCTTCAGTTTGGTCTATAATTTAACCATGAATCGTCTTACAAAGGAACAACGCTTGCAAATTATTGAATTTTATTATCAAAATGCGGCTCTTGGAAAGTTGGCCGAAGATTCACTTTTTTACTGAAAAATTGTGTTCAGCGACGAAGCTCATTTTTGGCCCAATGGGTACGTAAATAAGCAGAATTGTCGATTTTGGAGTGAATATCAGCCAGAAGCATTGCAAGAGCTACCAATGCAACCAGAAAAAGTCACAGTTTGGTGCGATTTATGGGCTGGTGGCATTCAAAGATGATGCGAATCGTAACGCAACTGGGAATGGTGAGCGCTACCGTGAGATGATATCCAACTTTTTTTTGCCCAAAATGCAAGAGCTTGACTTGCGTGACATGTGGTTTCAACAAGAAGGTGCCACATGCCACACAGCACGCGCAACAATGGACTTATTGAGGGGCGAGTTCGGTGAACATTTTATTTCACGTTCGGGACCGGTCAATTGGCCGCCTAGATCGTGCGATTTAACGCCTTTAGACTATTTTTTGTGTGGCTATGTTAAAGCTCATGTCTATACAGACAAGCCCGCTTCAGTTGACGCATTGGAAGACAACATCGAAGCATTTATTCGTGAGATACCGGCCGAAATGTTGGAAAGAGTATGCCGAAATTGGATTAAGCGGATGGACCATTTGAGGCGCAGTCAAGGTCAACATTTGCATGAAATAATCTTCAAACATTAAATTATATGGACCGTACTATCGATTCAAAAAAGATTTCATGCATTTTTCTGAATTTTATGTGTTTTTTTTCTTTTGAAAAACTTTCCTGTAGCTTTTAAAAAATCACCCTTTATAAGAGCTAGTAATTTTACATTGATTATGAATTTGTCACGTTGACAATTTTCCACTAGAGGACCTTATGCATTTCCTCTATTTTTAAAATTTTAGCGAATAACGAGTTATTTCGCTACGAATCCACTGCATAAACTTGTTTTCCACTGCCTAAACAAGCAAACAAGTAAATCTGCAATTATCAGAATATTCTTACACAAGTCTGCACGACGCAGCTGTCTCTAAATCTGAATATTTGAACACTCATCTACACAGAGTCTGAATAGCCAAATTGTTTTGTTTCTTTCTAATGTAAGTCTGAATTGATTGAAAACATTTGCACCTCACTGTATGTTACAATGCATGTACTGCCCCCTCATTTCATGGCAGACATAATGTTCAACTGTCGTTTGCTTTTGAATTTAAGCCATTTACTGCTGCTATTCGGCCGAAAGCCGAAGGAGAACACTTCCAACTTCTGTGTCAAATTCAGTAATGTAACAGCTGATGCGTTAAGATCTCCACCTAATTTAGCGACGTGTAAACACGCAATTAGCACCCCTCTCATCCGCATCAGCATGCAAGTACCTAAACTCAAATGCATTCATCCAGGTACAATTCTCCGTTCCAACATTATTCCCTCTATTTCCCCAGCCGACCAGCTCACCAGATGAAAAATGGAAAAAAAAACCAAACAAAAGCTCTGCAATTTCTGCATCCACATACACACTCATACATGTGCGTGCATTTTGCAATGCCACACATGCACACATAACTTTCTTTATTCCCCCACGCACACATCGGCATCGACTACATCCATATACGCAAAAAAAAAACCCAACGAATTGCATGGAAAATACAAAATGCGAACGACACGAAAAAACAACAGCAGTGCAAAAAAAAACAACAATTGCATTCCCAGTAAGAAAAGAAAGAAAAAGCACACGGAACACTGGCAAAAATGAAAAAAAAAAAAATGAAATGGAAAAAAAAGCAAATAAACGACTGCGGATGCATTCCGCGTTCATCTTTTCTCTACCTTTAGTAATATTCGTGACTTCAAACGAAAAATGTCACAATCTTCCTCAAAAACCGTTTAATTTTTTGCACAAAAAATCGGCCAAAAAACTCTCCTGGTGTGTGCTGGAGGTGGTGGGGGGAGGTAACACCGAATTTCGAATTCAAATCTTTTTTTTTCTTCTCGAAGAACAAAAATGAACAGAGAAGTTTTCTTCTGCAGTTTTTTTTTTTTTTGTGTGTTGGTTTGTGGTGTGAAACGAATGCTGAAACAATTCTCCTATCACTCATAGATACAAGAAATTCAGTTCGTCTTTTTGATGTTTCTTGTTTCAGTTTTTTTTTGCACACAGATATGTTTGTGTGCATGTATCCATTGCAACGAAGAACAGCCGAAAAAAAAAATGATGATGATGATGAACAGTGAGTGTCGTGTGGACAAGACAAGAGGAAATTCAGAACAGATGAACAAATTCAGTGCGAAAAACAACAACAAAACGTTTAATGAAGACAAATTTTGTGGAACAAAAAATATATACATATATATATAAATATTCGTCGTACTTCCGAGTGGGAAATCGGTTCGGTTTTCTTTTTTTTTTTTTTTTTTCGTTCGTCGGATTTTAAATGAATGCATGCATGCATACTCAGAGAATGTGTCACTGTGTGCGCGTGTAGGTGCTTTTTCGCCACAACAAAGGTAGTCAACTTGTCATCATTTTTTTTCTCTTTTTTCTTGTGTTCTCTTTACCTATTGTTTTCCAACTTCCTTTCAATGCACACAGCACAAAAATCTATCGATCATGCGCTTAATTTATGCATTTAACTTTATTTTTTTATTCCATCATCTTGCACTGCTTTCAAGAAAGGGACAAGTTTCTGAAACATCTGAAATTTAACAACATTTTTGTTTTATCAAAAAAAAAGAAAAGAAACAAATCGAACTCAAGGAGAAAAAAAAAATGGATGAATCAACCATCGGCGAGGTCGATAAAGACCGAGAAATGAAGAATGTAAGGATCCATCGAAGAAAGCAATCCTTAAGGACACAATAAGAAAAAAGCAAGGAAACCCAAAAAAGAAAAGGGGTGGCGGAGAAAAGTCCAACAGAAAAATTTGGGTGAATAAACCCATCTTCCCTCGTGTGGAGTGTTTGATGTGGTGTGTGTGTGTGCGTTTGTGTGCCGCTGTGTGGAATGGAGCGTGGAGTATGTGCTTGTGTGTGTGTGTACGTTTTTTGGTTTTGGACTCCTTCACGAATATTTTAGTACGGCAGGTCTGGATTTTTGTTTTCCGTTATCGAGTTCGTTTCGTTTCTTACTTGCGCTTCATTTTCTCTGCTGCTGCTCTGCATCTACACTGCTGCTGTGCAATTCTTTTTGAAAGTCTTTTTTTTTTTTTTTTTTTTTGCTTGGTTGCTGCCTCTTCTGTCGGTCGTTGTCGGGAAGTTTGTTAACCTTTGACTTGGATTCATATAACAAATGAGAGGTACGTACAAATAAAGTTGTTTATTCAGTTATTTTGTTTGAATGCATATTCTCCCGAAAAAATGGGCTTTTCTTTTATTTTCAGTTAATCCTTGTTTGTTTTTTTGGGGGGGGGGCATGAGTGTTTGTTCCTTAAATTCAATTTCGAATTCGGTTTCGGTTTTTGTCTTTCCGCATTTCCGTTTGTAGGTATTCATTATCTGGAGATTTTCTTAGCCTTTGAAATTTCGCCTTACTCTAGATACGTAGATACATATTCGAGATGTCGCATTTTGAATATTACAAGGTGATCCCTCACGTAGGTGTACACAACTTTTTACACACGCTCATGCATTTTTGTAAATAATTTATGTTCTAAACTTTTTTTCTTTCTCTTGTTGTGTTGTTGCTGCACTTTATCGTCCTATTCGTTGTCTAATATAAGATACACATCTCATCATAAAAAAAAAAAAACGATAACCTCTACACTCTCATACAGAACACACAACCACATGAATGAACGATGATGTTGATGACGATAGTAGGTGGCGGGCGGTGAGGGGCGGGTGTCTGTTGTATGGATACAAAACTGGAGATACACACTAGAATATCTTGTTGTATTTTTGCGTACTCGTACTTGAATGCAGCAAGTACATGGTGGCATTACCAAAAAGGAACAAAAAGAAAAAAAAAACAAAAGAAAAAAGACTGAATGTAGTTTCAATACCAAGTGCATCGTATAGTTCTCTAGACGACACAGACAGCGCAGATATTCTCTACCAAAACGATTCTCTGCTACACCTACGTATGGCTGTATGTATCTCATATTCAGTGGATACATTCGTGCAATGTGTACATGCATTTATGCATTAGAAAAAAAAAGTGTACAGATTTTTCCATTCTTATCTATTTTTTTTTTTTTTTTGTTTTCAATTAACATTTAAGTGTTCCATTTGAAGCCCACATTTGAATATTTTATTTGTCACTCGAACGAAAGCTGTGGTTGGTCGGTTGGTTTGTTGTAGTTGCTAATTTCCTCTTCTTCCTGTGATGTAATGCGACACTAGGACAGTGGAATCATTAAAGTACTACAGTACATAACGTTCGAGAGTACATACGAGGAATGTGTAAGAGTTGAACTAAATTAAATGCGTTATTTCTTTTTTTTTTTACTACGAAGTTGGATTTGTTTGTTTAACAGTCGTGCTTGGTGTTGACTGTGGATGCAATTCCGGAGAAATCGAACGAATATCTTCTCAATAGCTGTGCAAATAACTATTCACTCACTTTGGTGTATGGATGCATTTTTTGGAGAGAGACTTGCGTAAGCTTGTCCTACACATTTCAATTACGTTTTTTCACTGAAATTGTATGAAGTCGTTTGAGGAACTATTCGAATTTGATAATCTCGCAAGGCTTGTAGATCAAAAGCTGCACACATGAGCCGCGGACTATCGAAAATAACACATTTTTAGCCAATATAAAGAATAAATACATGAGAAAAATTCCACAAAATCATGTTCAAACCATGTTCAAATCATGTTCAACGACCAGAAATGTATTTCTTCCTCAAATCAATAATTCCCGTGGCGACTTGTGGAACCGAAAAGGAGGCGTACACAGAGTGCCGGCAGCTTTCCACAAATTCGACGCTGAAAAAATCTCTATCCATGAAAAATGTAAGTGTGTTTTGACGAATCGCGACTTCCTGCGACCAACAAATATTCCTTGTGAATGAGTCTACAAAATTCGCACGTCGCATGTCGCGGTTCATGCCTGCATCACGTAATGGAGTGAACGTAAGCGTAGTATGCGATAGTCCGACCAGCTGTCTGCTATTTGCCTGCAAACTGAACCTACGCATGTATGTACATATATTTTTCTTCTCAAAAGCAGTCAGCAGTCAATTCGACGTCGTTGAATCGAACGTTTTCTTGTAGTCATTGTTATACAAGAAAAATTGCGAAAGAAAATACAACATTAGTTATTGAGAGTCGAGAATTACCCTATACTTAAATATTTCACAATTCTCATGCTCTTTTTTACTAGAAATTCGTACATTATTTATCGCAATTAGAAATGCAATTACAATCTAATATAATTATAATAATATTAATATTGGTGACGCTACAGCCCGTAGAGGGCCAGGGCGTAGCTTCTCAGCAACCACTAGTGTTGTGCGTGCTATTGTTCTATCACGAGTGGAAGGGACCTACAGTTTAATGCCGACTCCGAACGGCCAATTTTGAGAAGCTTTTTCTAGACAGTAATAATCTTTGAGCATTGTCAGTGACTCGAAAGAGGTGAGCCGTGAAAAATATTTCTTGTCGTACCAGGAATCGAACCTAGACAGGTAGGTCCAAGTGCGTAGGAGTCGACGCACATACCCACAACGCCACGGGCCACCACACAATCTAAGATGTTTTTATAAGCTGCCGCTAACTTAAACAGGTTTTTCCCTAATTCCAATCTCCAAGCTATTTGTTTTTGACTGTGCAAACTTTTCGACGCACTAAAGCGAATAAAGACAATTTGACTGCGTAAGTTTGCCATTCATATGAGCTCAATACGAATCGTGAACTTCGCAAACTCGGACAAATCATTCACATGGAGTTTTCTCATTCGCAGAGAGCAGAGTGTAGAATTTAAGCAAACTGACCCCTTTTCGCGAATTTTTTTCGTCGTGAATTTGTGGATCACGTTTGCCTCTTTCGTGACTCATATGAATTGCACTTAAGTGCATTTCAGTTTATGAACGCCAGCAAGGGCCCAACCTTGTGTGTATGTAAGGCGACTAAGGTCAACTTAAGAAGTACAGCGAATACACAGAATTGATACAATCTGAATTTAATAACCCCAGTGCTTACTTTCGTTAAGTTTCGTTCACTTTTGTTTACTTAATGTGGCAACAAAGAATGTATAATAAACGCTTTGTTCAGTTTCGTTCAAAATTTGCTTACTTATGTAGGGAAGTGATAAATTTAATGATAATTAAACTTATGTTAGAAATGCAGTGAATCAAAGAAAAACTAAAATTGGGACAGATCAGTCTACTGTCTGTGCGATGCTGAAATGTTGGGCAATTCGTCAAAGAGGCAATTCTCCATCTTTCCATCCATAGTTGAGTGTCTTCTCGAATCTCTTCTCCCACAAATGAGCTGCAGGCTTTGAAGAAGGATGTAGGAGTAAATTCTTCGTTGTTCCTAATCAACCACACGCCCATGTTCTGTATTTCGTTTTATTCTTTAAATTCCATCTGAAGTGCATTTGAAATGTCATATGACAAGGCAATATTTATTCCTACGGACCTTAGTTTTTTTGGCAAAAGTAACTAAAGAAAGAGCAGCAGTCCGGGGCGCATATGAGCTTCAATAAAACAGCCCCTACAGCTAGCGCGAGCAGCTTGACAGTTGGATGTCGCAGTTAGTTGAGTGCCCACCCTTGGTTAGAGGGATCCCCGGTTCGAATCCAAGTGAAAGCAAAGTTAATATGTTCTATCCGGTTTTCAAATCTGGTCCAGTCACGATTTGTCGTTGGGATCAAATTAACTGCACTATCAGTATCACAATGGATCAACATGATCTAAGTGTGCTGGCTATTTTGCTGACAGCCCACTCTACCTACACTAACCGAGCGCGATCAGCTTCCACCCAAGGTGGTTGATGCGTTCTCTATGCTGAATGTTTACCTAAGAACTTCAGCGAGTGATACAAGGATAGGATATGGATGAAAACTACGACGTCTAGAAACACACACGTCCACAGATAAGCTTTAAATAGCGGATAACCGTGAAAAAATCTGTCAGAGATTGGTGCTATACCGCCTGCCCAACCTCAAAGTTTCTGTCTAATCAAAAGGTCCATCACTGTTTATTTAAACCAGAACAAACCATAATCGATGAACAGAGAGAGCAGACTATATTGGTCATGTGGAACTAATTCTCATTCAGTGTATTATCATGATGTCTCCTGAACTATCCATCACTTTTGCTTACATAAGTCTGGTATCGTTATCAGTCATAACTTAAGGCAATGGGAAATTGTTTCAAATCAGTCAATCGTAATTAATTCTTTCGAATATTTCATTACGATCTGAAATCAACGAACTACCTCTCTTGTGCCCTAAAGCCAGAAGTCAGATATACATAGATAATTTCTATAATAAGGAGTGTTTTTTTCGACATTTGACATTAATTTTGACCATAATCATTTTTGAAGGCATACGGACCAATGATTCGACGGGGCTATAAAGCCCACCAAACGACTTTAGTTTAATTTTCAAACATGTTTAAACTTTTAGGCAAGAACTAAATTCGAAAACCCTGAGCGATTCAACTTTCACTGTGCAAAATAAAAAAAATAACATATAACAAGTTGAATTTCTTTATTTTATAAAGGGTGGTTAAATTTTAAGGGCCGATGTTGATTTTGAATAAAACACAAATTATTTAGGACTTTATTGTCATTTCTTTTTAAATATTGGTATGCTTCAATAATGTATGGAACAAAATATCGACCAAATGGCCGCCGCGACCTCGGCGGCACACCACCATTCGATGGTCCAAATTTTCGATGACGCTGAAGCATAATTGAGGTTCTATGCCGTTAATGTGCCGAATTATCTCATCCTTTAGCTCTTTAATTGTTGCTGGCTTATCGACGTACACCTTTTCTTTTAAATAACCCCAAAGAAAAAATCCAACGGTGTCAAATCACATGATCTTGGCGGCCGATTGACATCGCCACCACGTGAGATAACACGGCCATTGAATTTGTCGCGCAAAATAGCCATTGTTTCGTTAGCTGTGTGGCAAGTGGCACCGTCCTGTTGAAACCACATATCGTCCACATTCATATCTTCCAATTCGGGCCATAAAAAGTTCGTTATCATTTCACGATAGCGAACACCATTCACACTAACTGCCTGACCGGCCTCATTTTGGAAAAAATACGGCCCGATGATGCCGCTAGCCCATAAACCGCACCAAACAGTCACTCTTTGTGGGTGCATTGGTTTTTCGCCAATCACTCTTGAATTATCATTCGCCCACGCCCAAATGCGGCAATTGTGCTTATTGACGAATCCACTGAGGTGAAAATGTGCCTCATCACTGAAGATGATTTTCTTCGAAAATTGATCATCCACTGTTGCCATTTCTTGCCACCATTCTGACCATTGACGACGCTTGAAATGGTCAAGAGGCTTTAGTTCTTGAGTCAATTGCACCTTGTAAGCGTGTAACTGCAAGTCTTTATGCATAATGGTCGTCAACGACGAGCGTGAGAGGTGCAATTGTTGGGCACGACGACGAGCTGAGGTGGACGGCTCTTCAGCCACACTATCGCGAACAGCGGCAATATTTTCTGCAGTACGAGCTGTACGAGCATGCACTGGTGTTTTCACATCTCCTACAGACCCGGTTTGCTCAAATTTTTGCACGATTTTTCCGATTGTACGCACATTTGGACGATTAAATTGACCGAAAAAATCACGATATGCATTTTGATTTGAACGCCCATTTTCATAATAAGCCTGAATAACTTTAACGCGTTGCTCGATTGTGTATCTTTCCATGGTTCAAATTGAGTTAGTCTGAAATTGAGATATGTCAAATGAAATGCAGAAAAAAACGTGACGTTTAGGTGTGGCTCACATTCAACATAGGCCCTTAAAATGTATCCACCTTTTATATTATATATTTATTGCAATACTCTATTATAATTACATAATTTCCTTGACAATAACTGAATAATACTAATGGTTTGGCGACACGTGAACAGGCAACGTACCGTGTCCGTGAGAGTCCAGTATTCTAAGTTTATCCCACAAATTCCCAAAGACTGGCCTTGCGCCTTATTAATGATAATTGCAAAGGCAACACGCACTTTTTGAAGATTTTGAAGAATTGACAAGCGTGGAATCAAAACGTCTTCACCTTTGAATTTTCCAATGAAAATAGACGTTATAATAACATTGACATATTCAGTTTCATCAAATGACTTTTTCATTGCTTTGAAAACTCAACAGTGCATTTTACAATTGAACACGAATATTTTTTTGTAATTGAAAATATCTTCACATGCTCCGACAAATATGATGAGATAACAGATAACAGGCAAAGTTTGTCGAAAATCTCCTGACAACAAAATAAAGGCCTAAACAAACAAATCTAATCAAAATGATCTCGTAAATCTTTCAGCGTTCTTTTCAAAGCTTCGATTTTAATAATTTCCTCATGTTCCGGATGAGGCACTACTGAATGTTTTGACAGCTGCTGAAACATAACAATTGGAAGGACTAGCGGCGCTACCTGGTCTCTCATAAAAGGCCTACAACGGATTGATTAATGTTAGTTTGTCAACGTAGGTGCTAATTAGCTCAAAACTTATGATCACTTGTGGATTTTCGTCGATCGAATAGGACAATTTTCCATATTGTCCTACCCACTGAGCAAAAAATTAGATTCTTCGCTGACAGCGTCAGTAGACCAAATCCTCCGAAATTTTGACACAAACGAGATTCATTGGATGGACAAAGAACAAGCTCAGATAAACCACGTCGATATTCTTGAACACTCTCCTAAACGCATGCCATATTCTCTTCACTACACGCTGAAGCGTCTTGGTGCGAAAAGTTTACATTATATCGATAGTCGATTAAGTCGGCACTCGGCTGCAAGATGATACATGTGCTCTAAATGTTTGATACACAAAGCACTAAAAATTGATAGTACTATTGAAGCCCATTCGTCATTAGTCCTCACTCATTGTCATAGATTTATGAATAAAAATGACACTGACAGTTTGCTATCTGACAACTGATTTGACAAAAATCTCAACAATAGAGGTTTTAACTATTCTAATTATCGATTTTAAACTGTTTTTCATTATCATTATATTTGCGAACTGTCAAGCAGAGAACGCAATACACAAATAGGCAAACACGATCCACAAATTGACGACAAAAATAATCGCAATGAAGTGTCAGTTTTCATAAATTGTTCTCTGTGAATGAGAAATCTCTCTATGAATGAAGTGTCAGTGTTTGCGAAGTTCGAAATTCCTACTAACCGCATATGAATGGCCCTTTAACCAAAAAACAGAGTTTTCTACAACGTCACGCTATGACCGTGTACCATTTCAAAATGTTCTGTGTAACTGAAAATGTGCGTTGCGAAATTGCACATATCTGCTACACTGGATCATAAGAAACAAAAAAACGACAGTGCATTGACTTGTCGACATTTTTCGAGATTTGAGCGCATTTTCGTCATTGTTTGAATTAATTCAGTAGCCGGAAACATTTATTGAAACCAGCGCATTTCGAAGAATACTCATGCTATCCTATGGAGTCTTATTTACAATAAGAACATGTTGCGACTGTTGACTCATTTCCGTCCCATAGCTTATTGCAATACGAAAATTTGGTCAGTTTGCCACGTGGAAACGTCGAGAAGTTATTTTGTCAGCTAAGCCTTAACGTAATACATTCCAAATGATTTGCACGCTCTCCACAATATCTTCTTTGCAACCGTTTAAGTATACTGAGCAAAGACCATCTGTATATTATTTGTGGGCGATCTTAGGCCAATTCATGTTAAAAATATATACCTAATGCTCGCTCTAGACGAAATTCTACCTTGCCGTACAAACCGCGGCAATTTTCTATTCATATTTGACGTTCTCTTTGTGATGTGCAAGCATTTCTAATTAGATCGACTTGTGACCTTTATTGCTGTCAAAAACCGCGTAAACAAAAAGGAACATTCATCAATCACCCACCCAAAATGCAGCAAAAACGTATTGCGTTTGAATTGATTTCCCTCCGACATTTGGTGTTTTTCTTTCATAAATATCGACTGTGCCTTGACGTCGTCGGAAAAATAAAGACCGATTTGCTAGAGCGATGATTGTATTTTATCTCTTTTGGAATGTAGCCAAATTTCGTAGCAGTGTTCCTTAGCTATTCACTTTCGTGCCTATTGTATCTTCTGCCATGCGAAACGTAGGAAATCGCTTCGGCATATCAAACGAAAGTTTATGGCATATGTTTTTTTTTGTTTTGTTTTACTAACGAGATGCGGTGTGTAAAATCTTAAGTCAAACGCTTCCTGGACTCAAGAGAACTGTGGTGATCACAAGAGTGCAATCCAAAGTACAAGATCTTCGGATACTTTATCAAGATGTGCATTGTATTGACCTTCGACTAAATATATCTGGTGTACTTGGAATCGATACATAAATAAATGGAGCCTTCGCATAGTCAAACATTTTATATTTTAGTTTTGATACATGTACACCATGCTTAGGTGATTGTAGACAACTGCGCTCCAGCAGCTACTCAACAATGCGAATTTTCGAAGTCCCAGCATGCAGCTGTTTTCTGTATCTGACTCTTTGAACAGTAAAACTGCGCAAAAACTGCAGGGCATGCGAACAAACCTGAGATCTCATAGAGTCCCCATTGAGTGCATAATTGCCTCTAAGAGTTTGCGAACATTTGTGGAGTAGTTTTAGTATGAATTTCTGTGATAGTATGCAGCCTTGACGAACTCCACTTTAGACCTCAACCTCCTCTGACAACTTACCATTGTGCAAGACGTGACACTTACTAACTACATGTGTAGCCTTTATAAAAGCTATTAGTTTTGTTCTGGAATGCTGCTCCTGCGCAAAATTGCATCTCAGTTCAAGCTATCGAAAGGCTTCTCGAAGTCGATGACAATTAGATGTGGAGATCTACACTCAACTCATTGCGTAAGGTGTTTATGATGCAGGAGGATCCAGCGCAAAAACCCGCCTCTTCCACATCGTAAGTTGAATTTAAATGCTCTTTGATTCGTTCCGCAACTATTCGAACTATTATTTTGGATACGGCGGAAAGATCGCAAGTACTCTCCACTCTCCAGTTTCCGTATCCCATCAGGTTTTCCCTTTTCGGTAGCATAATGATTTTCCACTCCAGCGGAAATTGTTCGTTATCCCTATGTTTGTATATCACTGGGTGCAAGTCTAGATACATTCGGCGCAGCTTGAAATGATTCAGCAGGGATGTCATCAATATCCACCGCTGTGTTTTTTCTTGAATGAATTGATTGCTGCAATTATTCCACTTTTGCTGGGAGGTCCGGTGCGAATTCGGGGATTGTTGCTACTCGTTAGAGCTCGAGTATATTCCGCCATCGTCTAGGTGGTTTAAGACAGTAGCAAAGTGTTCTCTCCATCTAGTGAGCTGATCTTCATCCGATATCAGAAGGTTACCATTTAGACTCCTCACCGGGGGCTGTTTGGAGCTCCGACCACCAATGAGTTCCTTGGTGATGTTATAAACGGTCCAACTGTCGCACATATTCACTGCTACTTAAGCCCTGGAAGCCAATGTGTCGATATATTGACTCGTCTTACACTACGCTGTACTTCTTTCTTCTTCGCTCGGTATTGGACATCTACATCGGTTCTCTCTACTGCTCAGGCCAGTGCAATTCGAACTATTATTGCTATACTCTCGATCCGATCCGTCTCCAGGTATAAGCTGTAAGCCATGTACAATAGTGTTTCTGTCGTTTACCAACATGTGTGCTTGCCCCAGTCACAAACGCATTTTTCACATCACAGCAGTGGTCATTCACGTTCTCCTGTCTTTAGCTGCTGATTGCTTCTGCTTCTAAGGCAATATGGACCCTATTCTGTTGGCGTACTTGGGGAGACTTGAGCATGTCGATATTGTACCTGGTTTTATGCATATTACAGCGATTTCCGCTCGAAATCTTGGCAGAAAGTGAGTACCGCATCTCCTCGGAACGAAATGAGTCGCTTTACGCTGCAACAACGTTTAGAAACATTGAAAACTCATTTCCAAAGTGTGTGCTGTGTAGCCCAAACAATTCCGCACATTTCGCTGAAATAATTCCATACGAATTGAGAAATGAGTTGATTACTTTGCAATGTTTTCCGCTGAATTTTTTAACCAATTTTAAACCAAAACAAACTAGATTCTTGTGTGTGAACAGATGAAATTGTATTATTAGAAATTCAGACAGCGTTTAGAAATGCATAGGTAGCTTGCTAGGTAGGATTATTTACATATTGCACACAGTCTGAGACGAGCTTAATTTTTAGGAACAACTTAAGGGCAACGAGATTTTTATTTCAGCCGTGTGTCAATTACACTGCACAATTTTTAACACTAAATTGATCTGTTCGACGTACGTAGCCTTAAGAAATCGAGCGAACGTACAGAAATGATACACTGTCATGTATAATGGCTTCCGTCAGATTCAATCACATTTGCTAACTTAAGTGTGAGAGACTTGAATATATCCCTAAGTACCTAAATGATTATTATTATTATTACTGTTGAGGGTAACTTGCACCGCGACCTTAGGATCTATTGTGCCCCCTATTCATACATTTGCTTTCTTAAGAGCTCCCCTCCCATGCAGCTCTTTTCAAAGTCGTATTGAAGGTTAACTGCTCCTATTGCGCGAAGGTGGAAGAGATTTGTCCTATAGTCTGTGAATGAGAGCTGGTTCTAGTGACTTCAATTCTTCCTCTGATATTAGTTGCTTGGCCCAGATATGTTTGTCTTTTGTGGGCCAATATATGTTCTGGAATTTCATTAGATTCTCCGCAGAATCTGCAGAGACCTTCGTCTGATACTCCTACTTTCCTCCTTAAGTGTTCCCTGAGTTTAGAGGGCCCTGTTAGGATACGGAGGTTGTTTTCGCTCATTCTGATACATGCTTCAAACCTCTTGCGGTTATGTTGACCCAAGAGGTTCTTGGCCTGCTTCATACCATGAGCTTTGTTGCATGTATCTATCCGGTTTCTTCTTTCTAGTTCCCTGAACTCTTCCCTGAAGACGTGATTTACTACAGCACAGAATGGTTCGAGGCCTATCCGAAGCTGCTTTCCTTGTATGGCCAGGTATCCAACAGAATTTTACTCTGTTACTCCTACTCAGCTTCTTAAGCTTCTGTAGACATTTCAACACGAGCCTGGATTTGATGATATAGGAGTCTAGTGTCAGGATAGCAGCACGACTGTCCAACGTTATTGCTATGTCACAGTTGGTATAGCTCCTGCCAAGATTGATCTGAGCGCATCTGTCTATGGCATATACTTCTGCTTGAAAGAAACTGGTGCATTTGCCCATGAGTTCGTAGTACTTTTTCAGCTGCAGGAGCTGCCGCCATGGAGGGGCAGTTGGCCAAGTTCTCATGGCCCTTGTAATACATATGCATGCCAACCTTTGAACTTTGTTGAGTGTCTCTCTTGCGCTGATCAGGTTGGTTATTTTCTTCTTCTTCTTTGTTTGGCGCTACAGTCCGGGGTGGACCTGGACCTCAACCAATAAGCCTCTCCAGCCAGCACGATATTTCGCCAGCTGCCTCCAGTTGTGCACACCAAGTTGGTTGAGGTCCTTCTCCACTTGTATGCACCATCTCCTTCTAGGACGCCCTCTGTTGCGTTGTCCCAATGGCTCGGAATCGAAGACTCTTCGGGCCGGAGCTGTGGTGTCAATCCGCACTACGTGACCTAGCCATCGTAATAGTTGGATCCGAAATCGCTTAACTAGGTTCATGCCGCTGTACAGCCCGTAGAGTTCGTGGTTGAATCTCCTCCTCCAGACGCCATCAATACAAACAGGACCAAAGATCGCACGCAAAACTTGAGGCGCTCGCTTACATACTTAGAGCTTAAGACTTTTTGCATAAGTCTGCCTCGAACAACATTCCCTGTAGCAATCGCCGTAGTAGAGGTCGCAGTTTCTCATCCTCATTTTGCCCGGCCCATTCCACCGCACTTCCTGGATAGCGGTTATGTCTGCTCTATAGCAGTCGAGGGCCTCCGCAAGTTCATCGGCTGCACGTGGTCTGTTAAAGGGACCTCACATTCCACGTGCATAACCGAAAGTCATTGTCCTTTTTCCGTTTGCTGGGGTCGTCAACAGTAGACCCGTCCGTATCCGAGGCGGGTTGTTGTTTCTGAACTCGTGTTTTTTTTTTACGTGGTGAGGAGGTTAACCTCACGCACAACCTCCAAACTGAGAGGACAGGCCCATTATTTTAACCCTCGGGCAGAGGGTTCGCTGCATACATTAGTTCACCACACAACGGCTGTTATGATGGCTATCCAGGGGGCGCCGCGAGGTGGCTGTACGTCAACTTGACTTATGAACAAGCAAAGATCGCGCTGGCATCCTACCAGGTTGGATGCAGTCAGCAACTTTACCCTGGGTGCATAAGCCCATGCATGGACCATGCTATTGCACCGTATGTGATTGTTGGTCTAACAATAGCTATGTACATCCATCTTAGGATACTTGGAGTGCAACTCCAGGATTTGCCCGCTAAGCTTCTACACATCATTAAAACATACGTCGCCTTCCTGGTGATCTCTTCTATGTGTTTTCCAGGTGAGTTTGCTGTCTAAGATGACTCCTAGATATTTTACCTCTTTTACTGGAGCCAGTATTGTGCCTGACAGAATCAAGTTGGTATAGGAATTTTGTTTAAGTTTTCAGAAGCCAATTTTCACATAAGCTTAGGAGTATCTTGCATGTTTAATGGAAAAACCACTTAGCCCTATTAGAGTCCATTGTCACGTTCCGGTTTTATATCTTGGCTCCTCGTTGACCTTACTGCAGTTCTCCCTGTTTTTGTTTTTAAACCGTTTGGTGGTTTTATTGTTCGAGATCGCTAAAGGAATTACTAAGGAGCAGTCTTCTTCTAATGTGTGCAAGGGCTGGGCAATTTCCGTGGTAATGCAGTACCGTTTCCTCCTCCTTGTCATACCTGGAGCTTATACAGAAGACATCCAAATCTTCTGGCTTGATTGCCTTTGAGGAAGGGACTAGTTATCACGCCTGCCAAGTTTGCCAATTTGCCTCCTGTATAAATCTAGGACAGCTTGAATTCAGTTTAGATTGAGTGCAGCGCATAAGCTTAGGTTTACATACATTCATTACAGTTGTAAGTAATAATATTAACATTAAGTATTTACAAAAATTGTGTGTATAAATATCACATGAGTGTTGTGTGACAGATATGACAAATCAATTTGGCACTCTTCCTTGAATCACTTTGACAATTTTGAAATAAATTGACTACATATAAAGGGTGACTTTTTAGCTATTATCTTTTTGGCAACACTGGTTTAAACAGCTGACGCACGTTTCGTGTTTTGTTTCACTGTCCAACATCTTCAGTTTGGTCTATAATTTAACCATGAATCGTCTTACAAACGAACAACGCTTGCAAATTATTGAATTTTATTATCAAAATGCGTGCTCTGTTAAGAAAGTTCATTTGTGTTCAGCGACGAAGCTAATTTTTGACTCAATGTGTACGTATTGTCGATTTTGGAGTGAATATCAGCCAGAAGCATTGCAAGAGCTACCAATGCATCCAGAAAAAGTCAAAGTTTGGTGCGGTTTATGGGCTGGTGGCATCATTGGACCGTACTTCTTCAAAGATGATGCGAATCGTAACGTAACTGTTTTTTTTTGCTATTTTTGCTTTTTTTTTGCCCAAAATGCAAGAGCTTGACTTGCATGACATGCAGTTTCAACAAGACGGTGCCAAATGCGACACAGCACGCGTAACAATGGACTTATTGAGGGGCGAGTTCGGTGAACATTTTATTTCACGTTCGGGACCGGTCAATTGGCCGCCTAGATCGTGCGATTTAACGCCTTTAGACTATTTTTTGTGGGGCTATGTTAAAGATCATGTCTATACAGACAAGCCCGCTTTAACTGACGCGTTGGAAGACAACATCGAAGCATTTATTCGTGAGATACCGGCCGAAATGTTGGAAAGAGTATGCCGAAATTGGATTAAGCGGATGGACCATTTGAGGCGCAGTCAAGGTCAACATTTACATGAAATAATCTTCAAACATTAAATTACATGGACCGTACTATCGATTCAAATACAGATTTCATGCATTTTTCTGAATTTTAAGTGTTTTTTTTTTTTTTGAAAAACTTTCCTATAGCTTTTGGAAAATCATCCTATATTATTTTTTGCTTGAAATAGTGGATTAGAAGATCTTTGGCCTAAGTGAACACACCGATTATTCTTTGGACAATACTTATCCAGAATTTGTAGTTCACATAGGGATGCCGTAGTGGGTTGGTGCGTTGACTCCTGCGCTATGGTTTCTGAGCTCAATCCCCGAATAGAATTCTACCCTCCTCTCCAGGATAATCTTCTCAACCTACGCCGTTCGGAGTCGCCATCAAACTGAAGGCCCCCTCCAATCGTGAGAGAACAATAGCGTACAGCGTACAATAGCATACACGTAAGCGACTGTAGCGCCCACCATGTTATTATTATTATAAGGAGCATATAGCATTCTAATTTTAACTATATATACTTGTACGCATAACGACAAAGATGGAATCAAGAACAGTATACTATACTATATAAAAACATAAAATAAAGCAGCGATAACTTAGTCAGAAGGCAGTAAAGAACGAAGCAAAATGAATAACTATAGATTTTCAGATCGATCAGGTCTAGTAATCATTCCTCCTCCGTGACCAGTGTGATGGCTGGAAATTGCACGCAGATCCCACAAAGAATAAATAGAGTTATGGATGTGTTTTAGATGTGATTAGAGTTCAGGTAGTCCCAGACTGTTTTTAACACATACCTAATGTTTTCTTGACCTGTATCATGTGGATAAATTCCAAGCATTTGCTCAGAATGCAGAATGCAGAAAAGTATTTCCCAAGAAGCCAGCGCCCTCTGATAGACTAGATATTTTAGGCAGTGCATGCATATCTTCTGCAAGAACTTGCTTTTTCAGTTTGAATAATTTAAATTTCATCGCTCATCCCTCTTAGTATTCGAGGAAAGAACACACAGCTTTTAATAAATTTGCTGAGAAATGTTCACGTGCACGAAGGTTATTCGTGTCTAGGTCGTGGACTACTTGTCTCCAACAAAGAATCCCTTGAGGTTCTTGTGGAAAGAGCTAACAAGGATTATGGTCTATGTCTACTTTGGATGACAGAGGTTCCTGTTGTGCAGATAGTACAAAAATCGATCGAAAAATGATCGAATTTTCTCCGATATCTCAATCACTACAAAATAGAATACAGTCATTTTTGATCAGTTGTAGCCGACATGCACTTCGTGCTCTTCAAGTTATCACTTTAAGATAAGATTTCCATTGTCTGGGTTCAAATGCGACTCATTGCGTTGTTTGTACGTTCTGCCGTGAATGGAGAGTCTTTCCTAGATTTTTAAGCTAACGCCGAACGAAGGAATATGAAGTAGTTTTTTTTTCCATTGCAATTAGAGGTTCCTTGGCATAGTAGCAGTCAATTCACACGACCAATTCATCGGTCCAAAGCGAGAGATAGATTATTCACCGAACTCGTTACTCAATTGGTTCATCAATTCGAGTGTTATGTAGCTTGACATCTTGCTGGCTATCCATGTCGATCTTCTTCTGCTCGTGCATTTTGGACAAAAAAGGTCATCTTTGAGAAAATACTGACCGAAGATTCCGCCGAACCATAATCCACACTCTTCGCGTACGAATAGGTGGCTCAATGTCCTAATGGTGTTAAATTGGTGCGAAATTTTGTCGCAATGGCTTGAATTTGTTCGAGAAGTGTTAAGCTGAGTTGAAGTAAATGGGGTGTTTTCTTTAATGCACTTGCACTGCGACCTAGTAGATGTTTTGTGATCCGTCTTTGATTTCCGACTTGAGTGCAATTTTATTTATCAGATACTTTCTAGTCTCTCTATGTGGGATGTTGCGGAAGCTAGTCCCAATTCTGAGTCTGCTGTTGTCTTGGCATTCGACTATTAGATGTTTATCTTTGTTTCTTTAATCTGCCTGTCTTGCCTTGTCATATTTAGTGTAGGAGTTATGACGAACGGCTAGGGAGTGCTTCACATAATATGTTTCACAAGCAGTTGCATGGTACTGATGGCAGCTAACAAGTGATTATCTTGGCTGAAGAGCCGTCCACCAGCTTAGCCTAGCTATTCTCAGTCTGTAACATTTTCTTAAGGCGCATTTCTTAGACTTTATTGCGGCTGCATTTAAAATGGACAGCGGCTGCAAATTTTATTTGTGAATTCAGTCAAATGATTAATTCTTCTTCAACATAGTGGATTTCTTGCTTACCATTGCAAGACAGTTCAAAATGAATTGATTTCTCCGCTTGAAGAACCACATACACGCTGAAGTTCTCTCCATTCTTGACGAAATTCTGTGTTGCGCCGTGTGCAAAGGACCCTTAATGTGGTACTTGTACCCGATTTGACTCATACCACACATCGTAGACCATGGTTGTTTGGGTTAGCTAAATCCAACCTGTGGAGCTTAGGAATTTAATTATGTTAGATATGTGTTGATTAGCGATCTCGACGAGGTCACTTAGGAAGTATTTGCCGAACGCGATATGTCTTTGTTTGGCTAGTGCCGGGGGCAGTCACAGAGAAAGCGAGGCAGACTGCGACAGTGTGGGTTGAACGGTATTCCGAGTCTAGCAGCGTGTATGCCTATAGACCAGTGTCCCGTGCCTTACAGCCACGACTCTAGTAAGGTGAAACCACATACGTGTAAAAAGCGTGTAAAAAGAAAACTTTCAAGGAGTGTCACTTGTCAAAAATGGGGAAACCAGTTCGAGTTAGTGATAAATCAGCGTATTCTTACCACAAGGTCGCAGAGGTCATTGAGATGACTTAGAGTTTTCTGGGTAAGTGACGACAGAGCCAGACAGTGACAGAAGATATCAACTGTCTGCTCATCCATGCAACTTCTAGAGAAATCATTCATCAGGGTCCCCAGTTCTCCCCTCTGGCGCGTTCTTTCAGCAGACTATGCTCTCTTTAATGACACCCACAAAAGCTACTATCCATAGAAGCAGACCCAACATTGGCTTTATAATGTTGGGTCTGCTTCTATCGACGGTCGATTTTTGTTCCGGGTTGAGCGTCGGCCATATCGTTCTAGATAGACTTTGCGTTGATCATCTGCATTACTGTCTCCTTCAGTAGGAGTTTACACGTGGTGAGAGGAATTCTTACTTGCCCTCCTGCACCGGCTAGCGTACCCAGAGACTACGTCCGTTGGGCTGTCTTTACAGTTCGTTACCCAACACAGGCGTATTCTAAACTGAACAGCCATCCCGTCAAGATGTGAGCGACGGCTAATGGCCAGCTTAGAGTTCAGATCTCAAGAGCCTCGATGGTGGCTTGGATATCTATGAAACTTCTTATAGCCTCAAGAATCGTCATGACAACTGCCTGAAAAACACTGCAGTGATGTGAACGTCTCTCTGTTAGACTTAAATTTAGGTTCTTAAATGCGACATCGCAGCATACACCCTCTTTTGCCTTGGAGCCGCCTTCCGTGCAAAGGGAGAGAGCGTTTCAAAGGACCCATTCCTGAAACAGGTGTTCGGGGGTGAGGATAATAGCTGGGGTCTAACATACCTAGTATAGTGGAATCTCTAGTTAGTGGACCATTGCGAAGTTGATAGAAACCTAAGTGCCGTGTTTTAGCAGCTGGATGGCGCTGTTGGTTGAGTGCCTGCTCTTGGTTTGAGGGGTCCCGGGTTCGAATTGTGGACAAACAATGGTCTAAGTATGCTGGCGATATCGCTGGCAGCCTCGTACATAACCTAACCTTAGCTAATTGCCGTATTAGCGGCTTGCTGGTGAATGTGGTGTTGTAAGAGACCCCGACCCTCTGTTGTAGATGCAGGCTTGTCGTCGAACTTTCATCACGATCATTAGGTGCGGCGGTTTCTCTAAATTCTTCCACCAGACGACCATCAAGTAAAATGAGCATTTCTTCTTTGTGTGGGGCTACAGTCCGAGATGGACCAACTGGCCTGTCCTACCGGTGCGATTTCCGGCTAGTTACCTCCAGTTACGCGCTCCAAATTGGTTGAGGTACTTCTTCACTTGTGTGCGACCCAACATACGCGGGCGTCCTCATATGCTTGGAGTCGAATATTCTTCGGACCGAACCTATGTTAAGCTGAACTACAAGACTATAAAAAGGAAATGACTATGGCAACATAGATCCAATGGGTCATGTAAAGGTTTTGCATATGGTCTTTCCACAGGTGTTAAATACTGTACTGACTTTATAAACGTGTGCCGCTAGAATAGCTTTCTAGTATAGTTTTCCTACCCAACAGCAAGCGTATTTGAGAGCTTTAGCTTACGCCCACTTTTTCTATGCGCGAGATCTTGTAATTCCTGCTAAAGGTGATTATTCCGGCTTTTCGTCCGCTCCCCATTCAATCGAACTTCTTCGTCTGATTGTTGAGAATGGAGATGGCATTTCGGATGAGATCCCTCGGAAAAGACGGCTGCATCCCAGGGACTGCTACAGGATCATCCGCAGACGCAAACAATTTGCATTCCTGCTTTTTCATTGTTCAAAAAATGTACTAGAATTGTAGTAGGTACAAAAGAAAAAAAGTATTTGCAAGATAGTTGATTTTGATGGACACAAATCTCACACTACTACGAGCGAAGAATGTTCGGTATACATGGCGTCTTATGTGCTGATCATAGTACATAATATTGTCCGTCTGCTGTATCTCTCAAAGAAGGGCAGTGCTATGCTGCTGATCAAATTGCAGTAATTTCGAAGAGGTCCTTAAACCGCATTCCATTCCCTTCGACACGAATTCATTGTTGTCTCCTATCGGTGTCTTGCCTAAATCATAATTGCATCAGCTTAGCCTTTGCTATGGATAATGACCTTGAATGGAATCCACATATGTAGCAGAAAAAAAGCGTAAAGTACGCCCTCGTGGTAAATTGGTTGGTTTTAGAACAGCGTTGCAAAAACGATTTCATTTTCCTTTGAATCTAGTTATTCTCCAGTCTTGCGCTATATTTGAATGGAAAGAGTATTGCTTTTTTCACTTCACTTAGAAATTAGAATCGAAGTTCTTCACCTTTGTCCTTTTCATTGAATTTGTGGTACATACACACACATACGTATGTAGATGACCCTGATTTGATATTCTGCGTCGTTTTCTTCTCGTAATACGCCAGCAGATCTGAATCATCTATTGCGACTAGGATGAACTGGAGACTGACTAGTTGCCACAAAATATGTAAATGCTCATGTGTACAAACGGATGAAGTCACTTGAAAGAGGGATTTTAATTGAATGCTGGCACAGAATCTCAAGAGTTTGGTTAGTTATAAACAATGACAATTTTCTCCAGACAGCGTTCAGTCTAAATGACTTCGAGATTGTTGTTTGTTCCCATTGCCAGGCCTTGGTTGTCTTCACTGAAGTGGAGAAGTACGCATTGCATCATCTAAGTAAGTTTTCTTTCAAAAACCTACCATACGCGAACTAGAGTGTATCGCTGGAAGAAAATGAACCACAAATCAATGGAAAACACAAGATTTTTTTTCCTTAGCATATTCACTTACTATTCCAGTGTTTCTACGACTCACTGTACACTTCTCTTATTTTAATTCGTGTGTATCCGTCTCCTTCCGTTGCACAGCATGCTACAACAGCACCGAAATGCATCAGTGTAGGTTCCACGCGATTGGATGTGTAAAGTGAGATTTCTTGCGCACATCTCGGCTATCGAGCACAAAAAACCTTCCCTACACAAACTCACACGCAAGCATGCACACACGTGCATGCGATGCCTTGTAACTTTCCTTGACTTTCATGGATAATCCCAGTATTTCGCCGCTAAATCCAATGCGAACAAATGCATCCCACAAATGCCAGAACTCGAATTCGACTCAGTGCACCTTCCCTCCCCGTTCGTCTCATGCTGGGAACGAGGAATGTGCAATTGATTCAGGGGCAAAGCGATTTCATTGAGACTGCAAACGAACGCGACTGAATTTGCACATAACCTCATTATTGTATGGGGTTTAGATGTCCATGAGTGCTCCGTAATTGCACCGCACGCACACCCACAAACATCTCCTGAGTAGGGACGGACGGAAGGGAGAACAAAACACAAAAAAAAATTCAAATAGGTGTTTCGAGAAGGAAAATCGTTATCCTTCAGAATCGGCTGACGATTTCTAGTCCGTTTCGGAACGTCGGTATTACACGAATATACCGGTATTACGTAAACAGTTTACCAAACACACCGATGAAGGCAACGGTGGACTTGATGTTGTTGCAATTCCCGAAATGCTACCGCCTGCCTGTGTATGGGTTCGCGTGTGAATCTACTACCCACTGTCTCCGCGTTCGTTTATCCGAGCTTCCAGTGCTTTCGGCTCTTGGTGTAGTGGTGGTGGTGATGGTGGTGGTAATGATGGCGGTGGCTGTCGGTGTCGTCGCCGCTTCCATTGCCGCTGTGTGCCGTATCGTCCTCCAGCCAGAAGTGCATTCACGCATTTGCATGGAAGAAATAAAGAAAGAGAGGTTATGTACCCTCTATCGGTGTTTCCACTCCATTCCGCGCATACTCCGATCCACATGACTTCCACCAGCTTTCAGTACATACGAGTATGTAGACCGGCGGAAGAAGAAGAAGATGCCTACGCTAACGAAAATGATATGCCATGCAACGGCCACGCCGAGGCGAGGAGCCGGGTGGACTCCAACATAAAAATGCTGCTGCTGTTCGTTCATCCTCAAGCAGTCTGCTTTGGCTTCTTTCTTTTCCTTTTTTTTTGCGCTGCTTTTCGGTCTCTTGTTTTGCAGTGTGTAGGGATATGCTTGAATATGGCATGTGCATGGGCGGCTATGTGTGTGTGTGCGTTGCGTGTGCAAGAGTTAGTGTATGGGAAGAGAGGAACAAAAATATTTACACGAAGCTTTTGAAGTGGTAGTGATCCTCTTTGGTCGGCCGCGTATGCACGTATATAGAACCTGTGGTGGCGAGGCGATTGTGTGGGCAACGACGAATGTCATCGACCTTTATATTGCATTTCCCCGTCTCCCAATTTTCGTTGTTGGTCGTGTTGTTGTGTTTATACGGGCATACGATGACGACAACGATTTAGAAGGCGATAGACAAAACGAACGAACGACCGAACGAACCAGCGAACGAGCGAAACAGGTTGAAGGAACATGAACAGCAAAAAAAAAAAGATAAAGATACAGAAGGAGATGAAGGCTCATACCAATGTGCCTTTGGAAAGGCAGTAGACGACATTGACTACCTCGATAAATGGTGGCGGCTATATGTACGGACTGTGGTACGTATAGACGGCCCGACTGTATTGTCGTTTGGTCGTGGCACACAACCCTCCTCTCTGGTGACCGGTGTGTTCCTTTTGACTTATTCTTTTGCTGGTGCTGCAGCTTGGTCTGCTTCAATCGTTCAACGTACTATAACCGTTCTTAAGGTGGTGTTATAATGCATTTTCCAGCATTTTTCATCCGCTAAAGGGTGAGGCCCCTCGATTGAGATACGATTTTGTAAAGATTTCGCATGATTTCGAGAGTAAGCAATCCGTCAGCGCTGGTCGGGGATGAAAATCGATGATAGTTTTGCCATCAAATCGAATCGAACTGATGACTTACCGGGAAGGGGAATGACTGAAGACGGTACATGCGGTAGAGCCCTTCTTAAGTCCTTAATGCAAAAAGTCATACATATGTGAGCGCAACCAAATTGTTGAGCAGTGCCATTAACCACTAGGCGTTGTTCGAAACTGTGAAGGGAGAGCATTTCAGTTTTACCTTCTTACGCTCATAACCTCCTTCTTGAATCAGGCGCTTTGAATTTTAAATTGGCTTCTGGTCAATGATTCCATGCCAGTCTATCATTTCCGTCTGGACTGCATCCATTTAGAGCTCGCGGTCGTGTCTTTTCTTTCGTTCACCTTCCTTGACAGGCAGACTGGACCAAATATGTGACGCAGATTATTTCTTTCGAAGTGACCAAGGCGCTGCTTTGGTATCCTATCATTCAGCTTCCGGATTCAATAAATGATTCGGGTCCCTTGAATTAGAAGTTTTGACCAAGGATCTTGAGACAAATCGAAGTCGCAGAGGTTGTCATCGGCGAATCTGCATCGGATCTCCACCAAGATGTCGTCCGTAGAGTCCGTCTTTGCGCCGAGGTAGACAAACTCCACGAGTCGATAGTAGTCAACTCTCAGACGCAGAGCGATAGACTGATTTTCATCATGTGCAATGATTTGTCTTCACTCTAGAGCCACCTCGCCTGTTCGCCAATCGCTATAAAAGCTTGCAGAGCAAGAAGCTATCGATATCGACATAGCCCACCAGCTAGACAGATTTATAGAAGATGATTCATGTTTCCGATGAGATTTCTAACTTTTTGCTCGGGATCACCCATCACCTATCCTTCGTTAGTTCGAGCACACTTTCACTGTAAAAGGAACTGCCCTTCAAAATTCGTTCAGGGACAAACATTTGGATGTTGTCTGACCGGGGATCTAGAGGAAATTAGATTAAATTAGATTCCCTGGCCAGATTTTTGAAACTCGGTGACGGTCGCTGACATCCTTGAACCGAAATTCACAGTGCACGGCGTTGTTTTAGCAGAGTTAATCAATTTTGACGTGTCTGGCTTTGGAATCTATGCAAAACAAAAAAAGTGATGCGTATCGATTTTACACAAATTAGCTTTTTCCAGCATTTGTCATTATTGATTTACAGTTGGCAAACCGGGCCATAACCTGCAGTAGTAGGTGCTGATTAGTGCGGTGCAACTTTTTCGCTACCTTCTCTAAAGGCGGGAGGACTTCTTTATGGCCTGAAGTTCGAATTTGGTGGTTTTTTTGGTGGCATCTGCTGGAAATGCTGGTATATTCTATTTGTTCCTAAATGATCGATATTTCCCATTTTCGGCGTTTTCGAATTTTCTAGCTCGACACTCCCTTTGCGATGTCCTGGTTTTTCATTTCATCGTCTTTTGTTATGCCACGTCGGTTGCATGTTTCTTCTACTCACACTCGTCATTATACTACGGGGTTCTTGTTTGTAGTAGATGATTTACGAGGAGCGTTCAATATAATCTCGGTATGGGGGTGATGCTGTGGTTGTATATATAAATTGACTTATTTATCAAGTAATACTATTAGTCTCTAGTCTCTAGCCTCTAGTGATTATTTCCTGTTTCCGGATTTGAAAAAATGTCTTCGTGGAAAAAGATTTCCGGATGATGAAGAACTCAAGTCGTCAATAAATGGGTATTCTGTTTAACTAGAGATAAAACGCGAATTAATAATCACATTTATATGAAATTTTACATGAGTGCACTAAAATAATAGTATTACTCGATAAATAAGTCAATTTATATATACAACCACAGCTTCACCCCGATACCGAGAATATATTGAAAGTCCCTCGTAGGCCTACTAGATGTAAGTAGGCTAAGAAAGTCTGCAGCTACATATCTTACTAATGTCTATGCAACCAGATCTTGTTGGAGTTTGTTTCGAGAAAGATATTCCGTAGGCATGGTTCGACTTTGTCGCTTTCGTACTACCATGCGGTAATGGCCAGTCAACATTTTCTCCTCTAAATATTCCTACGTGCAGAATATTTGACGAATGTCTTACATGGTCGATTTGATCGGTGATCGGCTAGTTGTCCTGACTTGTTAATAGGGACGTGTTCGCATATAAAATTGTTGTTCAAAAATCTGTCTTGAAAGTTCATTACAGACCGGTCGATCGCTTATTGGCTTCAAATAGATGCTCTTTCACAATCAGAATCCCCGTCTCAACGTATGCAACCTTTTGTGACATTCATCCAATATCGGACAACGTTGTTCGCCATTGTAGGTCTCGAGCTTTAAACTATAATATTTACATACACTGGACATCCAGTATAACAAACGATATAATGTTGTTTTTTCGACCTTAAAAAAAACATTACATTTTCTGATCATATAAAAAGTCTTTATTATATCAACTTCTTCACGCTGAGAAGAAAAAAGTTTGTCTGAGGGATTTTGTTTGTTCATATCACAGCTTCCTCCTGCAACTGCGGTAAAATCAATATTTTGTAGCAATCTTTTTTGGTTTTGTTTCGCCCATTTGATACATGTCTTGAAACAATCACTAGCGTTTTAGTGTTGGGCTATTTGAACTCCTTGGATCAGCACCTCTATCTTCATCGTCCTCTTAGTTGATACTGATGACTGTCTCATCCTCGGTCCTCCACCTTCTTCGGCTCTATTCCAAACACCCAGGTCATCAATTATAAAAGATGACCGAAGAAAAAACTTTTGAAACATAAATGAATTGAAATCGACTTCTACGCACTTGGACCTATCTGTCTAGGTTCGATTCCTGGCACGACAAGAAATACTTTTTACGGCCCCACCTCTTTCGAGTCACTAACAATGCTCAAAGAGTATAACTGTCTAGAACTTCTCAAACATGGCCGTTCGGAGTCGGCATTAAACTGTAGGTCTCTTCCACTCGTGATAGAGCAATAGCACGCACAACACGAGTGGTTGCTGAGAAGCAAGGCACTGGCCCTCTACGGGCTGTAGCGCCGCCCATATTATTATTATATTATAAATGAATTGAACAGCATTTGTTGTATAGAGTAGTCAAATTTTTCATTATTTAGAGATATCAATGGAGACTTCAAATGGTGATTCGTTATACTGAACATTCGTTATATCGGTATGCTGGACGTCCAGTGTATGTAAATACATATATTTGTGTGGCATTAAGGTATCACCTTTACGGAACATAGGAGAATTTGTTAATTCCATCGCCAAAAAGACTTCAAATAAAATATCGCTCTGTAGATTTTGGTCTGATCCAAACAAAATGTCTTAACCGAATATTTCGCCGGCATTCTCAAAAACGAACAATCTCCATAATGTTCTGTGAAGAATCTCCTCTACCCTCGTAAATTTTAAAATTAACCATTTGGGATTAAAAATATGGCGCTAGCCGCTCCAAGTTAGCGGGTGTTTCAGTGGAACTTAGCAGTATGTCATAAAGTCACAATTTACAAAAATCATTCTTCACGCAGTGGCGTATGTATATGCATATGCGAGTGATTAATTATACTTCTGTATGTTTGTTTCGCATATTTTTTAAGTTTTTTTTTTTTGAATTCAACTCATTTATGGTCGAAAAAATACTTAAAACTAAACTAGCCATGTGCAGGTGTGCTAAGCTAATCTAATCTTTACTACCTGTAGTTCGCCCTTCGGGCATTTCAGGAAAAGTTCATGAAATCAAAAATCCTAAATTAATTAAGTGAACCGAAAATTACATCCGTTAATGTGCTGCCGGCGATCAGATGTCGATGACCCCCCGCCATGTGCTGCATATTTCTCAGTAATATTACGAATAATCACATTTTTCCAGTAATAAATTAAGTGTAGCTCATTATATTAATTGATTTTGTAATCACTTTATGTCCTCAAAGGTGGCGGTATATCCTTTATTTCTCCAGAGCGTAACCACAGACACCCTGTTATGGGATTGATTTGTCTGCGAACACAATCCGTTATCCCCTATAGGCTACACCGACATCTGTATGTTTTCGATATTAAAATAAATACACTTGCATACTCGTGCACACATTCATTCCTTCCTGGCCGCCTGCCCCCTCTGCATCGTCACCCCTGCGTAAAGCCGCGCACCACACCGCACTGCCAGGCAGCCAGCCCATGTCGTGTCGAGAAAAGCTGTCTGCTGCAAAGGAATTCAAAATCACAACACATCGCATCGATTTGCCGAAGGCTAGGTCGGGGAAGTTCTTAATCCAAGGGGAAGAGCACTCCATAAAGAGCAACTGAGAATACAACACGAAATAATAAGCAAAAAGGAAAAAAAAGAAAACAACAGAATTTATACAACTCTCTTCCCGAATTGCCAAAAAAAATAAAAACCATTACCGTTAGGTAAATATTTTGCACAAGGACACCGGGCGGCAGCAGCAGCGGAGGAGCAACATCAGCAGGCATCCAACCAACAAGCAAGTAAGTAGTCCTTACATGTGCCCATGTATGTCACGAACACTCAAAGTCCTGCAAATTCATTCATTTCCGCAGAGTTTGTTGAACTCTGGGCGGTAAGTTGGTGTCCATGTGTCTGTGGTTCGCCCTTCGTTCTCCTTCCTGGCAATGCACAATCCCACACACAGACAGAGCACGCATTTCGGCTACTTCTAGGGCTGCCTCGCCACATCGCACCCTCTGTCTGACATCGCTTTCGTTCCTTCATCCCTTTCGTTCCGTGTCATCCCTTGGGAAGGGCGATAAAAAGTTCCCAATATTCAGAGCGAATGATTTCCCCTTTTCGTGGAATAATTCCTTGCTGCAGCCAGCACGATACAATCGTGCCGCCTGGCCGCCTGCTTTGACATTTGGAGTAGAAACAAATGGGTCTAGGGATTAGAGTGTCTCGTGATTTGCGAATGCATGTGGCGATTCTGTGGGATGTGGCAAGTTTTGAATGCATTGATTGGTTAACATGCATCCGAGGACGACGAGTTCGGGTCTTGGGAAACAATAGCCAGAGGAATCCGTCTCATGAGTGGTAAGCCTACGTGGGAACAGGTGCAAGTAGGCGATATGAATCTGATGTTTCGCCAGGTATGTGAACAGTTGTTATCGTTCGGATAGATGCATTGAACTTGTTAGTTAGCTCAGGAGGTAAAATCTTAAACGCGATAATCTGCTGCGATGCAGCAATTGTCATTCTCCGATCTTCTGTTTCTGGAAGGGAAAGGCCTCTTTAAGATCTGAAAAGGCTTGTCAAATCTTGAAAGGAAGCATGGCTTGCACTGTTTCGAAGGTGAGCTAGAGTATTTTAATCTTCTTGACCTTCAAATAATTCATTCCTGACAAAGATTTCTGGAGCAGTGGTACTCTAAACTTTTGTCAATCAATGTCACGGCTTACGTGCAAGCTAATACCTGCCCTTGGCATTATTAGGGATCTCGGCAAACACTACATAAACTTGCGCCTACCAGACGAATTTGAGAATGTTGTAAATTGTTGCTCAATCAAACCGAAATTCGAAAGGAAAACACCGGCACTTTGTGTCAAACATCTGAGTTGATCTGATCTAAACTAAAGCTAAGCGCAACATAAGCGAGATCTGTCTCATCAGAACAACACCAACTATGGGTGATGTCGTCATGGATAGGTGCGTACACTCACACTCTTCCCCAATGCCTTTCGTAGCAGCTATCTAGATGAAGATGCTGATTAGAACGACCTCGCTGTCCAATGTGCATTTCCAGCTGCAACCACATCTAGACGCCTGCACTTAGGAGCCTATTTCAGTTAGAGACTCCATAACCTTCGTCTACGACGAATCAACTTTCATTTATAGAAAGCTCAAGCCGGAACATGTGTGTAGCGCATTGTCTATAGGTCACCCATGTGGCTGTACAGACATTTCTAATTCTGGATAACTATAAATTATTCACACACTCGTAGTTAGTCCTTTTTTTTCTAGAAAAGGGCATATTTTGCTGCAGATTTCAATTTAGACGACCGCGGTGCAATCTTTGCTGATCCGAAACCGCGATCACAAAGCCTCTTTAGCTACCAAACCTGATCGTTAAATTCACTGTACGTTGTCAGATCCAGAAGTGGTTGCTCTCTTATAAGGCTTTAAATCGGGTCATATTAATTTTCTACCTGACCTATCCTATTATTCTCAGTAGCACTCAAATATGATACAGAATAAAAGATCCTGGGCTTCCACATGGCCATTCATACGTGGAAATAAATGTTTGTATCGTTTTTGCCTTATGATCGGGAGCAGAGTCTTGCTGGAAGGTTCACGAATTATTTTCGAAAAATATTACACTAAGATGCTTGACAACGTTGGCTAGGTTTTCGCTGAGGTCTTAACACCTTTTTCACAGAAGTGGTGTTTCATCACAAGTGACTCCCTAGTCCCTACCAAGCATCTCAGAGGCTGAGTGATTGGGTCATTCCCACGTTGATCTCTCGGAATGGTTTCAGACGCATGTCGTGATGGCAGAGCATGAATCCTATCATGCTTGTTGAAGGAGTCAGAAGCAATTTTTCTGGAAGCATTTTTCGCGTACTGTCGAGGCTTGCCTCATTACGTGATATCGCTTACCTTCTGTGTCTGCCCTTGGTTAGAGGGGTCCCCGGTTCGAATCCTAGTGAAAGCAAAGTTAATACGCTTCATCCGGTTTTCAAATCTGGTACCACTCTGGTTCACTATTTGCCGTTGGGATTAAATTGACGGCCCTATCACTGGAGTTGTCGATTAGCAGTGTGATTATGAGTATCACAATGAACCAACATGGTCTAAGTACGCTGGCGATTTCGCTGGCAGACTACCTACCAACCTACATACCTTCGTGCCCATGACAAAATCCATGATATCAGACAAATTAGATTAAACCTTTTAAACGTCACTTGTCAAATAGCAGTTAAATCAATGCGTTTATGTCGCCGCCCAAAATATATGCTATCACTTGGTACATCGCTATTAACTTCATATAAACCTAACTACGTCGCTTTTCATTTTAGAAGCTTTGTGTCCTCCTCCAATCCATAAACCCAAGCGATGATTACCTGATCTTCTATTATTTCGAACAGAGACTGAAACCACCTCCACTACCTCAAAGGAGTACTATTATCGTCTCATCTTATCATCAGTGGCCCGCATGATCCACTAAAGGGGTCAATGGGGCAAAGCACGCACAGGAGATCTGCTGCCCATTTGATTCTCCGCAATAGACTCGAACTCATCAGTTATGCTCAAGTGCAAGCAGGCGCGTTTTTGGGAATTGATCCAACCACCTTGTCCTGGGTTTGCCAAACGGCCGCCTACCTAATGGAGTCACCCCGACCTGAGATCGCTAAGCGGTCGCCTACCTAATGGAGTCCCATTCAAAGCACGCCTTGGAAGTCTTGATAATGGGGTCTTCGTGCCATGTGATAGCAGCATAGCCGTGTTTCTCATCCTATCACGGTGAGTAACTCTCACAGCAGCACGAAGATCGTATTCTTTTGGTCATTACCCAAATTTCACAAACCATTGGTGAGAGTTGGGACAAATACTGAGTTTAAAACCTTCCAAGCTGTTCCAAAATTGACCCAGCTTGGCCAAGTCCATCTGCATCTGGAACCTAAAATCGGAAACGTAGCCATCTTTAGAGCTCTCTTCCTGAATTAGCACTTAGATGGTCAGATGCAACCTTTTCGAAAACCTGATATGGTTCATCGCAATCAACTACAGAGTTAGTGTATTGTACAGGATGACCAGATAAGAACTAGTGATGGGTCAACTCAAGTTGATAAACCGGGTCAAACCGAGTTACATCCAAACCGAGTTGAACCGAGTTAAATTTATGTCAAACCGAGTTACCGAAACTGGGCTTGAAGTTTTCGGTTGAAGTTCCTTTTCGGTTGGTTAAGTCAAGTGAACAAGTGACTATTGTTTCTGTTCAAACCGAGTTGTATTGCCCGGATCAATACCTAGTTGGAGTCTAGTATTGGTTCTGTTTCTCGTGACGCAGTCATGGTGGCACGTGTTATACTTGCTCTTCTAGTTGTTTCTTTTTCCACATACGATGGACCCGCGCCGTATTTCGGAGCCTGTCTTAACCGGTATCCGACATTCCTTAAACTCATTTCGTGACTAGAGTAACAAATTCGATAAACCGACACTGCTTTGCAAAACATTTGTCAAATTACCACAAGTCCACTGTAATATTGTTTGAAACTGAGTTAGCCGACTCGAGTTGCACTTCGGATAGCTTCAATTCCAACTCGGGTTAGCTCGGTTTATGAAAGTTTCGGTTTGGCACATCACTAATAAGAACGACAGGGTATGAAATTCAGGCTTTATTTTGAATCTAAATTCATGCCATTACTGATGGAATAGCACTCCATTCAAATGGAAGCCTCGGAAATGAACCAGATACTTTAAGTGGTCGGTCCAAGTTTTGTGGAGTCTTGTTGTTGATCGGTCCAACATTTGCTTTTTATTTCTTATTCCGGCAACAGCATTTCAAATGTTATCTTGGAGCACGTTCAAAGTGGTTGGCTTGTTAGCGTACATTATGGACTAGGCAAAGCTGCTGAAACATAACAATTGGAAAAACCTTCCTTGCTATCTGGTCTCTAAGTATTTTCTTGGGATGAAAGCAGTGTGTATAGTAATCAATCAGACGATGGCGTAGATTAGTTTGTGGAGACATATTAGCTTCTTCCTTATACATGTGTACTGGAACCTCAGATTCTGGGCGTACATACATGTTATTACACGTGATCTCTTGAAACATTGAACTGGAAAGGATCGCGTTTAGTTGCCATGGAACTGGTTTCTACTTCTAAAGGGTGATTTCTTAGCTATTTTCTTTTTGGCAACACTGGTTTAAACAGCTGACGCACGTTTCGTGTTTTGTTTCACTGTCATAAATCTTCAGTTTGGTCTCAGTCTTCAGTTTCGTCTTACAAACGAACAACGCTGGCAAATTATTGAATCTTATTATCAAAATGCGGCTCTTGGAAAGTTGGCGACGAAGCTAATTTTTGACTCAATGGGTACGTAAATAAGCAGAATTGTCGATTTTGTTGTGAATATCAGCCAGAAGCATTGCA
This sequence comes from Eristalis pertinax, assembly GCA_907269125.1. NCBI lineage: Eukaryota > Metazoa > Arthropoda > Insecta > Diptera > Syrphidae > Eristalis > Eristalis pertinax. Next base: position 26,938,182 of record OU026146.1, on the reverse strand, counting down.
AGAGCTACCAATGCATCCAGAAAATGTTTCAGTTTGGTGCGGTTTATGGGCTGGTGGCATCATTGGACCGTACTTCTTCAAAGATGATGCGAATCGTAACGTAACTGTGAATGGTGAGTGCTACCGTGAGATGATATCCAACTTTTATTTTGCCCAAAATGCAAGAGCTTGACTTGCATGACATGTGGTTTCAACAAGACGGTGCCACATGCCACACAGCACGCGCAACAATTGACTTATTGAGGGGCGAGTTCGGTGAACATTTTATTTCACGTTCCGGACCGGTCAATTGGCCGCCTAGATCGTGCGATTTAAAGCCTTTAGACTATTTTTTGTGGGGCTATGTTAAAGCTCATGTCTATACAGACAAGCCCGCTTCAATTGACGCATTCGAAGACAACATTGAAGCATTTATTCGTGAGATACCGGCCGAAATGTTGGAAAGAGTATGCCAAAATTGGACTAAGCGGATGGACCATTTGAGGCGCAGTCAAGGTCAATATTTGCATGAAATAATCTTCAAACATTAAATTACATGGACCGTACTATCGATTCAAATAAAGATTTCATGCATTTTTCTGAATTTTATGTGTTTTTTTTTTGAAAAACTTTCCTATAGCTTTTAAAACATCACCCTTTAGTAGTAACTTCGAGTTCAGAAGTGGCATATGGATGGTATTAACTTTTAAGAAGAATTCCCTTTTTGATGAAGCATGGTAAATTCACGTGAAACTAAATCACGGACTACGTGCCACGAACTAATCAATGCACATATTAATTTCATATACATCAGGTGAAATCAAAAAATATACGTGCTTATTTCACGTATGTATGTACTTCACGTGACACTTTCTTTGATCACTTCCTTTATAGCAGCGTAAAATGGGAGTAATTCGAGTTTATTTCCTTCACATTTATAAAACTGCGAGAAAAGAAAGACGTACGCAATTAAAAAAAGTAAACCTAATTTATCTTGCCATAAGTTGTCCGATTTTCCTTCGAATCGGATTACGTTCTCTGCACGTATTGAGCACCGCATTTGAAATCGGTCCTCAAACACTCCTTTAACATATAAAGGCGACTGTTAAATTGAAGATTTTAAGACCGTTAACTATGTAATGCGCTGATGGAAATGGTTTCTTGAGTTACGTCGGACTTCTTCCGCTACTTCTAATAAACTTTCTGCATTTTACTGACTATACGAGAATATACGAGTATCTTTAGTATTCACTTGGTTTTAAAACGTCTGAAATCGCGAATATTTGTTACGGTTGCTATTACGAGAGCTCGTAACAAAATCAAAGCATCTTCTCAGAACTATTTTCAGATAAACCGACAAAGTGTTCGCTGCGAGGATGGTATGATCTTGCAGTCAACCTTTAGGTGGCGCTTTAGACCGGTATCGATGAGAACTATCTTCTTCAGGAATTAACCGTGTTGTGTATGCGCTTGTTCTTTCATGTGTTTTGGGAGGACCTTCAGTTTTATACTGACTCCAGAGAGTGAACCTTTATGAAAGTTTTCTTAACAATAGATCTCTGCATATTAGAGATACATCAGCGGTTTGGTATGGTATAGTGGTTTAAGTACTGAGCCACTCCGCTACGGCAGGCAATCTTCGAGTTTCATTTGTTTTCACATTTAATCATCTTTGGTCCTTGGATAGTTTCACCACAAAAAGGTGTGACTGAAAAGTATGATCATCCTTAATGATGCCCTTCAATACTGGTCTGATAGGAGGAAGTCTTATGTGGAGAGAGCAACCACATATCTCCTCTGTGAGAAAAGCACTACTTTTCAAGCTCTGAGTAGCGCTACTGAGATGCAACCACTCGTGTTATGCTTGCCATCCTTTCTTCTTTACTTTGGTTGGCGCTACAGTCCGGGGTGAACCTGGGCCTCAGCCAACATGCCTCTCCATCTAGCAAAGTCCTGTGCTAGTTGCTATCAGCTATGTACAGACATTTTAAGGTCACTTTGCAGCTGCGTACGCTACGGGTTACGCCACACGGAGTTAGGATCGAAGACTTTCCGGGGCGGAGCATTGGTGTCCATCCGCTTCACATGACCTAACTATATGAGACGAGAGATTTGAACTCATTTGACCAGATCGATATCGCTGTACACAGTTTCGTCGTTCAGTCTACTCCCCCATACAGTATCAATATATACGAGACCAAAGATAATACGAAGAATCTCCTCATTCGCTTTGGTTAGTGTCCATGCTTCTGCGCCGTACGGCTTATCTATAGTCTAATATAGCGAAATATAAGCTCTTCGAGAGAGGGCTCGGCGATTGTCAAGGGTGATACTTCGTTTAATCCTGCGCGGTGTGCTTGCCTTACATAACCTATTTAGATACTACTAAGAAGTTACAGCTGTCTATAGTAACGTTTTGTCTAAGACGTGCAAGCTATAGGTTAGGTTAAAGAATGGGGTGTGATGGTTGACCATCACTTCCACTCGGAGACCATTGTGAATCCCTTCATTTGCGGACTAAACAATTGTTACTAACCAGTCATGGCATGTGGTCTTTATGAATTTTAAAAGATCCGATATATCTGCATACGCAACGTCCACAGTCTCTGTGAAGAATATTTGGCCCAGCGAAGCTAGGTGCCGATTCTGGAAAGCTGAGCAGTGGCACAGCAGATTTTGGATCGTCTCGGTCTCTTCCTCGTTTCCGCGTTCCATTTCCGGAGCATTGCTCCGATGGGGCATTGTCATGTGATCACTTCGACGAGCGCACTGGTCGAGTTACGGTCAAACGCCAGAAGCTTCTTTGTCTTGCCATTATTAAGCTCTGGCCACGTTGATCTTGTCATGTGACAGTTATTTCCTGCCAAGACGAATTGGCTTCTTTTTGTATTATGTTGCTTATAGTCCGATCGGTGGTCGCAGTGCTGTGTCCGCTTCGCCTATGTCCCTTGTCCGGCTATTTCGTCTGCTCTCTCGTTCCCTGCTATTGAGCTTTGGCCTGGATCTCAGCAGATTTTGACCTTATGGTGACTGATGGACCTTAGTGAGTCGCGCCATTTCATAACATATTTTGATCTCATTGTACAGGATCCTATTGATTTCAGTGCAGCCTGGCTGTCAACAAAGATGGTGATATTTGATAGTGGGATATCGGTTGTTTGTATGTGCTTGTTTTTTCTCTCTTGCTAGAATATCTGCATGTATCAGGGAGCCTAAAACATCCCTGTTTGTGTAGGGTGTACGAGTAGAATCAAGCTCGAGTACATGTGTTCATTTTTGATATGTGCAAGCTATAGTCTACTCAATAGTAGAGAGGACCTCAGTTTCATGCCGCTTCGAACAACGAAGTTTGAGAATTGTTTTCTAGACAATTGCATTTGGGTTAGCATTGTCTTTTTCATGCTGGTGGTACTGTAGGTCACCGGCTTCCAAATCATTGAGATTAGGATCATCCTGAGTGAAATTGTGTTCAGGATTGCCTGACTTTCAATAAGTTTCTGGAAAATACTTTCTATCTGATAGACGGCGTGTGTGGCGGTGGCGAATTAAGGATCATTCGTGCAGGTGACAAGCATCTCCGGCAGTCTCCTGCCAACTGTAACCGTCCATAAAATAAGAATGAAATATCTTTTGGTGGCCGCTAAAACATTTGTGTGCTGTTTGGAGAAGAAGTGTTAACTACAACTTTATTTAACTTTGCAGTGACTATAAGCTCAGAGTTCCTGAGCTAACGAATAATCGAAAAGCCTTTGAAAAGAGGATCAACGTTGTATAGCCGAAGTACAACTCAGCTTAAGCCAGCTAGCTGTCAAGCAGTTTCTGAAAATATTCTGCTGGTAATCACAGAAATTAATTTAACGTCTACACAGATGACTCAAACGAAAATTATAACCTTGGTGATGGAAATTTCAACAGCACTCAAAACCAAAATGCAGTGCTCCAGAGTCTAGACCGCCAGATGGATGCAACATTTGCCAATGCTCAGTCATCGCTATCGAAAAAGCAGCTGAAAAACTCATTTATATTACTCCTAGCTCGCTTGTACTTGCATTTAACGCCATGGAATGCCAAAAAAACTGCTATTATTCTACACATGGCTTGGAAAATGTAGGGATTAAGCGTAAGCTGTCAAACACGGACCATAGAAAGCCAATCACCAACAAAGTCACCCATTGTAATACCCTTCAGGGACTCAGTCGTAACGACACAGTTAGCTTGGTTTTAACTGGACACCGGGTTATTCAAGATCTGACGGGCAGGCTAAGTAATGAGTTCATTTAGCAAAACAGACTGGGTGCACTGCTCTTCTCTAAATTCGATGCTAAACTACATAAAACAGCTGACCGTTGGCGATCGATCTACTTCTTGCAATATATTCAAGGAATTTTGGCCCAAGCGTAGTAAAAGGACGACAAATTCTTTCACTATCGGCGTTGATACTGGATACTGTCTTTGGTTTTCCATTCCCACAGAATGTGACTGATCCTGTCAAACACATCCAGGATCTGTAACATTTTCTCTTCAACTGCACAACACTGAAGCAAAATAAGAAGGAAAATAGTTGGAAGCTACATCTTTGACTTCCTCAAGGATGAGACAAACTCCAAATAATTCCTCATCCTGTCTCCACTTCATAAGCTCGATCAACCCAGTTACATTCGAAAGTCTCCTGGTTTTCTATTTTTCATTTGTTTTCTATGAATCCACCTTTGTTTTGTTGTAAAACTACTATCGCAACTATCGTCTAATCTAACCCAGCTTACGGTATTGAATGAAAGCGGTGACAAGCATAGCGTGCTGGGCGAAGAAGTCTGGTAAAATATCAAAAGGACTAGAAAAAGTCAGCAAAGCAGCCCCAGAGGAACGAATGACATGTGATGACTGGATGCAATAAATCCTAAATCCCATAAAAAAAAACGCAACTGACTGTGGCCTGTTGTAGGGTATGACGAATAGCCTTTGTGTTGACCCTTGATGTCATGAAATATCGCATATTATACACACACTTTGTGCTGCGCTCAACGAGGGATAAGAATCTAAACAACCAGGAATCGACTCATGCAGTTTCAGGAAAGGCTGCTAAACAATTAAATGCCAAAATCAATGAACATGGCCGACGCTGAAGAATGTACGTTTAATCGGCTTTTCAAGCATCTCACCCACGCTTGGTTGAATAGAATCTATGCTCAAGCAGTGAGTATTAATTTTCAAATCTGAAGGAGCTAAAATTCGGCAAAGGTCGTTAGGTTGACTGCAAGCATTCATAAACAGATTGGCTATGTGCAAAACAGGGGATCCGGAAAACAATAAAATCAGCGTATGCATGCTGGAGATGGATGTGCACGAGCAGCAACTAAAGGCCAAACTCAATTTGGAGCGTTTGATTATCCAGAGAACATACTTCAGAGTGCATGAACATTTTGATTAGACAATTCGACAGACGTCCGAATGTTTTAAACATGCACTCATTCGATTCTACAAGCGCACATTTTGTCTTCCTGAAAAACAGCAATAAACAAAATTTTATCAAATCGTAGCACAGCATCGCATGGACTGCCGTTAAACCGTCTGTACTCGTAAATTTTAAATGCAACGACAGTAGAATTCGCGTGAAGAGTGTACGCCACGATTTGATGATGATTCTCACCGAATAAGAAACGAGAAAACCAACTCAACCAACTCAACGTCCATTCGTTCCAGTGCAACCTCCTCTTCTAGTTGTCATCGATGGGTGACTTGACAGAGCCTTGTGGTCCTTCACCTTTGTATTCCTCTTTGCCAAGAGAATAGTACATACGCAACGAACTCGATACATGATATATGACAGCGAAGAGGTTTAGTAGAGCTTTCCGCCAAAGAACAAGCAAACAGTTCAATTCTCACAAAACAGGGGAGACAATGTTTAGCGCAACATTGCTCTTGACATTGGTTACAACCTTTGCCACCACACACCACAGCCAGCCGCCCCCTTCCAAGCGTGAGTGTGATACGACGAAACATATAAACAAATGTAATGTCCTTCATACCCTCACGATTGTAATTATGTATTACAGACTCGACCTCACCGAAGCACATAGTAGTTGGCGTCTATCAGCGATGTAAATATGTAATCCGTGAACTCCTCAATGCGGAGACGACACAGGAAGACATGGGAAGGTTGATTCTCCAGCCTTCGCAGCACCACACTCAACCACAGCACACGTTCGTCGCCGCTCGCTAAGCAACACATACAAGATGACCAACAAGTAGACCTCTCAGGACTAATGTCAGAGCCGTCAGATACAAATGAAACCAAGTGCAATCTTCCACAACAACAGCAACAAAAAAAACAAAAAAAAACCCGACAACACGCCAAAGAACGAACGCAAAAAAAGCAACAAAACCAGACGAAAGGCATAAAAGGCAGAAAAACGACACAAAGTGTTTTTTTTTTTTTCTTTCTTAGTTTGCCACATTCGAAAGCTCTGCCGGCTTATATAAAAGCTTCAGGTATTGAGGCAGGTCCTGATCTGGAATTACCTAGATACAGCATCCCAAAAAGTATACACAGATGCACGGATTCCGACCCCCATTATTAGATGGGTGGGGAAATAGTTGAATCATGTGCGTCTGTGTGGAGGATTGCGAATCGTGTCTGTGTACAGTTCTGTTTGAGACTGCTGGCTTGTCTCTTGCAGTACGAAAGACGAAAAAAAAAAAGCCAGCAACACCATCATCCGAAATAACAAAAACAAAACGGCAAAAAGGAGGAGGATGGATGGATATGGTTGAAGCAGTCAGACGCCAATCTTTCCTCTCCTACGCTCCACAACCGGCCGATGGAGACAGCGACGTGCAGTTTAACCACCAGCAGCCGCAGCAGCAACTACTACTACTACTACTACTACTTCTTCTCTTTCAGCCATTTGCACCACGTAAAGCCATCACTAGCACGAGCACCAGCACCGGCACCAGCACCAGCACCATCAGCAATCGACAATGGTGTGTTATAGCCTGTTATTTGTTGTTGTTGCATTTATTTTTGTTGTTATTATTGTTGAAAAGAGCGGCAGGCAAGCAGTATGGAGTAAAGCATCCTTGTGTTTCCTCCACACTGGATGCGACGACGACGACGACGACGACGACTCTTGTATGGCCACCAGAGATAGCTTGCAGCGGAGGTGCATGAGTTTCTTTTCTTCTTTAACTGTGTTTAGTCTCTTCTTGTAGTTTGTTGTACTTCGTATTTTTTTTTCTGTTCAACTGATTCCTTCGTTTTTTTTTTTTTTTTTGTAAAATCCCATGAAACAACCAGGAATCGGACTTCTGGAAATATCAGTTAGAGTCGGGACTTTGGTCGTTCGGTTTCGGAGAGTTTTCTGCATCGTTTCGCTTGCGTTTATCATTAGATAAATAAATGTTCCTTGTGTTGTGCGCCGGATACCGGGTATTGTTACTAAATGTTGAAAACGAGCGAATTGTGCGAGCAAAAACGGAAAAAAAAAACGTTGGATTCTCTTAAATTGATTTAAACAATTTTCGGTCTAGTCTATGCTCTCGTCGTCGGTATGCGTAAATCCATGTACCACACTAGAGGAGAGATCATATGGTTTTGTTGTGCATAGTCTTAGTGTGTGGAATTGTGAGAGATTTAACTTAACTGTGCAAGTGTGTATAGGTGGTATCAATCCTTCCGTTCAGTGTACCTGTGTGATGTCTTTTTTGTGTTTGCTGTTTTTTTTTTTTTTTTGTTTTGATTTTCTTTTATTTATACTCGATTTTCTCTCCTGCAGTCATTGTCCTTTTTATTTATGCAATACATAACGATAAAGGAGATGTCTTCAAGATGGGGAAAGTATGCAACCGTAGATTTTAAACGATTTCTCATTTCTTTGTCGCATTTTCAAAGATTTCTCATTTAAACAATTTGCTCAATACTCTCTATTTTACACATTTTAATCATTTATGTAACGAACCTTCGAACGGTGTTGCTTGCAGAAATTTAAATTTAAATCTTCTCTTCTTCTTCTCTTATTTCGTCTTTAAAAACCAAGTGTGATTTGACTTCAGTCGAGTCACAAGAACATTCAGACAAAATTATCGAACGCTTTTGTTGAATTTATTTTTTTGTCCGAAAATAAACAATTTGGCGAATAAATTAACCGTCTGTCTGTCATCGATTTTTCTTTTACTCTGCGCCAGGACGAACGTTAGCGACGGTGCTGAGATGAAAAGCGTTGGTATACAGTGTTGCCTAGTGCAGTGTGAAATGGTTTCTTCTAGTTCCTTTATGTGCTTCCGATAATTTGAATTCTTTATTGTCCTTGGGAAAGGGGACACATTTTACATTTCACATTTCTTCTTCCATCTGAACGTTTGCATGGTCATTGTGAAAGTGTTTTTCGATTTGTTCTTCGTTTGATGCTCAAGTGACGATTTGTTCAGTTATTTGTCTGAAAAGTTGAAAATAGTTTAAACTATGCAGCGGACGTGTGAGAACACACAGGAAATCCTTTTTTCTCTTTGATAAATTAATTGAATGGGTGTTAAAGTTCGTTCGTGGTTCAGTTGTGATGCAAAAGGGTTTCGGTGATTTTTGTTATAAAAGCACATTCATTCTGCAAGGAGTTCAAATATTTTAACAAAGTGACTGCATTGTTTCCTCTCGAAATTTGAAACCGGAACAGAGAGAAATCAAAAGAATGATGGAAAATAGGAAAGTTCTTTGTGTTTGGCGAATTGTACATCTACAGTCTGCTGTAGTCATGTGTAGTCGATGCTTTTTCAGGAAACTTTTCTTTTGACCTTAACGAGTCTCTGAATGGAATTACTTAGAATTCTCATCAGGTTTTCATTCATGTGCTCTGTGACCAGTTATTTAACATCTTTTAGTTGGTTTTTTTTTTTTATTAAAACTTTATCCTTCAATTGACGGATTCGTTAATCCGAATTCGAAATTTGCTCACATTTTATCTCACATTGGAGAATAAATTAGCTTTCTGTCGGCCTTATTAATTGAGTTGCCGTTGCAAAATCTGACTGTTTCCTACGTCAAACCAGATGTGAGCTCTTTCGTTTTAGTTTAGGATTTTTTCCACGAATCGGATAAAGAGAAAATCCGGAAAGACACCCGAAATTTTCTTCAGATTAGACGGCGATTCGAAACATATTCTTTTGTATTTCCACGAATCTAGAATCAGATTGGGTAAAGGTTTGCTTAATTCCTAGCCCAACATTGAATTAACAGCGCACGCATTCTCCTTTCACTGGATACATTTTTCTTAGCCCGTTGGAATTCCATTTTAAGCTGCTTTTTGATTATATGTAAAGAACGAATGCAGTTAATTGAGTGGAGTTTGCTTTTAAAAGCTAAATGTTTGTACAGTGTATTTTTTCGTTTGAAATTCTTTGTAATTTGTTTAAATATACAAATGAAGAGGGGAATTGTTGAAGGTGTGAAACTTTTCACAATCTTTTGTCAAGCCTGATTGTACCTGTATTTGTCTGGTTATACGAAATCGTTTGATCGATTTTTTCTGGAGTGACTGGATTTATTTAACAAGTATTGATTTAATAATTCCACTATGTTGTGAGGAATGTGATCCTTCGACGGCACTTTGGTGTGTGCAATGAAACTTTTTCAGCCGTATTAATAAAAATAAAAAATAAAAAACGCTATCCACTCCTTAAAACATGTGTTAGCTAGCACACGGATACGTGAACTTATTCGTTTAATACCTTTTGTTATTAATATATACTAGCTATTCGCTCTTTATAGCTAACCGTACGGCAACCCTTCACCAAATTGTACTAAACATTTTAGTACATCTATCTTATTTCATCATTTCTGCATACTGGCTTTTGAAAAGCCGTATTTATTTTTCAAGTTCAGCTTCTTCCAGTTCCTCCATGGGGTTGATACGATCTTTGTATATTTTTGTTCGTCTGATGATTTCTGCAACACTAAGCTTGTCCATTCCATTTAGGAAATTGATGAAAATTTGACTCATAAGGTATAAATAAGCACAGTTAACAGATTAATCGGCATATCACATTTAACATAATTTCAACAGCCGTCAATTTTGACAACCAACCCCTGTGATAAATAGTTATCTGCTCGTTATACGCCGAATTCGGTGAGCTAAGCTATCCGCTGGTTATCACATGTCATTGAAGCTAACGCACGTTTATTAATGATAATTACGTGTTAACACTTGTTTTAGTATTAACTCGTCGCAATTTGATGTTTGTGTATCCCAACGTTTCGATAAGATGTACTATCTTCCTCAGCGGATCCTATATTGAAACCAATGTTTGTCCAAAACACGGTGGAACAAATAAGTGCATGTAGAAATATTCTTCAAACTGAAATTGTACAAAAAGCAACAAAAAAAAAATTACTATAAATGAACACGTGAATTTTTTAGTCGTGAATTTGTGGATCGTGTCTGACTTTTTGTGTAACCAGTTTGACAAATCGCCACGAAATCATTAGTTCGCTTGAGGATTGAATTTAATATTAGCTACTAATTGCAAACTTCACAAACACTGGTACTTCATTCATATGGAATTTTCTTATTCGCAGAGAACTGCGGGTACAATTTGTACACACTGACAATTCATTGCGAATTTTTTCGTCGTGGTCATTGTGGATTGCGTTTGCCTCTTTGTGTACTGCATTCCCAGCTTGACAAACAATTTAAAATCGTTAATTAGAATAGTTAAACGGTCTTTTATTGAGGTTTTTGTCGATAAAAAAAGGTCGATAATTCAATGCTCATCTGTTTGCATACCAAGAAGTATGTATACTTTTTTGTTTGTGTTTGCTGTTAAATGGTTGTTTCCGAAATCGTCCGCAGATCGCGACTAATATGAATGGCCATTTAGAAAAAAACTAAGCCAACATTTTGTGGAGATTTTTCTGTATAATAAAAAGCAAGATTATATTCGCTGAAATTTGGTTAAATCTGCCGCAGTGCTCGCTCATGCGTACAGCTCTTTATTGTCTTTCGGTGGGTAGAATCTGAACGTCATTGAAATCTGGCTGATGATTTATCTTTGGCTTGAAATTGATTTTGTATATCACATCGGTTTTGTTCTCTTTCGGAGTTCATGGCTTCAGAAAAAAGCTGAATAATCACATTCTTCACTATATGTACGTGAATAAATTTAGAGGATTTAGACATAATCAGCGACATTACAATCGGAATACGTACCCAGGTGCATGTGCGAAACCATAGTGGTTCTAATCAACCATCTCTATTTCGTAACTCGTGCTTTGAACTAGAATGCGACTGTATTCGAGACATCTTCTTCCCTAAAGGGCATATAATGGCCTTATGTAGACTTAAGTCAATTTCGAGTGAATGCACAAAAATGCTTCTCTCAGTTTCGATAAGTTTCGTTCATTTTTGCTTACATTAAGTGGGGGCGAATTAAGTAAATCGGTCTCTGTGTACGTAAATGTATATTGGTATTGCAATTTTGTTTATGTTTTAAGAATCAATTGTGAGTACTTTGAAATTTTACGACGGTTATGCTTACATTTCCATCGGTTTTATAAGCATATGTGTGATGTACGTAAACTCAACATCCATTACACTCAGGTCGCACCGTCCGCACCGTTGCACATTACTCGAATTTTACTGCGATTGTCGAATAAATGCTGTGCTGGACCTGGCACTACCTTATACATAAACTATAGTGTCGGCCCAACCAAGAGATTTCAAACTTCTACTGCTCTTGACTCTTATATTGTTTTGGTAGTATTTTTTATAATATTTTCTCGGACTAAACATATGAACGTTATGGCACGCGGCGTTGTGAGTATGTGCATCGACTCCTACGCACTATGCACCTATCGTGTCTATGTTCGATTCCTGGTGCGACAAGAAAAAAAAACATCTTTCAAGTAACTGACAATGCTCAAAGAGTATAAATGTCTAAAAAAGCTTCTCTAACTTGGCCATTCGGAGTCGGCATTAAACTGTAGGTCCCTTCCACTCGTGAGAGAACAATAGCACGCACAACACGAGTGGTTGCTGAGAAGCTAGGCCTTGGCCCTCTACGGGCTGTTGCGACACCCATATTATTATTAAACACAAGACCAGTGAGTGAGAGAGTGTCATTTGCATGATTTCGTGATTAACTATCAAAACTGCAGGACAGCTCGTGATTAAATGTCGAAAAGTCTGATTATTTATAAAATATAAGTAATCTGTTTAATATCTTGTGGTTTTCTTTCAACTTAATAAAATTACGAGCACTTGTATTCACGTGATAAACTGCGGCTTCAATGCTGCATATCAGACGTAGCTCAAAATGTGTAATTGGGAACGTTACCGATCGACACGTGCTGAATCTCCTAGAATTTTACTTATATTTGATGCAGAAATCAATTGCATTATATTCGAATTTCTTATACCACATATAGCTCTGGTCCACGTCATCCTCTCGGAGGGTAAGCACTCAGCTGTTTGAAAAATCTCTTCATTCTCAGAGCTGTGTTGTTACAAAAAAAGTGGTAGAATATGATGAAGTTGAGTGTCTCTACATATGTACATATGTCTAGGCATACGAGTAGACGTTAGAAATATGGATTTTGGAAGAAAGTAAGAAAATCCTTCACTTATGTTGTTTAACCATCAATTCTGCCATAAAGTCAGCAATAACTACGCATATGTGTGTACTTTAAAAGGAACATCAGAAATGAAATTGAAATTCCAGTGCAAGCAAAGTAAACTTGTCATCCAATTAGAGATCATCCCTTTGAAGGCAACATTTGAGTCTTTGCTAAATTGCAGTCCTTGCCTTTGCTTTGAATCAATTAAACTCTTGCTTTCATTTTTATCTGATGTAGGATTTTCTCCAGTCGAATTTGATTCAGTATGTTATTCGCCAATTCAATTATTTTCGTCATCGAATTCAGGTATGGTTATTTCCTGATGTATATTGAAAGGCTAAATGATTATAATTTATCTTGCTTACTGAATGACTTGTTCTGCTGAATAGAAAATTTGCTTTGGGCTATAAGTGTTTTTTTTTGTAAAGTTAGGTAGAATAGATACCAACGGCTTAAAACAAAGAGTAAGCACACTTAGGCCAACACAGACCGACTGTGATACCACGCGAATTAGCAAAATTCTCCTCAGACTGTATAAAGTTCGAAACATTTCCATTTAAGCCATTAACGCTTTGTCAAGAAACTTGCATAAGATCTCCTGAATGAATTCATACTGTTTCCAATTAGTTCTAGTTTTAAAAGAACCAATTGTGGCGGTGGGACTCATAATATATGAATACAGAGTATGAACGATATCACCGACAGCGTCACCATTTTGGGAGCCCGTGACATCACACATCATATACATATATATTAGAGTAACGTACAAAATACCAGCATCATGTTGATCGGCTCGAAGTCATTAAAAAAACAAAAGTTATAGTGATAATTTTAGATCGTATTTCAATATGGCATCAGGAACCCGGAAGACAACCAAAAACAGTGAAACAATTACTCTCGCTTACCTATGTGTTCAATTGCAAGTACCTGACCTGACGTCAGGTAACATTATAGATCGATTGATTCCGGTGTCAACCATAATATGTATCCGTATAGCCCAACCACGCACGAATTGTCATTTCACGTCCACTTAAGTAATCAAAAGTGAACGAAACCTAACGAAAGTGTGCAAAGTGGTCAGAGTCATTGGAAATTTTTTCCTCGCATTGGCTCGATTCAACCACCTTCGTTCATTAAGACCTGGCCTTATACAATAGGTAGGTTAGGTGGGACCGGTAGACGAATAATTGGTTGATTGTTCTTAGCCCGAAATAGTTCAGACATGTGATGTGTACCTACAGAATGATAAATGAAGGCATGAGTTGATACTCATGCAAGCCAAATGAAAGCGTTCAGAAAGAAGTAAGTACGAGTACTAAATGCATTAAGGAGATCGGGAATCTTTCAGTTTCGACGAATGGTTTGGGTTTATCTTTTTTGTCGGTGGAAGTAAAATCGAAGGCGTTTAGAAATAAATACGATACACTTTTGTATTTTCAATCTATTCGACTGTCACATTCAGGTTCGATATCAAAACTTGTCCGGTTCGTAGTGAATACATTCATTTTGGATATCCTTTGGTAGTACCTTTGTGTCAATCCTAAAGGCGCTTGCCAATTTTTCTAACGAACAATTCATTCATTGACTGTCGTTGAAACCTCTATATTTTCCTTGATATATGCTTCCAAAGTAGTTTCACACCATACTGCTAACTTGTTGAAGTTAAAAAAGAGATCTACTGAACTAACTTTTCAATAAAATCAAATGAGATGAAATCCACACTCCCATTATGGTTAGCGAATCGGATATTCGACTCATGTTTCGAGTCGGGGAATTGCCATTAGTGAATATTTTTATTCGACTAAAGACAACAGTGGTGACAAGACCTGAACCTTTCATGTGTCAACTCGAAGTGAAAATGTAAATTATCTTCACATTTCTGTTTAGTTAAAAAGGTTAATCGTTTTCAATTTAGCAATCCTTGGCCGTTCCAATAAACACCAAAATAACACAAAAAGTTTACACGTGTTATAACAGTTCATATGCAAATTTATTATAACATTACTATTTACTCATCATTCATCATTCCGTCAGAAGTAAAGCAGACAAATAAAGTGCACGGTAATGGTGGCCCGTGGCGTTGTGGGTATGTGCACCGACTCCTACACATTTGGACCTACCTGTCTATGTTCGATTCCTGGTACGACAAGAAATACTTTTCACGGCCCTACCTCTGTCGAGACACTGACAATGTTCAGAGAGTATAACTGTCTAGAAAAAGCTTCTTAAACTTGGCCGTTCGGAGTCGGCATAAAACTGTAGGTCCCTTCCACTCGTGATAGGAACAATAGCACGCACAACACGAGTGGTTGCTCAGAAGCTAGGCCCAGGCCCTCTACGGGCTGTAGCGCCACTCAGATATAGATAGAATGGAATGACCGTGATCAGTATTCTAAATGTATTTTTTTATTTTCTTGATACTGTACACGTAAAAAAATGCTCTATTCCTTGAGGAACAGTCGATTCTTTGATTTAAAGTCACAGCATATATAATATGGGTGGTGCTATAGCCCGAAGAGTGCCAGAGCCTAGATTCTACAGCAACCACTCGTGTTGTTTTTGTGGAAGGGTCCTACAATTTTAAGTCGACTCCCAACAGTCGAGTTTGAGAAGCGTTTTCTAGACATTTATACTCTTTGAGCCAGAAATAAATGAGTAAAGAGATATTCAACTTCGGACATTTTTATCCCTAGCCCATGGTGGTTATTTTGAAGTGTAGGCCGTGAAGGATAAGTGTTTAGTGGAATTCCCTTGTACTTCACAAATACTTTAACAAGATTCCCGGATTGACCACGAAAATTGCGGAAAATTCGCGGATTTTTTAGCAACATGGCCGCCGATTCGTGAATTTGCCCACGTTCATGTAGTATTATTCGGAGGGTGTTCAGAAGATGACTCATATTTTTAAGAGGACATATATTTGTGATAGGGGCTTCCGTGAATAAACACTCTATTTACAGGAATACTTTGCATCAATATAATTCTTCAGAGTAAAATATAGCTGATTTATATGTCATGACTGGCAAATGAACTTGAATTGCGAAAACTTCTGCAATTAAATTACATAATTTGTTAATAACAATGGCTACAGCTATACCTAACTCAAACAAATTTGCAATTAACTTTCATTCATATTTCTGTAAAGCAAGTAAAATGAGCAAAGAAGCTGTTTATTTTAAGTGATTCAAGCAAATGTTTTAATAATATTGTTATTATTAGTTACTAGTGCACATGTTTCGTGTGAATGCATTTTTTCGGTATTATGCATACGCAAAAATACATATACTACTTCATGTATATTCATTAATAATTAATGCATAAATAATTAATGTAAATAATGGCAAAATTATTTAGTTCTAGTACCTCAGACTGTAACTCTCAGAAAGCTACTTCATGAACATGAGCTTTGTTCGTTTGCTTACCCCTCTCTACTGTGTTGAACATTTAACACCAAAATTTGAACAAAGTTTAAGTAACGAACGATTTTTCAAATAAGAACTCTAATTCACCACAATACTATGGTTGCAGAAGGGTACCAGCTGTTCGCAAGAGCTCACACGTATTCACAGCCAGGGGACGAAAAAACGTATAAAAAACGCTGTGAGATGAAATCAAGGGGCAAGAGAGGAAGAAGTTGAATATCTCTTTACTCATTTATTTCTGCTTTGAGAATTGTCAGTGACTCGAAAGCGATGGGCCCGTGAAAATTATGTTCTGTCGTACCCGGGAATCGGACCTAGACACCGTGGGTTCAAGTGCATAAGAGTCGACGAATTGATTTCTAGTCACCATTTATTTTGACTGGAGCTATTCGGGAATAAGAAATTAAGTTGTAGTTGAAAATCTGTCAGGGATCAAGAACAGCAAAGATCAAGAGTTATAGAGATATCCGACTTCTGCCTCTCTTGGCCCTCACATTCTTTGACAGAGATTTCTATACCATTTCGGACAAATCAGAGAATGCCATTTGATTATGATTTCATCAGAAATGCATGATTAACTAGATTTGACATTATGACCTAATTGTCACATTGCACTGCTCCTGAATTCGATTCGTTAACTATATTCGGACTGTTGGTATAAAGGTATCCAAACATGCTTGCATGAACTGACTTAAGAAGATAAATGATAACTATTATATTCATTGTTTCCAACCTTCATTATTCTCCTGCAGTTTCAAAAGCAACGTTTTTCTTCCAACTTTACACTTCAACTTTATTGTTACTATCGAAATAATTCAAATTTTCTTCTTGTGCTACAGACTGGGCCACAATTAACAAGCCTCACGTATAACGCCCTTTCTGTTAAGCTTTCTTCAGTTACGTACAACACGTTGCTTAATGTTGCTCTTCACTTCAGTGCATCAACTTAGATATGGGGATCATTTGCTTCATTTTGTCAGAGTCGAAGACTCTTCGGAAACAAGTTATCCATGCCATCTACATGGCCCGGCCACCTTAGGCTTCGGCCTTTAGATGCATGTCTAGATTCTTGCCAACCCGTACAGTTTGTGGTTTCATCTCCTTCAAATGGCAATCAACGCAAGCCGGGCCACAGACCCTTATGTGTATGATGGATGATGGATGTCTTAGGCCGCTACTGGATGTCCTGTATAAAGTCAGTGAGAGCAACATTACTAAATAGCCTTTTGAGCCCGATGACACAACGGATGAAAAGAGTCGGTACGCGTTTAACCTCGATGCCGATGATGATAATTTCATTCATTGCGAAGCCGAAGTAGACGAAGTCAGTGACTAACTCGAAGTAGGTTGTAGTGGCTGACTGCTAGGCCAAAGCAGGCCCATTGTGATACCACGCGGATTGACTTTTTCTAACATCGGAACCAGTTGGTGTTTGCAGTGAAGCGATTTAGCTGGCCTATGCTTATGCTGTTTAGCTCATTGAGATTGTTAAAATAGTAGGTCCCTAAGTGTAAGTGCCAATTACACAATGCCCGGTTATGACCCCAATGAGAGTCCTTAATGAGGGTCTGCTGGGCATAAGTAGACTGAGTGACCGTTTTAGGTTAAGTGACGGCCAGATTTTTTTTATTTTAAGGCAGGTGATGCCTTCTAGCTAGTCGCGACGCTCTCTGCAAGACCACGATGTGTGCGAACTACTTACTTCTTTTTTCTCTGATTTATCGCCAGAGTCATTTTAATCGTTTTCTTCTCAAATCTACGAAGGGCCTCTCTGACTGTGTTCAGCCAATCATGTCAATGTTACATTAACAAAACAAACTGAACGGACTTTTAAAAGATCGTGCATTTAGTGTAGGTTTGTATCTTGCACGATCTTATTCAGAATGGTGTCGACTGTATAAAACGTCTTTCTGTAGTTTTAAAATCAACGAATAGGTCGTGAGTGTCGATGTCTTCTTCTTGGGTTTCTAGGATCTGCCACAGTGTGAAGATTAAGTCTATTGCGGACTTTCCTGGCCAGAAGCCACACTGGTAAGGACACATCAGATTATCAGAAAACGGCAGAATACATTTTGTACGTGATATTAAGGAGACTTATCCAAAGTGAATTTATTACATATTTACAGGAATAATTGGACCTATTTTTGTATTAATTTTCACTCGTTAAGTTTTCATTATTTTGAAGTGCTTTTAAGGATAAGACCTATTTTATTGTGGTTCCAGCTTGACTTTCTCACTGAAAGTTTTCTCCATGATAATACCTATCACCTTTTAACATTCAAACATCTGAAATGGATATCCTTCTTCTCAAGAGGTTATGGAAAAAAAAACGAAAAGCGTTCCAGCCAAAAATAAACACATACTTTCGTGTGCTCTTTATAGATTTTTGAAATGCGTACATTGTGCATACGTATATACATACGTATCAACATCTATCTGTAATAAGAGGTGTTTGAAAAGCTGCCGGTTGTCCACTACATTTTATTTGTTCTCTTTAGTCCGGACTTTTCGCTATTCCGGACACAGACGAAACTTTATGTGTCCGGACTAGCGAGGCTGTATTGTATAGAAATATTCTGACTTGAAGACAACTTCCACAAAGTGCCAATCGTAGTCCACAAAATCACGAATTATATCCGTATCCAAAGAAACATTCCACTTGAAATGAGTGTGCAAAGTTCGCAATTCGCCAGACGCGGTCCATGTGTACGGCAGCATAGCATGCTATGATATTTGATCATAGCAGTAATTAACTATTAAAGGGCAATTCAAATATGAGGACACTACGAATCGCGAACTTCGCAACGCGGACTCTTCATTCATATGGAGTTTTTTTCATTCGCAGAGAGATACGGGTAGAATTCGAAAAAAAAATGACTCTTCATCGCGAACTTTTTGGTCTTGAATTTGTGGAACGCGTTTGTATTGCGCTCTCAGTTTGACATTTCGCAAATAGAATGATTGATTCGCGGAGAAACAATTTAAAATCGTTAATTTGGATAGTTAAATTATCTTTTGTTGAAATTGGTGTCGTGAAAAATAACTCGATAATTCAATGCTCAGCTGTTTGCATACCAAGAAGTATAACTATTTGTTTATATTTGCTGGAAAATGGTTGTTTCTGAAAGTTCGCGTTCATGGCTCATATGAGTGGCACTTTATAAAGCAGAGCTATAGGACTTCACAGCTAATTGTCGCCTTGCCCACCGACGAAGGTGTGATTTTTTAACAGTTAATCATCAGTTTTTGACAGTTAATCACGAAAGTATGTAAATGACCGAAGCACAACGGTGGCACAACGCAGTATTGAACGCCGTACCTTCATATTGCGAGGGTAGCACCAACGCAACATTGTGTTTGAGCTGTAAGGTGCAGAGACAAGTCGGGTATCTCAATAATAGTTGGTTTCCGGTTCAAAGCACTGAATGGGCACATCCAACTAAGTCCTCTTTAATCTGTAGTCGATGTTTCAAATTGGGAAGGTTCGTTGTTCTTGAGTTTACAGTCTACAAGTGCTTCCCATGTCTAGACTGTTGTGACCAGATGCATGCTACATTTCCTCTTCATCTCATCTTAATTAATGGGGGCGGTAAAGAGATAATTAATTTTCCTTCGAAGCGACAAATCATGTTCTCAATTGCTATTGTTACACTCTATGCATCTGTGGCACTGGAAAAAAATCGATAAGAAATCAAATTGGAAAAGCGTACAATTTACAAATGATGTAATACGAGTTCATACCGAGATTTATTATCGAGATGCACTTCTGGGTATGCGATGCAAAATAAGTTTCTCGTCCATAGTTGGTATACAATTGAGTTATCTTAAAAATACGAAGATCAACTGCACTCAATTGGCTTTGAAACTTGAAACTCCTGGAAAACTTGCTCAAGATTCAGTGCTTCCAGGATTAATAAACCACCGCAATCTGCTCTTAATTCAGTTGCTGCATTAAAAGGCATCACAATTGCTGCTTTAGTGTACTTCAAGTTTTTATGGATCTCATCTTTCTATGAAAATCCACAATAAATTGCAATTTCTTGGATATACTGATTGGAATCCCGTGGAATATCGTGGTTTTATCACTCTCATCAAAAAGTTGTTCATTTTACTCGATAGTCGATGGTGAGTAATAGAGCTTGGAGCTTACTTTGTGTTTCCTATGATCCAGCGACACACCTTATGGCAGAAGAATAAATAAATCAATCAATATCTGAGATGATCAACATTTTGAAACAAAGAGAATTATGTACATATATCCAGATAATTTGTATTCTTGAAGACATGTGTGTTCATTTGTTCTTAATGTTCTTCGAAGTGTAACTAGCCAACTTTAAAGGGGGCTTTGCCCAGAGACTGATTAGAGAGTTATGTACATAAACTATTCGCAATTGTTGTTATTTTAATTGAATTCCGATGTACATACTATTAGCAGCGCTTATGACGAAAATAATGAAAAAAAAACGCATCAAGAGATGTGAAAGCGAAGTTTCTGGTCTTGCTGAGCTTGTGTTGTTCAGTTTTTTTCCACAATTCCGGCATACTTCTTTAAGTGCAAAGTCTGTCTTTAAAATGTCGCAAACTAGGGTCATTTATACATCAGCTCGTGAAACTTATTTAAACAATACATTGACAACTTGATAGATTCAGTTCATTATTTTTCTAATTTATTTATTCCCGTCAAATAATATTCTTTCTCAAGACCCTGGAAATAGGTTTCAATGATGACCTCTTCATTCGATCTAATTTGAGGATTCGCGGCAACTATCGAGCAGATAGTCTTTTCATGTCCACATATTTGTGTAAAATGTGATGTACATACATACTCGTACATACCTGCTCAGTTGAGATGTCTCAAACCTCAGTCACCTCACGCACTTTAATTTTCCGATCGGTGAACATCATTGCATGGATTTTATCGACGATCTCTTGCGTGACGACCTCATTGGGTCCACCTGAATGTTCGGCGTCACTTGTTCTGGTACGACCACAAATGGAAGTCAGTAAACCACTTCTTAACTATTGAAATTGACGGTACAAAGTCCCTCTAGGATCTATCAGTATTTTCCTTGGTTTCGATGATGATTTTTTTAAGCCAAATAAAGGGTTTTCCAATACGGACTTGACAACTTTGAATTTAATTTGTGAATGCACTCTTTCACTAATCATTAAACTGTCACTGTCAATTTATTCAGTAAACTCAACATTTTCATCGCGGTAATGTACACGAACGAGCAACGTCTACAAATTATAAAAAATTTCTACCGAAATTCGGAGTCGATGATGGCAACTTTAAGAGCGTTCAAATTCACATGTGCTTCATGAATCACCACTTCATATACAAGAAATAACTGTTTGGTGCAGCCTGCATGCGTCGTTATTGGGCCATATTTGTTCGTGGACGATAACAATCGTCACGTTACTGTGAACGGTTAGCGTTATCGCGCCATGATTAAAAAAAAACTTGTCCTTATTGGAAAACCCTTTATAATGCTCAATCAAGACATGAATTTCACCTTCGTTAAAATTCACGAGTTTGTCTGCTTTTAAAAGCTGTTAAACACAAACAAAATGAGGTAGTTTGGCCAAAACATGTCAGTGGTCTATTAACAGATGACAGTTGACGGAAGCAGTACAGTGGACACCCCCTAAAAAAAATTAAAGGGACCGAGTTCGACCTAGAGGATGGTTTTTTGTATGGAAAATTGACGGATATGCCAAAATGTGGCGAACAAAACAAAAAATTCGAGTTAGAGAGAAATTCGACTTAAGGAGAATCCACTTTATTTGAGTTCAAAAAGTCACTGATTTTTCAAACGACCCTTATGATATACGTATCTTTCAATTTCAAATAAAACAGTAGCTTCCAAGTTGAACATACATACCAGTATTTACAACCTGGCTGAGTTCGTAAACGTCAAAAAAACACGCATCGCGTAAGCGCTTTGTAATGTTATGCAATGATTTGTTGATATTGCGATACATCACGATAGTCTGTGATGCGCTGGTTGCTCTTATTTGCGCAGCGGCTGCTTTGATTTGACGTTTTAGAACCGCGATGCATTGCATCATTGACAGATGTTTGTAATAAAGAACGCTTTACGCTGCAGTACTGCGCTCATACTGTGTTTACGAACGCAGCCCCCATCCAACTTTGAAAAATGTTGTATTGAATAATTCGATAAGGCCACGCTTTTTGCGTTTAACCCAGAAATTAATTATTTTAGACATATTATCCATTTCACATCTTACTGTACCTTTTGCTAATAGACGAATTTGAGGGACTTTTTGAAAATCACACCACTCTTTGGTTGTAATTTTGCTAATTTGTAGTCTAATTATTTTCAGTGTTACATCAATAATGTTATGAAAACGCCCGCTTATCCTTTCTGTCGTTAGGATCTACCAATTCGTTGTAAATTCGAATAGCCAAGAAAAATCGTCGCCATTGTATTGAGTATTCTTCAGTCATAAGCGGACATCATGCTTATAACATCCTTCTATCCATCTATTTCCATTTCTCTCGAGTTACTGAGAAAGCTCAACAAGTACACCGTTCACAATACCTCGTCGTACAGAGTTGGCACTCGGCATACAGTCGTATCTTCCCTGAACTAATGAGAGAACAAGAGAACGCACAGGGTGTAGAATCAGGTCCAGTTCGAGTTGTATAGCCACGCTTATTGTTATTAAAATAACACGCGCTTCTTTTATAGATTTTTTGATTTTGCACTTTGATTTGCTAGTCACGAAATCCAATGTAGATGTTGTTTTATTTTAGTGGCGCCGAAGTTTAAATTCAATTAAAACACATGACAATGATTTAAATATCCATAAAATTGAGTTTATCTAACTGTTGCGGCTGGAACGTGCTTGACCTAATATGTGGGTCCAATTTCAACAAGCTCTTCGTAGTACATCACTTCCAAGACCGAATGTTGCACAAAAATGTCAGTAATAATGTTACTGTACCGCCTACCGTTAACTGTAATGTTTGACAATCATCGGTTTTTAAGACGACATATTGTTCCCTTTCTTACGTAACTCCTTCTTCCCTTTTTTACGTAACATTATTGGGAAACTCTAGCAAAGTTCATAGAGAAAAGAATTGATGTCGAAATAATGCAATTAACATATTTTGCAGATCATCCTGAAAATTTGAAGTTTCCGTATTGTGTTCGATTGAAGGAAATCATTTGTTTATAAACTCCTGGAAAAGGTATGTCTTGTAGATACGTGCTTAACGCAGAAAGGAGACGA
This sequence comes from Eristalis pertinax, assembly GCA_907269125.1. Classification (NCBI taxonomy): domain Eukaryota; kingdom Metazoa; phylum Arthropoda; class Insecta; order Diptera; family Syrphidae; genus Eristalis; species Eristalis pertinax. The sequence continues at coordinate 26,914,920 of OU026146.1, read as the reverse complement.
TATGGACCAATGATTCAAGCGGCTCATAAAAACCCGTACATCATTTTCTGAATGTAATGGTGTTTCAAAATTGTCTTAGTTTATCGAATTGAACAAAAAATTTAACAATTTGTAAACGTTGCCCCAGCGTGTATTGTCGATCCAAACTAACCTCAAAATAAACGGGAACTTTATAACGACCCGCCCATAGAAAAAAGCAAAAAAAAACCTTTACAAACAGAAAGAATTAATTAATTTCGGGGCATAATCAAATTTAATAGTAAATGTTGTGAATTTTTGCGACAGATACACGGAAAGCTGCGATAAGCCATCCATCCGACTCGTCAAATAAACATCAGATATGCAACTGTAAAATGCAAAAACACTGGTGTAACTTATTGTGAGTAATGTACTCCCCATTACGAAAACACAAAGCTAACTCAACACTCGCATATTCAGATAATAGTGCAACTGGTTCTATCTATTTAATTGGGAAACTCACATTGGGGAGAGTTTATCAGTTTCTTGATTTAAAAATCAATGGATTGTTTATATATATAAGTCGGGCATTTAACCATACATTGAGCGGAGTTTAATGGTGAATTAATTCCTCATGAAACCCCGGAATTTTGGTAATCCTGAGCTCAAGCAATTTTCCCTCGTGCTTTTAAGGTTGAATAATGTTGTGGGAATGTTAGAAGCACACGTGAGTTCAATTGGATTCGAGTAGCTTATTTCCTTTGTTTTATGCTACATTCCAGAGTCGACCTGGGTCTTATGTCTTAATAAAAAGTTCTCTCCACTTAGCTTGATCTCCTGCAATCAGTGCTCGCAAATGTGCACACCAAGTTGGTTGAGGTCTATTTCCACTTGTGTGCGACACCTTAGACGCGAAGCTCGACTATTGCTTTGCTCCATTATGCTCCGTATGCTTACTTTGCTTCATAAAATTATCATATATTTTGATTAAACAATCAGACCAGGTTCATAAAGATTTAATTTTCCTTCAGAAACTGTTTTACTTAAGATGTCGACGCCTTTGTGCAAAGCTTCAAACAGAATATGAATCTGTTTGTGAAGCAAATTGTCAATTGCAGCCTGTGCATGGAAGCAGTATCCTCATTATATTGATTATATACGTTGACGCACTCCACAGCCCCTACCGACGTTTCATAGAACTTTATGTTGCAAAGAAATCTTTGGTTACCGCCAGTATAATATCGTGACATTCAATACGAATTAAAATTTCGAAGCAATATTGGTATTCATTATATGCCTTTGGTTTAATTGTCGTTCAAGTTGAGTTGGCTGTTTTTCCATCCACTTAATCCATTTCTTATACCATCGACGTCCGAATATTCCTTTATCAGCTCATTAAAATAGCTTACCGCGGTTTTTAAGGTTTAAGAAGCTTTTAATGACCTTATGTTTGTTTGCTCTTTATCGTTGTTGCAGAAAGATTGTTAATTAGGATTTGGTTTTTGTGACGAAAGGTCAGTGGCTGAGAGATTTAAGATTTGTTTATTTAAACTTCTTTGACATACACAAAGAGGTAGACAATAGGTAAAACCAAATTTCGATTACAACTCAGTTTCAGTTTAGTTCTATTGAGACAAATAACCTCTCAATCTAAACTTGATATTTTGGTGGACATCGCAAAGCAATGAAAGCAAAACTTCACGAATGTGGAACAGATTTCCACCCGAAGCTTTTCCTCTTTATTACATTCCTCGATATTTAAGACTAAAGAAATTAAATATTAAATGTTCCAGAAGACTAATGTAACGCTCCTGCCTCATAAAACAGTTCAAATCGGAATGCTTTTGACTGCAATGTTGTATCCCACTCATTGTGGCAAATACTTAATTTCTGACTTGGATCTTGAGTGGAATATAACTTCATCCAAATTACCTCTACACGAGTTCTTGCAAGACTCGAGTTTGTTTTGTCGAGTTAATTTTCCATGTCTTTTCAACAAGTTTCGATGTTTTTTCTACACAAATCGGCTAAAACTTGACAAATATTTATTTTTAGACCGTCAGATTTGTGTGCATAGGCCATCAATCCAAAATCCAATCGCGACAAATCAAACGATCTTGGTGGCTAGTTCAGATTACTAATAAGCCAAATAACTTGTCCAGGCACCGTCTTGTTTAATCCACATGTTTTCACATCTACTACATCTTCGTTTTTTCGTGATCTAATTCCGTTAACATTTATCTATTGTGGAAGGAATTGTCCGCAACGGTTTCAACTCCTGAATTTTCGAACAAGAGCCAGATCAAATTGCCCTTGTGGCGTCTTTCGGTAGTTACATGTGGATTTTGTTGTGTTAATGTAGTCACATACACCGAGTGGACAAAAATACAAGGATCCACTCGGCGTATACTTTACGCGTCCGTATCCGTAGTCAGCTGGCTTCAATTCTTTAGTGAGTTGTGTTTTATAAGAGTACAGGTGCGATTCAAAACGCAAAATACGGCTTCATGTGTCATAAGCCAAGCTCAAATGCTGTCATCGTTTTAAAATCGAAAAATGTTGACACTTTCTTAACGCCATTATGCATATTCTCTGCAGAGCGCGCATGTCGAAGGTGGATAGGGTTCTGAACGGGCCTGTATACTACATTTTTTGTAAGGTTTTGCTCTCAGATGGATGATTATGCTGACCACAATCTGCTCGTAATGCACAATAGAACAAATTTTGTAGCATTTTTACACAATATCAATAGGCTCAGCGATTGTTAAACGATCCATATTGTGAAATGCCAACGTAAACAGTCTCGGATGACAGTTTAATTTGAATTAAAAGACTTTCTTTTGTACATCCATAGGGTCTTTTAAACCGACTGACCAATAGCTGTCTTCCAGCGTTGACGGGTACGTTACTTCCAGTCATAAAGCCCAAGCTGCCTTGTGCCTGTTTCGGTCTTTTTTCCCTCTTGAACCAGAACCAGAATTTTTCTTCCGAAGCCACCAAGAATCGCTTCCAATGTGTCGCAGAAAGTACACCTTTTAACAAACCGAAGCAGCAGTCTAAGTCAGATCTCCACTAAGATGTCATTTGTGGAGTTCGCGTTTGCCGCAAGTTAGACAAACTCTGTCGATTGTGATGATGTGTTCCAGTTGCTTGCTCGTTTTGTTGCCCTCATTGACTTTAAGACCAGTTCGTCTCGTCTGCTGAAAGCCCCGGCATATTGAGAACCCGGAAAGATGTCATCTGACTAACCCAATAGTTGTGCTGGGTTGTGGCAGATAGTGCATTTAGTGTTTGCAACTGCCCGCCGCACTATCTTCTCCAGTATCAGATTGACGAGATCACACCACAGGGGATGCACTCCTTGTTGAAGTCAGTTGCAGTTTTCGAATGGTTCGGAAATTCTTCAATCGAACTACAACCGTATCAATGTACACGGAATCCCGGGTTCGATCAACGGATCGAATAGTTCCATAAAATCGATAAATAAATCTCTCCAGTCTTTTTCAAGCCGATTTGCCGGGTCGGAACTCGCCGGTTCACACAGTACGCTGGACAGGATCTTATAGGCGACGTTAAGCAAGGATGCGAATATATGTACCTCTAATAATGTTCGCAAGACTGACATATGTGAATGGGGCTTATGGGGCTAATCTTCCATTCGCAGTGGCTCCCCATCAGAATTTCGCCATCGACATTAAACAGCTCTGATGGTAAACCATGTGATTGAAACGTGGATGGCAGATCCGAACCTCTAATTGGATGATCCCTTATTTCTAGCTGCCTTTTTGGTAGGTCATGTTGCTCGAATTTTTCAAAGGCCTACTCAAGTGCATTCGTTCTTTCAATCCCCCGTTTAATTTTGCTGTTTGCATTTGCTGAAGTTAAGTAGCTCATTTTCGTGTTCATTCATGTGCTTGTTCTATTCCAAATATTTATACATCCTGAAACGCAACCACATTTACCTCGACAAATATTGAAATAAAGTTTATTTCTTTACAGAATTCCGGGAGAATCAACCAAACCACGACAATTCACAAAAGCGACAAAATGTTTTCGACACTGTGAGTTAACAAAACTGAGTTTCAAAAGTCACAAATCGTTTCACCAACCATTAATATCATTTCAGATTCTATACCGTTGTTCATTTATGGATTCCTGGTCCCTTTGGCTAATAATGGACCATTTACAGAAACCCGTAAATCCGAACTTGTGCTGAGTTAACGTTACAAGACCGGAATTATGGGAATCTGTCAATGTATGCAGCGTTTTTTTATTTTTCTTTGTCTTTAGTTTTTGGTGCTAGCACACGATGCACACCAAAGAATCCAGACCAAATTCAAAAGGGAATGGTTATGGCTGCCATTTCCAAATGTATTTCTAGCAAATTGAGGTAGTAGGTTGTATAGTAGTTTTGAAATTAACATTCTATACAATTTGCTAACTTTCTTTGCTTGACTGTTAACGCAGCGAAATAATTGTGCAATGAAATCACACAAAAAGAAACAAGTACCCACATATCTGAATCTGTTTAGTATAAACAAAATTAAGAGGAAAGAAAACATTTGTAGTGGTAATATGTTTGTCTGGCTGATTCCCTGAGACCCTAACTTGTGACTTTAACATCAGTTTCACAAGTTTTGATCTCCGGTATTGGCCTCAAACTTGCAATTAAAAAAAAAAACAAAATTCCTTTGGTTTCAATTATCTAAAGATACTACAACAAGAAAGAATATCTTTGCTGTGTGAAATGACCTTGAATATCCTTACCAGTGATTCGTATAAGGGCCGGATGAGATTTGTTTCTTTACAGCGACACGAACGAAGATAGACAAGAAACCGCCGATCAAGGCAATGGACGAATTTTCTGAACTGATTTTGAAATTATGTGCCTATGTATATGTAAATTTTCACGTTGAAAATAAATTTAAAAAAATACCGTACGGTTTTATTGCAGAGAAAGTCTTTTAGTTGTCGATGTCATTCGGGTGGTTGTAGATTAAGTGCATATTCACGGCACTTGGGGTAGATTTAATCCATACGAGATGTACTTCTCTTTAGACAAGGACGTTCCTTGCATTCAGCAACATTCTTTGGATGATTTCCTCTTTCTGGAGAATGACCTATCTACGAAGCAGAATAAGTACTTGCTAATCACGGAATCCCTGCAAAGCTCGTTCGCCTTTACAAAATGAGTAAATGTGTGTCATGAGATCATGCCCTTAGAAATACAATTCTAATTCCCCTTGATTACACTGATTCAGTTACATCGAGCACAGTTACTTTTCTGCGAAAGTTGAGGATGGGAAATTCAAGTAGAAAAATTAATGTCAACTAATAGAAATGAAAGCAAGATGGACATCACAGGAGGCGAAACAGCGACGCACACTGGTTTTGTAAACACCAAATGCTGAAGACCCAAGGTCTCAGGTGTACCCAATGCTGTAGGTGTAGACTCTTACTGTTATGCCTGATGGCCTGATAAGCACTTAGTAAGTATGTACATTCAATGCTGAGCACAAATCAAACACATTAGGGAAATATGCCATTTAGACGCTTTTTTTTCAGTTTGAAAATTAGTTGACTACAGTGGATCACCATGAATTTTTTAACTGAAAAACGCAACTGAAAAATGAGGTGGAAAAAGCACGTGCCAACTGTAGTGGTTAAATGGGCCAGAACCGGAAGAAGTATGAACTTACAGGAGATAGTTCTTATTATTGCCAAAATGAAAAAGTGGACTGGAAGCAAATGATTTAGTCATGCTACGTGGTGTATAGTGATTAGAAGAGCAGATCAACCACAACCACCCTTATAGAATTCGATTGCAAGACCCTTTCAACATGGAAAAACAAGATAACGAAGTGGGCGTTGTTACCATGGACTTTAGCAAGGCCATTGGCAAGATTAACCATGCAATAATCTGCTTCAAACTGAATGCCTTTGGTTTTCCACCCCATACATCGATCGGCTTAAATCGAAGCTAGAGAATCGCCAAAACCAACATCCTTGATGCCTTCGGCATTTGATGCCAGTCCATTAATTTCTTTCGGCAACACTTTCTCCCAGCTCCCGGAACATACTGCATACCTTTACAACGAGCCTGTGTCCATAATAATAATAATAATATGGATGGCGCTAGAGGGCTAGAGGGGATACTCAGATATCTGTGCCTATAGTATCTTTTATAGGTGACTTAGGAAACACATGTGACAGAGACCTAAATTTCCAATTCCACATTTACCATAGGTTAGGTTAGGTAGTTGGGCTGCCAGCGAAATCGCCAGCACACTTAGACCATGTTGGTCCATTGTGATATCCATAGTCAGACTACTTACCACTGACCGACAACTCCAGTGCCGTTAATTTTATCCCAACGCCAAATGGTGACTGGACCAGATTTGAAAACCCGATAAAAGCGTTTTAACTTTGCTTTCACTGGGATTCGAAACGGTGACCCCTCTAACCAGGGGTAGGCACTCAACCAACGGCGCCATCCATACTATTAAAAGACCTTTTTTTATTTTATTATAATTCACTTTACTGACATGCTAGACAAAACTTCTTAAAACTAGCATTACTATCTTAACAAACAAATCAAATCTAGCTTGAACTCAATAGTGTGCTCCGCCAACCAAGTTTTCCAGTGATCGAATTCATCTGAATGAAAATACGCTTCCTTTCGCGTGCATCCTCTGTTGCTTTGCCCCACAGGCTCGGAGTCGAATGCACTCTGCACGACTGAGGCTTCTTTTGGATCCGTATACGCCTGCCTATAGTCATGGTGCTAGAAATGATGCCTTGTCTTGTGTGTCAGCTTCCATAGAGACTCTTTATACAATGCCCTCATGAACCCCAAGAAAAGTGTCAGAAGCTGACCTGAAATGCTTAATTTTGTAAAGTCGCCAATGTCTCGAAAACGGTGCGTTTTTCAGCCAATTCATATCTTACGCGTTTTGGGGCGAATGAATGAAAAGACGCTTCTTTTCAGCCAAAGCCTCTGCCTCTGTCTATACTGCCGCACTTTCTATGCTTAGAGTTCAAATCCCTGGCCATGATAGAATAGTTTTCCTCCGAGCTCAGTCGAAGGCTAGTGAATAGAGTATCGAGCTTTGAAATATAATTGTGATTGAGTTCTTTCTTGTCAGGTGCGTAGACAGCGATCACATACAACCGCTTTCCATCCTGGATAAGGATGCGTGCGATACACATTTCTAGCACTAGAAATCTGCGCACTTCACTGCTATACATGACCTTATGGGAAAGGGTGTTTGTGATTAAGAGAGCGACTCCATCGGTCTCTTCGAATAATGTGGTCATTTTTTTACCAGAGCTTTCGCGTCAGGTTCAGCTTATTTTGTCTGGACATCAGTGCGTGTGGATTGTGGGTTTGCAAAAGGTAATTTTCGTTCTGTCCTAATCAGCGAATTCACATTCACGTGCTAAGTATGTTGAGGAGTTAGGCCAAACAGCCTGAAGCAGAGGCCGTCTACTCGTGCTGCTTGCTGAAGAAACTTAATTTCTACCTAGGCTGTACGTGCTGCTTGCTCCGTGAACTTTTTCTCTAGCAGAGTCAACTGCCCCTGGATAGAGAGATCGATCTCAAGTTGTCTCGGCATTGGGGACGGGATCACTTTCGGCACTGTCTATTGTACCGGCCGTATTATAACGCAGTTTGGGCGTAGGAGAATGCTAGTGTAACACCAATCAATTCGTATTGAAGCTGTTCAATGTAGATTTCTACGTTTTGCATTCTCCCATGGCCCTTAAAAAACCTCGCGAAGTACCAGACATCTTCTCCGTCTACCAATTCTTAATCACAACTGTAACTGTCTGTACAACTACGGCCTTGAGCCCATCAGCAGTATGTTGCGATTAGCAAATCTATCTCAAAATTCTATTGACTTTTTCTCATCCATATCGTTTATCGAAAATTCTTTACTCCCCATCGCGCATTAGTTAAGTTAATTAATATGAGTAAGTTTGTAGTTAGTCCGTTAACTTTGAGTTCATGCTTGTATTAAGCAATAAATAAATAAAAGAAGATATCGCATTTAACAGTTGGTGCTTCCATCATGTTAAGTCAATCGTCTTTGCTAAGGAACTTTAGTAAACTTAAGTGGGGCAGCTTGTTAGCAAGTTTGATGTATTCTCTTTCTTTGGCACAGTCGAGGTTGAATTTAGCTTCTCCACCTTGCGCGACCTCTGGCTAGGTGCCTCTAGTGGTGCACAGCATGATGGTTAACGATCATGTCCACTTGTGTGCCAACATTTATTCGGCTGCTTTGCTACACAGGCTTGGAGTCGAAGACTGTTTGAGCCGGAAACAAATTTTCTATGCACTCTACATGGCTGAGCCACCTTAGGTTTTGGATCCGTATACGCCTGCCTGGGGGGTAGGGTCATGGCGCTGTGCAACCCAGTGGTTGAAAATCTTTTGCAGATGGACTTAACGCAGGCAGTATCGTACATCATCACCATATTCTGACCCGCATGATCTACTACAGGGGTCGCGGAGTAATGCACGCACGAGAGATCTTCAGGCCACTTGATCCTCCGCCATCGCAGGAGGATTATGAAAGACATTGCCTACAGTGTTGCCCTGTGAGCTTTGCATGATCTTCTCAAGAATGATGTTGAAAAAGTCACATGACGGCGCATCGTCTTGCTTAAGAACCTGTTTGGTTTCGGTGATTTCGATACCGACCTTGATGGAGCAGCGATCGTCATCCTGTACAACCTGACGAGTTTGGCAGTAATGTCAAAAGCAGAAATAAAGTAGTATAGAGATAGCCGACTTCTAACTCTCGTGTCCATCAAAATTTGTTGACAGCGTTTTTATATAGTTCTCTCAAAACAATTAGAGAATGCCCTTTTCATTATTTCGTGAATAACCGTCAAAAATTCGTGAATAATTGGTAAAAAGTCTCTCAAATTCGTAGAACCTGATTTCTTGTCAAAACTAAGCATGAAGGTGTACATCTCGCCTCTATCTATGTTGTCATAGTCGCCCTACAAATCGACGAATTAGTGGAGAATGTCGATCTGAATTTCTTAGGCCTTTTTATGATCTGCCGCAGTTCTGTAATCGTGTCTACCGTGGACTCCATGGCCCAATCCACACTGATATATTTACATTCACTTCAGTGTTCACACAAAGAAGGGCGGAGAAGATATTATATGCTACGTTAAGTAGACGTATCCTTCATCTTTATTGTGGCTTGGGCTGGATAAATGATACAAAGATTCCATTCGTCAGCTATGCTTTCCTCCGACCATGTCTTAATGATGAGGATGAACCCAACAAGATCATATCCACCTGAGGTTACCAGTCTGTCCCACCAGAAGTTTTATTTGACATTTCTATTGTCTTTGATTGACTTTAGACAACGTAGGTTTGTATGATTTGAAAGCGCTAGGGATACCGCCTTCGCGATAGTATCAAGGACTTTGAAAGATTTAATTCAAAACCAGGAGGAGACAATTTCTTTTCTTAAAATACCCAAAATGCCTCTAACTACTCGGTCGTGAAAGCTCTATCTACAAGCACCTCCATAACCAACCATCTTGTTTTGCTGCCAATATATGACACAGTTAAAAGTATCAGGCTTTTTCTAAGACGCTGCGACAACCTCTCGGACTTTTGCCAATTTGAATATATATTCGAAAATCAAAATAAAACCTGAGAAGTTGGCCACTCTTCTAAGTTGGCCAACTGGCCAGTTGAGCTGAATATTTATACACCAAGAAAAGTTCGTAGAAAATATTGTCTCCATATGTAGCAACGTGTACTGGATCAGATACACGAATGGATGAGCTTCTGGCGAATTGTCCCTAACGAAGGCAAATCTGTTCATATCAATTTTCTTATAGGCGCGTTGATAACTTGCCAGTCTTTCTAAATCGTGTCCAAATACCTTTCGGTAATTTTTACAACAATATGGTGCTTTGGGCTTAAAACGTACACCCTTAAAAGATGGCCACCGCCCTAACTCGTTAAGAAAAGTTTTACCCAACTTCGAAAGGCTTCAACTCTCTGTACAACAGAAGCTGCTCCTTGTACATTTTGTTCACTAAATTAATGAAAGGTAGCACATTCTTTTGTAAAAAAATATAAACAAATTTCAATCTCATTCTAAAAAAAAAAAAAAACAAATAAATTCTGAAATTCGAACAACTTTGGAAAATATAAAGTTCATAAATTCAAACACCCTCATGCTTTCCTCACACATGTTGCTAGCTAGCGCTACTGTCAATTGAACGCATTCAGACACCATCAACGAAATGTCAAATTTGACTTTTATCCTGATAAGCAAGGTTATTTATTTTGAAGAATTTAATTGAAGCCATGAGAGGGTTGTACAAGCCGTAAGTTCTGCTAATATAATAAATATAAACCCATAAAAAATGCGAAAAACATAGATTTACATAATTAACTGCAACTGCATGCTTGATTAATCCAATGTAGCGAAAATGGCAACGGTCCAGTGACTGCCCCAGCGCCTGGTCGACAGAACAGCCTCGAAGATATTAATCTCGACCAGTTCCTGAAGACCTCAAACTATGAAGACACTGTTAAGCAGTTGGACATCTACTATGGCATGGGTGAGAATTATGCTGTCACTCAAAAGATCAACTCTAAAGCGTGGTTTTATTGCAGTTAAACGACAATTGTTGCGCTTTCAAAGCCCCATCACCGGACTGTTCCCAGTGATGAGTACAGACTATGATGTGGGAAGTGTTCGAGACAGTGTGTACTGTGCGTCAGCTGTTTGGGGGCTTTACCAGGCCTACCGACGCATTGACGATGACCGCGGCAAGTCGTACGAACTGGGACAATCGACAGTGAAGTGCATGCGAGGCATTCTTCAGTGCTGGGTGAAACAAGCGCACAGAGTGGAACTATTCAAGCAAAGGCAATCAAATCAACATGCTTTGCATAGCAAATTCCAACTGCACAGCGGAGAGGAAGTCTATTCGGATGAATTGTATAACCATCTGCAGATCGATGTCGTCTCATTGTACATCATATTTTTGGTTCAAATGATCACTTCTGGATTGCAGATTATATATACTCAGGTTCAGTAGAGAGAAATCTTGCGAAGGGTTTTCAAAGTGCTATGTCATGTGTGTGTGTTCTGCTTTTTTTTTCAGGATGAAGTGGCTTTTGTTCAAAACCTTGTTTACTACGTGGAGAGAGCTTATCGTACGCCAGACTTTGGCATGTGGGAGAGGGGATCCAAGTACAATAATGCAACTCCGGAGATTCATGCCTCATCCATTGGTATCTGATCGTCATTGAAATAGAAGATGATTCATTTCTAATTGCACTTGATTTCCAGGAATGGCCAAGTCTGCTCTTGAAGCCATTAATGGTTGCAATCTGTTTGGTGAGAAGGGTGCATCATGGAGCGTGGTGTACGTCGATATTGATGCGCACAATCGAAACAGGAGTATTTTTGAGACCATGCTACCAAGGGAATCCAGTTCAAAGGTTGGTCTATATTGGTTTTCTGATTTGAAGAACATATTCAACTAAAACTCTAATGTTCTAATGAGGTCTGTTCGATCCATTTTGACGCATGTACATAGTTCGCCATTGTAGTTCGGTTTTCTAGGGGTTTCTTCTTCTATTGCTTGTGTGTTACTTTGAGGCAGCAGAATCTTGAACAAACTCGGTTATGTTGAAGAAAACTGTGCTACTACCGACATGTGTCAAGATATTGATACAACCGCGTCAACTGTTATACTAGAGATTATATATGTGTTCCTATGATTAGATGGACAGCCTCAATTAATGGTTATTACATACTTGCACAGCAAAGGGCAAAATTGCTTTCTTAATTTGTGGATGTTGCATATTTCTGGCTCGGTGATGTGCAGGCGAGCTTCATTTAAAAATGCAATCTATGAGAAGAAAGTTGTGCATAGCAAAGCCATTCAAGTCTGTGAAAGCATACGGTTGCCATGTATCATACCAAGTTTAAGAATCAAGTTTTAAAAATCAAATCATTACTAAGTTTAAGAAGACGCATTATTCTTTCTAAGATGAACCACACTTCTATGTACAACCCCTTTTTAAAGAGTCCAATTCATTGGACTCTTGCCGTATGGGCATTAACTCAATCAGCAGCAGAGCTGTCCTTATGTAATTCATCGCTGACTTTGCATAAAGAATGAAACCACCAAAAATGTGTGTCTTCTTCTCCAACTGCTCAAAGATCAATTATGTTCACGTTCGCCCAATAAACAATCAAACCCGAAAGTTAACAGGTCAAGTTTACATATACAACCATTCATCAATACACTTGGCATTACTCTGTACTGACACGAATGCATAAACAGATTAATTAATATCAATCAACTCTCTATTCTGACGGTTTTTTCTGCTTGCAAGAATCGAATTTATTTCCGCGTCAAATGTAAACCCCTTTGTGTGTATATATAGAATTGACTATAGTTTTAAGCAGCCGACTGTACCGATTCCACTTGTTGTTTATCAGCTGTACTCTTTTATATCAAGCGATTGGGTGTTGTTTACACTCTGTAGGGGCCAGTTCATTGCAGTGTCAGTAGGTTCTGTAAATGGTCATGGCTTCAATGGTTATAATTTCACATTCAAATGTTACTGGTATCAATGTAAGCAGCTTTCTGTTTCTGGGTTTCAACCAGAGTTTCTAATAATCAGAATATCGCAGAATTTTTCATTGGTTTGAGGTGAGGTAAATCTCGTTGCAAGCAGTTAGGCTAGATAGGTGGGCTGCCAGCGAAATGGCCAGCACCAAGATGGTCCATTGTGAATTGTGATACCTATAGTCAGTCTACTATCACTGAGCAACAACTCCAGTGATAGAGCCGTTAATTTGATCTCAACAACTGGCTATTTGTATCTGAGTCAAAACCACACTACTATATGGCGTCGCGATCTGATGGACCGCGCTAGATAATGATGTTAATTGCAAACCACTCGAAAGAGTGCAAATGATGGCATGTGTAAGATTTACCCCCATTCTTACTTACTTATCAGGCCGGCGACCCATGGAGGGTCCGAGCCCGAGCAATTGCTGCCTTCCATCGTTGACGCTGCTTTCAGTCATCAAGTCCAAGCAGTCTTGCATCCGCGATTACTTGGTCTTTATACCGGTCTTTACTCCTCCCCTCGAACCAGAAGGGTCGGATTCGAAGACCCTCATTGCTGGAGCATTGTTGTCCAAGCGCTCGATGTGGCCGAGCCAGTGCAGTCGATGGATTTTTGCCTCCCGGACTACATCCACATCCTGCTACGTGCTCGTATGTCTTCTCCTCCATTCATCTTCCTCGCAGAAGGGACCATATATCCGACGTAGAATTTTTCTTTCGAAGGTACCAACAATCAGCTCTGCAGTTTTGCTTAGCGTCCAGCTTTCGGCTCAATAGAGCAAGACTGGCAAATAGTTTGTAGAGTTTTGTAGAGCATGATTTTGGAACTTCGTGTCAGGAGTTTTTTAAACCCGCCTTCACAGTCTTGAATACACTCCTAAATCTTCCGCCGATAGGCCTATTCGGCAGACCGACAATAATGGACTTGGCAATGAGTTTGAAATCGCGGCATATGTATGTGGAAGGAATTCATCTCGGGACACTACTATCCTTGATAGTTTCGAATCCATAACAGAAGACACCGACCTCATGATACCTAAGCTCATCTTCGATTAGGATTTCTCAACCAGCATACCCCAAGATCGTACTGGAAGTCTGGACATTAGACGATTAACGGTCCTCTGCGAATTTTCACAGATGGATCGAAGATTGACGAAGGGGTGGGTGCGGGTGTCTATTCTAAAGATCGAAATATTCAAATGTCATTCCGACTACGAAATCACTGTAGAGTCTTTCAAGCACATACCATAACGATAAAGAAAGCCATTTCCTGGCTAAAAAAAAACAATGTAATATCGGGCACAGATATTGTCGCACATCGAAATCTGTGAGCGCAGTCGCTTTTAACTCTAATTGCCGTATATCTCTTAACGAGACGCACGAATTTTTTAGCATCCAACTTATGTGAGTGCCGGGACACTGACATCCCAGAGAATTGTGAAGCGGATGAAAGCGGACTTGTGCCGCACTCTTTCCGGGTGGTGACCCGCCATCCATGCCTGTCGCTACTGCAAAATATCTACTGAAGCCTGAAACGTTTCTTCTTCTTCTAGTGGCACTACAGTCCGAAGTGGACCTGGCCCTCAGTCAACAAGCTTCTCCAGCTGCCACGATCTTTAGCCAGTTGTCTCCAATTACGCGCACCAATTTGGTTGAGGTCCTTCTCCACTTGTTAGGCCATCGGTTTCGTTAGCGTCCTCTATTGCGTTGTCCCACTGGTTCGGAGTCGAAGACTCTTCGGGCTGGAGCAGTGTTGTCCATGCGCTCTACATGGCCTAACCAGGCTGTCCAGGCTTCTGCGCCATAGAGCAGGACAGGGATGATGAGGGTCTTATATAGTGCTAGCCTGGTCCGTCGAGAGAGAGCTCGAGAAACATCGATTGGCAAGAGTTATTCTGCGTTTAATCTCGGTACTGATGTTATTCGTACTGTTTACCTGGCAGCCGAGGTAGACGAAGTCCTCGAAGTTAAAGCTGCTTACGGTGACGTTCTGGCCGAGTCGTCGATGTTGTGCGTCGTTTGCCGGTGACAGCATGTACTTCGTTTTGTCCTCGTTCACTGCTAAACCCATTTTCGACGGCTCCGTTTCAATACCAGCAACCGCTTCGTTGACGGCTCGCTGTGTTCGGACCAATCACGTCAATGTCGTCCGCGTATGCTAGCAATTGTACGGACTTCTGGAAGATCGTGCCTGTAGTGTTGGCGTTTGAGTTTCTCACGATTTTCTCCAGGATGATGTTAAAGAAGTCACATGACAGCGCGTCGCCTTGTCTAAAAACCCTTTTTTGACATTGAAGGTCTCGGTGAATTCGTTACCGACCTTGATGGAGCACGAGTTTGGCAGGAATGTCAAAACTAGACATGGCGTTGTATAGCTCGTCTCTAGGCACGCTGTCTGATGCGGCCTTGAAATCGACAAATAGGTGGTGCGTGTCGATTTGCATCTCTTGGGTTTTTTCCAGGATCTGCCGTAGTGTGAAAATTTGGTCGATGGTGGACTTCCCCGGCCTGAAACCGCACTCATAAGGACCTATCAGGTTATTCACGAATGGTTTCAGGCGCTCGCACAAAACGACAGAGAAGATCTTGTAGGCGATGTTTAGGAGACTTATCCCTCGGTAGTTGGCGCAGTTGAAGGGTCTCCTTTTTTGTGGATCTGAAACGCTTACTCATACAAATTTTATATGGTCTACAAGCACTGGTTGCGTCTCAAAGGTCTCCTACCAGCAATCAGCCATTCTAACCTAACTGAGATTGGCAAGTAGGTAGAAGTGACTGCCACGACATTCGTCACAATACACTTAAGCCTCCATAGGGTCCATTATGATCCAACTGAAAATTCGGGTTCACCAATACATTGATTACCATGAACCCTAACCTTTAAGAAGTAATCGGACAGAGGCACCAGGCTCAGTTTCCAGAATACATTTAATAGCGTAATGTTTTATCAAATACTTCGTTTGATTTATATTTTTAAGCAGGAAGTTCCCCAGAAACATCTTTTTGGTTATTGCGAGGAATGGACAGGTTCCCAGGTAGTGGGGTTAGTTTCTTTAGCTCCACTTCTGTAGAGGAAGTCGTTCTATGGAAGTCCCATCCTTCTTGCGAGATTTCCTACTATGAAGTGATTAAGGAATGACGCCGGTAATTCAGCAGATCTTTCCTTTTGATCGCTGAGTGAGGTAGACAAGACTTTGCATGTGCTTTGTGCCCAGGCACTCAGCAAGGGTGAGATTTCAACGGACCGATATCTCCAATACGGGACAGTTTTGCCATCTTAGATTTGATCGATGGTGAAAACAAAGCCTCTATGGTCGCTTGGACTGTCTATGTGGCAGTGTCCATTAGATTCATTGAAAATAAGCGTGCAGTCTTTTGAATTACTGCGTCCAGCCATTCGTTGTCTGTCTGTTTCGAGATATTCGTGAGCATTTCCGAGTGTCCCTTGGTTGTACTGTTGTATTGGTAGCAGACTGAGAATTGTCTCCACAGCAGCTGCAGGGATGGATCTGAGTGCTCCCGGAATACAAATATATGTCTACCTTTGGATGTAGCTAATTTCAAGCTTCAAGCTTTTCTTTTAATCCCAATTCCGGTTACCATTCGGGTTTTATAGGAGATATCCTGTGTCTTCTATGAATAGTTCAAGGAGGGGTTTGAGGCTTAGAGCTCTATCCTGGTACTGAGTGTTGTCGAACTTGAATGTGTTGTTGCCAGTTCTCGTATTGTGGTATACCATGTTGTTCTGGCCGTCTATTACAGGCTTCTGATGTGATTTGTAGTGAGGAAGGTGTCATCAGGAACTGGTCGTCTTGTTGAGAGTTCGCCTATTAGGCCATTCGGTATCTGCAGGTTGTTGCTGACATATACGTCTGTTGATTCTTTCTATCTCGGCGCTGTTGTAGAGAGTGGATGCCCTAATGTATTTGTAGGAGTCTTGTTGCCGGTTGAGGGCGGTGATGCTCTTGAAGCATGTGCATTCGAAGAGTCGGCTTGTCTGCATTTTGTATGGTGTAATATGAAACCATACCGGACAAGCGTCCGTCTGTTTGTACAGTATCTTCTTTATCTTTGTGTGAAAGTGTGCTGGGTTTTCACATGACTTTCCGACAGTAGCTGAGTTGTAGCTTGGCTTTTTGTATGCGGCTGGAGATGTTCATTCCGAAGGAGAAGTTTCTGGTGAATTTAACTCCTAGGTACTTTATCTCCTTGTCAGGCCGCACAGATTCGTTTAATTTAATTTTATCCGGATTCTTGTGTGATGCTTCAGGGTGTTCCCTGTACAGTGATTGTTGGGACCTTCAATCACCAGTAATTGGGTTTTCCGTTCGTTGGGCCACTTGCCGAGATAGGTGGTGAGCGTCGACGTGTGTTGATGAGTCTCTCGCTATGTAAAGGGTCGTTAAATTTTAATTGCCGCTGTTGATTTTGAATAAAACACAAATTATTTAGGAAATTATTGTCATTTCTTTTTATTATGATCAAATTGGTATGGTTAAATTATGTATGGAACAAAATATCGGCAAAATGGCCGCCGTGACCTCGGCGGCACACCTCCATCCGATGGTCCAAATTTTCGATGACGCTGAAGCATAATTGAGGTTCTATGCCGTTAATGTGCCGAATTATCTCATTCTTTAGCTCTTGAATTGTTGCTGGCTTATCGACGTACACCTTTTCTTTCAAATAAACCCAAGGAAAAGAATCCAACGGTGTCAAATCACATGATCTAGGCGGCCAATTGACATCGCCACCGCGTGAGATAACACGGCCATAGAATTTGTCGCGCAAAAGAGCCACTGTTTCGTTAGCTTTGTGGTAAGTGGCACCGTCCTGTTGAAACCACATATCGTCCACATTCATATCTTCCAATTCGGGCCATAAAAAGTTCGTTATCAATTCGCGATAGCGAACACCATTCACAGTAACTGCCTGACCGGCCTTATTTTGGAAAAAAAATACGGCCCGATGATGCCGCCAGCCCATAAACCGCACCAAACAGTCACTCTTTATGGATGCATTGGTTTTCCGACAATCACTCTTGGATTATCATTCGCGCAAATACGGCAATTCAACTTATTGACGAATCCACTGAGGTGAAAATGTGCCTCATCACAGAAGATGATTTTCTTTCGAAGTGCACGATATGCATTTTGATTTGAACGCCCATTTTCATAATATGCCTGAATAACTTTAACGCGTTGCTCGATTGTGTTCAAATTGAGTTAGTCTGAAATTGAGAAATGCCAAATGAAATTCAGAAAAAAACTTGACGTTTAGGTGTGGTTCACATTCAACATAGGCCCTTAAAATTGAACCACCCTTTAGAATGATTGGGGTGTGAGAGTAGTCAGTAGATGAGCCTGGAAATTATAGCCATAACTTCGGTATAAGGATTGCATCTGAAGATTGAGATAGTCGCGCTTGAATTGAACGCAATATCATGGTATTCGTTCTGGGATTTTGTTCCCCGGATAGTAGTTTACGTAGTCAATTGTGGAATTTTCTTGCTAAAAAATCACAAATTGTATCATTTGACCAAGACAAGAATGAATAAAGGACAAATGATGTTGTTTATTGCGAACTTGTATAGAGAGTTTTCATTGCCACGAATGATATTGAATGCTTCCTCTACCTCATGAACGACCATGAACTCCTTCTCTTCAATTTCGAGACCCAAAATAATTGTTAAATGTACAATTTAAGAATATTCCTTGAGAACATTCGTTTTTTATTACTAGATTGTCTCTAGAGAGTGAATATAAAGTTCTTACTCGTGTGTGAGTGGGTAAGTATGAAATAAACACATCCATGGGCACGCCATCGTGCGACAAGAAGTCGTCTCTACATTCAAATTTATGATTTAATTCTCAATGGCAAACTCTTCTAGTTTCGCTCCTTACGTTTTTAAGAATATCATGGTTTTTATGGATGCAATGTCGGTCCCTCATTCGCGTCATACATGAATTTTCGTGTTCCTCCCATTTCCGCGCACATACTTTTTTACAGCTCGAACAATTTTTCTAGATGAGAGAGAATGTTTATGCTAAATTCTCTTTTCTCATTTCAGGGAGTGGATGCATCGCTACTTTTGACACTCTCCTTTCCAGCTTTCGCATCGCACGAAGAACGTCTAGTGGATCAGACCAAAGCAAATGTCATAAAACGTCTCCGTGCCAAGAAAGGATTCAAGCGCTTTAACCGTGATGGCTACTTAAGCAAAGTTGAAGATAAATCAAGAAGGTAAGTGCAGCAACAGAGTGAATACGTTTGTCATCGTAATCTTACTCCACACTAGGTACTACCACAAAGGTGAAATAAAGGATTTCGAGGGCTACGAATGCGAGTGGCCGCTCTTCTTCATCGTTATGATAATCGACGGAGTATTCAAGAACAATCCCGAACAAATCGAGGAGTATCAAAACGAATTGAGACGTTGCATGCACACAGATGCCCACGGTGATCCGTACGTCACAATGTTCTATGCCCCAGACGGTGAGGGTTCGTACATTCGAGCTCCATCACAGTCGCTCTTCCTCTGGGGTCAATCACTCTTCATTATCGCACAACTACTTACGGCCGGTTTGTTGCATATCAACGAACTCGACCCAATCCGTCGCTACTTGCCAAGTTACAATCGTCCACGACGCGGTGGTCGCTACTCGGCCTTTCAGGTGAGTCATTCGCTAATGAAAAACCGAAGAATATTATTTATTTCCTTCAAAAACATTCATTCAATGCATAAACAAATACCAAATAGTTTCCGCTCAAACGAACAAAAGTGTTTGAAAGCAAAAAAAAAAAGATGTACCGTCTTAAACACACAATCTCTTATACAAAAAAAAAAAAAAATTGGCGTTTTTTAATTCGAATAATCCAATATCTACCATTTTCAAAATTTTGTTATCCACTTATCCTCCTCTTCTCTCCATCCTCTACACCTTCACCAGGGGAAAGCTGATGATGGCCACAACGTAAGTTATAAAACTCTAATAACTTTTCACTTTTACCTATTTTTTTTCTTTCATTTATCTAAGTTCGTTAAAACGATTTATTTATTTTTTTGTTCACTCTCGGCTCCCTCTTTTGATATATACACACATATATACTATTAATATATATGTATATATTTCGTATATGCGCACCCCTTGCATCCGATTAATGTGCACTTGAGTATGTCACTAGTGATTGAATGAATATACTCGTAAATGTATTTCTTACTGCAACACAAAGTTTCTCCTTTTCCTTTAAAGTTTTTTCTTTTACACATCCATACATACATACATAGATTATAACTATTATTTTGTTTAACTTTCCGTTGTATAAACACACACACACACACACATTCTCTTGAATAAATGTTTAAAAAGCTCATGTCATTAGAAATTTGTATTCGCTTTGATTAGATTATCTCGGGGGGCAGACGATTCCACAAAGTATTGATGAATGATTTTGCAGGATTGCCTGCCTTTATGCATTTCCCATTTTGAAATAAGTCAGCTGATCATCTTTATCTTACGCGCATACCTTTCTTGGATAAGGACCCCTATATGCACTGGGTCACAGACCCAATAGCTTCATTCACTCTATTTTTTTTTTTTATATATGATATGACTAATATTGGCACTGATGTTCAAAATGATGATAACTCTTGTCATATACAAAGTAATTACACTTAGTTTCTTTATTTGACAGGCAAAACCAGGCATTGTAAGTACAAAACATACACACGGGCATTGTGCTAATGTTTTACGTTTGATTTTCTTGTTTAGTTTGTTTGAGTTTGTTTTTTCCTTTTTTGTTCTATCATTTCCTTGTATTTTTTTTTTGTTTGTTCTCTCTTTTGAATTGGAATTTGCAAACAATTGACAATGGTTTTTTTTTTTCTTGTTTGAAATTACATACTAACATCAGCAGAAGACATTTTCAATTCGAAATGTTTTGAGTTTGTTTTTTGAAATTGACTAACATTCATACACGATTCATGACTGCAACTTGTCCATTTGAGTACAGGAACTTTGTAAAATTCCCCAGACTTCTCTTTACATTTACTTGTTTCATTCATTTCTTTTTTATTATTTTGTTTTTATCATGATTTTGAGACTTTCGACACAAAACTACAAGCCGATATGCACTACGTTATACAGATAAAAGACAACGATCAATAACCTTCTGGATATGCATTTTAAAGAGTTTTCGAAGTAAAAAGAGTCTACTTTCAACGCAGTCATTGCAGAACTCTAATACTTACTTAATTACTTCAGAGCCTGAGCATTAACTGCCTGCCATCGATGACGGTCCTGGGCACGCTGCTTCCAGTCAGCAAGGACAAGCCATCTTACGTCCGCGATGACTTGGTCTTTGTACCGGAGGTTCGGTCTTCCTCTCCTTCTCGAACAAGAAGGCCCCTGCCTTCGAAGACCCTCTTAGCTTGAGCATTGGTGTTCATGCGCTTGATGTCGCAAACCAATGCAGTCGACGGATTTTTTACTTCCGGACTCCACATCTTGGTCCAGCTCGTTGAGTTCGCTGCAGAAATAAATGAGTAAAGAGATATTCAACTTCTTCCTCTCTTGCCCCTTGATTTCATCTGACAGCGTTTTTATACGCTTTTTCGTCCCCTGGCTGTGAATACGTGTGAGCTCTTGCGAACAGCTGGTACCCTTCTGCAACCATAGTATTGGGGTGAATTAGAGTTCTTATTTGAAAAATCGTTCGTTACTTGAACTTTTTTTCAAATTTTGGTGTTAAATGTTCAACACAGTAGGGAGGGGTAAGCAAACGAACAGAGCTCATGTTCACGAAGTAGCTTTCTGAGAGTTACAGTCTGAGGTAGTAGGACTAAATAATTTTGTCATTATTTACATTGATTATTAATGAATACACATGAAGTAGTGTATGTATGTTAGCGTATGCATAATACCGAAAAAATGCATTCACACGAAACATGTGCACTAGTAACTAATAATACCAATATTATTGAAACGTTTGCTTGAATCACTAAAATAAATAGCTTATTTGCTCATTTTAATTGTTCTACAGAAATACGCATGAAAGTTAATTGCAAAATTTGTTTTAGTCAGGTATAGTTGTATCCATTGCTCTTAACAAATTATATAATTCATTTGCAGAAGTTTTCATAATTCATGAATGAAGGATATAAAACTAAGTTCATTTGCCAGTCATGGCATCTAAGTCAGCTATATTTTACTCTGAAGAATTAAATTGATGCAGAATACTCCTGTAAACAGAGCGTAGCATTACATTTTTATTCACCCAAGCCCCTATTACAAATATATGTAATCTTAAAAATATGAGTCATCTTCTGAACACCCTCCAAATAATACTACATGAACGTAGGCAAATTCACGAATCGGCGGCCATGTTGCTAAAAAATCCGCGAGTTTTCCGCCATTTTCGTGGTCAATGCGGGGATCTTATAAAAGCATGTGTAAAGTACGAGGGAATTCCACCACACACTAATCCTTCACGGCTTACACTCTAAAATTTCCGCCACTGACTAGGGCTAGAAATGGCCGAAGTTGAATATCTCTTTACTCATTTATTTCTGGTTCGCTGTTGTGTCTTCTCCTCCGGTCACCTTCCTCGCAGGCGGGACCATATAAGAACTATAATACAAATACATATCGATTCGATTGGCAAGTCATTGTACCATTTATCACGCAGAGACTATAGTGTCTTGTCTCAGGAGCAATTTGATATCGACGCACTGGATGGCGCAGTTGATTGAGTGCCTGCCCTTGGTTTGAGGGGTTCGAATCCCAGTGAAAGAAACGCTTTTATCCGGTTTTCAAATCTGGTCCAGTCACCATTTGCCGTTGGGATCAAATTAACGGCACTATCACTGGAGTTGTCGACCAGTGGCAGTAGATTTCGCTGACAGCTCGCCCACTTACCTACCTACCGAAGTTGTTGCTGGTAGCACAATGGACCAGTTTTGAGTCTGAGTGCTCCAGTCTAGAGTTACAAAAACATAAGAAAAAAAAAATAAAACTTGATATCGAAAAGATATCGGTATCGTCATTTTTTATAATTTTTATCATGGCTCATCTTCCAACTGCCACAGCGGAGCAACTAGGCGCACCTATGACCTGTGTACACCTGTGGATATGTGTTTAGATGTGTGCTATCGAAATCCAAAGACTGGAGTGCAGCCGACGACATCGAATTTTTCACCTAAAAAAATCCACAGTGTGTTGTAAGGATTCTAGCCTTACAACTTTCTGGATGGACTTTCTGGATGGAATCACTTTCCCTGAACTGCAGCCTATATCATTATTAGGTGGCTAAGCATTTTAGCGTCCACCTCATGTCTAAGAAATTGAGAAGGTACCGACTCATCAATTCTTCCAAGTGAAGTTCTACAATCCATGTCTCTCGCTACAGCAGAACATCCTTTAATGCTTGACACGATTAATTTCACTAATCACAAATTGTCTCAAGGCATCACGTACAAACATAAGTAGTTGTTACACTGTGAAATTAGCCCATACGCCTTCAGAATGAGTCTCTTCCGTAACGACGTCTGGAGAAATTTGCAGAGACATGGAGGTGGCTTGCACATCTACTCTGCTCCTGTAACCCACTCTTTCCTCGAAGTACAAGCCGCTTAGGAACCTACTTCTTCGACAATTTAGTCGAGCTAAGCAATGCTAGTGACAGCCATGTTAACTGCTTCATCAATAGCACTCTTAGAGTTGAATTTATTTGATCCGCGTGGTAGCACACCGGGCATATGTTGGTCTAACTATGATTGCTCTTTGTGCATGTGGAAAACCAGTTAAAGCTTGCTATAAAGTAACTATGGAGCTCTGATTGTCTTCGTTTTGTTAGCTTCCTTCTGTTAGTGGCACTGCAGTCCGGGGTGAACTTGGGTCTCAGTCAACAAGCTTCTCCAGCTGGCACGATCCTTAGCCAGCTGTCTCCAATTTCGCGCACCAATTTGGTTGAGGTCCTTCTCCACTTGTTGGGCCATCGGTTTCATGGGCGTCCTCTATTGCGTTGTCCCACTGGTTCGAAGACTTTTCGGGCTAGATCAGTGTATTCCATGCGCTCTACATGGCCTAATCATCTCAGGCGCTGAATCCGTAGACGCCTGACTAGGCTCATGTCGCTGTACAGTTCATGGTTGTATCTTCTTCTCCAAAAACCATCAACGCAAACATGACCAAAGATGGAACGCAGAACTTTTCTCTCGAAAAGACCAAGGATTTCTTCATCTGCTCTTGAGACTGTCCAGGCTTCTGCGCCATAGAGCAGGACAGGGATGATGAGGCTCTTATATAGTGTTAGCCTGGCCCGTCGAGAGAGAGCTCTACTACTCAATTGCCTCTTGAGTCCAAAGAAACAGCGGTTGGCAAGAGTTATTCTGCGTTTAATCTCGGTACTGATGTTGTTTGTACTGTTTACCTGGGAGCCGAGGTAGAGGAAGTCCTTAACTACCTCGAAGTTAAAGCTGCTTACGGTGACGTTCTGGCCGA
Organism: Eristalis pertinax; assembly: GCA_907269125.1. Taxonomy (NCBI): domain Eukaryota; kingdom Metazoa; phylum Arthropoda; class Insecta; order Diptera; family Syrphidae; genus Eristalis; species Eristalis pertinax. The sequence goes on along the minus strand of OU026146.1, from coordinate 26,890,825 downwards.
GTCGTCGATGTTGTGCGTCGTTTGCCGGTGACAGCATGTACTTCGTTTTGTCCTCGTTCACTGCTAAACCCATTTTCGACGGCTCCGTTTCAATACCAGCAACCGCTTCGTTGACGGCTCGCTGTGTTCGACCAATCACGTCAATGTCGTCCGCGTATGCTAGCAATTGTACGGACTTCTGGAAGATCGTGCCTCTAGTGTTGGCGTTTGAGTTTCGCACGATTTTCTCCAGGATGATGTTAAAGAAGTCACATGACAGCGCGTCGCCTAGTCTAAAAACCCTTTTTTGACATTGAAGGTCTCGGTGAGTTCGTTACCGACCTTGATGGAGCAGCGACAGTTCTTCATCGTCATCCTGCACAACCTGTCGAGTTTGGCAGGAATGTCAAAACTAGACATGGCGTTGTATAGCTCGTCTCTATGCACGCTGTCATATGCGGCCTTGAAATCGATGAATAGGGTGGTGAGGGCCGAGCTTCTCAGCAGCCGCTCGTGTTATGCGTGCTATTGTTCCATCACGAGTGGAAGGGACATACAGTTTTATGCCGACTCTGAACGGCCAAGTTTGAGAAGCTTTTTCTAGACAGTTATACACTTTGACCATGGTCAGTGACTCGAAAGATGAGGGGCCGTGAAAAGTATTTCTTGTGGAACCAGAAATCGAACCTAGACAGGTAGGTCCAAGTGCGTAGGAGTCGACGCACATACCCACAACGCCATGGGCCATATGCCACATAATATCTGGTCGCAAAGAAAAACCATTGAAGTTCGCCGTTACTCATTTTTAAGGAAATGAATTTGAACTTTTCGACAAAAGCGTAAATGTACGTAAAAGTGACTTAAGCTGTTATGTTCATTTGAAATTGTGGCCAAATTTTTAAAGATAGAAAGCTGAAAAATATTTGCAAAATAGATTTGAGTACACTGAATCTAATGACGTCAAAATCTCAATTTTCGTCTAAAGTCGACTTTAGTGGTTATGGTTATGGTTTGTGGCCACAGATATTATCCAGCAAATTCCTGAAGACAGTACTAATTGTTAAAAGCAATATGTGACAAGGTGAAGTAAAAATAGTGAAGTCGTTCTACTTATTGGAACATCGTCGCAATGTCTCCTGGCATTCATTGTAAAGAGCATTCCATCTCTGCATTTCCTGCATTCACCTGCATTCCATCTCTCAAAGAATTCAATGTGCAGTACATGCACCACACGATGGAATGCTCGTCCGTTCACCGTTGAGTCCATCTTCGAAAGAACCGTACTGTATGAACTTCACGAATGTCGAAAATACTTCCACATTTGGTTTCCTCTCCCCAATACAGTCCTCGGCTGTTTATCACCAAAGGGCAAACGTATGTTTCCTCTGATTCTTTCCGTTCGCGTTATGTTTACTCATTGCAAGCGTGGTCAGCGAAGTCTTGGACGGGAGTGCATGTATAGACAAAAATATTTTAAAAAAAACCAAGCGTCCGTCTACAAAGTCTTTTAAATCGCATAAACAGATAATAACCGAGTGTAGTCTTGTTGTTTTGTGTTAGAAAAAGTCTTCGAAAAGCTACAGAAATGTGAATGTCAGCAAAAGCCTATTGAAGTCTATTCAAAACTCATTTCAGAACACAGAAATCATTCCTGTAGCCAGGAATTTAATATTATTTGTAATCTAACGTTTGAGATGACATTTTCAAAGTACACTTGAACTCGGAAGATACCTACACCAGTTTTCTTCGATTCCTTCAAGTGAGCATTAATTTGAGAAATTTCACGTAGTTCATAACTCTCTGTAGATTCTGTAGATTTAGTGATTCCATGCCTGTGGCAAACCTATCAAATTGGCCGTAGTTTTGGTTTTCTTGCCAATTTATTTATTTCCTCTTTCGCTGAGTGTAGAGTGGCCGACCATGCTGTGGAGTTGAGATCGATGGATTGCATTAATAAATGTGTAAAGATGCAGGCAAATATCGCATGCAAATTGGGGGCAAAACAGTATTTTGTACTCATTGGAAAGGAGGAAGGGTTCTTACAGAAGCACAGCTGTTTTATATCGTTTCATTTCCTCAGACATACTTGAACTGTTACCACCACATATGTATTACAGCCAAATCGATGTGAGGTGACAATCAGTTGTTTGCAAACATATCGAATTCTCTTTAAGAATGCTGTTATCCTTCCAATAGGGAACAAGACATTTATTAAGTGTTTCTAAAATAATCATGTTACCGTACCACTTAGCAGCAAAGGAGACAAATAATGCTTTTTATACGGCATTTATAATAAAAAAAAGGTAAATACCTAAAGTTCTTGGTCATATGCTGCATCTGTTCATTATTGTGTCTTCTAAAGTGTGTAGCAATGCGATTAAGCTTGTAAGTAACGACGTTCACACATTGAATTACGAAAGTATGCACCACTCAACGAAATCATTTTCCAATCCAACACATGTTTAAATTGTTAGAGAGCATTTATTGCGTGAAACACAATAGGGCTTTGCTGCAGGCGTTTTTCACGTTACGAGTCTAGAGTTTCAAACGCGCCAACTCAATTTATCAGCTGTTTTCAATTCATTTCACAAATCCCATATGAAAAATATTGTGTCCTTACTACTCCACTAATTTCACACGATAAATTAACCGCAGTCAGCTGTTGCCATTTCTCAAATGTCAGTTGACTCTCAATTTGAGCGAAGATCTCTCAATTTGTAAGGGAGTGTGAGTGAAAGCGCCGCTCGCACTGATTTTTTCCAACATGTCGAAAAATCCTTACGTAAAACTGCCCTCTTACTTTTTATGACATTGCTCTCATTTCGCTCCAGAAAGCACGAAGTCGTATTTTGTGCATAGCATATGATTTGCGTGCGTTGAATGAAAACGCCAGCAGCAACGCCCTATTGTGTTTCGCGCATAACAGTCTCTGCGAATTCATCCCTAACCCAAACTTGATGAAATTTAAATGATCTAACGGCTTCGTAATCTGTGCATGTCCAACCTATCTTGTTAGCCTTTGGACTCACACATGTTCTAACCGTGTAACTAAATTGTTGCACGATTTTAAATTTAAATATTTTAAAGGTTGCACTGGAATGGTCATTCAAATCAAATAGAAAGGTTCTCACAGAGGAGGCCTTTGGCATTTGAATGCAAATGTAAGTATAAAGGTTTTTAGTTTGTAATTATATTTTATTTAACATTATTTGTGGGAATACCTATGAATGGGATCTAGTCTCTATTGTTCAGTATAAATGAAAACGGCGTATGTGACAAGAAAAAACCGGTTAAGATGTGTATTTTGAAGTTTTGAGTAAGTGAACGCTGTTCACCATAGCTCCTTGCGTAATATTGCCTTCGGTTGTCTAAGAGCCTGACCATAATGGACGTAGGGACATTCAAAAACAGCGAAGTAAACGCAAAAATGATTCACTGTGACCATAATAGGCAGACGAGATTAGGTGCACTCGATTAAAGGGAAGTTATGAGTTCGTTTGGTAATTTAAATGAAAGGGATTTCAAACATTAAACGATAGTGACGTGCCGTGGTGCTTCCAGTAAGCTGTTCATTAACTGCTACTTAAAATTTTGTCTTTTAGTTACGATCTATGATCATCAAATATGGGCTCTCTTTACTATCCCTTTCTTTGCGTATATGCTTGTATCCCCATCGTGGTATGCTCATACATATGTGGTACAGACAGTGAATCCGCAGCTCAGCAAACACAAATGAAAATGAACAAGAATTGTCTACGTTCTGCTTCTGCCTTCTACACAAAGTACTACCTACAACGGAGTGCGGAATGAACGACGGTGCGCTGAATGTTGTTGAACACCTAACCATACAGATTTGTATTCAACAATTTTTTCTAGTCTGAATTTGTTTGATATGTGGATTTGTTTTACTTCTAGAGAGAACACCTAAAATGTATGAATGAATTATCTTGCGATTCGACATTTTGATAAAGGTGAACACCAATTGCTTAGATTATTTATCAGAGAGTAGGAATTTCTTTTAACTTTGTACGTGGATTCGGTGCGCTAAAGTCATGAAAACACCTTTGACTGGTAGCTACTAAGTAGTTGCAAAAAAAAAAATGCAAATGAGAAGACTTAAGTATTTTGTTAACATACGCGAAATAAAGATTTTGGTAGAGTGTGCGGTGAACACCAACGCACCTTCAAAAACGAACCAAAATTTGCGCACTGAAACATTTTCGATGCTAGTCGTCCGCAACCAGCGAAGAAATTTGTCAGGCAGACAGCAGACGTACGATCAGATTTTCGCACACTGTCGCGCTTACGAAGACACCTGTTTTCATTTCCGATTCCTCCAAATTAAAACAAAATTGAATGTCTTTTTTTACGCACTGTTTTGTGAACAAAAGACTCTGAAGTTGAACTTCTACCCTAGATTTGTCTCAATTATTTGCTCATTTTGAACCGAAAAATTCTAGAATGAAATATAAATACTGCAATATTTTTCTTGGTCAGTTGCCAATGGTGCAAAGCATGCATCTGCGTAGAAAACGGGACTGTTTTCTTTTGTAGTCGGCGTTTCTGTAAGCTATTTGTGTTACCCCGTGAAATTCTTCACATCAATATTTTACAACAAAAATGAGATCGGAAATGGTTCCGTCCGTTTTCAGCTTTAGAATGGCAAACTTAGGGTTTTTGTATTTTGTTCTTCTTCAGAATAGAACGGAAAGATATGTTTGCATTTATACACGATATTGTCTATTGTTATTCAGACCCTGTTACTGCAAATTCATATATGATGGACGTACATGTGTGTCCATGTATGGTGCCATGAAGTAAATCCCTAGTTTGTAAGAGAGCAGATTATAAAATGTTGAAGTTCCTTTCGTCTGCCACGCTGTGAACGTCATCACTGATACAACGTGGGATAAAATATCAATTTTGCTTAAATTTCCAGTCGAATTCTAGTATTCAAATATATATGGAATGATATCGCCGATATATTGCTCATAATTCATTTTGTGGTAACTAACATAATCCTATCTGAACCCTAAATCTGGCTTATAACTCCTCATCCAAGAGGCATACATACGTATGGATGAGTTCCCCCATGTTTTGAAGTTGTCCAAATCCCGTCCCCCCACCCCAGGCACATACGTTTTGTAAAATTAATACAGAATTTTAAATGTGCACCAAAAAAAAAAAAAACGTTCCCAAGAGTTGCTTATTTTTCCATCTGCATTTCTGTATTGAGTTCTTGGCAGTTTTTCTTTGTGATTTTTGTGAAGATGCATGCATGCGATTATATTTTTGTTTTTTTTGTAAAATGCATTGTTTTTGTTTATGTTGAGTAATAACATAAGATGTGAAAATGTCTTAATGCATTTGCGACAGATCATGCAGTTAAACCTTGATTGCTTTGTAGGTGTAGGATATTTGTGAGGTCTCATAGAGATTTGCGTTTCATAGAAAGTGTATGGATTGACAAATCGAATCGGTCTGGAGTTTGTAGTTAATTCAGTAAATTTAGGAGGGCAGGGTAAACAACCGTGTATTGCTCGAATCTGATACCGCGGAGCGCATCTGACGACATCGAAATTTTCACCTAAAAAAATCGACAGTGTATAGTAAGGATTTTTTAACCTTTTTCCGGTTCATCTTCCGACCGCCCAGGGCGAGGTGGTTGGACCAAGTCCAAAAACTCAGCTGGTTGCACTTGGGAATGAGTTAGAGTCGATGGCGGAGGATCGAGTGGCTTGGAAATCTCTCATGAGTGCATTACCCTCACGACCCCTGTAGTGGATCATGCGGGTCAGAAGATGATGGTGATGATCATCCTCCAACATTTTGAATGCACAAAACCGTCTTTGCATGCTGAATCTGTCGTATAATAAACCGCATTCAAAACAAACGAACCGTCTTCGAGATATGGCCGATTTGCCAAAATAAATTACTTCAGGTCACTTTTTTTTCGATCTTCTAACAACTTCTGACCTACTGGTCGTAGCGGCATGGTTGAGGGCTTTACGGAAGCGTCATTTTGCACACATTGTGTGGTTCTTTAGGACGAATGAACCTCCTGGTGTTCCTGTTTCTCCATCTAGTAGTCCTTACAAACCTACAATGAGTGGACACACCAGAGTATGATATTTTGCATTAAGCTCATCGAAGAACTGATCTTCTGGTGTTCTTTTTCTCAAACAACACCAACTAGGATAGTGATAGGTGTTGAGAAGCAGACGTACATTTTACTGGGTTCTCTTCGCTGATCACCGCTGCTTAAAGCCTTCTGATCAGAAATGGCAGAGCACACTATATGAGGCAATCTACTCCAATTCGACTACGTAGTTAGTCGAATAAACTACACACCCAATTGGTTTCATTTACTACCTACATTTGTTACGTGTGCAAATACGAGTACATTTACAGAAAACGTTAAGCTTCAAATGTAATTTCCAACTAGTGGAAACGGTCCTTGGCAACATACCTCTACTGTCACAACCACCGTCCTCACGTTTGTTACCAAGCCATGTATGAATTTCGGTAAATACAACTAAACTGACGTTAAATTGACATCTCAACTACATTTGACACTTAGCACTACGTTTACTACATTTTATTAGGTATACTACATTAACTACCCAATGACGTAGCAGACGTAACAAATGTAGTTATTCGAAAAAAGTTAGATTTCTGCCATCTCTGCTTCTGATCATTCACCAGAGCGGTTATTTTTAGAACTTGGAACAGCTACCATGCCGTACTCCACAGTATGCAATGGAACTGTGTCTCTCTTCGTTGTCACTACCCTTGCAACAGTCTGTGTTGGCAACTTCATGTCACCTAGGCCACAATAGCTAATTAAGTTAGTAAGTTATGGGTGATGGATGGTCTGTACGATCTTGTCTCAACTGATAGTATTGTCAACTTGCCAACATTCTCGTCGCCATCGATGCACCAAGTGGTCTGGTATACAGCGCAAATTGTTTTTACTGTACTTTACAGCTGGACAAACAGTTGCAAAGGTGTTTAGTGGATGCAGTTCTCAGTTAGATAGGTAGCAGTGACTGTCGCATTATCCGTCGGTTAAAAGGCCCCTGAGCTGCCAGGCCCCCCTTCTCTGATCCAAGCAGTAATCGAACAGTAGCATCAAACTCTGGGGTTTCCTGAAATAACTTATTAGCTCTTAATGTTGCTGGAAGTTCCTCATGAGCTGAGCCGTGCTCATTTGTTGCGCTGGAATATATCGATGCTCAGGCACCCAGCGTTATATCTGACCGATAGCCCTTGTAGAGATATACGGCAAATAGATGGCTATGCCATTTTAATTTGATTGATCATGTAGCCAGAGCCTCTATGGCCACTTGAATGCTTACCATCCATCGGAGCGTGTTAGCGTACAGCGTGTTGACTTACTTTGATCTTTGCTTGTAATATACTGCAGTGGTTGGGTAGTCAAAGAGACAGAACACTCCAGTGTCTTTCTTAACTCATCTTCGTCTTGTTCGTCTGTGTAAATTTTTGAGAGCAGCAGTGTTTCTGATTTCGTCGACTGCTCTATCCCAGCAAATTCGAATGTTTTTCAGATGTTGTGGCGTAGATGATTTCCTACTGTCCTCTGAACGAGTTGTTCGTCGGTTGCGCTCTCTAACTTTATCAGATGATGATCTTGATGGCTATTAGTTTCGCAAGGACGTCCATCGATGAAGATTTGTTCAGTCATAGAGTCACTTGTACAACTTTTGGAGTATACGTTTTGCGCCGTTATTGTGCATAATTGTTTCGTGGTCGGTCGATCCACTGTAGTAGTAGTATCCGACACAGTTTCGGAGAATATGCCATCATCTTCTGTGTGGCCACTCTCTACTTACCGACGTTATCCAAATCAAATCGTCGGCGAATCAAATTCCTTTCACGAATAAACTTTAACTACAAGACTTCACTTTGTTGACTCGAAACTCAAACCGCCTCGTCGTAGTGAATAGATGCTCCAAACAACTAATAACTTTGTTAATTCTCGGCTCCAACTCTCTAGTCACTGACATTGCTCAAACAATTGCCAAACAAATACGCAAATGAAACGTCTGTACTTCTACTGCACCATCGAATGTATTCAACAGACTTCTAATGGAGCCTATCCAAATGGTCAATATTCCTGACCACCAGTAGGAGTTCCATTAGAAGTACTCTACAATTGGCCAGGTTTATAGGACTACCGATAAATGATCTGCCGAGGCAAAGAAGCATTCGCCCGAGCTCTTTCTTTGATGTCTCTCAGACCTTCGACAAGTTTGAACAAGTTTCGCTAGTAAGCTACTATTTTATGCAAACTTATAGATTAACTAACCTATCGTGCGAATAGAGACAATCTGAATCAATTGTGACTACCTAACTATGAGACCACTACCTCCTCCATTAGCAAAACATGCAAGAAACACAGGCACGCAAACTAGCTGAACTTCAACAAAACTATCACGTCGCATGGTCCTTTAGATTTAGTTAGCCACGATTATTTACTATTAGTCCTTGCCAGTAGACTGTATTGTAGAATCACCCAGTCGTCTAGTTTCTAGCTAATAAAATATCCAGTAAGTATACGAAGCGTTTAACGATCAAATTTACTTTTAAACAATCCAGGTTTGACTGTATGCGAGTTGTTTTCTTTAAAAATACGCAGTCTCTCTCATCTGTGCATACATAAATTTACGTATAAGCTTGTTGTGTGCATGAATCTTCAAAATTATACTCCCTCTTGGACATGTAATGCGTCTTCCCCTTTCAAATTAATTCTTCCCTTTTAAAGTTTGCCATTTGGATTGGATTTGCATTTTTTTTCACGAGTTTGTTTTTTGGAATTGCCACTCACATGGTAGCAAAATGCTAAATCGATGTCCATTGTACTTTTTCAGGGAACCGCAACTGATCTTGTCGTCCAAATCGTCCTGATTGCTGAATCGATGCGCCTGCAAGCAATGATGGCCACCTATGGCATTCAAACTCAAACTCCGCATGAGGTTAGTGCGCATCAGTAAGCATTTATCGCAAGTGATGTCAATTTGATTGTTTCAGGTGGAACCAGTTCAAGTCTGGTCATCGACAGAATTGATTAAAGTCTATCAGCATCTTGGTGTCAATAACAAGGTTGGATTGACCGGTCGTCCCTCGCGTCCGGTTGGATCACTGGGAACCAGTAAAGTTTATCGAATCTGCGGCATGACGGTTCTCTGCTATCCGCTGATCTTTGAAGTGTCCGATTTCTACTTGTATCGAGACATGGCACTACTTATTGACGATATCAAGACCGAACTTCAGTTTGTCGGCAAGTATTGGCGCTTGTCGGGACGGCCAACGGTGTGTCTGCTGATTCGTGAGGAACACATGCGTGATCCACAATTCAAGGAAATGCTGGACTTACTTGCCATGCTGAAGAAGGGATATTGTGATGGAATGAAGGTGCGAATTGGTCGATTGCAGAATTTGATAAGCAGCTCTTGCATAGGTAATGGTCTGGGATTCAATTTAGCGCGTGCTTGATTGTGATTCTCTTGCAGAGCATTTGGATTTCATGAACCAAAGTGATTTGTCGGACAATGAAAACGCGTTTGCTCAAATAAATCACGAGTACATAGGCTATCAGAGCTTAACAGATGTTCCTAAGGCACTCACTTATATCGAAGAGAAGATGTCATGCGAGGTAAGAATTTAAACTTCTGAGGAAAGTGAGGGATGTCTGTCCTGGCTTCCTGACCGAGTGATTGCCATGTGATGTTTAATTTTCGTTCTCAGGAGTACTTATGCAAGCCAACACACGAGATAGTTGATGCCCTTCGCAGCACAGAATCGATCTATTCCCTGTGCCAACTGTGGGGCTTCCTACTAAATCGAGAAGGTCCTAATTTCGAAATAAACGGTCTCAGTGTCAATCAAGCGCTGACCCAACTCTATCATCGTGCTGGTTCCTTGCGTTATTGGCGGGCTGTTCGGTACTGCAGTTCACTGCTGCATCACATCGTGGACTCCATCAGTCCTTTCATTACAACAGTATTGGTCAATGGAAAAGAATTGACTGTGGGAGTGATCGGTCAAAAGGAGACCGTCTTCGACAAGCCCATGACACCGGCAGAAATTCAAAATGTCATGTACACCACCGTGCAGCCATACAATGTCATACAAGCTGTATTGCAGCAGGAGGTTGTCTTGTATTGTGGTCGATTGATTGCCACAAATCCGGATATGTTTAGAGGTATTTTGAAGGTAAGCCCACAAAGAAGATGTTGCATGTGCGAATGATGAACGCCTTGCATTTATTCTCAGATAAGAGTCGGATGGGTTCTTGAAGCCATGCGCATATATTTGCAAATTTCTGGTCAGAAATCATTCGATTTGGACAACCTGTCACCATATCAAGTAAGAATTTTACTTCAGAAAGTATTAACCGTCAGCGAGTGGGCAACCGAAGAGAAGTAAGTGCGCGGCTCCATTGGCCACGATCCACTTTGACTCAATTGATTCATTTCAGACTCACCACGTTGGAGCGGCGGCAGTTGGAGGGCTCACTTTGCCGAGTGCCGAAACATTTTTACAACAAAGTATGGGATATTCTGCAGAGAACACCGCAGGGAATAATCGCACAAGGTCATCTGCTACCAGCTATTCCCACATTGACGAACATGAGTCGTGGGGAACTTACGTTCTCCCTGCTGGTGGAGGAGACACTCATTTGCATAAAGGAGCCAGAACGTCGTCAGCTAACTGTGGAGCTTCTGTGTATTATCGCCACAATTCTCAGCAGGAATCCAGAGCTGCGATTCCAGCAAGAGCTCGACTTGGATGAGATTCTACACGAGGCATTCCTTATGCATTGCAAGGTAACGCTCTTACTCAGCAGTCTTCTGGTCATTCTTTTGCCTAACTCCAATTCTTTTAGGATAATAAAATACAGCTGGACAGTAAGAAGCTGGAGACCAAAGACATATCACCATTCTATACATTGGTGTATGGGGAGACTACAGGTTATTTAGCACGAGCTGCGGTGAACAAAGTCCTTCAAGGAGGCGCACTATCACCGCAAGGAGATGACTACAGCGAAGTACATGACGAAATTTGTAAGGTTTCCTAAGAGGGCCTCGCACTGTTGCAATAAACATTTTTTTTTTGTATCGACGTTCTCTTCTTGTTATCATGTCGATTTGTGTTGAATAAAAAGCATTGTTATGTCCTTCCTTTTGCATGAAAAAAAAAAATGACAAAAAACAACAAAGGTTTTGTTATATCCTTTAAATCTTAATAAATAACAATTAATGAAAGAATATGCAATGTTTATTTGCATGGCCGAGGTACAAGATTTAAAAGAATGTTCATCATTACTCATGATAGGAGAAGAAATCCATTTTTCACAACAGATGGCTTGTATGTACGAGGGGCGTTCAATATATTCTCGGTATCGGGGTGAAGCTGTGGTTGTATATATAAGTTGACTTATTTATCAAGTAATACTATTATTTTAGTGCATTCATGTAAAATTTCATATAAATGTGATTATTAATTCGCGTCTCTAGTTAAACAGAATACCCATTTATTGCCGACTTGAGTTCTTCATCATTTGAAAATCTTTTTTCACGAAGACATTTTTTCAAATCCGGAAACAGGAAATAATCACTAGGGGCAAGGTCTGGACTATAGGGTGGGTGTTGGATTTCTTCGAAACCACAATCTCGCGCAGCAGCCTTGGAAACTCGCGCAGTGTGAACAGGAGCGTTGTCATGAAGAAGCAACACACCCGCTGCAAGTTTACCCCGTCTTTTCTTTTTAATTTCCTCCCGCAAATTATGCAAAGTGGCGCGTTGATGGTTTCACCTTTTTTTTTTGTACTCAATGAGCCAGATTCCCTTTGAGTCCCAAAAAACTGTGGCCATGAGCTTCCCGGCAGACGGAGTGACTTTGAACTTCTTCGGGAGGTCTGTTCCTTTTTTATGCCACTGCATGGACTCTTGTTTGCTTTCAGGGTCACAGTGGTGGACCCATGTTTCGTCACCAGTAACAATTCGATCCATAACACCGTCCGCGTTCTCACTACACATCTCCAAAAGCTCTCTACAGCATGCGGTTCTCACTTTTTTCTGAGGCGCTGTGAGCATTCGTGGCACCCACCTTGCACTGACCTTTGAATGGTTAAGATGATCATGAAGAATGGTACCAATTGAAAGCTTGGTGATCTCTGCCATCATTTTCACCTTTATTCGGGCATCCTCAAGAACAAGTTGTTCGACTTCTTTGATGCTTTCTCCCGTACAAGCAGTAGCCGGGGCGCCGGAGCTCTCTCTGCCTCTCTTGAACGCACTTGACCACTTTTGCACAGTTGATAATGAAGGTGCGGAACCCTGGTAAACTACCACCATCTCTTCATGAATAGTTTTTTGACTTTTTCCTTGCTTAGTGAGAAATTTAATTACAGCGCGATGCTCAATTTTCACCATCATCGTCTCAGTAGCCATTATGATTCTGTTTAACTAGAGATAAAACTCGAATTAATAATCACATTTATATGAAATTTTACATGAATGCACTAAAATAATAGTATTACTTGATAAATAAGTCAACTTATATATACAACCACAGCTTCACCCCGATACCGAGAATATATTGAACGCCCCTCGTATGTTTGTTTATTGAGATTTAATTTTTTATACATTTACTTAAAACTATTTTATATAATACATGAGATTACAGCACTTAACAACTATATTGCTGCCGACTTTGACTTGGTCAGGCTAATAAATTCAGTAAGTGTGTGTTATATTTCGATACATTTTTCGAATCTTCAAGTTTGCGAGAGTTTTTCTTCAGTATATGAATATATGTGTCTACTCAACAAGACGAATGTAGTATGAAGAGTTTTACTTATAACTAAGAAGGAGGATAGAAGGAGAGGAAAATAAAATGAAACAATCGAAACAGGAAATAGAGAACGGTAGTCGTTTCTATCTCAAACACTCATAATGAGTGCGTATGAAGTGGGTATATAACCTTTTTTGACAATTCGGTTGTCTTACAGAGTTTGTTTCTCTCTCTTATGTAGACTATTATTGAGGATATCTTATCTGATATAACAATGGCACTTGGTGTATCATAGCTCAGTCTTCACGTCATTCATTAAGCGTCTTATAGTTAGATTAAATATGCTTTGGTACGTAAATATAAACAAGGGTTCCCCTACGATAATTCATTTAATTTTTGTGTCTTAATGACTAGTTGCATATAAAAAAGTATCACAATTTAAATTGTTACTTCAGACATGTTTTGTGGAAGATTTATATTAGGTACTAGACTTTTAAGTTTGTGGTACTTAAATTAAATTATTATTAGCACATCATTTTATGTTAATACTACTATATTGCATTTGTAAAGGCGTAAGTAGAGTTGCTTATCCTCTATAGGCGTTTATGATTTGCTTTTTGTAAAAAGGGGCTGTAAGGAGATTGTCATTATCGTGTGTATGGAAGAACGAGCTGGATCTCTCGTTGAGAATACTGACCGGTGAGGAGTAGTACCGATCACTAACCGACCAACCAATATTATCCTCAAAGACTCCTCTGAGGAGTGGGTTTTCGTGATGTTGTAAGGCGGAGATTCTTCTGCTCAGATCGACCAGTTAGTCGAGCAAAGACTTAATTCCTGATTCTAGATAAACTGTTCTGTTGCTATACCATTTCCCTCCCGGTCTTTTACGTTTCGAGATGCATTTCCTGATTATATATCGTTCGAATCTATGTAAATCTAGTGCAACATTGGGGGTGATTGTATACCAACGAAGGAATCCATAAGCTATTTGTGAACGAATTAATGTTTTATAAAGGAGAAGTTTGGTTTTTTTTCTACGAAACTGGAGTTAAAGAGGACTTTTAACTTAGCGGCTGCGACTTTAGCTTTACTGAGGGCCAACCTTGCGTGAGGATTCATTTATAGGCGTTCGTGTATATTAATGCCAAGATACTTGAAAGAGTTTTTCAAAGGAATCTGATTATTTTCTATTGAAATACTAAGATTTCGGCTTTCCCTAATACCCCGATGATGACCCCTACCCGACGCATTTCTAAAACACGCAATTTTGCATTTCCTAAAATTAATGTCTATTCCCCATCTGCTAAGGTAAGGGGTGACAGCGTTTAGATGAGATTTGACTGCGTTTAAACCTTCAGATGGTCTCTCGTGGTGGCTTAATATTATTGTGTCGTCGGCATATAAGATTGCCTCAGAGTCTATATGGTGAATAGGAAAATCTGAATGATAAAAGTTAAAGAGGTGTGGGCCAAGAATGGAACCCTGCGGAACGCCCGCTTGAATCAGAATAATACTAGAATTAAGATTTTCAAAAAAGACGGAAAGTGTACGATCGGTGGGGACACGTTTGATGGTTTTAGTTAGATTTGACGGAAAATTTAAGTAGAATAGGTCCTTGTGCCAGACTGAATCGAATGCCTGTTTTAGATCTACTGCGCAGGCTACTGTGCACTTTTTGGACCTCAAATGATTGAAGATTTTGTTCTGTAAATAAAGTAGGCGTGTTCTGTAGAGTGGCCATGGTTGAATCCAAATTGCTGTGGTTGGGAGAGGTCTGCAACATCGAGCGAACACTGGATTTTAAGCAGAATGATTTTTTCCAATATTTTGCCTAAATTTTGAGAGCATTGAAATGGGGCGATAGTTTTCGACACCAACAGATGGCTTTAGTTATCTATATCTCGCGATGTATACATCCGATCGGGCCATACTACATGCCGTTAGGAAAATAAGATTTCGTAGTTAAAAAAGCTTTGCGGCCAGTTTTGTTTTTTGCTTGAGCGCGTCAAAGATGGACATCAAAGGCGAAGACAGGCGGCTGAAAATGTTCCTTCCAATTGGTTCCTTCGATCCCGTTGGAAATCGTTGCATCTAATCATCAAGTAAGCACTATTTCGATTGCCCAGGCTAAACATTGCAGAGCTAAACATTGCACAGTTAAACATTGCACAGAAAACCGCTTTGGAATCCTTTGAACAAGCCTGGGTACAAAAAGAAGCTCGACGATTGGGTAGCAAACGAGTTAACGCCAAAGAACCTCTTGGACCGAATGTCCATCTGCTGAATCACTGCTGAATCGCAACAACATCGACCCATTTTTGAAGCGGATGGTGTCGAAAAGTAGATCACGTGATCGAATCGCAGTGAATCGACTCAAACTGTAGCCAAGTCTGGATTGATGGCCAGGAAGATCTTGTGTGTTTGTTGGAATTGGCTCATCCTAGCTGATCTCCTACGCCAAAACTCTTAATTCTTGGCAACTGGTGTCCAACTGGAAATGCGTATAGTCCTGCGAAGTAAACTATGGGAGAACCTCTTGCATTCTCCTTTCACACACCTCTAAGTTCTACTGGGTAAAAATAGAATACGAAGCTTTGAATGAGCTTAGTCTGGCCACTGGCCCTAAGAACGAAGCAGAGTGAAAATCAATGGTTCGTTTTAGTTCAAAGGACGTACAGGTAAGAGTCTTTAGAGGACACTGTGTCATTAACATTGTGTCTGGTTCTCCATCATAGCGACTTTTGTAAAACAGAGAAGAAGACCAACTAGAATCAGTTCCACACCTGTTCTGCGAGTGCCCAGCTCTAGCAATGAAAAGGACGTATTTACTGAGAAAATATGGCCTTTCTAGAGCAGGATAGAAAGCTTCCTGAGAATCCTGTATTTTAGGAATAAGGAATGCCTTGCTAAACATGCCATCCCGGGCATCCTATCGAATAGTAAACATGTGTATTTACTTCAATATATGATACCATTAATGAGGTTAGGTAATTTAGTAATTCTCAACGCCAAGCAAATTCGTCGTTGCAGTCTATTTGAAAATATTTTATTGCTTGTCCACTGCTATTTTTCTTTGTCATAAAACCGGAAGTAGTTTCTCGACCGCAACCTCAACGAAGTGCCCAGTGTAGCCCATATTTCATTCTACACCAAGCAGCAGTTATGAACGCTGCCCTCAATTTGACATTTATCTCGGCTGTCACCTTGACACGGTTCATCTGTTTAATTTCCTCGAATCTGTGGGTGGTTCTCCGACTCTAGAAATGTGTGTACTTTAGCTGAAATTAAAATTCCAAATATTCGTCGAATATCAAACGATGTGCGGGTTTATTCGTTTTCTCATTATCCTCACATTAGAACTCGCATTTTGCTCGTTAACTATTAGTAACAACTTCCACGACATCAACTTGCCAAGCGACCATTTGATTCGATACTTCAACACATTCCCTGCGATTCGGGACGCGTGTCTGGTCACAGATGCCTGTCCCTATCACGATCTTCTTCAGAATGTTACGCACAAGCTCTCATGTTGGGGGCACGAGATGAACTGCGATCCGGAATATCGTTTTCATTCGCCTCAATGTCGTGGCGATCACACCGGTTGGGTTCAGAACAAACAGGCTCAGATCGATACGTTCTTCTACCAAGCAGACTTCGGTTATATTCGGCAGCAAGTTAGCGAAATGTCTGTGATGTGTGAGCCCAAATACCGTGAGGATTCTTCCCTTGAATGCTCGAAGTATTTGCGATTTTGCCGCGGCAGAAATCTTCTCATCGACTTTCATGACCTAGCGCACCGGAAGGATCTCATTAGATATAATATGGATGTACTTAGCCAGGGCCAAATCGGTGGCCATTGCAACTTCAAGCGCGATCGCCTCATGAATGAGACAGAACACATGGGTGCCCTGCAATCGTGGGCCCCAGAGTTACGTTACTTCGAGGAAAAGCCATTCCGTCCGATTGTTGACAATAAATGTGATATCGTTGTGGACAAGCCCACGTTCATAATGAAAATCGACGCAAACTACAATATGTACCATCATTTCTGTGATTTCTTCAACCTGTACGCCTCGTTGTTTGTCAATCAGAGTCACCCGCTGGCCTTCGACACAGACACGCAAATACTCATATGGGAGTCTTACAAGTATGAATCTCCATTTGCGGAAGCCTTCAAGGCGTTCACCAGAAATCCCGTCTGGAACTTGGATCAGGTTCGTGGGAAGGTGGTTTGCTTTAGAAATATTGTGCTTCCATTGCTCCCGCGGATGATATTTGGATTGTACTACAACACTCCGATTGTAAGTTCGGGTTGAGAGTTCTGTGATAAGCGATATTCATGTTTCTTATTCATTTTTTTTTTTTAGATCTTTGGATGTGAGAACAGCGGACTGTTCAGAGCGTTTTCGGAGTTCATCATTCATCGGTTGAAGATTCCCACGCATCGTAAGGATAATTCAAAGGTTCGCATCACGTTCCTGGCACGGAAGACCAAATATCGTCAGGTGTTGAACGAAGATGAGTTACTCAGTGAGATCATCGAGAACGAACAGTATTCGTTGAATAAGGTTTCATTCGAAAGGTAGGTACAGTGGAGAGTTGAAAATGGGTTAAGGATTGCCTATGCGATTCTTGCAATCAAGTTTCACACTAGTACTGCTTATCCGCAAGCAATTTAAGGGGTTTTGTCAATACCGAGTGTCACGCCGCAAAAACTAACGTGTTTGGAACTAGTTCCTTACTATTACAGAATCTCGTTACAGAAAATAATATCTTTCTTTTTTAGAGGTATTCCATTCGCGAAGCAACTTGAAATAATACGCAACTCGGACGTCCTCATTGGAATGCATGGAGCCGGACTCACACACCTGCTGTTCCTTCCCAACTGGGCAACCATATTCGAGCTATACAACTGTGATGATCCGAATTGCTACAAGGACCTTGCACGCTTGCGCGGTGTGAACTACATCACATGGGAAAATCCATCTAAAGTGGAATCAAAAGAAGAAGGATCTCAACCAAAGGGCGGAGCTCACGCTAAATTTGCAAACTACGTATTCGATCGGGAGGAGTTTGCAGATCTCGTGGAAAAGGCAGCGGATCACGTTCGCAACAACGTCGAATATCAGGCGTTCATCGCTGAAAATGATGCGAGCCAGCATGATGAATTGTAAAACTTAATGGACCAAAAACAGAAGTAAACATATTCATCGTGGAGAAGTAAATGTGTCCAGTGAATGTTGTTTATGTATCTTTAAGCCGAAACAAAGGTCAATTGGGTAGTTCGTATTTTAAGTAGAATCGAATTTCATTGTAATGTGTATATCTTGTTAATGCTCATAGTTGTAAGCCGTGAAAGGGGGTTACTAAAACCGAAACACAAAATAACTCACAAATCGAATTGTCGAAAGCTGTCGTCCTTTTTTTTGTACAGTATTTAACAAAAATGAGTATGAACTCAAAAATAAATTAATTCTTTTTTACAACATAATATTCTGAATTCCTTTGATCTCAGGTGCGCGAGGCCTCATTTCCCATGAAATTCCATCCTTGTAAGCCAACTATGAGTGTAGGTAGGGTGACTACGTGCTTATTGTAGTACCGAGGAAAAAAAAATGCAAGCGCTTACAACAACAGAAATCATACACTATTCATTTCTTGTAACGATATCTAAGGCCGCTTTTACACACGCTAAGTTTGTCTGCAACTTTTCAATCTTGTTGGCAAGGGAGAAGAAACGTGCAAAGGGTAGCCCGAATTGCGTGTGCACGAGAATAACGATTGATCCTTCGTATTCCCTTCTATCTCTTCGTTTTTTCGAATTGCTTTATTCTTGCCTTCTCAGTGTTGGATGTTGGAAGCATGCTTTGCATGTGTAAGAAAGAGATGACACATGTGTGAAATCGAAAAATTTAGTAGGAATTGCAACTGAGTTATTTCTACGTGTAAAAGTGGCTTGCGATCACAAAAGGGAATTGCACAAAATCGTCAATAAAAAGTTGCGTGTGTAAAAGCGGCCTAATCTGTTTTTCATTTTGAATTATTTCTTTCCTTTGTGTAAACGTTTGATTCAATCGTACTAGTTGGTATTGGGCGTCCTTGCAAAACATTGCCCCAACAAGATCGTGAAATGTTCAAACAAGTCAAAGTCGATCCCTTGAGCTTAGTCTGGGCGTACACACAGTTATGTTACGACTACGGGATTCCGAACTGTTTGCAAAACGTCGAGCAAAGAAACCATTAATCAGTGCAATGAATAAAAAGAAACGCGTTGATTTTGCGAAACGCCAAGTGCATTGAACGAGCGACCAATTTGCTAACGTTTTATGAAGTGACCAGAGCAAGTTTCACTTGTTCTCTTTAGATGGTATTTGCTATGTTCGCTATGACCTCCGGGACAAGGAGTGGGTCAGTTCTCGACGTGCACAAAGCCGCTGGCCCGGATAGTGTGCCGCCTATACTTCTGAAGAGGTGTTCTTCTACGCTGGCAAAACCACTGTGTAAGCTTTTTCACCTATCCTACTCTTCAGGTCTCTTTCCGAGCAGATGGCAGCATTTTCCCAGCCCGTCCCTAAAAAGAGCGAATCTTTGTCGCCCATCTGGTATCGACCCATAGCACTTACGTCCCTTCTTTCTAAGTTCATGGAAACGCTGATAAACCGTCAGCTTATGAAATGTCTCGAATCGCGGATGCTACCTTAATGACCGGCAGTAAAGTTTCCGCAGCAACAGGTCCACTGGTGATCTGATAGCTTATCTCACCGAAAAGTGGATCCAATCTTTCCACAATCCACAATGCAGGCGAAAACAAAACCGTTTCGCTTGATATTTCTAAGGCATTTGACAGAGTTTGGCATGGTTTCGATGAATCTATTCTTCTATGGATTGAAAATTACCTCTGCGATTCCTTCAATTCAAGTTGCTTTGGATGGGTTCAAGTCTGATATCCACCAAATAAATGCTGGTGTACCCCAAGGCTCTTTTCTGCCTCCGACACTCTTTCTCATTTTTATAAATTATCTCTCGTCAGCTACTTCTTATTCAATCCATTCCTTAGCTGATGATAGCACCCTCAGCTTTTTATATTTGTTCCACGACTAACCTGTTTCTGCAATTGGACATTCACCTGACGATGTAGAACATCCCCATGTCATAACTGAGCCCCCTCAGTGCTTCACAGTATTTTTTGTGTACTTTGGATCCAACTCTTTACACGGAGGGCGTCTGACGTTCTGTTTGCAATCGTTGCTAAATAAATTAAATTTCACCTCACCGCTCCAAAGAATCAAATCTCAGAATTTGTTATCTTTATTTAAATGCTCTTTAGCAAATTCCAACCGTTTCATTTGGTTTTTCCTTTGACACGTTTGGTTTCCTTCTGGCAATTCTTCGCACGGTTTGTGATGACACGTTCACATCGTATGAAGTTTCCATAACCGCCCTTATTTCTGCTGACGTCAAAAATGGATCAGATTTTTTTAAAAATGTATTCTATTTTTTACTTTTCCGCGAGTAAAGCCCGAAAGTCTCGTCACTCGACAGCCATTTGCCTCTCGCAGGAAGTCTGGATTTTGCGAAACGCCACATGCATAGACATGGTCGATTGAGCAATTGGCTAACGTTTTCTGAAGTAACGAGAGCAAGTTTAACTTGTTCAGCATTTGTTCAGCCCGTCCCTAAAAAGGGCCAATCTTCGTCACTCATCTGGTACCAACCCATAGCCCTTCTTTCTAAGGTCATGGAAACGCTGATAAATCGTCAACTTATGAAATATCTTGAATCGCGTAAGATTCTAAATGACCACTGGTGATCTGATAGCTTATCTCACCGAAAAATGGAACCAATCTTTCCACAATGCAGGCGAAAACAAGACCGTCGCGCTTGATATTTCCAAGGAATTTGACAGAGTCGATGCGAAATGCGTGCCTATGGTTTCGATGAATCTCTTCTTCTATAGATTAGAAATTACCTTTCGAACCGTTCAATTCAAGTTGCTTTGGATGGGTTCAAGTCTGATATCCACCAAATAAATGCTGGTGTACCCCAAGGCTCTGTTCTGTCTCCGACACTCTTTCTCATTTTTATTAATGATCTCTTGTCTGCTACTTCTAATCCAATCCATTCCTTCGCTGATGACAGCACCCTCAGCTTTTCATATTCGTTGCAAGACTCACGATCCCGGCCTTCGGCCGTAGAATTGGAACGGCAGCGTATGTTAAGCAAATTGAATTTCGATCTTGACCGCATAATTAACTGGGTAAAGACCAACAGAGTGGAATTCAATGCTTCAAAAACTCAATGCTGCCTGCTGTTACTCAAGCGAACCCCTGATAATCATTATCAATGAATGGCGCCTGTGTCGATGAAACCGGAAAATCAACACAACACTTAGTTGGAACGATCACATATTTGAGGTCGTCAAAATAGCTGCGAAATGTTTAGGTTTAATTAATCGATGCAAGAAATATTTAACCCCTTCTGATTTGGCTTTCATTTATTAGACGTATATCCGCCCCAAGCTTGAGTACAACGTTCATACATGTGTGGTCTGGTGTCCCCAAGACCACCCTGCACCTACTAGGTAGAATTCAAAAGCGAGCGATAAGACTTACAGGAGACAACAATATCGTAGAGTCATTAGACTCGCTCTAACATCGACTTATCGTCTCTTCTTTGTTCGTATTTTATCGCAATTTTAACAAACGATGCTCAAGTGAGCTAGCCAACTGCATTCCTCCTTTCCATAAATTTACCCGCAATACTCGTCTCGCCAAGAATGCTCATCAGTTTACCCTTAAGCCTACTTTCGGACGCACAGTTAAATTTAGAAATTTGTTCTTCAGCCGCACTACACGAACATAGAATGCTCTTCTCAGCCCAATATTTCCGACAGACTACAACCCGTAGATATTTACGACCAATGTCCTTCCTATACCTATACTTATGTATACCTTCGGCCAGTGCTGTGTCCTGACGCCAGACACTTAATGGTATTAGCAATACCTTGAGCGCGTGCAATTTATAAAAAAGTTGGTTGAAATAAGCGGTCGGATGAATGTAGAAATGCATCGGGAAATATTAGAGAATCACATGCTTCTACATTTAAGGTCAAAAATGAATGAAGGCTGCTTATTTCAACATAACAATGACCCCAAACTCACCAGCCGGTTGGTCCGATGGTTTTTGGACAGCGAAAATGTTGACGTTCTGCCATGCCATGCGCCGTCATCTCCTGATATTGCAGATCGGGAGATAAGGAAGGGGAAGACGTCCAATAGAACTGAGCTATGGAAAATAATCTCACCGGACCTACTGACTTCCCTGGTAGTCTCAATGTCCTCAATACTGCGGGCCGTTGTTGCTAGCAAAGTGTACGCAACGAAGTATTAAGTCATTTTACTTATTTAACTTTATTTGTACAGACAGTCTCTCCACCCTCACGGCAGTTACCACTATTGATAACAAAACACCAATTATTGCAGTCATCCGGGACAAATTAATTAAGAACCAAAGAAAAGTAAAGACATTATGGATTTCTGGTCATGTGGCTTCTACTCAAGAACCACTCATTACAAAATACACCTTCAATAAGAAGAAGCAGAAAAACCACATCATTTGGTTTGGTTTTGGAATAGCAGACAAATAGAGTAGTGGGTCGCCTACACTACTATAAAACCATAAGCCCCAACACAATAGCTGTCAATTACCCATCACACTGTCCAAACAAAATGAATACGGCTTTTATAAGACTCCGTCTCGGCCATACGTTGCTAACTCACGCACACCTCATCACCAGAAGCAGTCCCCCGGTATGCCACATCTGCCGCTCTAATCAAACACTTTCCACACCACATCTCAGCTACGAATACAAAATAAAACACTCAGCCTTTTTCCCAACACCAAACTCCCCGACCTACTAGCTTTTCCTTCTGAAGCCAATTCAAAAAAAGTGTCCTTTATTCACTAAAACTCGAAAACATCTGAGCCTGTGGCTTTCTTATTCTTCAGCTTTTTAAGGGCTGTGTCGAATTCTTCAAGTCTAGGTGGGAGGACTACTTCAGCGACGACTGAAATTGGGATTTCTCCATTCCCTATCATTCTCTCCTGCTGTTGGAAGTGTTGCTTAAATACATCCACTAATTCCTGTGAGTTGCTTACTAAATTATATTCAAAATTTCGAAGAACCTGGATGCCTTTTATAAAGACTGCGGCCGGACTTTTGACTCGTTCCTACTTGTCTTGCTTGCTACAATACTCTTCGATATCCTTGAGCTTGTCGGTGGCAACAGACTCTTTTTTAGACCCGAATTTTCTTTTCCGCCTTCTACTTCGAAATTCCTGTGGCGTTGTTTTTCATTGCAGCGCTTTTTGGTACATTTGTCTCATCGGCTGCATGTGCTCGTATAAGTGGTTCCTTGTCGGTGGTGGCAAGGTTGTTTTCACTACACATCGTTGGCGTTTGTATTCGCGTATCCTACGGCCTAATTGCTCTTCGTACGCTCTGAAAATCGCCGATGCGTTTTGTTTGTCTCCAGACTCTTCGATATCCTTGAGCTGGGAGTTGGCGAGAGACATTTTCTTCAGGCGTAGACGTTTTTTCTCCTCCCGTCTCCTAGCCCGGTACTCGTCTTGCACGGCTCTAGTTTTTCTTTGCAGCGCCTTTTGGTACGCCTCGTCGGTTGCACGTTTCTTTTGTTCACATTTGCCACGGGTTTCTTTGCGGGGGGTGGTAGGTAGCCTAAAGCGGTTTCCACTCACTCTTTGATTTTGATCCACGAAATACGATGTGAACCTTATAAGTAACCTAATGCTGGAAGTATAACTTCAGACAGAAGGGTGTTCTGTTTCCCCATCATGGATTGGATCTAAGGTGGTGCCACTTACATATATTTATAAGAATTCACAGATCACAGTCTTTTCTGAACGAGGTAAATCGGAAATCACACATCAAATCGAAGATGGTACGTGCGTTTCTAGCTAAGAACCATCAGTTGAGTCTAAGTCTAAATTCTAAGTCTAAATTCTGAATTCCTCGCCGATTTTTGTATGAAGTGCACAAGGGAGATCAGACAGAAGGGATCACACAAAGGAAATAACACACACATTGAAAAAATCGGCGACGAATTTAGCGTGTGTAAAAGCGGCCTTAGAAAACAACTTAACTATTATTAGGAAAAATAACATAGATGTAAAGGCTAAACAAATTTGTCAGAGGGAAAGGTTAAGACGCAAATTTATTTCGATTGTTGACTTTTAAACAGTTTTCTTCATGTCTTGATGTCCTTTAGTAGTTCTCAGGCAATTTTCGGTTTCAGATATCGATGGGTATCGATTTTTTCTTAGATTATCGGCTATATTGGATATCATTGGGCACACTTTCGAAGGGAACTGCATGTCCACTGGGCGGAAGGATGAATATAACAGAGGGACATGGCTTCTGTGTATTTGTCCAAATTTCGAAACTCTTGACACCGTTTCGTGTGACTTTCGTGGTGACCCACGAGGGGTTTTCACTCTTGCCATTGATTCGGCTAGGATTGATGTCCCTTTTCTTTCGCTGCTTCTGCTTTACACAGCGCTCTTGAAATGAGTGAAACCATGGCAGTAAGTATTCTCTACTGAGTTGTGTTGTCAGATTTGTGCAGGAACTGTAAATACTTGATGCGCAAGATCGTGGCTTGTCCTCTGAGTTCTTGCTTGGTGTCTTGTTCACAGTTAAAAGCTCGGTGACATCTGAACAGTCCGCAACATCTTAAAGAAAGATTGAATACATTCTCTGGCCGATGGTGAATTAACTTATACCTGAGATCAGTGCAGAATTCTGCGTCTGTCCAGATTTTTCTCCTGGGCAGAAACGGGCACTGTAGAGCTCACACGAATAGTAGAGAGTTCTGTCAACTGCAGTTAGAAGTGGTTCATCGACGAAGGGACCCAGCGCGTCGGATATAAGCCAAGTGTTTTTGCACTGGCTCCCTAGCTGATCTTTCTTGCACAACCATGTGTTTGGGGTACTTTCCATCATTTCGTCCCGATCAGCGTGTGTAGGTTCAAAATGTTGAAAAACAAAAATAATGTATTTTTTTTTTCAATAATTTTTTAAGAGTGAAAACTTTAAATTTTGACAAGAGAATAAATGAGGATTCGAAAGAACTTGGAAATTATAAAAGGGTTCTATTTCGAAAGCAGAGTCCACTGGAATATGAGCTTGAGGTCCTACACGAGGGCTTCGAGGTAAAAATTGGTAAGGAGTAAAATAATAAAGCTGTACTCTCCTCGACGCGATAACAGACAACAGATTGGGAATCACTTGAGACAAGCCGAATATGGTAATAAGAAGCACGACAGTTCCTCGCAACACAACCAGAATTCATTGACGATGTGCTAACATTCATGATTCAGAGCTCGAGAGACAATTCGATGCACGAGTCAAAAAGCTACCACTCTTGGCTATTCCGAAGCTTGACGTGATCAGGATTTAAGTTCCGAAAGCTCAGCACCAAAAAGGACTGGAGTAATGGATCCATAGTCCACAGACTGAGCAGCAATACGGTAATGGTATACAGATGGACCAAGAACTGATGAAGGAACTGGAGCAGGGCGCAAACTCACCACCATCTTTCAAGCTGAAATATTTGCCATTGGCAGATGCAGTCACATCCATCTTGACAGTCGAGCTGCTATTATGGTACTAGAATCCTACATCATCAAATCCAGGCTCATATGGAAATGCCTACAGACGCTTGAAGGTAGGCCCCCAAGCTACCAGGCTCCCAGGCACCCGCGCTCACAGGCTCACACCCCAATCGTAATTTATCCATATTGACTGCTGGTGGTTTTTCATCTATGGATCTGTAAGCCTTGTCTACAAGAGTTTGAGTCTTGTCACTAGTCCACTTTCGTTAGCGCTTATTACATCGATAGTAGCGTTCGGAAAGACATCACCGCCATTGATTTGTACCATCTTTAGGAATGATTTCCATTTGGAAGGTATTGCTCTTTCGGTTTTACTTTAATTATAATGGTACTCTTGGGCTCATTTCTCCAGTTAGTTCGACAGCCGAATTATCGCAGTTATCATTCCCGTACTCGAATATGGCTTAGCAGTTCCACTTTAGTCTCTCCACAATCTAGATAGAACCAACTTCGAGGGATATCCGATGCCAGCAAATCTAGCTTGAATTATAAACAGTGTACTCACCAATTTAGTATTGCGCACCTTTTCATTTAGACATTTGATGCTCAATTCGTAGTTATTTGCGCTAATTATAGTTTAGTTAAATTATTATTGAAAATCCTAAACACGTCCGTTTCACGTTTATACTGTAAGGATCAAAGTTGTCATCACGCACCTTCCAAGCTGGTATCAAACAAAACATTCTCATCTACTGGCGCCAACGAATCTCTCCAACGCACATCATTGGTAATGATCACGATGTTTTGGCAATGCATTTCACTTAAAGTAAGCTTGATAGAGGCGCCTGGTGATTAGGATTTTAGTTACGTGGATGGATCGCTCAAATCTCCGGCCATGATGTCTTCGTTCTCTTCCGAGCTCCAATTGAATGTCAGTAACAATACCCGGTCGAACCAAAACGCTTTCTAGCCCGGAGAGGAATGCGAACGACACACACCTAGCACCTCAAACCCTCGGCATTCTCTGGAGTACGTGACCTTATGTGAAATGCCTCTTTTTGATTTATAGGGCGATCCAACTAGCTTCCAATTGGATTGGGATATATCTCCTCTAATGACGTGGTAGTTATAGCTAGTTAAGCGCATTTGATTTGGCTAGTTTTTATAACCATTAGCACGTCATGAAGGTGAGTTTGCGTGACAATTTAAGACACGTTTGGTTTCAATTGATCCTACAGCGAATTTACAATCACAGCAAAGATTTAAGATTTTAAATTGCGGACTGATGGGGGGTAATGAGCATAGGTTAGGTTAGGTTGAAAGTGGGTGTAGATGCACTTAGGCCAGATAGGCCCGTTGTACAGTCATGTGGGTTAAAAAAAGAGGGGTAGGGCTGGCTTTCTATGACAGCTATGAGGTGTTTCGCTGAGGTCGCCTAGATTATCGAAGATGTAAGAAACCAATATGGCTTTCCTGATCGAGGCGAGTGCAGGGCAGCTGCAGAGAAGGTGTTGCACACTTAATTCCTCTTCTTAATCTCAGCAGCTATTACAGAAATCATTTGAGAATAGTCCTAGTATCTTTGAATGAATTGCCTATTACATTCATTCAAAAATACTAGGACTATTCTCAAATGATTTCTGTGCCCTGTGATAATTTTTGTTTTAGGAAAAGCAGCAGGTGATGGTGGTGGAGTGCGGGTGTTGGGAACAAAAAGTTAACAAGTGCCAACAAAACGCGGTGTTTCCAAGCGGTTCACCATCTCTAATAACTAACCGCGCCCGATGCTGCTTTATTTCGGTGATCGGACAAGAATCATACGTTCATCATGGTGGGATCGTTGCCAATATTGTTTTACTAATGGACAATACTGCTGCAGCCCGGAGAGTCTCCGAACCAGTGGGACAACGCAATAGAGGACGCCCACGGAACCGATGGCGCACACAAGTGGAGAAGGACCTCAACCAACTTGGTACGCGAAATTGGAGGCAGCTGCCTAAAGATCGTACCAGCTGCAGGAGCTTGTTGACTGCAGCCCAGGTCCAACCCGGACTGTAGTGCCACTAGAAGAAAAAGAAGAACACATCACGTCCTCCTGACTCAGCTACCGGTAGTGATTTTGAAATCCCAAGTAAATTTCAGATTTTTTTTGAATAAATCAACAATTTCTGGGTGGGTGACTGCGCTCGAGTGGAAGTCGTTGCAGCACTTGTATGTCCTGATTGGGATGACTGTTAATATTACTTAATAGCTTACTGGCTAGTTGCAGGATGTACGTATCCATTGACAAGATCTTCGCTGGTCCTTTTAGTAGGGACACACTGACCAGTATTTCTTCGGAGTAGTTGAGTAGTAGTTCCAAATTAAGGGTAAAAGCTGCCCGCTTAAGGATAGCAACTTCCGTTTTTTGTTGTAAGTGTCTGTAAGAGTTATTTTTAAATCGTTGCACCTTCTGACTAAACGACTACCCCTTCTTCCTCGGATGTCTATTGCGGATGTTCTCAAGCATATGAGTACCGACTTGTCACAGTTGACATGAACGAGCATTGATCGATCATGACGATGTCTTGAGTTGAACTGCGTTCCTTTTACTGTAACTCACACAAATTTGTCTGACCATTGTACAATATGGTTTCAGAAGTATTTCCCTGACCAATTCAATTCACAGCAACGAACATGCATAGCAACAAAGAGGAATTTTCAAAAAACTTGCATTCACTTAATATCTCCCATCCCCCGCTCGGCGAGTGTATCCAACAATATCGCAAAATCCTCAGCCACGTGAACCAAACGCAGAAGGGTGAGAATGAACGACAATCGCCACTCCCTTTCGTTTATTGGGTGCATGGTTACGCCGGCTTTTCACACAATGGAACTCATCAGATAATCACGGGAAGATGACGATGATTCCCAGGAAGGGGACGATGACAATCCTTGTTCACGATGTTTCATACACAGGATAATGTCAAGGCAACATAATCATATCACCTTCCACTCGATTTAACATTAAAAGCTTTTACCCGGCTCCTGATGTCCCGCTTCTTGTCATCGGGGTTTCTTTCTGGTTTTTGTTTTGGTTTTTTTTTCTTCTTCCGGCTCCAGCGGGGCGAATCGACAAGATGGTCTTTAAGGCAAGAGAGAGAAAGGACTGTGATTGTGATTGTTTCGGAGGTGATTTTGTTATGTGACATCGTTATGATGATGACGATGGATTTGGAACTGTATTTTGCTTTTTGATCTGCTTAAGGTTGTGGAAAAGATGGCATTATTTTGAAATGTTGAAAGGACGCATGCATGACTTTCTGTATTGGTGTTGGCCTCGTGAAATCTGAAAGCAGTGTAAATTAGTGACCCTGGTGACGCCGGTTGTGGATGTGCTTGCTCGAATGTACAAAAGTGCACAACTCAAGCTACGGGTAGATAATTTAATTGCGAAGGCGGAAGTCACATGTCTCCTTATCACATGTCCCTCTCTCTCTATCCCTCTTGTACTCTTCTTTGAATCGGTCAATAAGCAGACACAATGCAGTTTCTGACCCATCACACTCTCATCGTTCATTCTCAAAACCTAGGAGAGACAGATGGACATATATATATAAATGGTTAAATTTTAAGGGCAGATGTTGAATGTGAACCACACCTAAACGTTTTTTTTCTGCATTTCATTTAACATTTCTCAATTTCAGACTAACTCAATTTGAACCATCGAAAGATACACAATCGAGCAACGCGTTAAAGTTACTCAGGCTTATTATGAAAATGAGCGTTCAAATCAAAATGCATATCGTGCACTTCGTGATTTATTCAGTCAATTTAATCGTCCAAATGTGCGTACAATCGGAAAAATCGTGCAAAAATTTGAGCAAACCGGGTCTGTAGGAGATGTGAAAACACCAGTGCATGCTCGTACAGCTCGTACTGCAGAAAATATTGCTGCTGTTCGCGATAGTGTGGCTGAAGAGCCGTCCACCTCAACTCGTCGTCGTGCCCAACAATATCACCTCTCACGCTCGTCGTTGATGAACATTATGCATAAAGACTTGCATTTACACGCTTACAAGGTGCAATTGACTCAAGAACTAAAGCCTCTTGACCATTTCAAGCGTCGTCAATGGTCAGAATGGTGGCAAGAAATGGCAACAGTGGGTGATCAATTTTCGAAGAAAATCATCTTCAGTGATGAGGCACATTTTTACCTCAGTGGATCCGTCAATAAGCGGAATTGCCACATTTGGGCGAATGATAATCCAAGAGTGATTGTCTAAAAACCAATGCACCCACGAGTGACTGTTTGGTGTTTGGCGGCATCATCGGGCCGTATTTTTTCCAAAATGAGGCCGGTCAGGCAGTTACTGTGCCCGAATTGGAAGATATGAATGTGGACGATATGTGGTTTAAACAGGACGGTGCCACTTGCCACACAGCTAACGAAACAATGGCTATTTTGCGCGACAAATTCAATGGCCGTGTTATCTCAAGTGGTGGCGATGTCAATTGGCCGCCAAGATCATGTGATCTGACACCGTTGGATTTTTTTTCTTTGGGGTTATTTGAAAGAAAAAGTGTACGTCGATAAGCCAGCAACAATTCAAGAGCTAAAGGATGAGATAATTCGGCACATTAACGGCATAGAACCTCAATTATGCTTCAGCGTCATTGAAAATTTTGACCATCGGATGGAGGTGTGCCGCCGAGGTCACGGCGGCCATTTTGCCGATAGTTTGTTCCATACATAATTGAACCATACCAATTTGATCATAATAAAAAGAAATGACAATAATTTCCTAAATAATTTGTGTTTTATTCAAAATCAACATCGGCCCTCAAAAATGTGGATGTTTTTTGAGCTTTTGCCTCAAGCGCCTGCTAGGGTTTGGATTCAAGCTTGATGTATAGATTGTTCTGGATTAGGAAATAGACTTATACGGCGGCCCATGGAGGATCTAAGGCTGAGCTATCGCTGCCTTCCTTAGGTTGCTGATCCAGTTATCACGGCAAAACTGCATTGCAGCCGCAATTTTTGACTTCCGTGTTCAAAATATCAGAATGTCTTCAATTGACTGACTACGTAGCATCCTTGGACCACTCATCTTCCAATCCAACCAATTCCAAAGAATCAACTTGAAAATATCCTCAAGCAGTAAGCAAAAGTCACGAAAACAAAAAGATTCCGAAAAAAAAGGACAACCAAACCCCGTCAACCAGAAGGTAAAAGAAAGTATATCCTTCCCGGTAATCACCGTAATGTCCCCACGCTGAACAAACAATAGAATCGACAGAAGCAAGTGCCAATGAAGGCGACTTAAGCCGTTAAGGTGATAATCACAGATAAGGAATTCTATTAAGGAAATGAAGAAAATTACTTCTCTCCAGTCCTGCCGTGTGCAATTCAAAAGGGGAGCGCATCAGAGATAGTTTACTCAGGAGACTGCGAGATTTTTTTCTATTTTCGTTTGTCTTCTAACTCTTAAAGGACGACACAAGGACATTTCGCCTCCGTTTGTTCTTCTGTCTTCGATCATCCCCTTTAAAGTTTTACGGAGTTTTCCGGTTTTTTTTTTGTTGGAAAAAAAATCTTAATTAAAACTCCCGCAAAGAGAGATAGATTCCCATTCAGCTGAGAGTCGTAATCGATTGAGATTTGTATCTGAAAAAGGATAACGCACACACAAAGCGAGCAAGGATTTGTACAGAACTCTGTGACGAGCATATGTCACGGAAAATGAGAGCTTTGATGTCTCCGGGGAAATATGTTAAGCCGTTTATAATGAAAGGAAGTAAGCCACCGTGCGAGGGAGAGAATGGGACAATAATGCGATATAGGATACATTTTTGTGGGTATCTGTCAACAGTTCGCATAGAATTCGAGCTCTAATGACCACAATGACGGACCTCTGCGGCCACGTTGGTTCAGCGCGATTCAGCCGGATCTGTTCGAATTAAAAAGTAATCATATCATCATCGCAAGTAATGAGAAATCTTCCAGGAGCATCCGTCGTCCCGGCCAGCACTCACCGCACTGTTTGTCACGCTTGCTGGGGCGGCGGCGACCCATTGCATGGCAAAGTAGCGATTAACTAACCATTTCTGTTGGACCAGAACAAACAGCACACAAACTGACACAGCCATTCACTGAGTCAGGACTACGGTGGCGGGAAGGAATTTCCTCCTCTTTTTTCCTGTTTGCCTAAAAGACGCCCGAAGGTCAGAGTGAAGTGAAATCTCATAGAATTCTGATTTCAGGGCGTTCACTGCGCCAGGGGGTGAGTCCTTGTTATTGCTTCTCGTCCTTTGAGTGACAGATAAAAACTTTTTGATACAATAATACAGAAATGGATACGATAAATGTGCGTGTGTGCGTGTGATGATGGGTGGAGGACTCTTCAGCGAACGCAAACAAACAGAAGTAATAGATCGAACTTTGAGCGACGTTCGATGTTTGCGCAGGCAGCGTCGACAAATAGACTTGGTATTCGGTTTCTGGAGCTAATATTAAAAACTACTCGAAGCATACTGTTGCAGGACGATTTTTGGTGAAATTTCGGCTGAACATCCTTTAAGTTGGTAAAACTTTAAGAGATGCATATGAGTGTGAGTGTGCTTCATGTGGGGAAGATGAGCGTTAGTTTAATTTTAACCGGAACTGGAACATGGGTCTATAGTGTCACCTTGACGAGACCAGTTAATGTTTATAGGAATCTTGCCCAATAACATAATCCGTGCAAGATGAGTTGTAGAAAGCAAAGCCCCAATTTGTTTGTTACGGGTTTCAGATAGATCACATTGGGACCGACATCAAACAATCTCGATGACCTTCCGAGGAGCCAACATTGCGGTTCGAAGGGTTTTACGAACTTAAAAGAAGAGAAGCAAAATGAAAAAGCACCAGATGATGTCCGAATATCAGAAGGTTCCAATCAACACAATCGACTTTCATTGAAAAGAATTCTGGAACATTCGATCAATGAGGTCAAGGTAGAGAAAAGAAAGCTGATAGGGCTCATGCTTTATTACACAAAATATTTCGCCTGCAATAGTTTCTGGACACTGGCCGGTGTCCACAAATTGCTTCGCCCGCAATAGTTTCTGGACACTAGTTTCTGGACACTGGCCGCTGTCTACAAATTGCTTCGCCCGCAATAGTCTCTGGACACTGGCCGCTGTCCACAAACTGCTTCGCCCGCAATAGTTTCTGGACACTGGCCGCTGTCCACAAATTGCTTAGCCCGCAATAGTTTCTGGACACTGGTCGCTGTCCACAAATTGCTTCGCCCGCAATAGTTCTGGACATTGGCCGCTGTCCACAAATTGCTTCGCCCGCAATAGTCTCTGGACACTGGCCAGTGTCCACAAACTGCTTCGCCCGCAATAGTTTCTGGACACTGGCCGCTGTCCACAAATTGCTTAGCCCGCAATAGTTCTGGACACTGGCCGCTGTCTACAAATTGCTTCGCCCGCAATAGTCTCTGGACACTGGCCAGTGTCCACAAACTGCTTCGCCAGCAATAGTTCTGGACACTGGCCGCTGTCCACAAATTGCTTCGCCCGCAATAGTTTCTGGACACTAGTTTCTGGACACTGGCCGCTGTCTACAAATTGCTTCGCCCGCAATAGTCTCTGGACACTGGCCAGTGTCCACAAACTGCTTCGCCCGCAATAGTTCTGGACATTGGCCGCTGTCCACAAATTGCTTCGCCCGCAATAGTTTCTGGACACTAGTCGCTGTCCACAAATTGCTTCGCTAGAAGTTGGCTAGAAGCCAGCTACATGGGAAGCCTCTCGTCAGGCCAATATGCACCCACATATCCTGTCAAGACAAAAGGTGGTTATATGTATTGATAGCCAGGCTCAATAAAAGCTATTACCTCTAATATCACACACTCCAAAGTTGTAGAGGAATGCTACGCCGAGCTAGCATCATTGGAAGGCCAACTGAATATATCTCTAATCTGGGTTCCTGGTCACAGTGACATCGCAGGAAATGAGAAGTCTGATGAGCTGGAAGAAAAGGAAGATCAAATCTCCTGTATAAAGACCAAGTAATCGCGGATGCTTGATCTTGATGACTGGAAGCAGCGTGCCCAGGATCGTCAACGATGGAAGGCAGCAGTTGCTCAGGCTCGGACCCTCCATGGGTCGCCGGCCTGATAAGTATAAGATGATCTGGCTAGGCAAGGTTCTGCCCTTCAAAGCTCGCTTGCAGAGGAAGTATTTGTACAACTTCAATCCCGGCCAGACTAACAAACTTTGATAAAAATTTGGCCTTAGTAAAACGATGTCCGGCGGTCTGTATAGGACACTGGCCGATAGGAAATCATGCCGAAGAATTAAGTATCCCACGCTGTCGCAGCTGCAACAACACCTATAAGAGGGAGACCGTACCACACTTCCTTTGTAAGTGCCCGGCATTTGCAAGAGCCAGACAACGAGCACTTGGTAGGCCCTTCATTAATTCACTTGATGAGATTTCTACAAAGGATATTTGGGAACTAATGAACAATCTCAATAGCGATATTTTGTTTCCACTGAACCACTACTACCTTACTATCTATGGTTGAGAGTCAAGATCGAATGGAATAAGCAAATTAGCTGTCTTAAGCGACTAAATCGGTACAACTTTACAAATCAAGAAGTTGGTTAAAAGCTGCGATTGCGAATTATATCTAGAATGCGTACGTTTGTTGCAATTTGAAATAGGAATAGTCCTCTTCCAACTTCTGCCTCATCCTTCTAAACCGGGATGAAGCAGCAGTGTCCTCAGTGGTTGCATTAAAAGCGAAACATTACGGTTTTTCTTTTCAACCACACACACCACGTCGACGGCCTGTCAGCAAGAAAGTTGTACTTAAACTTAAACACATTGCTCGAGCAACACGCGTCAATTCCGTTGCACTTAGTCACGGAACTAATTTTAAAGTCGTTCCGCTTCAAGCCGTCTGTGAGGGGAAGCGAAAAAACAAATTTAACGCTGGCTAACCCCTCGATGCTTATTGCAACTCACATTTGTCAACCACAACGGGGCCTTCCAAAAAAAGGGACGTACGCTTTCTGACCTAATGAAAATATTTTTGAAGTTAAATGGTGCGTCAACATTTATTACCACCTAACGCCAGACACACCCCCTTGTCGCGGCGACAGTGTCTACTTGGCATTGAGTCGTTTTTGATTTAAATCTCCACCAAGTGAACGCAGTGCCATGTCTGCTGGGTTCCACTTCCACTTAAGGGATGTGGCAGCACTCTTCAAGGGTGGTCGTGCGCTTTTCGAGGGTTCGTCTTCATTCAGATTATGCATCAAAGCGTTAACAAATGCATCAAGGCATCGTCATGGTTTGCTGCCGTTGCCACCTCACAGCCCAGCTCAGCGCACAAAAATACTGGACGAATCTGTTGTTCAACAATACGGATGTTGTCGACTGCCCGTCAGGCCTTTAAGCATCCATGCCTTCCGCGGAGAGTGTGGGCTGATTTTTTATGCCCGGGGAATCTGTCAAGTCGTCAGACTCCGCCACCAACTATGTCATATTTTATGAAATTAAATACTGAAACATGAGACCATCATTAATCCTGTTTCGTTGAAATGTAATTAGTGGCGGAAAAGTGTCCCTTTTATGGATTCACAATCGGCTTCCGGTCGCAGAGGATGGATTCGCAAGGGGTTGGAGCTGTAATTCACTAATTACTTTATGCTGCGTTGATGAAGATGTAGCTGAGTAGGTGTGGGACGTGGTACACCAGCTGGGGGATGTTGCTCTGTGGATGGCTGACGATGATGATGGTGATGAGTTTTGTGAGAGATGCCGAAGCTGCGCGATTTTTCTTCATTATTGTCAATCAACATTGTCATCGACGCTAACGACCGAAAATGGAATCTTAGAAGGGTTCAATTGGATGGGATAAGGTGTTCGCTGGATAAGTGCATTTCACTTAGCCGGTTTTAACGCGATTTGATGGAACTTGCTGTTCCCATGGCTAGAGTGGTTGAAGCCAACTTCAGCAGCTGTTGCTTTTCGTCAAACGAGATTTGCCGATTTTTGGAAAAGCTTCTAAAGTTAGGCAAAAAAATACGCAAAGTGTAGTCAACATTCTTAAACCGAATTAAACCGAGTTGGAATTGAAGCGAATCGAGTTGCAACTCTAGTTGATTAACATGGTTTCAAACAGTATTATATGATTGGTACTCACACGTTTAGAATTGGGGACAACGAATACATTCATGGGGGCATCGAAGCTCAAGTGAAGACTGTGAACTTTGTGCCATTGGAAGAGGCAGAAAAGGAGCCCGAATACCTCATCTCAGATTTTGCAAAAGTTCGACAATCAAAGTACATTGCACACCGCACATCAAACAATTAATTGAACAGACGGAAAACTGCCAGAAGGTCCTTCAGCTGTGTGAATCCGTCAACCCGGACATCAACGAAAGGTTCGTGCTTGCTTACTTCTTCAAAAACAAACGCTGGCAACAACTGTCCCGAAGACGCAGCTACCGGCGGTATTGTTGCTCAAGAGGTGCTCAAGGCGTGCAGTGGCAAATTCACTTTCGTATTCCAGTTCTTGTACTACGACGCTATAGAGTGTTTACCGGAGGAGGGCATCTTCGAAAAGATGCCAAGCCAATTGGCTCACGTTACGATGCACAGACCGCCATATTCAGGCAGGGGTTCGAAAAGAAACTCGGCATTATCAACTCCTTCATCGTCGGAGCTGGTGTAATCGGTTGCAAAATGCTGAAGAACTTTCCAATGATCGGATTAGGGCCTGGAAAGGGAGAAGTTGTCATATTATCTCATATGGATCTCATTGAAAGATCGGTTTGGGGCTGGTGCGGTGTGTAATGGCCTAATCCCCAATGAGTCCAGTTTAAAACCTAGCAAATCTACAGCAATCATCTCGAAACAGTTCCCTTCTGAGTCGTTGGCCCACGTTATCAAAACGGAAAAGTACTTCCTGCAGACGGCTGGCGAGTACGGATTCTGATTTTACAGTACATTCATTTCGTCTCATTTTTTTGATGGTTTCGATGTAACCCGATTTGAACCAGTTTATAAGGTCGAGTATTTTATCGTACCGCTCGTCATCTATTGCGTTGTCCCACAGACTCGGAATCGAAGACTCTTCTTTCCGGACGCTGCGCAACAGGGACTGGACAACAGGAACGTCTTATATGAAGTCAGTCTTCGATTACACACAGCATGTGCTTCGATTCTTCCCGTCGTTTACCACCAGACCCAAATGTAGCCCCTTCCGTCTCTACATTCGCCTAAGCATATCGTCTCCAGCTTCCCTCAAGATCCCAGCAGCCCGTCCGCACAAGCACCTTTCTTGACTTCAGACCTCGATATCGCCTAGATCGGGGGAGATGGAATTCTCATTTGTTTTCCAAAAGGAAGATAAAGGATGAAGTATTGACTGCGTCTCTCTGCTATCATGCGTCTATTTTAAGCACTATGTGGAAAAGAATGATTCAGCATAAGCTGATCATCTCTTCACAGATCCATCCTCAGGACTATAGTGGGTATCATCATAGTATGTGAGTCAACTCGGTGCTCTCATCAAGGCATTCTACAAAAGCTGTATAGATGCTGAAGAAACGGACAACGTGCGCTGTGTTTTTTGGCCGACTCTGGATACGCCCAAACCTTGTTAATTCATCTTCTAGATCATCGAAGTGACTAAATGACACATCCGTTGATAATATATTACTCAATGCATGCAGGATGACAAAGCAGCTGCTTCTGACCAAGCACCTGCAGAGTTCTAAAAGTACGGAACGGAAAATCTTATTAGCAACCTTATAGATTTGTTCAATGATATTTTAGAAAGTGGAACGACAATTTGGTGATGCACTCATATACCCAATCTTTAAAAAAGGAGTCAAGACAGAGCCAGCTAACTGCAGATGAATTTCTTTCCTTAACGCGTCATACAGTATATTAACTGCCTTACTTCTCAAACGATTGAAAATATGGATAGAAGATAAGAAACTGATCAAGGAATCTCAGGCAGGGTTTAGAGGAGGATATTCGACTGTGGATCATATTTTTGTTCTGACAAGTGTTGCGGAGCCATTTTTACAGCGAAACAACAAATTTACTCATTTTTCGTCGATTTTAAGGCAGCATTTGACAACTTGAACCGAAATGCTCTGTTTTACAAGCTGTACAGAATGGGGATGTCTCTGAAATTCTTTGAAAACTGGTGGTTAATCTGTAGGGCGGAAGCTAACGAGAATTGGAGACTCAATGATGAGAACATAGAAGTAGTCAAGAATACAAGTATCTTGGAGGATATTCTACCAAAAATTTAAGTATAGTGAACCAAGTGAAGGAATAACTATCAAAAGCAAAGACCGCTCTAAACTGCACCTGGAATAGATGCTTCTCCAATCAATATGCCCGATGAGCGTCTTCCCAAAAAAGCTGCTTTGAAGATCATACATAATAAGTGCTGTTAGTTTAGCAAATGGATAGAACTGTCACTAGAATGCAACTTTGAACTCAACCCAGAAACAGCGATGTTCGATACTTGAAAGAGGACTCCATATGAGATGATCGCCAAAGTGGATGAGAAACTTAGAGAAGGATTCGTCAACAATGCCTCTGAATCTCTAGACTAATCAGTCTATAGCAGACTCAACTACAACCTAGCCGAAAAAAAATATTTTCGAGACGAAAACAGTGTTGATCAAATTTCGTTGATGGCAAGAAATAGAAGAGAACTAAAGGGTGATTTTTTAAAAGCTATAGAAAAGTTTTTCAAAAAAACACATAAAATTCAGAAAAATCCATGAAATCTTTATTTGAATCGATAGTACGGTCCATATAATTTAATGTTTGAAGATTATCTCATGCAAATATTGACATTGACTGCGCCTCAAATGGTCCATCCGCTTAGTCCAATTTTGGCATACTCTTTCCAACATTTCGGCCGGTATCTCACGAATAAATGCTTCAATGTTGTCTTCCAATGTGTCAATTGAAGCGGGCTTGTCTGTATGGACATGAGCTTTAACATAGCTACACAAAAAATAGTCTAAAGGCGTTAAATCGCACGATCTAGGCGGCCAATTGACCGGTCCCGAATGTTCACCGAACTCGCCCCTCAATAAGTCCATTGTTGCGCGTGCTGTGTGGCATGTCGCACCGTCTTGTTGAAACCACATGTCATGCAAATCAAGTTCTTGTATTTTGGGCAAAAAAAACTTGGATATCATCTCACGGTAACGCTCACCACTCACAGTTACGTTACGATTCGCATCATCTTTGAAGAAGTACGGTCCAATGATGCCACCAGCCCATAAACCGCACCAAACTGTGACTTTTTCTGGATGCATTGGTAGCTCTTGCAATGCTTCTGGCTGATATTCACTCCAAAATCGACAATTCTGCTTATTTACGTACCCATTGAGCCAAAAATGAGCTGACCATAAAATGGAAGAAGCGCGCGATGAACTTTCTTAACAGAGCACGCATTTTGAAAATAAAATTCAATAATTTGCAAGCGTTGTTCGTTTGGAAGACGATTGATGGTTAAATTATAGACCGAACTGAAGATGTTTGACAGTGAAACAAAACACGAAACGTGCGTCAGCTGTTTAAGCCAGTGTTGCCAAAAAGATAATAGATAAAAAATCACCCTTTACATAAGCTGAACTACATACCCCATATAGACGATCTACCACTTCATTGCGGTGTATGTAATTTAAGAGTAAGAGAGGATGTGCTTCAATTTGTGCTTTGTCCCACCGTTCGAAAAGTAAGGAGACTTGTGTTCGATTGCGACTTTTTGAATGACGCGCAGATCATTTCACTCCTAAATGAAGCTAATGCACAGTATTGTAAACTTGGATTGGAATACCGTGAAAAAAAATAAGAAATGGAAGCTTTTCATATCCGTCATATAGGCAGGATCAATAGATAATCAAATGTATATAAATTGAAATATCTTTGCGAACACTCTAAGTTTACTGTAAAATTGTCAACCGGCAGACGGCTAGGCCATGCAATAATGGTGTTTTTGTAATCTTTTATGGTTCAAATAAATCTTTATTTACTTTTCATTACTTTACTTATTCAATGCCTGCTTCTGAGGCGATGCACGTGGCAGCAGAATGTACCTAACATGGTATAAGTGCAATCAATCGAGCAATACCATGCCTTTCAAACCTTGCTGCATTTTCTGTCACCAACATGGCTACCTCAGGGTTCTTAAATGCTCCTTATTCACACCCAAAATTAGGTACGATGCTTTTGAGTCTATGGTTGCCACAACTCCCCCTCAAGTTGTCACCAAAATCATGTTCAAACACTTGACTCTGATTGGCGGTATTCATTTGAATACACACGACATTTTTCAGCAGGAAAACAGAACGCTTAGACTCATCTCTTCCAAATATCCTTTAAATCAAGATGAGGAATGCTATTTTCGCCATCAAATCACAAGCCGTAGTTACCTCTCCACCACTTTATCCCACTCTCGGCCAAATCGTGAGCACATTTTTGCCAGCTCTACTCGACAATATGGCACATAACCGCGATCAAAACCGCACGAAAGTACCATAAACAGCCCTCCATTCGGATCTTATCGTCTCTCTCGAAATCAAAGACTTCTCAGCTTGTCGCAAATAAACTCATTCATAGGCTTTAGCATCCCTCTTCCCTGGTGTAAGAATAAAAGAAACCAACTCACCACGAAGTCATTACCATAAAGCTTATTCCCCACCATGGCCGGTAGAATTTAAGGGCTGAACACATCGTAGGCCGCAGTACCAAAACCAAAACCAAAAAAAAAAAACAAAAACAAAACGAACGACTCTCATGTATAAAGTTAATGAACTTCAGTCATTCGGAGAGACGAGAGATGGATGAGCATTCGTCCGGGCGGCATTTTCAGGAGTTAAGCATCCTCCGCCTCGAGGATATTTAAATCCCCGCTGCGATAAAATCAACGAGAATGAAAACCGACGACGACGACGACGACGGGTGATAAAAGTGATGAAGTGGTGCGAGCAGACTTAGGGGATATCGATTACAATCAGTTTGCCCATTTGTGTCCTTATGTCCTTGTTGAGAGATTTTCTCTTTGAGATATTCATATCATCACCCCCCGGGGTGGAGGGGCGATTTTTGATGAGATGCAGAGTTTCTGTGGTTGCACATGCTCACGGCTCTAATGAGTGTCCATTTGAGTACCTTGTCTGTGGGTGGAGTGAAGTGGAGTAGAGACAATGGGGCGTATTAATTTTTGATGACGGCCCTTGTTGGTGTCCTGTCAAAGGGAGAATAATTGATGTACTCAAGCTGAAGTAATTAAAATGAGTTTGCTAAATTAACACGTACTAAATGTTAAACAGTATCCCATAGCCAGCGGGGGATGATGGTTTTGACAAGTTGAATGCGTGCGGCTTGTGGGGGAATTATGATGGAGACTACTAGTTGTTGCACCATAAAAGGAGGTTTTTATTGCAGAAAAGCAGTGTTGAGCTCATTTCTTTTGATGCTTCCTCTCAATTGAACAATTGTTAGCAGTTTCCAGACGTAATATGAGTCGCGCTGTCTGAACTCTTGGGAACCGAATGATCAACAATTCTCATGAGTTGAGTGAGGTTATGCCTTGCATTTTGGCAAATGATGAACAAGAACATGCAGCAGGGAATAACGGAGTCGGTGATAGTTGACAGATCGCGCTACTTACTTTACAGTAGAAATAAATGGTGACCAGTTAGCAATGATAGTTTTCCTATTCTTATGTTACCGCAGCTGTCAAAGTTACCAATGACATCCAGTTGTCAAAATGTTCAGTAAGGATCGCCATTTTATTATGAAATTATAAAAAATATTATCGGCTCAGTTGTAAGCACGCAACGTGTATATCGTCGTGAGGACGGTCGTCATCTTGGCTTCAGTAAACAGGAAATTCGTCATACCGTGGCAAAGTTTGAGCGTGAGTACACTTGGACCTTAAACCATCAACTAGACAGATATTGGTGTCATTTAAAGAAATCATAGCCGCCATAGCGGCCAGTATTGATGCAGAACCAGAAATATTGATTCCAAGACGATCAGTTGAACTGGGCATCGTTAGCGAGTCTACCTAGCTTAGTTTGCGATTGGATTATACCTTCGTATTAGATTGTGCTGATGTGTGAAGAATTTAAGCCGGGTGACGATAGACCACGTCGTAAGTTCGTAAATTGGGTCCTGGACATTTTGGCCGGAGATCCGCATCTTCTCGGACGAGGCGATTCAGAGAGAACATGTTCCACAAGTGTTCGACCAGCATCAAAGCATCCACAAGAATGTACTGTTTGGAGCGATTTACCGCAAGGCAACATCATCGGCGCTCATTTCTTTTGAATGAGGAAGGTAACCATCACCGTCAACGGTTTCACATATAGAGCGATGTTAGCAATAACTTTTCCGAAAGGGAGTTTTAATAAGGCAATTACACTCTACAGTCTCGGATATACGTTGCCCTTTCTCAGTTTAAACAGTCTTTTCGG
This sequence comes from Eristalis pertinax, assembly GCA_907269125.1. Taxonomy (NCBI): domain Eukaryota; kingdom Metazoa; phylum Arthropoda; class Insecta; order Diptera; family Syrphidae; genus Eristalis; species Eristalis pertinax. The sequence continues at coordinate 26,848,888 of OU026146.1, read as the reverse complement.
GGCCTTTCCATTTTCTGAATAATAACTTCACCTAATCCCAAAATGCGATCTCTGGACCGAAGGCCAAATACTCTTTTGTGACTGTATATCCAGACTAATAGCTCGGTAACAAGAGAAAGAGTAGTCAGTGGATTTTTTCGATTGATCGGAGAGACTTTAAACTGTCCAGGCAACACCTTGTTAGCTACAGTGCATTTTCGGGATGAAATTATGGGAGTTTGAGAAGCTTTGTCCCCGCTAAAATGGATTCGAATGTCCATCCGTGATATTTGAGCGTTCATGGATATCCAGACAGCCAACAAAGCTCTGGAATCGATATCGATAAGTTGTACCCGACTGTTGCTCATCTGTAAAGGAGATTGCTGGTGGTTTTCTTCAGAAATTACCTCGCCAAAGTTAGATCGCAAAGGTCTATAATCCAAACTCAGCTATAAAATGGACATCTTGACTGGCCACTGCCTAATGGGCGAATAGGCAAGAGGACTTAAAGCTCCCTTCAAGGAGTTGTCACAAAGACGGAGTTGTCGCCATACAATCGGAGTAAGGCTCGAAGTTATGAAGGATCATAGTTGGCTCCTGTGATCATGCGACTTGACACAACTCGATTATTTTCTCTGGGGCTACATTAAGTCCTTAGTCTACGTTAACAAGCCAACCAGTAGGGACGATTTCGAGGCCTCCAGTCGAGACACTATTGAGGAAACATCGGACATATTGGACCAAGACATCAAAAATCGGTTCGACGGCTTGAAGCAGTGCCACCGAAGTCGAGGCGAACGTTTCAATGATGTGCAACGACAACACGGCAATATTGGAATTAAGGGCATAGTCGACAACGGTGGTTTTCTATTAACATTAGCACTAGGAGTGTTCAACTCTGACTAAGGCAAGTGCAAACAAATGTATGTGGGTAACGCGAATTAGCTGCTGACGATTGGGGAGGGTAGCATTTTAACATTGCATTCACACTAGAGGTGCTATAGAGTACTAGTACCTGGAAAGACTGGAAGTGGAGTAAAACTAGCCGAAATGATTTCTGTGATATGGAATCGAAATTTCCTTTTTCTGAAAGCAAATCAGAACACTGAAAAGCTGCAAGCAATCAAAGTCTGTGGCGTATGTTTGTTATTTTAAAATAACTCCATTTGTTGACAAGCGTGATTCACCGGGTCGTTTTATGAATATGAAGAGGATTTCAGGTAAAAGTATTCAGAATTGAAGAAGTCGGCACACCACACAAAAAGCTGAGGAGTAACATAGCCTGACCCTACGGCTCGGTTTGCACCTAAAGCTCTGCACGATAGCATGGCCGAGGAGTGGAATATCAGCTCGATGTACTATCCACAAAATTGGCGGACCTACCTCTCGCAAGAACCATATCCCTGTTCAACGTCGCATAGATCACGTGTGTGTACCGTTTTAGCACCACACTAATCGGGACGTACTAGTGCAGCTTCAGGCAAATCGGCAAAGATTTCAGGCAAATCATGGATGGATCGCACCACGATACGCTGACGCGGCGGACTGCTGTAATTACGTAAGGCACTATCTTCTACAAGTAAAGGTTACGCAGATGACATGAACATAGTCGCACGTTCCCAACGTGCAGTGGCGGAAGCTTTTTGTCCATTCGTATAGCGGATCTAGAGCAAGTTGTAGTCTTATTCATGACCTTTCGTACCATCAGCATGTACGTAGTACGGCATCTTCGTTTTGAAGTATATCGTAAGTATAGGGCAGATAAAGCATAGGGTCAAGTAAACTTCCTTGCTGTATTTCAGTACTTGTGGATTTGAATACGTTTGAGATCGTATCTAATTAGAAGGAGTCAACATTTGATGTTGCTTTCTATATAACGTTCCATCTACCGTCATTCTGACTAGGCGTGGACAGCGTTGTTTAATGTTCCAGTTAACAATTCCTTTCAAAATATAAACTAGATTTTACACAATTTTGTAGCAAGTTCATTTATGGTGGACGCTGAGACTGCTTAAAATGTCTTAGTTGTAAGCCCACATGGACTTATTAGCGTCAGTCATGGTATTCGACTTGATCACAGTTTAAACTTGAAAGGATAGTTGACATTAAAATTGGCGTAGACGTATGACCTGCCCCAAAAGTTATTCTGTTCATTCATCATCTCCTGCTCTGTGCTGTGGGGGTTTATCAAACTGCTACGTCGCCTTCGACTTCGCGACTATGAGACAGCAAAACATGGGACGCTTGCTTGAAGGTCGTCAACACAATTGCCTCAACGACCTCAACTAATTTGTATAAGATGAGAGAACCTTGTGGGTTGATGTCCAATTCCATCTCGGTACATGTCATAACCCCATCTAGCTTGCAGAACCACTTGAACAGCCACCGAAACTTATCCCCTTCTTCAAGGAAGTCCTCCTTCAGTTTGATTTAGGGAAAAATAGAGCATCTTCCTATTTCCCATCTAATCAAGACGGAAATACTTCGCCTAGGCGACGCCGAAATCCCGGCGTCTCCCATTCCCCGAAAGGTTATTGTCCCGACGTCGTCGCCACACACAGACGTCACAAGGCCTCCCATCTTATACATAAATTCATGAACGACTGAGCATTTCGACAACAACCCGAATGACCTCATCGACATCCATTCATTTCGTTGTCTCTTCCACATCCGAATGATGCGAGCGCCCACAAGGATGCGATGATTCCCGTCTCCACGGCCACAATACAATAGTTCAGCGAAACTAATAACTTCATTGACAAGCAGAATGAACAAAAAAAAAAAAAAACACCCATACACTCCCCTTCTCAAGGATTCTCGAACACAACAACCATCACAGTCAGTGCAAGGGTTCCCCCGCAGTAATCCTTCGCCTGAACTGAGTGCGAGCGCATTGCGAATCCAATCGATTGAACGCTTGCTCTCTCCTTCTATCGATACTCGCATCATCGGCAGCAGCGCATTTGAATTTCATATTGCAAGCGAACAACATCAGAAGGACGATACCGTTAATAGGATGTTCATTGAGAGCTCTCCTCGAAGTTAATTGAAAATGGAATGTTCAGCACATCACTGCGGCGCTGGCTGGGGGACGAGAAATTAAGTCAGCTCCTCGTCTCCCTCCGTGCGTTCGTATGATGTAATGTATTCATCAGATACACAAACGTTTGGAGGGTGAACGCCTTGGAATTCATGATACATCTCATCTCCACGCGCCGCCCCCTCGCGATGTATCTTAAAATTAAAAAAAGGGAAACTCGGAATATTTGTCGTTGCTATTGATTTTTCTTTTTTTCTGTTTTTCTTCTCCTCGCGTCAGGATAGTGGATCACGTAGAGAATTAGGCAAGCGATGTGCCGTCAGGCCACAGCGTGACTGTCCTCGGCCACGGTTCGGCTTCAAAGTGCTGTTCTAACAGACGACACTTGGTCCTTTATTGGGAGTAACTCGAGCCGCAAATATTCGATTTCAAATAATTGCATTTCAATTTGGTTTGAATTTTATTTCTTTTATCGGTTTCGCGTTCGTTAAGTGGGTTACTGCGGGGGCATGGGGAACGTGCGCCTTGAAGTTGAGACTTGTGTCTGCTGGAATTTTGGGAAAAGCAATGAAGGTACTTAAGAGATTAAAGAAAAAAGAAAAAGGCGGGAATTCGATGTTATGTTTCAGCGCCTGATGCCACAGTCCTCCGACAAGATACTTAGATTGCGCGATTTTGTTTCACGACGTGAAAGTCCAAAATTGTTCTTCTGACAACTTTTGACCTGTCCCCGAGCATGTTGGGCAGTAGAACGCCCTCTTTTTTCAGCCTGAACTGGTCTTATGTGATTGAAGTCGGTATTACGAAATATGCGAGAGATGAGGTAATCTACTCTTAGCTCGTGCCTCTCATCAGTGAACAGTGCCTGGCTCACTTATGAACATCCCCTGTGATCAAACGAGGGATCAAGCTTGATCCTTATCTTAGACCTCATCAAGCTCGGGCAAGAACACAAATACGAACATTTCTACTCCGATGTGGTCTTACGCAAGTGGAACCTCAAAATTTCGCAGTGAAACTGATTCCACGGCATACTGTCAACAGTGTTGGCACATAAAATTTGCAGTTCCGTAGATGCAGAAGAAAGGGGTAGGTGGATAGTGGATAGATAGTGATGGTTCGTCGAAGGAGATCGGTTGTACTCAGGTCATATTTTCCTTGACGCTGAACAGCTCGACAATCTTCAAGCGAGGAGATGTCTGCCTAGCAGCGGCGTTCATATAAGCCCATTCCTACCGGGGTTACCTTTTGAAATTCTACTTTTCAACTAGCCCGAGCCCGAGGCGCTGTCTATGGCTGTCCCGTGTGGTTCAACGTGAGTGCAAGCTTGATGGAAAAGATTCGGGTGTTTGAGAGGGCTTGTCTTAGGACTTGCCTTCGCCTTTACAGAACACCAGAGTCCCAGTACAAAAAATTCTACTCCAATGAGGTATTATACAACGGGGCGAACCTGATACGGACAATTTCCTGTTGAAATTGATTCGAAGCCACACTGCCAGAGCGATGAACTCAGTCAATAACTGGATCTATGGGGCTTACTACCCCAATCCTCAGTACCATGAAAGGGTACGTCACAGTGGCTTCGTCCCCCCAGAAGCTTTTCTCCAATTTAGACATGTACGGTCTGTTGCAAGACATAAATGCGGTACCGCTCATCTTCACATCGCCCGTTCAACTGTGGATGGGCGACTCAACCACGACCGTTCCGTCGCAACCACGACCGTTCCGTCGCACATCGAGCTGAGGAGGGCCTCCTCCGGTTCAGGCGAGTTTGGGTCTGCAAGCGGTCGCCTTCCGGATGGAATCACATACAAGGAACGCCTCGAAAGTCGTGATGTTGATGACATTCGTGTCACGTGACCAAACCATCGAAACATAACCCTTTCCGTACCCCGCGTACTGTTGTGTTTTCCACCCTGTTTCAAAATTGAGCCAGGCTTCGCCAATCCTAACCTTCATTGCAGCATCTGCAAATATGGCAACAAACCTATCGAGTGCACTCTGGAGTGCGTCTGGGAGGATGTGAGAATGTGAGGATAACTATGTCATCTTCCAGAAAAAGACTCTCTCTATATGAAACATTTCTCGCCTTGGCTGCGCTGCGTTGAAATGTGATGAAACGTAATGAAAAGTAGAGGTGACAACACGCAGCCTTGGCAAGGTCCGACTTCTTCCGGATTTCATATTGGAGCACATCTTAAACGAGGATTCTAAGAAAATTGGCAGGTGTGTGCAGACGATTCTTTTTTCTTTATAAACAATTTTTAAATTACAATTAAAATAGGTCCTTAAATAAATATTCTTTTGAAGAGCTGGGAGGTTGCATGTGCAAATAAAAACAATCAGGTAATCTCTTCTTAGACCACTCATGAGGAACCAACTGAAAACCGGGTAATTTTCGTGCTATATTCATTTTCTGGGCTGTTTTTCGGATTTTATCAATAAATATAAAGAATTCAATTATTAAAAAACCTCATGTTTAGGATGTAGCTGACAACGAGCGGGTGGATTTCATCGGCTGGGAGCTTCATTTTATTCACGTATGAATAAAGATGGGATCATCAAGAAAGTCTTACCTATTTCGAAGCACCCGGTTAAAGCCCATTATACCAAAATAGTCTGACCTTGCATTTCTTTAGCCTAATTCTGCAAATCCGCTGGTCGCACAAATATTGAATACACCTTACTCAACGTGTGTGACTCTCCGACGTTCGTCGTCTTGGATTTTACTCCTCCAGGATGGCTTCTCAATGTCCGGGTAGGGCGCAAATACTCCTCAACGTTCAATAGGTTTCTTCAACCAGGATACGTGGCAATGAAAAGCCTCGAATCACTTTCTTCGCTGGTTCTAAGCCTTAGATGGGATCACTGCCATAAAAACATACAAACGGTCATTGCACTACTTCTCTAGTGAAACTAGTGGAGTAACACTACGTCCCCCACTATAATATAATATGGGTGGCGCTACAGCCCGTAGAGGGGCAGGGCCTAGCTTCTCAGCAACCACTCGTGTTGTGCGTGCTATTGTTCTATCACGAGGGACAGTTTTATGCCGATTCCGAACGGCCAAAGTTGAGAAGCTTTTTCTGGACAGTTATACTCTTTGACCATTGTCAGTGACTCGAAAGAGGTGGGGCCGTGAAAAGTATTTCCTGTCGTACCAGGAATCGAACCTAGACAGGTAGGTCCAAATACGTAGGAGTCGACGCACATATCCACAACGCCACGGGCCACCACACGTCCCCCACCATAGTCTAGACATAAATGGCCACACATTCTAATCTGAAATTAGGCGGACACCTTTATTGCCTTTGGGTGAGCGAATGTCATTTCATAATGAACATCCATTTCCTGCCATGTCTCTTTACATGGCATTTCAAAAACAAGTCCCACACCGCAAGGTACATATGAACTAAACCTCTGACAACTTAAGTCTCCCTTTGAAATATTGTTCCCGAAAAAACCATGACATAACCCCAAATTCCACATGTGACCTCAAAACCTTGCAAATCAAAGCTGAAGAAATGGCATTTTGGCAGCAAAGTCACTTCGCTGTAACGACTCCTCGTGCGGATTTATAAATCGTTCATCGATTGACCCAGAATGCGTTTCCTTTACCACATCTCACATCCCGCCGTTGCATGTGTCTTGGCAAGTCCATTAAGGGAAATATAATGATCCATTAGTCGCCACAGAGTGAGACTGCAGAAGTTTTGCGCGCCACCATCCAACAACGAAGAGGATTTACGACGATGTGTCAACTGGCATCCACATGAGGACGCTCCCCAGTAGTTTCTATGCAGCAAAACCGAAACTTCCCGTGGAACATGACACCCAGATGCAATGGCCACCCTTGACTTGGGGCGAAATGCAAATTGCAATGTAATTCAAAATTTATGACTTGCACATGAACATCTTTGTAGCGCGCTCGACTGATACTACAAATTGGTTCAAATTTCAGTTTGAAACTTCAAAAAATCCCTCATTTCGACGATAAGCACGTTCATTGTTCTCGTTCAGAGATTTTCCGATGACTGTGTGTGGATGCGGATGGTTGTGGGCCTCAAGTTAATGCGTTCCTCGAATACAATCCTTTCCGTGACGAATATCAACCGAATCGAGAAGAAAGCAAACACAAACAACTCGGAGTATCGAATAATATTTCACAGATCCCAGCGGCAGCATGCACTCATGCGAGAAGTTTTTTCATGAAATCCCCTCAAAAGGATTTGTTTTTTTCCTTTCTTGTTGTTGTTACTGCCTCCTTTCAGTCTGATGTTCGGCTGAATACATCCCTTTTGTTGGTTCCTTTCCCCCACGCTCGGGCGGAGGGAGAGGAAAAATTATGGAAAGCCACTTTCGACAAGTTTCGAATTGTCGGATCGTTGGGTTGTTGGGATGTTGGATTGTTGGATTGTCGGATTTGCTGGGGGTTTAAGATACATTGTTGGCTGGTGGATGATGTTTTGCGGGGTGGTGGGCGATATGTGTCTCGGGGATGGCAGACGTCATCCGTGACAGTTTGTTGATGTTTAGTTCATTTCTCAAGGATGTGTGTCACTCAAAGTAATTTCATGTGGAATGGTGAATCAAAGGCTTGGTTTTCATGCTCAGTTTCAAACTTGTGATGATTTAAGAGGCGTACATGGCATTGACTGGTGGTGTATTCTTTCCGGTTGATTAATATGGCTGGGGTTTCATCAATCTGGCAACAATGTTGTAACAGACTGATAGCAATTTGTTGATTTACTGGCTTTAATACCTTTCAAAAAGTAGAAACGATGTCAGTCATCTTTAAGACGAGTAGTTTTGTCAGGAGATGAGACTCTGCTACTAAATATAAGCAGGTACATTAAGCAACCATTTACGAATATATCGGAAGGAAGGAAGATGGCATCACATTCAAGGTCTTCTGTTCAGAGTTACCAACGGTTTTCCTCTTCTTGTTGAGCCAGGAGATTCAGACTTATCTTATGAGAGAACTGGTGACCATTCTCTGGATGTGCGCAAGTCAGTTTGGTCGAACAAAATATCCTTTCCTTCCGGACTCCATCCACTTCCTTGTACTGCTCGCTGCGTTTGTTTGTGACCTCTTCAACAGTCAGGATCAAATAACCATTCGATCTGCATCCAGTTCAAATTTTGTTGGCAGATTAAGAGTTTTGTGAGGTAAACCATGCCTTCGAGCTCGAAGTTTTGGTGCAGATTACTTGGACAAGCCGATGTTGCCATGGCGTCGTTTCTGAAGATTAAATTTGCCTTGAGGACTGACTCTGGTGGTACACACTTCAGATCGTCTCGGACATTGAACTTAAACACCCTAGCGTACTTACTTCTTAGGCCTGCGACTAATGGAGGGTATTTAGGACATTATCGATGGGGGGAACATTCTATGTTCCTGCCCGGCTCTGGCATGCCTAAGACATATGTAAGTACTTCAGATTCCTAGGAGCCTGCTTTTAAAATGATTTCAACGACCTAAGCGAAATCTCTGTCGAAAGCTCGCATCGTTTCGTTGCATGCATGCGAGGGATTCCTTCTCAATGATCAAATGTGCCGCCACAGTCCGGGGTGGAACTAAGATTCAACCAAAAAGCCTATCCAGTGTAATCTCTGGCTATTGCCCAAACCAAGTTTATTGAGGTCCTTCTCCACTTGTGTGCACCACTTCAGACACGGGCGTCCTGTGCTGCTTTGTCCCACGGGCTCTGAATCAATGATTCTTCGGGGCAGAGCCAAATAGTGCATGCACTCTACATGACCTAAGCAACTTACGGCGTTGGAACCGTAGATGCCTGTCTAGACTTATGTGGCAGTACTGGCCTTGGAGTTAGTTATTGAATTTTCTCCACTATATGCCATCAATGCTAAGAGGACGATAGTTCGGACGCAAAACTTGTCTCTCGAGGTGACAAGGGATTCTTCATCCGTTTGTGAAATTGTCGATGCCGTCTTTAAATGGATCCTAATTAAATCCCGATCCGATACCAGATCCATGTGCACCTTCTAAGTCACCACAACCGACCTACCGTCTCTTGATATGACACGGGCGCACCTTGCTCCCCCTACACCAAGGCTATGATGTTTAAAGCTGTGTTTAAAATGTACAAACAACAGTGTTTACAAAATTGCAGCAGTAGAGGGATTGACAAAATGAAAATCGTTTGCATTACCGAGCGCCTCTTTTAATACCACACCGCACCGTTAAGCAGTATTTACTATCTCACGCAAATGAATCACATTTTCGATTCGTTGTTTAACGCAAAATTGGACTAATTGGGAGCAAAGCCTCCCCAATGGGAGATCACCCAGTACACGCATCACATATGCCCACGGGGATGTTAAAAGCAAAAATAATCTGCCGCACACACCCAAAATTGTCATAATGACACCAAATGTCAACCACCTACTGACAGATCCGCACACGAGCGGGATGAGGAGATGTGCTCTCAAGTTCGTGTACGCATTAGCCCAAATTAAAATCGTCTACACGTGCCCCTCTTATCATTCGCCAACATCCCCCTACCCCGTCGTCATCCAGCGGATGAAATATTTCAAACGAAATGCTTTTAATAGACGGCAAGGCATTATAATTTGTTTAATCCCTAAGCCGCCCACCACCTTTCGGCGAAGGCAACAATCTCTAAAGGATGACTGCTTTAAATATTTTCGATACCCATTCGCAAGGTATTACCGTTAATCTCTATTAATGTTCTCAACTAAGAGTTTGCATTGTTTTACAAGCAGGCACAGTGGCGCGGTGCGGCGCAGCAGTCAACTTAAACTGGATTATTGGGGGGCTTTTGTGTCGTTGGATACGGCCATAAGCCCCCAGGGGATGTTCGAGTGCGAATTTCTCGAAAATAAAACTTAAGACAGAATCACGGCGTGGGGGGTAAGAAACCGGTAGGAAAATAAAAAGGAAAGACTACAAAAACCGTTGACAACTTCGCTGTTTATTGATTCTCCCCCCTCTCGGCTGCAGCTACCACGACGACAGTTGAAAACCGAAACGTCCACGAACCCCTGGAGAGCGATTTGTACATTTCACTCTCTCACTGCTGCTATCGAGTCGTCGTCACGTCGTCGGTGGGCGAGGGTTGGGCGGATGCTGCTGTGTTGCGGCACTTTTCATTTTGTAGCCCTGCCTCGTGCGCGGGGTAACTACATGCGGTGGGCGGACTTCATGCTGTTCGGTTGTTATTTATATCCCGACAATATTTATGTCATTTGAAGAAATAATTTACGAGAGGATACTTTCAGTTGAATGAGAATTGGAAGCAGAGTGAGAGAGACTTTAAGCCACCCACCGCCACGCTGGCGGGGGGCGAAGGCGGGTCGCAACCCTTTGGCTTTCAGGATGTGCAGGCAATTTAATAAAGTACCAATGAATTAATTTATTCGTAAGGAGGCTGTGCAGTTGAACGGGGGACGTTCGTTTCTGTCTGGTCAGCGGACTGAGTCACGTTTGAGGGGTTTTGGGACCGCTCTGAGCAACGTGTTTATATTTCAAAATGCAGACTATTGCGCTTTTTGCAAACCAAGATGACAGCACGGGGGTTCAATAATTGGGAACAGATACTTATCAAGGCTTGCTTTTGTGCCAAAAGCGATCGCTAATGACATTTGTTAGTCCAGGGTCCTTGGAGGCGCTCATAGATCAGTGGACTAAAGACTTATTTGGAACTTTTGGAGGGGCGACACGCAATGAGGACTTTGGAGGCGGTTATAGTTTGAACAAGGCGGCCGATATTACCGCGGAGTGGTGCTTCAATTCTTCCATATTACGCCAGTCTGCGTTTAAGTGGCAGATCTTAGGCCCGTTTTGGTAATACGCGATTCAGGCGTTGCGATTTGGGCGATTGCCCAAAAGATTCAAACTGCAGTGAAAGTGAGAAATTGTTTTCTTATCCTCCACCTCCTCATCTTTACAACTTCCACAGAAATCTTTTTCTGGGTAATGTCCTGTTGCAACTCTGGCCTATTCACTGAATATTCACAGACTTCTCCAGAAAGGCCCTAGAACACGTGGGAAAGCATACCACTAATCGAAAGGACGTCTGTTCCCACCGATCACTTCTAGAACTATCTGTATAACATCGCAGAGGACCATCCAGTGCTTCATTAGAGCGGTCAGATCTGGAGAAAAGCTATTCGTCAATGGATGAAGAATGAATTCAAATTCAATAATTCCGTCAGTGCTACGTGGAAGTCATTCTCAAACGGAAGAAGGTGGAAAGTGTGGTGTGGTATTTGCTCAACCAATGATGACAATGTTGCAGACAAAAGTCTAAATCAATAGCAAACTCCCAGGATTAGAAATGATCTTTCTACTGATACAAAGGCTTGGCTGTAATCCCCATCCCACCTTTTAGGGCCGTCGCGTCGCACTTATTTATAGTTTACAATGCCGAATACGATATCATACATCGCAACAAACTATTCGAGCAAGTTTGGGATATCAAAAAAAAAACCAAGCAGATCATACTAACTCAGAATGAACTCTTTAAGGGCGTCGGAGGAAGACCGAATCTGCGAAATACACACAAGAGATGGCAAGACAAGACAACTTGATCTTAATAAGTGAGAGCACCGCGCTTGGGCACCATCATCTGGAGTAAAAGTGCGAGGCGTTGGCTAGCATTAGGACGAACAGGGCAGCTATAACCTCGAGGTAGTCAGAGACTTCGTCTATCTCGGCTCCGCAGTGACTAATACCAACAACATCGGTACCAAAATCAGAATAACTTTTGCTAATCGGTGTTTCCTTCGGTTGAAGAGGCAATATGTCTCATCCCAGTCCTGATCTGCGGCAAAGAGGCATGAATAATTTTAAATGAGGATAAAGAGTTCCTTAGATTCCTCAAGACTGCGGGTGATCATTGGTCATGTCTGAATTGTAAGGGCTGCACATGAGTTTGGTCAGGCGGCAAAGTGGCCGGCTCATGAATAATTTGGCTCAGTCCAAAAGAGTCATCGCTTTCAAGCCTACGTGACATCTCAATAGAGGATGACCCCATTTAAGATGGAGCCCAAACCGACTTGGTGTGTGGAATTGAACGCCCAGGCCAGGATCAAACCACCATTCGCGGATGTTGAGAAAATGGTGCCTGACCCAAGCATAGAGTCAACGAACTAAAGGTGGTTCCAAAGGAAGATCGAACTTCCGGTCTAAGGTCTAATTGATCAAGACATCTTAGTGTTGATGAGTGAAGCAGCGTTACTCGATGGGGAGGAAGCTTTAGCTCAGTCTCAGATCCTCCATGTGTCTGCTTGAGAAGTAAGTAAGTAAATACCGAAATTCCGGCTTTTTGGGTATATGTTCCTGGGTTCTGATCTACGGAGCTGATAAAAAATAGTAGAAATGATCACTCATAATCGATATTTCTGATTGTTTCCACATTTTTTCTCAAGTTTCGTGCATTATGGGAAGTGATACAATTACAGTCTTCCCCGCTTAATTGAACCGACCATTTTGTCCGATTGATCCGTGTATTCAATTAACGAAAACTCGCTTAATAGCGTCTCTAGTGCAATTAAACGTTAATCTCTTTATTGAGCCAGTAAGTCCATTAAACGATCTTGTTTAGAAAACTGTGACGAAAATAAGAAACAAGCTAGACAATAGTAGTACTTAAAGGTACTTTATTCCTAAGGATCTCATTTGAGCGAACCATGTTAATGTCGTTTGGTCCAACTCTTTGCACAACCAGGTCCCTCCCCGCTATTCCCCTATTCATCGTACTGTGAGAGCATTTTTTTGTTTGGAGGCGTCTATTATTTTTAATTTCTGTTTGATGGGCAAACTTGTGTATTTTATTTTTTGTTGCCACTCATCTTCGATTTTGTCCAGAAGCATCTAAAGGGTGATTTTTTAGCTATTATCTTTTTGGCAACATTGGTTTAAACAGCTGACGCACGTTTCGTGTTTTGTTTCACTGTCAAACATCTTCAGTTTGGTCTATAATTTAACCATGAATGGTCTTACAAACGAACAACGCTTGCAAATTATTGAATTTTATTTTCAAAATGCGTGCTCTGTTAAGAAAGTTCATCGCGCGCTTCTTCCATTTTATGGTCGGCTCATTTTTGGCTCAATGGGTACGTAAATAAGCAGAATTGTCGATTTTGGAGTGAATATCAGCCAGAAGCATTGCAAGAGCTGCCAATACATTCAGAAAAAGTCACAGTTTGGTGCGGTTTATGCGCTGGTGGCATCATTGGACCGTACTTCTTCAAAGATGATGCGAATCGTAACGTAACTGTGAATGGTGAGGGCTACCGTGAGATGATATCCAACTTTTTTTTGCCCAAAATGCAAGAGCTTGCCTTGCATGACATGTAGTTTCAACAAGACGGTGCCACATGCGACACAGTACGCGCAACAATGGACTTATTTAGGGGCGAGTTCGGTGAACATTTTATTTCACGTTCGGGACCGGTCAATTGGCCGCCTAGATTGTGCGATTTAACGCCTTTAGACTATTTTTTGTGGGCCTTTGTTAAAGCTCATGTCTATACAGACAAGCCCGCTTCAATTGACCCATTGGAAGACAACATTGAAGCATTTATTCGTGAGATACCGGCCGAAATGTTGGAAAGAGTATGCCGAAATTGGACTAAGCGGATGGACCATTTGAGGCGCAGTCAAGGTCCACATTTGCATGAAATAATCTTCAAACATTAAATTATATGGACCGTACTATCGATTCAAATAAAGATTTCATGCATTTTTCTGAATTTTATGTGTTTTTTTTTTTAAAAACTTTCCTATAGCTTTTAAAAATCACCCTTTACAACGAGATGTTGTGGGTTGGCTAAAAAACCCTTTGCATATATCAGATTTTGCTTTAAATATGCATATGCATAATGCTTTATTTTCATACATACTTCTTAAGGCTATAGAGCAGCTCCAAGTTGCTCTTAGATCGCTGAATTGCTGAAATCAAGGGGCAATGGAGGTAGAAGTTGAATATCTCTTTACTGAATAATATCTGGTTTTGTCAAAAAGACCGCGCTATTCGAAAAACGCTGATCAATTAACCGAACACTTTGGATGTATTCAGCTTGTTTGGTACAAAATTGTAAGGTCAATGAGGCGGGTAAATCAATTATACGGGACTCAATTAACCGTGCAAATACGTGTATAGCTTATATAGGAAATATTCGAGCTCACTTTCTTCATTCAATTAAATGGAAAAATCAATTAAGCGGGGACCACTGTACTCCGAATTTTCTTGTTATTTTGAACAGTGTTTTTAAAAGTAATATCAATCACATGGTGACAGATGATGTTTCAAAATAAACGAATAGGTTTCAAATATTTTCTATAATCCTTAAATGATATTCTTTCAGGCTGTTACATTTAAAAAACGATTAAATTTAGGTTTTTTTTATGTAAAAGTACTCTGTCACAAGGCAAAGGACGACCAGAGGATTGTAATTCTAAAAACAACCCCACCTGGTTGAAGTATGGAAATGGTACATATATAGACGAGTCGAAATCCGACAACAACGTAGGGTCTGGAGTGCTAGGACCAAGATGTAGCTTACACAATCCTCTATGCAAGGAAACAACAATATGTCAAGCTGAACTGTTTGCAATCAACGAAGTCGCCCATCGAATTAGTGCCAATCACATTAAAATATATATATTTTCGGACAGCCAAGCGGTTCTTGAAGCGCTATTGAGGTACCCATTTTTTAGGCTGCCTGAGATTGTCACAAAACACTAAACATGCTGGCAATAAGATAAAGCTGATTTGGGTGCCAGGACATGAAAACCATACAGGTAATGAAAAGTCTGATATACACGCCAGGGCAAGTGCTCAGACACCCTTCATTGGGCCCACCCCCATTTATGGATTCAATAAGACAGGCACAAACCTCCATTTACATAAATGAATAATTAAACAATGGAACCAGTTTGAAACAAAGCTACAATCCCAAACGAGCCAAGGAAGCTCTAGCGCTTAAAAGGGCTGACCTAAGTATACTATGAGGAGCATTAACAGGAAACCGATCCATAAAATGGGGTTCACCCATACAGAAATATTCAGGCATAGTGGCTAGGTTAAAAAAAACATACTAATAGACTGACCAAGCCTTCTCCGAGAAAGATTCAAAACAATAAGCCGAACATCCGTGACAGGGAAAGACTTTCAAGAAATCCCATCTAGAGATTTTGTAAAATTCCTAAATGCTGCACTCAGATCCTAGGACAAAGGTACAATAGATCTTCATGGTCGATCTTAAGGGCCGATGTTGATTTTGAATAAAACACAAATTATTTAGGAAATTGTCATTTCTTTTTATCGAGATAATATTGGTATGGTTCAATTATGTATGGAACAAAATATCGGCCAAATGCGGCACACCTCCATCCGATGGTCCAAATTTTCGATGACGCTGAAGCATAATTGAGGTTCTATGCCGTTAATGTGCCGAATTATCTCATCCTTTAGCTCTTGAATTGTTACTGCCTTATCGACGTACACCTTTTCTTTCAAATAACTCCAAAGAAAAAAACCTAACGGTGTCAAATCACATGATCTTGACGGCCAATTGACATCGCCACCACGTGAGATAACACGGCCATTGAATTTGTCGCGCAAAAGAGCCATTGTTTCGTTAGCTGTGTGGCAAGTGGCACCGTCTTTTTGAAACCACATATCGTCCACATTCATATCTTCCAATTCGGGCACAGTAACTGCCTGACCGGCCTCATTTTGGAAAAAATACGGCCCGATGATGCCGCCAAACACCAAACAGTCACTCGTGGGTGCATTGGTTTTTAGACAATCACTCTTGGATTATCATTCGCCCAAATGTGGCAATTCCGCTTATTGACGGATCCACTGAGGTGAAAATGTGCCTCATCACTGAAGATGATTTTCTTCGAAAATTGATCACCCACTGTTGCCATTTCTTGCCACCATTTTGACCATTGACGGCGCTTGAAATGGTCAAGAGGCTTTAGTTCTTGAGTCAATTGCACCTTGTAAGCGTGTAAATGCAAGTCTTTATTCATAATGTTCATCAACGACGAGCGTGAGAGGTGCAATTGTTGGGCACGACGACGAGTTGAGGTGGACGGCTCTTCAGCCACACTATCGCGAACAGCAGCAATATTTTCTGCAGTACGAGCTGTACGAGCATGTACTGGTGTTTTCACATCTCCTACAGACCCGGTTTGCTCAAATTTTTGAACGATTTTTCCGATTGTACGCACATTTGGACGATTAAATTGACCGAAAAAATCACGAAGTGCACGATATGCATTTTGATTTGAACGCCCATTTTCATAATAAGCCTGAGTAACTTTAACGCGTTGCTCGATTGTGATCTTTCCATGGTTCAAATTGAGTTAGTCCGAAATTGAGAAATGTCAAATGAAATGCAGAAAAAAACTTGATGTTTAGGTGTGGTTCACATTCAACATCGGCCTTTAAAATTTAACCACCCTTTAGTAACTTTGTGCACATTCAACATCGGCCTTTAAAATTTAACCACCCTTTAGTAACTTTGTGCCACACTCCGATTTCTTCAATTAAATTCATTTCAATAGATCTCATTTTCAGCGACCCGTATGATCGACTACAAAGGTAGCGGGGGTAGAGCACTCATGAGAGATCTTCAGGCCACTCCATTCTTCGCCGTCGATCTAACCACCTAGTCCTGGGTCTGCCAAGCGGTCGCCTACCTAATGGAATCGTATTTTGTGATAATGGGGACATTCGTGCCATGTGGCCAAGCCATTAAAAGCATAGCTTTTCCGTTCGAAGAAACAGCTGCTCTACTTGAGCTCATCGCGTACTGCCGTGTTTGTCACCCTATCAGGGAAATAAGTCCCAGAAGGACGAAGACATTTCGGCACCTTGTATACGCGATATTATTCTTTACCCACATTTAATGACTATTTGTGAAAGTTGGTACAAATACTAAGTTAAACACCGTTAAATTGTCTTTGACACCAAGCTCAGCCTGCCAGATTTCAGCCGATTCAAACTTGACAATGCTTGCCAAACCCTGCAGGAAAGTTCGACATTTCTTTCCCACCTGCTTCAATCGGCGTTCATCCCAGCATCAGCACATAAAGCAAAAAATCTTTCGAACTTTCGTCTGGGAGGATGTGATGATAATAAAGTCATCTGCAAGAAGATGACTTACCCTCAACTCGGCTACGCTGCAACATCCTCATATCAATTCTCAGGCCCTCGACCCATGGAGGGTCTGATCCTCAGCAATAGCTGCTTTCCATTAATGACGATGCAATATACAGCAAAAATAAAAATAAAGGTGACAAGACTCACACTTGGCGAAGTCCAACGGCCACGGTGAAACGTGTTGGTTTAGCTGCATTAACCCGATCACAGCACCTACAGTGGGTGCATAGACAATGAATGACCTTCAAAATAGGGCTATCCATCCCATACTCCTGCAGAACACAATATGCCGAAACAAATCAGGTTCTAGACTTACAATTTTGTTTTCAGCATCGTCTTTCTGAAATACAAGATTTGCTTCGTTCCTAGTGAAGAATGGTCCTTGGCGGTCTAGGGCTCCGAATCATGACAATATCCTCCGCATTATCGATATCGATCCGCTTCGTGGAAGCCACCCACAACCCACAAAACGGTGAGTGAAACGAAGAGTCTCGAGAAGGACCAACATGCACTTTATCAAGTCGGACGACCTATTGTCTGAAAATGAAGAGAAACAGCCCAAATATCTTTAATCTGTTTACTAGTAAACCAACATCATCCACTTTGCGACCTACAGCCTCAGTGTCTGAAAAGGCTACGAGTGAATATTGCTTTAAAGTTGTGACCTCTCTACAACGAACGATCAACAAAAACGAACAAGCATTCCTATGCCTAACTAAACGTAGACTTTTTAAAAAAAAAAAAAACATTCACTAAAACCATACATTTTTCTGTGAGTTCAAAATTGATTCAACTACCACATTCCTAGCACACTCCATGCGAACCCCATTTCGCAAATCCTTTTCAAATCTTTATCTCGGTGTCTCCATCGATTAAGGACCGTGACCCGATATCCCTCCTCCATTAATATCAATCAGCCATCGGCACACACCTACGGACGTCGCGTCGTGCAATCAGACTTCCGTCTTCCCAATGGGAATCCTTATAATCCCCATTGAGTGCTAGACGTGCCAACCAAATTCGCATACAGCTTAGTTTAAGCCCCAAACAACAACAAAAACACAGAAGAAATAAATATATTTTCTCATTCGCCTGCGGTTGTAGTGCTCGGTAGTATTTGCTTATTTCACAGCAATTAATTGGATTCGTCCCGGTCGTCTGGTCCTTGGTAGCGATTCTTTGCATTTTCACGAGGACATCAGCCCACAGTCCGCACTCTAGTGATTTAGTTATGAAAATGAATTTGTAAAATGTTTTCCACGAAGTGATCACTTAGCTGGAGTGGACGCGTGGGTGTGGGTGGTGGGTGGAAAACAATTCGGGGAATGCGCCCTTGTATGGAAGCGATGAAGGTACACAGCCACCAAGTGCTATTCCCAAAGCGATCGTTTCAATTAGCTAAATGCATGTCCTCTCCATTTCAATGATTGTCTCCACAAGGGTATCGTCCACTGACCCCGACTGATGGCAGAGTGCAAGAGCATCCCTTGCCGGCAGGTGGAGATGGGTTAAGTACCCTGTTGACGATGTAATGTGATGTTTGAGGATGACGGGATATGGCGGGGGGTGAGGATGTAATTTGATGTGGTTTTGAGTCAAGGAATGTCTGAGAGACCACGTACGAAGGTGTACTCCTTGCAAATAAAGCCAAAGAGGTTGACAAACACATCGTCCAATGGATGTGGAATGCATTAATGGACTGGCTCTGTGAGCGCCGTCTTCATCACGCCATTAACCGCCGCCGGTTGTGGATGCTATGCAACATGTGGCAATGGATTCAACTGAGCTGACAAGATACTAGCTTCAATCCCCAGCACTCGGTGGATCGGTGGAATGTCTCAAATAGTGCCGACCTGAGTTGTGTCTGTCTAAGCAGTTGCAGTGAATAATCGAATTCAATCCGCGTCGTCATCGCCAGTAGACTTGATAATTTAATAACCGCCTTCATGTGACCTCTGGGAACTGAGATTTTCATTTACGTGTTGCTTCCTGGGGTGAGTGCCACTGCGACTGCGACAAAGATCCTTAAGCTCGGCAACATCATATCCGTCGTAACAATTTCGTCAGAACACCGAGGCAGGGATGAAATGGCTGGGTTTCCTTTCGTGGGAAAACGCTGAATAATTCATTAGAGACGCGGCACTGGTTGCAAACGATATGGTTATCGCCGAGTGCTGGCATTTCTATGAGAGTACATCCGTTTCGCATAGGGGTTGGATTGGATACCTTTCACTGCCGGGGTGGTTGGCCGTATGAGTGTGGTGTGTTCGCCATTTGTACTGTCACATGGTAAAAGCTGGATTTAATGATTTCCCTAGGGTGTGCAGATGCGGTGAGGTTATTGCCGACTGAATGGTGGATGAGGTTTGGGGGACTTGTTGGCGTTTTACTGTTGCAAGTCGGTTTATGAAGGAAGACGATGCGTACCTCGTAAGGTGATTATTACTAGGCCTTGGGGGAAATAGGCGTGTAATCCTGGATTTTGTTGAATGTTTGTGAATTGATTTCAATGATGTGGTACTTATGTGGGAGTTAAGTCCCTCCTAAATACGTACTTCGTCGGGATTGTCTATAACAACCTCTTCGGCCAGAAGGTTCCACTTTGGAGCGCACACCATTTCGAGAGGAAGTCCTAGATTTCGGAGGTGCTTGGCAGGAATCAAGGATTCCTTTCCATTAAGGAATTCGACATCGAAGACTTCAAGGAACACCATCATCACCCAACATTGCTTGGCGGATTCTGAAAAAAAACCGTGGAAATGTAATGTAAGTGTAATCAATGTCGATTTCAAGTTATACTTTACAGCGTTTATTGTTTGAGTTCCATGTCCCCACCCCAGACAAATCCAAACCAAATCTGATGCAATCAAATTGGACACTTTGCGGAAGGGGTACTCAAGGCACGTTAGCAAAGCCCATCCTTCTGGTGATGTTAATGACTAAACAAGGTCAAAGAGTGACCCTTCTACGGGGAAATCGGAGAAGTCTCAGAAGCCTTCAGATTCATGATAATCGACTCCGAAAACATTAATCGTTCTTGAGAAAGCGGATTGATTCTTTAAATGTTTGGTTTTTAATTGTTAAGTGTAGCGTGGTTTCTACGTATTCCTCATCTCCGCAGCTCCGGCAGAAGTCGTTCTAATTGGCTCCTATCTTTCTCAACCCGGTCCAATATAGAAAATCGGGTTACTGTTGGTCAGCAACTCCTGCCCGAGAACCTAACCCTAGCTCGACTTGACGGTCTACATTACATCCACCACAGACTTTGCTAACACAGCACAGTGCCAATTTCCATCCAGAGAGGACTGGAAAACCCAATCACTCGTCTCTGAATAGCAATTTCTGATCTACACAGACGGATCCAAGCTAGATCACGGTGTAGGCTCTGCGGTTTTCTCGGCGGACTTCAATATTTCGAACTCTTACCACCGACCAGATCACTTTATCAGAGAAGAGTGTAAACTCCTCAGTAGTAGCTGCCCCTATGGTAGAGCTGCAGCGATCTGCATACACAGCCGAGCAGCCATAAGGGCCATCTCCTCAGTATACACTTCCTCCAAATTGGTGCAACCGTTTGTAGCAGGCCAGTAGCAGGTGTAATATAACTCTCTTCTGGGTCCCAGGCCAGAGCAACATTGAGTGAAATGAGATTGACAATGAACTGGCCAAGCAAGGAGCTTCCGTTTTTAGCTAGTAGAATGTGGACAAAGTTAGTCAATCAAAGATGGGATAGACCTGCCTGGCTATTTATATAAGGATAGATAAGCGGGCAGTCTCCTGGATAGTTTTAACTTCTGTCTGGAATACACTGCAGTGGTTAGGCAGTCGAAGGGACGGAGAGAAGGAGATCTCTGACGAGCTGACGAATTTTCGCATTCTTGATTATTTCCACGTAACCTGGGCTGTGTACATCGAGTGTGTCATTGTCGGTTTCAGTTCCAATCTGGGGCCGAGGACTCTCTTGCAAGCACACATGGCTACCACCGCCTTCTTAATAAAAATAATAATACGGGTGGGGCTACAGCCCGTAGAGGGCCAGGACCTAGCTTCTCAGCAACCACTCGTGTTGTGCGTGCTATTGTTCTATCACGAGTGAAAAGGACCTACAGTTTTATACCGACTCCGAACGGCCAATTTTGAGAAGCTTTTTCTAGACAGTTATACTCTTTGAACATTGTCAGTGACTCGAAAGAGGTGGGGCCGTGAAAAGTATTTCTTGTCGTACCAGGAATCGAACCTACACAGGTAGGTCCAAGAGCGTAGGAGTAGACTCACATAATCACAACGCCACGGGCCACCGCCACCTTCTTAATACGGTCCTTAATATTTGGTTTCCAGCTTAGTTTGTTGTCTATTATTACGCCTAAGCATTTGGCTTGACTAGTGAAACTTTGTTACTTATTTTTCAGCTTTTTTCTTATTCAGAACGAGCTCGGTTTTGGACGGGCTTACATCTAGACCTGCTCTTTCTGTCCACTTTGCCAACTTATTTAGCGAAGTTTCCATAATAATAAAATAATAATAATTCAACAATATTTATCTGTGGGCTCATAGACTAGAAGTCAGAGATAATCTTAGTCAATTATCTATGCTTGACTTGGACGCCCTAGAGCAGGTATATCAAACAACACTTTCAAAAAATAAATTATTTAACAAAACAATATCAAAGCAACGTTTTAAATTTTATTAGAAAAAAGAAGACGCTGCTCGCATGTACCACAATTTTTGGAAATTTGGCCCGCACACTGAAATGAGTTTGACAAGCCTGCCCTACAGAATTCGCTAGAGTGACTAATAGCTCCTAAGCTATGTGTACAGGGAGGGCCATCTAGTGGTTTTTTTTGTTGAATCATAGGTTATTTTGACACTGACAGCTGTTGCCGCTCGAAATATTGACTGAAACTGTCTTTCTTACTTCCGCGGAACGAAATGAGTCACTTTAAGCTTGAACAACTTTGGGAAATATTGAAAACTTATTTCCAAAGCGAGTGCTGTGTAGCCCAAACAGTACGTTTTTTGAAAAGATGAAGTTTTGCTCGAAATTAAGCACCCACCGTGACTGCTGTATGCAAGTTTGTGCAAAAATTTCGTGAGACTGTTATGCTAGTGGACAACTTTCAAGGCCCCCGTCGTACATAGATGAGAATGTGGCTACTATGGCCGAGATTGTGAGAACAACAACTCGCCATCAATCTCAACTGTGGGCGTTACAAAGCCATGTTAACCGACTTTTATTTTAGAGAAATTGAAGACTTGGATTTGGACGACCTCTGGTTCATACAGGATGGTGCGCCATGCCACACAGCCCAAACCAATCGATCTTTTGCGCACAAAATTTGAAACTCGTGTTATTAGCCGTTTTGGCGATGTCAGTTGGCCGCATCAGAGCTGCACTTTGACATTCTTTTGTAGAGACCCGTGAAGTACCGGTGTTATGCTAACAATTCGGAAACGATTCAAGCACTTAAGGCCAATATCATCCAAGCAATCCGTGAGCTACAGCCCGAAACCATCAACAAGGTCTTGGAAAATTGGGTTGACAGAATGCGCTACTGCAAAGCCAGCCGAGGCAGCCACTTGAACAACGTTGTATTTCATAAATAATTGGAATGTTTGTTCTTACCAATAAAGCCATAATACATGAAAAAAAGCTAATTATGCTAATTTTATTGCATTTTTAAAAATAAACTTGTATTTGGCCCACCATGTATGTATGCTTGTGCTGACAAGTAAATTGATGTTGATAAAAAAATCGACTACTCTTCCGCATAAAATCTAAGCTCTACTCTGTGCTCTACTGAACAGATTTTTTTCCCAACATCGAACACACTCCCACATCATTGAGTAAGTTTTCGTCTCCCTCCGCCTCCGGTCACCATCCGCACATCTCGTTTCTAATCCTCGTCATTCTTCAGCACTAAGCAGACAGCTCTGTGCGTCGTCAAATATTTACTCGTGTGCCTCGTGCTCTCCGTTTATTCAAAAACTCATTTGCATCAAAAAAACAAATGTTTCTCAGCAGTAAGCCCCCACGAGCTCAACGCAGCCTCGAAATGTTAATTACTCTTACATTGAACCGCATATTTATCGTTCGCTGCATACCTTCGCTCCGAAATAGATACAGAAGCATCCCGAATCAGTGCTCGTCCACTTTGCGCTGTGTTAGCAAACAAATTTTGAAATGTTTTCCCTCCACCATCGCCGCACCACCGCTCCGGGGGACTGTGCTTCGCTCAAATTGCTCTTGAATTGTTTGCTGATCTCTTGATCGAAAAATTATATGCCTGGAAGATATTGGAAAACATCCCTGGGACAAACAAAAGGGGTGAATCCCGTGACGAAGGGAGTGCAACCAACAAATGGAGTTATAACTTTTTTTTCCTCTTGCTCTGCCTGCCACCGGTCGTCTTTCGATGTCTCCCTGTTGGCGTTGGGCTTCCTCATACTCAGGCGCGGCACATCCTTGAGGGGAGTAGAGCTCGGGAAGGCGATGCATATCGCTGTTTTGCAGAGCGAAGCATTATTTTCTCTTGTCCTCCCATTTATCCCTGTAATTTGGTTTATCACTTGGTTTTTGTTGCTGTTGCTGTTGTTGTTCATCCCCCTTAAACGGCAGGTTAATAATACCGATGATACACATCGTCATCAACGATGTTGTCGTCGTCGTTTATTCGGTATTCGGTTGTCTCCTGGTCGCCTGGTGTTTAGTGGTGCTCCGGAGGAATTGCTCCCGTCGAATCGTTGTCGTTAATTGAATTTGAAGCAAACAGCCAGCCTTTCAAGGATTTAATAGGCACAAAGTAGTCCCGTGGAACTCTTGTGATAAATTGGTTTCGACTTAATTAAATGAAACGTTCATTTGAAAACTTAAAAAGCGAGAACTTCTGCCATTGTCTGCTTTCCTGCGTGGCGGCAACCAAGAGCGATGAAGGATTTCGATTAATTTCGAAAAGGGGACATTCGCCTGGACTGGTGAGATTGGAAAATCGTCTTTGCGCGGAGGATGTGGTGGCATCTTCAATTATCATTTGTTTTCTATGAATCATCATTTGAGGACTTTAATGTCATGTTCGAGCATTATTCCGTTGGTATGGTTACATTGCAAGGACACCCCTTTGATGAGAGAAGCGATTCCTGTTCCAGACTTACATGCTAGCCCGAGTTATTGCCATCGACACGTGCGACTTTAGTCTGACCATCATGATAGCGTGGCAGTCACGCTTCACAGTCGCGTATCAGTTCGAATCACGTTTGTTTTTGTTTTTTCACACGAATGGCCGTCTTGATTGAGTTTAATACATCCCCGGATACCCTTTCATTTATCAGGTGCACACTACATGGAAATGGGCGATTGCTGTCTAATAGTTTAGGTTTAATGAGACTGTTGAGTTGTTTGGGTAACTTCTGGCCGGGTGCATTCTGCTGTATTTAAGGTTGTATGACGTTTCAATTAAATCATATCGTGACACATACCATCCCCGAATTTAGAAAATCAAACAAATTCGGTGTTATTTTGTGCCAACTGCTTGTGTAATGCTTCACCTAAACTTTTTGAAGTGAAACTCCTATACTCGAGAATTTTTATGTTACGAAAATCGACACGTTTTTTATACAAACGAGATAACGATGCAACTTTTTATCATGGACGAAAGACAACAATATCGAAGGTCACCTTGTAAGAGGAGCCACAGAGACTCAATTTAATGAATATAAAGAATAAGATGAATGATAATAGACAGACTCCTCTTAGATTTCATTAGTGCACGGAGACTATCTATATGTTCTTTAAATTGTCAAAGTCTTGCAGCTCACAAAGCAGATCTCACAGACGTGGTAGTGCAGCGGTCAAACATATTACTTCTCTCGGAGACTTTGCTGAAGGATGAGGGCAATATGGACATACCAAATTTGAATTGCGCCGTACGATTCAGGCTTCCCAATATTCGAGCAGCAGAAGTGGCGGTATACAAAAATGCTGTCAAAAAAATTGTAACTCCTCATATACCTGTCGATTTGAAACAAGCAAATATACTGTCTGTGAATACTTCAGAAATCGGCGACATACGCGCTGCTGACAATTTTGATGGTGGCCGTATAAAGGGTGATTCATCGTGAGGTTTGATTTATAATATAAAATAACACACATACATTTGAAAGTGAACTTAAACCTTTTATTATCGGTTAGGAGAACAATTCATGACATTTACTTTTTGAAAACGATATCATGTAAAGGTTGGTCACGACTACATTTGAGGTGGTCCTTTCGGAAGGTCCAATTTTGGGCGACTCGTTCGAGCATAGCGTATGGTACCTCGCGGATAACACGAGTAATGTTGGCTTCCAAAGCATCGATCGAGCTGGCTTATTCCAGCAGACCTGAGCCCTAAGAAAATAGTCCAATGGTGTCATATCGCACGATCTAGGCGGCCAATTTACCGCAGCAATACGTGAAATTAATGCCAAAATGATTTCTTAACAAGTCCATTTTTTCATGCGCTATGGCTGTATGGCTCGTAACTTCGTCTTGTTGAAACCAGAGCTCACCAAAACCATGTGAATTAAAGGTTGCCACTGACGGTAGCAATCTGATTTGCCTCATTTTAGAAAAATGGGGACCAATGATTCCACCAGACCATAAACCACATCATACACTTGTTTTTAATGGATGTAATGGTAGCTATTGATACTCTTCGGGATGCTCATCAGCCCGAATATGGCAATTTTGTTTATTAACATAACCATTGAGCCAGAAATGGACTTCATCACTAAACAAAATTTCACAATAAAACAGAGTTTTTCCAGAGCCCTTTCACTGAAAATCTGACGCAAATTCAAGTCGCCTGTCTTCAATTCTTGCACAAGATGAAATTTTGTACGCTTTTAGGCCGAGATCCTCACGTAAAATACACCAAATTGTCGAATACGCCAAGCCAAGCTGCTGGGAACAACGACGAATCGATTCGCCACGGTCTTCGCGTAAACTCTCAGCTATAGCTGCTCTAGTCTCTTCTCTACGTATCCACTAATGCAAACTGGGACTCAAATTTGCGAATCGTATTGGCAATAGTGGTTTCAGTAGGTCGATTATGCGCACCGTAACTTCCTGGTATATAACGAAAACCATTTATCACAGAACGCTGATATTCGTAACACAGCTGAACAATTTAGAGACGCTGTTGTGGTGTTAGTCTTTCTATGATGACTTGCCAAACGATAGTGAACAATAATGACAAACCAGTTTGATAGGAATCACGCGTGATCTGTCAAAAAAAGCCTATTGAAAATCAAACCCTCCCTCCAAGTTGCTTTTAAACAACACAAGGGTATCATTTGGCGCACTTTTACACCCTGACTCTTACGTTTCAAATGCTCTATCAGCACGGGACTATATCCGTGTCATCTCCCTGTGAAAAAGGCTTTTGATAAAATCGGTATACATCTGGTTTTGAATAAAGGATAAAAAGTTTGGAGTTAAGTCTATAATATTTAATTATATAGAATCCAATGTTCTACTCCACACAATGTACGATGATGTAAGAGAATTCCGTCCCCCCGACCTAGACGAAGTCAAGGTAGCTATATCGAGACTAAAGTCGAACAATGCTGCTGGTGCAGACGGACTGCCTGCAGCACTTTTTAAAGCAGCTGGAGATGAGATGGTAGGGTACATGCACCAACTCATCTGTAAGATATGGTGGTTGGAGGAAAGCATGCCCGATGAGTGTAACCTCAATATCGTTTGCCCGATCCACAAAAAAGGAGACCCCTTCAACTGCCAAGGAATAAGTCTCCTAAACATCACCTACAAGATCTTCTCTGCCGTTTTGCTAGCGCCTGAAACCATTCGTGAATAACCTGATAGGTCCTTATCAGTGCGGTTGCAGGCGGGGGAAGTCCGCCAAGTCACCAACTTTTCACACTACGGCAGATCCTGGAAAAAACCCAAGAGATGCAAATCGACCGCACCACCTATTCGTCGATTTCAAGGACGCATACGAGAGCTATACGACGCCATGTCTAGTATTGACATTCCTGCCAAGCTCGTCAGGTTGTGCAGGATGACGATGGAGAACTCTCGCTGCTCCATCAAGGTCGGTAACAAACTCACCGAGACCTTCTGACATTGAAGGTTTTAGACAAGGCGACGCGCTGTCATGTGACTTCTATAACATCATCCAGAAGTTCGTACAATTGCTAGCATACGCGAACGACATTGACGTGACTGGTCGAACACAGCGAGCCGTCAATGAAGCGTTTGCTGGTATTGAAACGGAGGCTGCAAAAATTAGGTTTAACAGTGAATGACGGCAAAGCGAAGTACATGCTGTCATCGAGAAAGAACACTTGGCCAGAACGTCACCGTAGGCAGCTTTAACTTCGAAGTAGTTAAGGACTTTTTCTACTTTGGCTCCCAGGTAAACAGTACAAACAACATCAGTACCGAGATTAAACGCAGAATAACTCTTGTCAATCGCTCTTTCTTTTGGCTCAAGAGGCAATTGAGTAGTAGAGCTCTCTCTCGTAGGACCAAGCTAACACTATACAAGACCCTCATCATCCCTGTCCTGCTCTATGGCGCAGAAGCCTGGACAGTCTCAAGAGCGGATAAAGAAGTCCTTGGTCTTTTCGAGAGAAAAGTTCTGCGTTCCATCTTTGGTCCTGTTTGCGTTGATGGTTTTTGGAAAAGAAGATACAACCATGAACTGTACGGGCTGTAGCCTAGTCAGGCGTCTACGGATTCAGTGCCTATGATGGCTAGGCCATGTAGAGCGCATGGACAACACTGCTCCAGCCAGAAGAGTCTTCGACTCCGAACCAGTGGGACAACGAAATAGAGGACGCTCACGAAACCGATGGCATAAGGACCTCAACCAAATTGGTGCGCGAAATTGGAGACAGCTGGCTCACGATGGTGCCAGCTGGAGAAGCTTGTTGACTGAGGCCCAGGTCCACCCCGGACTGTAGTGCCACTAGAAGAAGAAGAAGAAGAAGAATCCATCCTCACACATTGTTAGGACCAATAATTGTTTCCCTCTTGTAATGGTATCCCTCAAGGACAAAGTTGGGAATAAAATTTAACAAAAAAATTAAATTTCTCATTACTTGTAATTGTGTTTGAAGAACTTCAATTACCCATTGCATGAAATTGACTAGCTCAGTTACTTCTAAATCAATTACGTTCTAGTAATTGGTATAATATGTAATGGTGAAAATGCTGTAATGACTGTAGTAAGTGCGGAAAATATGACCAACCCTTAACATTTTTCACAATAAAACCATGAATTTAATCCGAATTATTAGATTCAGCCCTTAAACATTATAATGGTAAGAACAAAAGAATATACATTAAAAATTAAAGGAGTTTCGTTTTCTGGTTTAAATAAAATATGTGTTTCTAATATGGCCTACCCTGCTTTTCAATGTTTGACTGAAGTAAAACTCTTGTACAAAATACTGTTGCTCGTTGCCTGGACAGTCTTCATGAGCTAATATTGTACCCAAGCTTCGCCATCATTATAGTCAGAGTACATGCTGGCGCAATGGATGCATCTAGCTTCGGGCTGTTTATGCTTATCAGGGATTGGATCTATCCTGTCGCCTGCAAGTAGATTGTCCTCACTTTCGTTTGTGAAGACTGGGTTTTGGGATAGCTTTTTCTATGGCATGCTTTCTTCATAATTTTTCCCATACATCAAATCTGGCCTATGGCCATATTGTTTCTACTAATGTTCAAACACACTTCATCAACTTTTTTATGATTCGATATCACTAAAACTTAAAGTTGGTCAATACGAAATAATAAAATTGTCGAAGATTCGCTGTTAAAACTCTTATCAAAACGTACTAAAAAACCACAATTAAATTATCATTGGTAGGTAGTAGGCGCTTTTGCTAACCCATGGCTCCTGGATGAGGGCAAAGTCTTCTCAGTTCTTAAGGAGACTGAGAATGAGGTTTGCAGATGCTGCCTTAGAATTGCGTAGATTTATCTACACCACCCTTATGACGTCAGATCTCGTTTATAGTAACGTTGCCCCCCGCTTCGGATGACTCGTCACCGGAATTCTCCATAAAGAGCATTATTTTCTACTCACTAGCACAGCCGGGGGCTTGGAGGTGCTGGCCTCTCTGGCTTCGTCCGCCTCTTCCGCTTGGTCTCTGTTGACCTGGGTCATCCCAAACTTCAGTTCGAACTTCTTAACCTTCAGTATCGATTCCTGATTGATAATTAAGGAAACAAGTCTTACCGTACTGAAGGCACCAAGACTCAGCTCTGCAGTTTTGCTTAGCATCCACCTTTCGGCTCCATTTAGCAGGACTGGCAAAATAAGAGGTTTGTAGAGCATGATTTTCGTCCCTCGAGTCAGGAGTTTTGAGCCCAGTTGTTTTGACAAACCGAAGTAGCACCGGTTGCCAAGGGCGATGCTATGACGGATCTCCACTGTGATGTCGTTTGTGAAGTTCACGCTTGCGCCGAGGTAGACAAACTCCTTTACTACCTCGAAATTGTTTTTTGGTCGACAGCATATATTTCGTTTTGTCCTCATTGATCTTGAGACCAGTTCGTTCCGTCTGTTCTTTAATCGCCGTAAAAGCCTCCACTACGGCACGTTGAGAACGCCCGACGATGTCGATGTCATCTGCGTACCCCAACAGTTGGACCGACTTGTAGAAGATAGTGCCTTCCGTGTTTACAGTTGCCCTCCTATCTTCTCCAGTACCAGATTGAAGAAGTCACACGACAGCGCACCTCCTTGCCGAAATCCAGTGCAAGTTTCAAACGGCTCGGAAGTCCTTGAGCCGAACTGCACGGTGCATCACGTATGTGGTAGCGTGGTGCAACACAATCGGATCAGCTTTTCCCGCGATCAAGAATTCGGCCATCGCGTCGAATAGCTCCCTGCGATGAATGCTGTCGTATGCGTCTTTAAAATCGATGAAAATGTAGTGTGTATCGATTTGAAACTCGCTGGTCTTCTCCAGGATTTGCCTTATTGGTCTATAGTCGATTTGTCGCGCCGGAAGCCGCACTGGTACATGCCGATTAGAACGGTGCAAAACGGCTTTAGACGTTCACACAGTACGCTGGCTAGAATTTTGTAGGCTAACTTAGCTGAAAGACTCTATAGATGACAGCACAGAAATTCCTTTCCTAATTACGTCACACACATACGATGAATTTGATGACTCTCATGATGCAACTGATATTTTATGTTTCTTTTTCCAAAAAAGCTTTGCTGTTGTGATGCCATCTCTCCCAGGTATTTTTTGTTTGCAAAACGTTGAGGCCTCAGCCTGGCGTTTGTTACCAAACTTTTGTCATTCGGACGACTGAAATTTGTTAATAAAGTTCCGCTAGATGTGCAAAATAACACACTGTACTACGTCTCCAGTCACCGATATTGCTCAAAAGTACCCATATTATATATTTGACTTCGAGTCGACATCAACGGCAGGCCCCTGCAGCCGTGAGAGAACTATAACCCGCACAAGTGGAGTGCTGTTGCTGTAAAGCTAGATTAAGGTCCACCTCGGACTGCAGCACCAACCACATTACTACCTCATTTCAAGCACTCATGAAATTAAATTGAGTAGAGACTAAAGAATCAGAGAAAGATTGGGCGTCATTGTCAGGGTTAAAAATCAATCCATTGTTATTGTGTGTTCACCTCAGAGCAGAGATAAAATACATGTCGCCACCAGTGTCTAAGAAAAAAATGGTTCCAAGCCAAATTTAATTTTCCATTTTGAATGTGCGAAGATACCCACGCAATGGTGCATCCTTCTCTCTGGTACCACTGTCCAAGTGGGACAAGGACTACGACAGTCCACTGCACAAGGTTAGCATGACGAAGATCGGGCAGCTCTGCCAAAAATAGTTTGCACAAGTGCCAACAATAGACTGCTGGCAGATTCCTCACGCCGTTCTCACACACACACACACACGTTCACGACAAGAACTACGTCCTTTGGTTGACAAAAGAACCAAGAATTCATTGCTCTGATGGGGGGGACAGAATGGGGGCGGTGAGCCCTCAAACTATGACGCAAGTAGTTTTGCATTTTAAAGTACAATACCTCCTGCTTGCCAAGGGAACCCTGGACCGGAGGGGGCTTGGTAAAAAGCAAATGCAGCATCCCTGTGTGTCTCTACAAATTATGTATACGCCCGCGGAGGAGCTCCTCTGCGCAAGCTTACGCCAAAGCAATTAACAGCCACCCCCTTGAATACACAGCCCACGCACACACAGCCGGGCATATAGCTGCACCACCCCCAGGAGGGGGGTGTATTGGGGTCGTGTCCTATTTAAGGATCAGTTACAAATGTATCACTGTGTACATTATATGCTTACCTGGAAACTGAATCCATGTACTCGCCGACGACGGAGGGGACTTTCGACTTTCTTGTGCGCACTGTTGTGAAGCCATGCTGGGCCTCTTGAAGGAGGAGTTTCCTTCCAGGGAGCTATGTGCGGTCTCTGCATCTATGGCAGGATGTGGCTGTAGTGTTGGCATAGCAAAATGCGATAAGAGTATGCGAGCTAATAAATAATAAGCGCTCTAATCCCTGGAGCGTAGGAAACGAAGTGTATGTGTGCTGTTCCGTTCCGTTTGACATTTGATGGCTGTGCCCGGGGTGCCGCATCGAACATCGATTAACCTTTAGACGGCATTGGATTGTTTTTCGTAAACAAGACTCAAGTGAATTTTCTGATCTGTCACTTGTCAAATGGCGTTGGCTGGGCGTGTGGGTGTCGGAGGAAACATGTTGACATTTTCGTTAAAAGGTTTCGCTTTAAAGTGAAATGTTGCTTTTTTGTTAAATGTCAAAAAGAATAATGTTGGTCGGTGACAGCTGTCACGTGGGAGGTGAATTATGAGCGACTTTCAGTTCGTGTTCAACAGGCAGTCAGGTGAAAATACTGAGCGATAAATCACGGGTTAAGTGGACCCACATTCGGAAATGGAGGGGGTTTTCCGAATGATGCTTCGATAAAGTGGATCGACGTACGCAGATGATATCTTTTCGTCGGGCAGTTTTAGACAAGGCTTTTTAAAATGAGTCTCCGATGAATTTAATAGCGAATTCACACTAAAATATTAACGTTTTTTTTGCATTCTTTGATACATGTGTTATTTTTAAGGAAGTCCACAGAGGCATTAGTGACATCTAGACTCAGCAGCATCGAGGAACGCGTGTAATTTATGCAACTTTTTGGATAATAGATGTTCTTTTGTGCCAATGATGCAACGATTTTAGCAAAAGATTGTCGGATTCGAGACGATTCCAATTCACACGAGGTCCACAAAACGTACATTTTTTAATTACTTCATTTTCTAGTGCCCAGTAACACCTCCACCGTGGACGGGATAAAATTAAGCTTTCCAAGCCGTCCAAGTCCGTCTACATACACAAATCTTAATTAGACGAGCTGAACCTGGGCAACATGTGGTTCCAGCAAAGACGACCTTACATGGCACACAGCAAGCGAGTCCAGGGCTAATTGAGAAATGAGTTCGGTGATCAATTTATCTTGCAGTTTACTCTCGTATTATTATTGTTGTTGAGGGTAAATTGCACCGCGACCTTAAGATCTAATGTGCACTCTATTCAAACCTTTGCTTTCTTAAGAGCTCCCCTCCCATGCTGCTCTTTTCGAAATCGTATTGAGGATTATTTGCTCCTATTGCACGAAGGTGGAAGAGATTTGTCCTGAGAATGATAGCTGGTTCTAGTGACTTCAATTCTTCCTCTGATATTAGGTGTTTGTCCAGATAGCTTTGACTTTTGTGGACTAGAGCCGCAAAAAATCCCAATATATGTTCTGGAATTTCATTAGATTCTCAGCAGAATCTGCAGAGACCTTTTTTTGATACTCTTAGTTTCCTTAGGCGCTCCCTGGGCTTACTCTGGAAGCCTGCTAGGATACGGAGGTTGTTTTTGCTCATTCTAATACATGCTTCTGACCTCTTGCGGTTATGTTGACCCAAGAATTGCTTGGCCTGCTTCATACAATGAGCTTTGTTCCATGTATCTGCCCGGTTCCTTCTTTCTAGTTCGCTGAACTCTTCCCTGAGGACGTGATCTCCTACAGCGCAGAATGGTTCGGTGCCTATAAAATGTTCCGATGCTCCTTTCCTAGCGAGGGAGTCGTCCATTTCATTGCCTGTATGGCCAGGTATGCATTACAGTTTTACTCTGTTACTCCTACTCAGCTTCTTAAGCTTCTGTACACATTCCCACACGAACCTGAATTTGGTGATGTAGGAGTCCAGTGCCAGGATAGCGGCACGACTGTCCGACGTTATTGCTATGTCACAGTAGGTATAGTTTCTGTCAAGTTTAATCTGAGCGCATCTGTCTATGGCATAGACTTCTGCTTGAAAGATACTGGTGCATTTGCCCATGGGTTTGTAGTTCTTTATCCGGGGTCCAAGTATTCCTGCCCATGTTCCTTCATCAGTTCTTGATCCATCCGTATACCATTTTACCGCATTGCTGCTCAATCTAGGGATCTATCGATTCATTGCTCCAGTCGATTCATTGCTCCAGTCTTTTTTTGGTGCTGAGCTTAATGGTAAACTCCTTTTGGAAATTGAATTTCCTAATCGCGTCATCCTCCGGAATGGCCAGGAGTGGTAGCTTTTTGACTAGTGCATCGAATTGTCTCGATGTAATGCACCTGTCCTTTCCTATCCCTTCTTTTGCCATTCTCATGATTGGTTTATTTGCACATTCTGCGATCACCAATTGTAGTGGAGTCAGCTACAGTAGCACTTGCATGGCGGCAGTTGGGCAAGTTCTCATGGCCGCTGTAATACAGAGGCATGCCAACCTTTGAACTTTGTTGAATGTCTCTCTTGCGCTGATCAGGTTGGTTCCTTTGGACCATGCTATTGCACCGTATGTGATCGTTGGTCTAACAATAGCTATGTACATCCATCTTAGGATACTTGTGCTGCAACCTCAGGATTTACTCTCGTAACGGACTGAGCGTGCGATTTGACGCCCTAAAACATATGTAAGTCCTTAAAGAAGAAATGGCAAGTATTAATGAATAAGGTTAGTTTGTTAATGTGTAGTGGCTTACTGATGGAAGACAGCAGTCTTACTTAAGCCGGAACAGACTTGGCTGTCAGAGCAGATATAAAGGGAGGTTAAATTTTAAGGGCCTATGTTGAATGTGAACCACACTTAAACGTCAAGTTTTATTCTGCATTTCATTTGACATTTATCAATTTAGACTAACTCAATTTGAAGCATTGAAAGATACACAATCGAGCAACGCGTTAAAGTTATTCAGGCTTATTATGAAAATGCTCGTTCAAATCAAAATGCATATCGTGCACTTCGTGATTTGTTCGGTCAATTTAATCGTCCAAATGTGCGTACAATCGGAAAAATCGTGCAAAAATTTGAGCAAACCGGGTCTGTAGGAGATGTGAAAACACCAGAACATACTCGTACAGCTCGTACTGCAGAAAATATTGCTGCTGTTCGCGATAGTGTGGCTGAAGAGCCGTCCACCTCAACTCGTCGTCGTGCCCAACAATTGCACCTCTCACGCTCGTCGTTGATGAACATTATGCATAAAGACTTGCATTTACACGCTTACAAGGTGCAATTGACTCAAGAACTAAAGCCTCTTGACCATTTCAAGCGTCGTCAATGGTCAGAATGGTGGCAAGAAATGGCAACAGTGGATGATCAATTTTCGAAGAAAATCATCTTCACTGATGAGGCACATTTTCACCTCAGTGGATCCGTCAATAAGCGGAATTGCCACATTTGGGCGAATGATAATCCAAGAGTACTTACTTACTTACTTAAGGTGGCGCTGCAGTCCGGGTGGACCTGGGCCTCAACCAACAAGCGTCTCCAGCCCGCTCGATCTTTAGCTAGCTGTCTCCAGTTTCGCACGCATAGTTGGTTGAGGTCCCTTTCCACTTGCGTGCGCCACCTGAGTCGCGGTCTTCCTCTACTGCGCCGTCCCTCGGGGGTGGATTCGAAGACTTTTCGGGCCGGAGTATTGGTTTCCATCCGCTCTACATGACCTAGCCATCTCAGTCTTTGGATCTTCACTCTTCTGGCTAAGTCGATGTCGCTGAACAGCCCGTATAGTTCGTCATTATATCTCCTCCTCCACTCACCGTCTATGCAGACGGGACCGAAAATCACACGAAGAATTTTCCTCTCGAAGCAACCAAGGGCAGCTTCATCCGCTTTTGACAAAGTCCATGCCTCCGCGCCATATAGCAGAACTGGGACGATTAAGGTCTTGTAGAGCGTTATCTTGGTTGTTCGAGAGAGGGCTTTGTTTACCAGTTGCTTTCTTAGCCCAAAGAAGCAGCGATTGGCAAGGGTTATTCTTCGTTTGATTTCAGCGCTGGTGTCATTGTCTGAGTTGATAGCGGTGCCTAGGTAGACAAAGTTTTTGACTACCTCAAAGTTATCTATCCTAAAGATAATCCAAGAGTGATTGTCGAAAAACCAATGCACCCACAATGAGTGACTGTTTGGTGTTTGGCAGCATCATCGGGCCGTATTTTTTCCAAAATGAGGCCGGTCAGGCAGTTACTGTGCCCGAATTGGAAGATATGAATGTGGACGATATGTGGTTTCAACAGGACGGTGCCACTCGCCACACAGCTACCGAAACAATGGCTCTTTTGCGCGACAAATTCAATGGCCGTGTTATCTCACGTGGTGGCGATGTCAATTGGCCGCCAAGATCATGTGATTTGACACCGTTGGGTTTTTTTTCTTTGGAGTTATTTGAAAGAAAAGGTGTACGTCGATAAGGCAGCAACAATTCAAGAGCTAAAGGATGGGATAATTCGGCACATTAACGGCATAGAACCTCAATTACGCTTCAGCGTCATCGAAAATTTGGACGAACGGATGGAGGTGTACCGCCTAGGTCGCGGCGGCCATTTGGCCGATATTTTGTTCCATACATAATTGAACCATACCAGTATTATCATAATAAAAATAAATGACAATAATATCCTAAATAAATCAACATTTATTCAAAATCAACATCGGCCCTTAAAATTTAACCACCCTTTACTTGATATGTGTTACATTGTTTTTAGCCACAATAGAGTCTCCTTTATCCGTCTGAAAGACGCTACATTGATTCGGTAAACGAAATGATAGTTGGATATTTAGATCCTTACAGTAAGGACGTGTTATTGAATTGTTCTCTTTGTAAGCCCGTGCTAAACCTTCTCTGGATGTGCGGCAATGTGTTTCAAATCAAATTGCTATGAA
This sequence comes from Eristalis pertinax, assembly GCA_907269125.1. NCBI lineage: Eukaryota > Metazoa > Arthropoda > Insecta > Diptera > Syrphidae > Eristalis > Eristalis pertinax. Next base: position 26,812,428 of record OU026146.1, on the reverse strand, counting down.
TTATCGTCAACGCACCTTGGTACACAATCAGGGCCACTTATAATCAATTTGATCGGGCAGTTGAAGCAAAATGTGGTTTATGTTAGGTTAGGTTAGGTAATGTGGCTGCCATCATAAGCGATGGATTCACTTATATCCAAAGGTCCATTGTGTTGCCACTGAGCCGGTTACCGTCCGTTACTACTTTTGTACGAATGCCCAGATTGATTTGACATCCTTTTCAGATATGTCCGTAAGTTCGTTTAGATAGTATTCTCCCAGGCTTTGTTTCCTAATGGAACCCAGAGAAGGGCAATTGCAGAGTAGATGTGAGCGGTTTTCGTCTTCCTCTTCATACATGCAACTGCTAAAGAAGACATTGCATGGCAGTCTCAGACTTGTGGCGTGTCTACCCATTGCGCAGTGTCCTGTGAGGAATCCAACTAGGTTACTCAGGTTTTTCCTGCTTAGACTAAGAATGACCGTGGTTCTACAATATGCAAGACAATTATTGGCTATAATTGTTTCGCATGTAGGCACGTGTTACCGTTATTCCATCTTTCACGGGTTCTGCTGATCGCAAGCTCTTTGGTTTTGGTTTTTTGAGTTTCTATTGGCACCCAGATGTTTTCAATCTGTGGTCCAATGATGATTGTTCCGTTTCTGGCTGGCTCGTCTGATTCACAACCTCTGAATGTGGTTTAAGAAATGATGAAATCCGCAGAGACAATGGTAGCCCATGATAAAACTACATTTTTTTTTCGGATTCCTGATGAAATTAATGTCTCCGACCGGTTCTCTTAGTGTCGTATAAAGGCCTTTACTTACTCTAAAACATCAACCAACGCCTGTTAGGGTAAATGTACTAGTATCCGGCAAGTTAACGTGTCTGCTTTCTTTTCTTACTTCCGTGGAATGTTATAATGTTTCTGAAAGTGTAGATATATTTTGACAATTTGACATTCACACAATTTTAAAGCGATCCATCAAAATAATTTATGTATTATACAGGTTCGTAACTTACCTTCGGTATGTGTATAGTTCAAATTATATTAAAAAGCCAAGGCTCTCGGATAGAGGCTATATCCACGTCTTCTTGGAGCATGTACAGGATCATAAAGTCGTCGGTAGCTGCTTTACAGTGTTGCAAATTAATTTGTGACTTTTGGTCGACAGCAGCCACTAGGTCCTCTCCCACTCCGTTCTTGCTCTTGATTGAAGAAATTATTCTCCAGCTCTGTGTGCCGAGCTCCTTATTTTGCTTACCCATCAGCTTCAATATAGACTCGTCCTTTTCAGGAATTCATATTGAAACCAATGTGCGAATCGGTAGCATCGAGCGAGGGATTTCTTCGAGTTTCGCGTTGTACCAGATTTAGTCGCAGTTGTCGATCGTGCGCTTTAAGAAGTCCAGAGACTTCTGGTTGGCACAACCGAAGACTTTAACTCCTTTCTGCCGGTCTGCAACATCCAAGTTGATCTCGTCGTTACTACCATCTTCGGAAAGCACTACCATAGTATTTTGGCCTCTACGGTGAGCCAATTGTCGGATATTATACTGCCATCAGGATTGGAACGGTCGACAATGGCTATTTCCCCTGTGTCTGTGTTTTTCATCTTGAGTTTTCATCTTTTCGAATTTGGCTTCCTCTTTCCTGAGCTTCTTTATGGAGTGAGCGTTGAGGAGTCTCTGGTGGTCATCTTCTTGATTAATTACATCGACCGTTAGTAGCCAGTCTTTGCTTTTTGGGTCGATATTTCCTCACTTTTTGTCTTCACTACAGGTATACCTGTGGCCTTAGTATCGATCTTTTCTTCCAGCAGAAGGGCCTCGGTTTTAGAGTATATTTGCATGGTGTTGCTGACCTGTGATGAAGCCAAGGATTCATCGTCAGTAGAAGTACCAACCTTTAGTCTCTGAAGGAGAGTCCCGGAGCTGCTGCCGTCTGGTTCGATTACACATTCGGTGGTGGCAACTTGAGCTATTTGCCTCTTCAGAGGATGTTTTGTTTTGTTGTCTTTTTCTTTTTCTTTCCTTCCATTATAGTTTTAGATTTATGTTCGCGCGAGTAGTGTAGGAAAGGGTTGTCGACCTGTACACATTATACAAGCATTTCTAAATTATCCCGAAGGGCACCTGGTATCCTCGATTGTCGGTAAATTTAGTTCTGTTTCGGACTCAATGTTCTCTATATTTGTGACAGCAACGTCTTGGGTTTCTTTCTTTAACGTTCCATCTTTATTATGCACGAAAACCCCTTAAAGCGCTTAATACTCTTCCAAAGATGGATTTGTTGCTGCATTTGATAATCAATTTCGACTCGTCGATTGAAACATCACTTCTCCAGCCGTCTTAAATTTAGAGAATTAAGTGCTCTGGATAATTCTCTGGGTAATCACAAAATTCTCAAAATTATTCTAAATATTTCTAGAAGTCTATAGCTGCCGAGTTTAACAGAAACAATTCACATTTCTGGACACAATGTAGCTTCGTTCCAAAGAGGACAAACGTTTCTTTTCGTCGGTGCTGTGTGTGCACTATGTGGGTGGTATTTACTATTTGGTAACGACTACAAAATAATTTTGTCCGGAGATCAAAAATCTTCTTAAGTTTTGGTTTGAGTATTCGGACACTGAAAATTAGGCCGGGAAATATAATCTAATTGAAGCTGGCTCTATTTATGTTTATGAAATTTTAGTATTTCCTGAAGTAATGCTAAGAGTTGTACACCCAATTCTGCTTTTGCACGGTTTTTTTTACACGGTTTTCTTACACTGTTTTTTTCTGGAACGCATCTAACGTGTAAAAAAAGAATTAGGTGTACTGTGTAAAAGTCACCGGGATGCATTCATGCCATTCTGCCTTCGACAACAACACTAGGAAAAATTAGGTCACTTACCACGAACAAATACTGCTTCTGATTTTCAACGGTCTGACAGAAAGCAGGAATATCTTGAATCCACACGTCTTCTTCTCATTTCGGCTTGCTTAACAACATAATTAATTCAGTTTTTTTCATTATTTTCTGTTGCGGTCATGTCGCTTACGAGCAATAACAGTCATTCATCGACATTCTTCTGCATTTGGCCTCTATTCTGACGCAATTTTCACATTGTCATTTATTACCATTGACGCATTTACCCACCACATCGAGTGCAATTACTACGTGCTACAGCATGACAAATTTAACATCGTCAGAGTTTATTCCGACTGCTTCGCTCCTTCTCCGCCCTTTTCTTGCCAGAGCTAGAAGCTTCCATCGAATGATGTTGAGTCAATGTCGACTTTTGTACCCGGGATATGAAAGTTTAGTTCTTTTTATTTAAAATGAGGTTTAAGAAGTATGGTACAAATTTTCAAACATCAAAAATGATTGGAATTCGTACAAAATTCGGCGTCGGCATAAAGAAACAAGGTTTGATTGAGAGCTTATTCGGGGCTATGTGTGATGTAACCGTGGGTAGTGCACTCTCAAAACAATGACTTAATGTGGAAATGAATGAGTATGCATTGTTTCCGTCCGTTTCATTGTGCCACGTTTGAGTTATTTTTCTGTGTATACCGCTACTGTACTGGGTAGACCTGTGCCTCAACGAACAAGTCCGTCCAGCTGGAGTAAACATTTGGCTAAATGACTTAAATTTTGCACAACAAAGGGGCTTCTAAACCAGTGCAGTCAGGTTTAACAACGGCATCTTTTGTTGCAATGTCGCAGTGGCTGGTTGTCAAGGTCTCTTCAGGCCGTAGTCAAACTACTATCCGCTGGATACTCGACTTATGTCACTGTACAGATCGTACTACTCTCCAATAGGTACCAGAAACGAAAACAAAGATCACATGCAGAGGTTTTCTCTCAAAATGAATAATGCATATCCGCTGGAAGTCCGTTTGTGTCTTTGGAAGAGGGCTCTATCATCCGATTACCTCCTGTGACCAAAACAACAAACATTCGCAGGAGCTATTCTCCGGCTGATCTTGTCACTGACGGTACTACTACTGTTAACCGCGAAACTGAGTTCCACGAAGTCACTGTCAACTGAAGATCTAGCTACCCCTGTCATTGGTGTTTCTCGGAGACTGCATAATGTTCCCTCGGTAACTGCTAGACCTTCTTTTGCAACTTCCTTTTCAATGTCAATGAACTTCGCAAATCTACACAGACGGATCCACAGGTTCAGGTGTGTATGCGAGATGACCAGATTTCTCTAGTCCTCCGTCTACCGAACCACTGCAATGTATTCCAAGCTGAAGTATCCTCCACGAAATCTAATCAGAACCAAAACTCTCGCACAGTTAGACAATAAGCAAATTAGCAAACTGGTGAGCGTAACAACAGGGCACTGCCTCATGTGCAATGGAGCGTCCTGCAATGACTTATGTAAAGGGTGTTTTTTTTAGAGTTATAGAACTTTGAAATGGAATTAAACAAAGATGATTTTTTTAAGTTGAATGAAATCTACTTATTCGAAAGATAATCTTCTGACAATATAATTAGTCGACAATTATATAAATATAGAGACAATTATATGATTTCTGGCATATAATCGCCACGACTGGCTCCGACGTAGTCTAATCTGGAGGTCCAATTTTCAATGACTTTCTTTCACATTTGTTGTCGTATATCGGCAATAACGCGACGAATGTTGTCCTCCAAGTGGTCAATCGTTTCGGGCTTATAGGCGTAGACTAGCGACTTCACATATCCCCACAGAAAATAGTCAAGCGGTGTTAAGTCGCACGGTCTTGGAGGCCAATTCACGGGTTCGTAACGTGAAACTATGCGGTTACCAAACGTTTCCTTCAATAAATCAATTGTGGCACGAGCTGTGTGACATGTTGCTCCGTCTTGTTGAAACTACAGCTGTTGCATATCATGGTTGTTCAATTGATGAACGAAAAAGTCAGTAATCATGGCTATATAGCGGTTCCCATTGACTGTAACGTTCTGGCCAGCATCATTTTTAAAGAAGTACGGACCAATTATTCCACCAACCCATAAAGCACACCAAACAGTCAGTTTTTTGTGGATGTAACGATGTCTCAACACACGCTTGAGGATTATCATCACTCCAAATAAGGCAGTTTTGTTTATAAAGGTTTCCATTCAACCAAAAGTGAACATGGTGAAAATGGACGAACAGAACCATGATTTTCAAAATCAACGTACAATTTGGAAGCGTTGTTCAGGACCCAGTCTATTCATGTTAAAATGCCAAATCAAACTAAAAATAAATCACTTGACGGCTGACAAAATGGCCGCCAATAAAAATAGTGCTGCCAACCTCAAGTTCTAAACCTCTAAGAAAAACAACCTTTCGAAGCTGCAGGGATAAGAAAGAAGAGCATCTCGGCACTTGCCCCGCCCTTGCAGAAACTAGAAGAAGATTGCTGGGTAGTATTATTTTAAAAACATTGAAGAATTGACAAATGTCAATATGAAGGATATCCTGAAATACCTAAAAACCACCAAATTGTTTTGAAAAATTGTCAAAACTGAAGGCTTGTTATCACAAAACTTGAAAACAAGAAGAACTGCAGTAAGATCAGCGAGGAGCCAGGATATAAAGCTCGAAAGTGATAGCACAATGGACTCAAATGGGGTTGAGTGGAGCATGACTTATTATTAACCTTAGTCTAGTCTAGTTTATACCTAGAGTCTAATTTAAAAAAAAATCCAAAATCAAATGAAATTCTTGGCCAAACAACACAGTCAGAGATAGTAGATGCTTGGAACGATTTCCAGAGCAATCTCATCGAACTTCTCGTTCCCAAACTCCATTCGATCCGCCCTAAGCAGCTTAACGGAGCAGGTTCTTCGCCGCCCTCTTAAAATTCATAATTCCCGTGCACCAGGCTCATCACTGCGGCATATTACATCAATCCACGGTTACCTTGCCACCCTCGCAGCCAACCAAAGAGAAAACCACTGCCATCCCCACACCTTCAACGCGAAGCCCCCCGGCTGTTTGTTGCGCTCAATTATTAGCATGTTGCACGAGTTTCCTTGTATTAAGGGATGTTTTATGTTTTCACCCCCGATGACACACGCACACACAGCAGCATAAGCTCGTCGACCAAAAGGAGCACTTCCCAAAGCGAGGGTGGCCGCAGCAGCACACACTCACATTTGACAAAACGAAACAAAGCGCCCGGTTTGAGGCGTAACGTCACCAGAGCGATAATGGATTCAAACGCTAAAAGGGTTGACGGTACGTCACCCACGCTATTAATTGAGACTTTCTACAGATACTTTATGGACTTCCACAATAGACATTGTCTCTATCGCGCTGCTATCAACGCAGACCGTAGCACTCGCTGGCGCAGTGGTTCTACGACTCACCCCCTCACGGCCATGCTGTTTTGGTGCATTAGAGGAATCACGGTAATCGCTTATAATTATGTAAATGGATTTAATCACTGCGCTAGACTGACGCTCGCTAAATGCCCAAACGAAATGGAACAGCCCCCATTCGGAGGACAGTGGACGACGGGCCGGGGCCGGACTGGTGACATCGTTAAGGGATATTGATTGTCCTGGAATCAATTTCCTTATCACATGCGATGTGTCTGTTACTTAATCCTTATCCACTACACAACTGCCGACCTTTTGACTGCAGATTAATGACGTCTAGCTTTACACGAAAAAGCCACGAGACCGGTCATGGGGTTGGATTTCACGAGTCCTTATCAAATGGACAATCATAAATCAACCCCTGATGGAGGTTCTGTGTTACAAATGGCTCGCCACTGTGCGACCGAGTGATAACGACGAGAATCAACATCCGACACGATATGTGGAATCTGTCACAAAAGTATTTTTCTCACTTCGCACTTGACTCGGGGCGGGCGGCTGTGATGGCGGGTGGAATCCCCCAGCATCACCTTGGCGACGGTTGGCAAGTCGACGTCAACTTCATAGCGCTAAATTAACTCGAAGATATTTTTTCATTTGAGCGCACTCAGCAGCCAGTTCCACGTTCAACCCTCGGTTTGAAGGGTTCGCCCTCCCCCCAATGTGGCTGGGAACCGTTTAACGTCTCGGCGTTATGCCCTTGATTTGTATCTTCATTCAGCACAAATGAATTTGAATTCCTGAAATTAAATCGAATGACGGAGAGATATGAACGTTGGGTGGTTGCGTGGGGCGACTCGCACGTCAATGAGTTTGTATGGCATCTTAATGAGATCCTTGAGAGCGACAGCGCCGGTGCTGGGGGAAGGCACTTGGTCACGCTGGTTGATGCGCATATGAGAACTTGGCTTGTCGAGGGTCTATGAAAGGCAAATGGACTCAACTGGAAATTAACAATTAAATCAATTCGAGGAACGTGCCGCAGAAGTGAAAAGTTGCTACAGCGACCGGACTGAGTGAACTCGGCAGGGCTTCTTATTGGTCAGACAAAAGCATTCTGGGTTTCGAGAACATCGGGCTTTTTCTTTTTGCCCTTTTATCCTTAACAACGACATCCTCTGTCCTGCTTATTTTTTTTTTTTTGAAAGAAAAGCGTAATTTTGAGCTGTAATTATAAATTAGGCGAAAAAGCCAGAGTGAAAGAGCCTTGCGCTTGTCCTGAACCTAGTTATTTGCACACATTGCTTAAGAGTGCCTAGCACCATCAGTGCTGGGAGACAGACCTATCTCCATTGCGTCGTTTTCACTGCTGAACCCGAATGTCGTCTGTCAACAAAAAGTTAAAAGATGACTTCAGCCGGCGTGATGCATTGCGCTTGTGGGCCGCATTTGGTTTCTCTCACCATCTCATACGAGTTTATTAACTGTCCTTATTTTGATAGCATGCAACGGATTCAATGGACTGGGAGCTTGTTGATCGAAGTGCCAAGAATTTTGCTGCCGTTCAAGTAACCATCGCAAATGAACAAACGCATTAGGTGTTCTCAAGTATTGGGCAACGCCTAAACTACACTCTATCGAATTTTAACAGAGGATCTTGGAAGACGAAAACTCAAGAGCTAAAGCCACTCGGTTATATGAAGCGACGTACTTTCACGGATTGAGCTTTAGAAATGTTGAAAGAAGACTTCGACTTTAAACCGATAAGTGATCGCTTGGCTGTGATCCGTATCCAAGGCAGATTCTACAATATTAGCCTTATATGTGCACATGCCCCTATCGATGAGGTTGAAGACTCTGTCAAAGAGGACTTTTACTACCTCTTGGACGGTGACTACGCGGCCTGTCAGGAGTACGATGTCAGAATCGTGTTCGGATACTTCAATGCCAAAATTGGTAAGGAAAACATCTTTGGTGGAGTGATTGGAAAGCACAGCCTTCACGACACGACAACAGATAACGGCTTCCGACTCACTGACTTTGCACAAGGCTCCCTGACAAAAGAATCCACACAGCAACCTGACGATATCCGGACGGTCGAACAGCCATCCAATTCGACCATGTGCTCATTGAAGCATGACATGCGTCGAATATCCTGGATGTCCGAACATTCAGAGGGGCGATGGTCGACTCTGACCATTTAATCGTGGCAGCACGATTCAGAGCTCGACTGTCCAATATCAGAAAGTAGCCAACAAAAAGAAGACATTGGACGCCTGAGCACATCGGAGACTGCCAGAGCCTACGAAGAGCAATTAAGCGAGAGACTCTCCGGTATGCCGACGAGTACGTCGAACACCAACGCCAACGAGATGTGGTTCAAAGAGGTACCACAAACCAGTTTAGGCTACCTACCATCTCTGACAAGAAACCTGTGGTATGATGGCGAGTGCGAACAGAAGAAACGTGCAACCGACGAGGCATACAACGAAAAACAAGAGCAGTGCAAGAGGAGTACCGGGCTAGAAGATGGGAGGAGAAGAAGCTTCTACGCCAGAAGAAAAGGTCTCTCGCAACCTCCCAACTCAAGGATATCAAAGAGTCTGCGGACAGACAGAAAATACGAGCCTTTTATAAACAAGCCTGTGTTCAGGCTTTAGGAAAGGCACACAGGCTCTTCGAAATTGTGAGCGTAACCTTGTTATTGACCCGCAGGATAGTGAATGTGTTTAAGCAGCACTTCCAACAACTGCTGGGACTGACTAGGAGAGATTGATAGGGAATCAAGAAATCCCAACTCCAGTCGATGAAGTAGTCCTCCCCCCTAGCTTTGAAGAAATCGGCACAGATATTAAAACGCTGAAGAACAACAAAGCCGCAGGCTCAGATGGCCTACCGGCAGAGCTCTTCAAGGCCGGTGGCGATGTTCTGGTAGGGAGCATGCATCAGATCATCTGTAGAATTTGAGAACGCGAGAGCAAGCCCGACGACTGGAATATCAGCTCCACATGACCCATACACAAAAAAGGCGATCTTAAATTAAAAAAAAAAAAAAAATTGGTTTCAACGACCACTGCAAACGTGGCAGTGCCACTGAGCCGGTTACCGTACGTTACTCCTGGACTATTTTGTTTTTCGGACGAATGCCCAGATTGATTGGACATCGTTTTCAGATATGTCCGTAAGTTCGTTTAGATAGTATTCTCCCAAGGTTTGTTTAATACTGGAGTCCAGTGCAGGGCAATTGCAAAGTCGAAGTGAGGGGTTTTTCAGTTTCCTCTTCTTCTTCATCCATGTATCTGCTACAGAATACATTGTCATTGTACTGTAGTGCTAGTCTTTCGGCGTGTCTACCCATTGCTCAGTGTCCTGTGAGGACGCCAACTAGGTTACTCAGGTTTTTCCTGCTTAGAATGGCCGTGGTTCTATGTAAGTCAATTTTTGGCCATAATTGTTTCGCATGTAGGCACGTGTTAAGGTTATTCCATCTTTCACGGGCCCTGCTGATCGCTCTTTGATTTTGTTTTTTTTGAGTTTCTATTGACACCCAGAAGTTTTCAATCTTTGGTCCAATGATTATTGTTCCAGGCGGAGTCTTACCAATTTTAAAAGAATCTTAAAAATGGTGATTCGCGTGCAATAATTGCTGCCTGACTGTCGGTGTTGATGACGATGCCCTCGTTCGATATCGTGCTCATCAACAGCCAATCAGCGGCTTCACGAATAGCCGTTATTTCTGCCTGGAAAACCTGGATAATACTACAGTAATCTGGTAGTCTGGTAGTCTAGTGGTGGCCCGTGGCGCTGTGGGTATTTGCGTCGACTCCTACGCACTTGGACCTACCTGTCTAGGTTCGATTCTTGGTTCGACAAGAAATACTTTTCACGGCTCCACCTCTTTCGAGTCACTGACAATGCTCAAAGAGTATAACTGTCTAGAAAAAGCTTCTCAAACTTGGCCGTTCGGAGTCGGCATAAAACTGTAGCTCCCTTCCAATCGTGATAGAACAATAGCACGCACAACACGAGTGGTTGCTGGCCCTCTACGGGCTGTAGCGCTACCCATATTATATTATTATTATATAATCTGGTAGTCTAAAAGATCGGCTGATCTGGAAATATTCTGCGCAAATGCCTGCTCCCACTCCACTACCGGTTTAAGATCCATCTGTGTAGATTTCCTTGGCGTTGTTATTTGTTCAGTACCGAGTTCGTCTCGGTTAGTTGTCTACTCCGTATTCTGGTCCGTAGGTTCTTCGGTGAAAAGGGGTGAGTTGAAGATACTTGCGTGACCTGTACGTTGTTTACTCCATTGCAACAGCCCTTTAAGGATCAGTGCCGATTTTTCTGTAAATTATTTTCCACAAATGTGTACAGAAGTGAGGTGTAATATCGTATCTAGGTCTGCAGTTGGTGATGTGCGCATTGCGCCTGTGATTGATATACACGCCATCCTTTAGACACTGTTAAACATCTTTGCGTAGCTAGTTTTTGCCAGAGCCAGCCACCAAAGACATCTCATAATCTTAGGGCTGATTCCCCACATAGCGGCGTTCACACTCAACAATTTGCCTGACTACCGGTCTTGATAGGCCAAATCGGCAATGTGAACGGCTCGTTACAACAAAGTTGTTAAACTTGTAGTACGGTAGACAAAGCATTTTGACTTTTTTCCAATTTGTCGTAAAGCAAATCGTATCGACAAATTGTTGAGCTCGAACGCCGCTGGTAAAACATGAACGGCTTTAATGAACGGACATGAACGGATTTCAGTAAAACACTTCTTAACTATTGGAAACTGCTGGTGCATATCATATCATTTGGGGTCAAATAAATATGAATTTGTGATTTAATTAAAGTACAACAAGGAGAAATTGAAAACACAGTGTAACCAGATAAGAACAATAGGAAAAGAAATTTAAATAAAACAACAACAGTGAAATTGATTCATGCTTCATGTTGGGCAGATCATTCAACATTCATCGCCTTTGCTGGTAGTGCTTCTGTTGCTTCTGATTGGGGGCCGTTATACTGGCAATAGCGTCGCAAATATTGACCTCGAGCTTGTTCAAGATGTCGAGTGGTATCAAGTCGATCGCAGTGGCCAATTGATGTACAGTCGCCGTCAGATGGCCCAGTCGCTACATTTCTTCTTCACATATCCTGCGATGAGTCGCTTGTGTGGTATGTAGCGGCCCCTGCGCTAATATTGCATGTCGTTTTGTTGGTGCCACAGCTCGGATTTGTCGTTATCCAGCTCTCTCCATAAAAACAAGGTCCTGTGATGTCGCCAAAACGTACCAAACAGTCTATTTTGCACAATTTTGCACGTATTCAGAACAATTGCACAACGCTGGAATCATAGCTCCCCATCGAACATATGACACTACCGAAAAAAGCGACGCAGTGCTCTTCAGGGTCCTTACTTTCCCAAATGAGAACCTTAAAAGTTTACTTAATCGATTCTGCCACACCATTGAATGTAAGCCGCCTCTCTTACTAAAAGTTTTCCTTGCAAAAAAACGTAACAACATCTCCAGTATTGTGCTAAGTTCAGCAGCGTTTTACTGCAACGAACACACGACCTAACTACGACTCCATGATGTAGGCATTGATCCGAAGAGATGTCATTTCATTTTTGGTTTGTGCTCGCTCCAGTAACAGTCCTCGTTGCCTGCTGTTGAGCAAAAATGGGAAGATGCCCGAGAAGACGATTGTTTAGCCAAAACCCGGATCTCCGGCAGAGTTATAAAAGATTTAAATCGCTTCGGATGGTAATTCTTTTGAATTTATCCATAATGATTTGAAGCATTTTTGATGAAAAATACTGCGATTTGAAACTGCGATTAAAATAGCTAGTTTCGTACTGGAGAACGATGACCAGAAGAAAAATTGGACAATATTCAAAGCATTCTGCTGAAAATGCGGCAACTTACTTCCCAGCCATTTTGTTAAACATCGCCATTGACTATACTTATCGAATGCCTGTAAGAGACGTTTGAAGCAGAGTATAACTTTACCTACCGGCTAACTCAGGATTTGTTAGAGATGTTTTGGTGTGATACGTACCAAAGGAGATCTCTATATAAGTTCAAATATCGTCTATGTTCCTATTTTGTTGATAGGAATTAAGGATAAGCATCAGATGCAAACTTGGACTTGGAATGCTTTGTTGAACGAGAAACCGACATGCGATCTGGTGTTCAGGCCAAAAGGTGTGGTAAGTAACGAAAGTAGCTTACTTACTACAGACCTTCTCCTCCATTTAGTTACTACTGATGATCATATCTAAGGTGAAGATGAGGATGCAGAAGCTGTGATGGAAGACATGAAAGATATAAGGTAGGATGCTCTCGAGTACAGTGCAGGATAGCTCCTGAATAGGCGGCAAATCTGGGCAATCTTCTGGATACCTACATAGTAAACATGGACAAGAATGCTACTGGCCTTACATGGACGGACGTGATAACTGAAAGAGGTCGTCACCAAATCCTTTATGCATGATTGAGTAAAATATAATAGCAGAATAGAATTGAAAACTGGTACACATTTTATAAAAACTGTGTTAGATTTAAGTTTAAGTTCCACTTTAAGTCCGGAAATAAATTTATTAGATGTAAGATGTATTTTAGAATTAAAATATTAAGTAGAAACATTTCTGAAAATAGCATACAAAAAAAATTACATGTAAAAAGAAAATTAAATGAGACCTGTTTGTAAGTTTATAGTATACTAATTCAATGTGTACTAAGGTTTGTATATTAAAAAGTTGTATCCGTTAAAAAAGGTGGCTGGGTGCTGTGGGAATCGGGTAGGCACTGACTGGCGTCAACCTGGCGATGCCCAGTGTTGTAACTTTTTCTACGCACCAATTGTGCTTATTTTACCTCCAAGTGGTAGCCATCGGGTACTGGTTGTAGTTCACCAGAGCTCAACTTGCCAAACTTATAAGTGCGACCTCTTGTCCTAAGGGTTACAAAAAAGGAACTGGCCCTCCAGGTTGGGGGTTGTGCCGTCGGGGTAACTGCCCGGCCACACAAAAAATTGCTAGTTACGAAGCAACAACAAGCCTCGGAAACGGATGATTTTACTGATGACGACCCCTGCAAACGATATACGGACAACGATCTTCGGATTTGTACGTGGAATGTAAGGTCCCTTTATAGGCCACGTGCAGCCGAACAACTAGCGGAAGCCCTAGACTGCTGCAAAGCAGATATAACCGCCATCCAAGAAGTGCGATGGGATGGACCCGGCAAAAGAAGGATGAAAAACTGTGATATATGCTACGGTGATTGCTACAAACAACAAAAACAGCGCCTATTTGGATGTGGATTTGTCGTTAGAGGCAGACTTAGGCAAGAAGTCCTATCGTTCAGGTCCGTGAACGAGCGCCTCACGACAATTCGCATCCAGGCTAAATTTGCCAACATAAGCCTTATATGCGCACATGCCCCCACAGAGGAGAAAGATGATGACACCAAAGACAGGTTCTATGAGCTCCTGAACAAAACGTATGAGCAATGCCCTAGCTACGACTTTAAAATTGTCCTTGGCGATTTTAACGCAAAGCTAGGAAGAGAGAACATCTTTGGTAGTACGGTCGGAAAGCACAGCCTACACGACACCACATCCGATAACGGATTTAGGCTGATCGATTTTGCTGCGGGGCGAAATGTTGTAGTAGCCAGTACAAGATTCCCACATCTCGATATTCACAAAGGAACATGGCGATCTCCTGATCAATCAACCGTCAATCAGATTGACCATATTGCGATAGACGCAAGGCACTCCTCCAGTATCATAGATGTCCGAACGTTCCGAGGCGCCAACATTGATTCGGACCACCACCTTGTTGTAGCCAAGGTAAGGCTGCGGATATGCCGAACACCGCCAAGACAAAGAAATACTGTGAGGAAGTTCAACGTCAGCCGGCTACAATCGCAAGAGATAGCCAAATCCTTTTCCGATCGTGTCTCCTTTAACCTCTTAAGAAATCCTACGCCGCCAACATCAAGTATTGAAGACCAGTGGCAGCATTGCCAAAAAGCCATCAGAGATGCCGCCTCTGATGTGCTGGGTTTCAATCCGCCACCACAACGAAACCCCTGGTTTGACAACGAGTGTCGGCAGGCGAATGCAGCCAAGCAAGAAGCATACAAAGCGGCACTGCAAAGAAGGACAAGAGCTGCTCGGGAGCTCTACGAGCAGAAGAGGAGAGACGAACACCGGCTTCTCAGGAGAAAAAAGAGGGAGCATGAGAAGCGCGCGATCGGCAGAATAGAGGGATATTACTGCAGGAATGAGGTGAGGAAGTTTTACCAAAGGGTAAAGTTAACCAGTCAAGGTTATAAAGTCCGAACCGAAGCCTGTAAGGATGATCAAGGGAACATCGTAGTAGAGTCACAGTCGATGCTGAGGATATGGAAAAACCATTTCTGCAGACTGTATAACGGCGACGAAGAACCAAATCCCGCTGTCAGGCAGAACGAACCATTCAACCCCAATGAAAGGGACGACGAAGATCAACAATTCCGTCCACCCGACCCGGATGAAGTGAGGATTGCCATATCTAAACTGAAATCCAACAAGGCTGCGGGAGCTGACGGCCTACCCGCCGAGCTTTTTAAAGCCGCAGGCGATGATTTGGTAAGGAGCATGCACCAACTCATCTGTAAAATATGGTCGGAGGAAAACATGCCCGATGAATGGAACCTCAGCATTGTTTGCCCGATCCATAAAAAAGGAGACCCTTTGAACTGCGCCAACTACAGAGGCATCAGTCTCCTAAGTATCGCATATAAAATCTTATCTGCCATACTGTGTGAACGCCTAAAGCCATTCGTCAACAACCTGGTCGGTCCATACCAGTGTGGCTTTAGGACAGGAAAATCCACCATCGACCAAATATTCACACTACGGCAGATTTTGGAGAAAACCCAGGAGCAACAAATCGATACCCACCACCTTTTCATCGATTTTAAGGCCGCGTATGATAGCATCTATAGAGACGAGCTATACAGAGCAATGTCTAGTTTTGGCATCCCTACCAAACTCGTCCGTTTGTGTAGGATGACGATGGAGAATTCACGCTGCTCCATCAAGGTCGGTAAAGACCTAACCGAGACCTTTGATGTCAAAAAAGGATTCAGACACGGCGACGCGCTGTCATGCGACTTTTTCAACATCGTTCTTGAAAGAATTGTTCAAAACTCGAACGCCAACACCAGAGGAACAATCTTTCAGAAGTCCGTCCAACTACTCGCATATGCCGACGATATTGACATTATTGGAAGAACGCAGCGTGATGTCAATGGCGCTTTTGTGGGTATTGCAACGGAGGCCGCGAAGATGGGTTTAGCGGTAAACGAGGGTAAGACCAAGTATATGCTGTCAACGAGAAAGGGCACCCAACACCGACGTCTCGGTCAGAACGTCACAGCAGACAGATATAACTTTGAGGTAGTCAAAAACTTTGTCTACCTAGGCACCGCTATAAACTCAGGCAATGACACCAGCGCTGAAATCAAACGAAGAATAACCCTTGCCAATCGCTGCTTCTTTGGGCTAAGAAAGCAACTGGTAAACAAAGCCCTCTCTCGAACAACCAAGATAACGCTCTACAAGACCTTAATCGTCCCAGTCCTGCTATATGGCGCGGAGGCATGGACTTTGTCAAAAGCGGATGAAGCTGCCCTTGGTTGCTTCGAGAGGAAAATTCTTCGTGTGATTTTCGGTCCCGTCTGCATAGACGGTGAGTGGAGGAGGAGATATAATGACGAACTATACGGGCTGTTCAGCGACATCGACTTAGCCAGAAGAGTGAAGATCCAAAGACTGAGATGGCTAGGGCATGTAGAGCGGATGGAAACCAATACTCCGGCCCGAAAAGTCTTCGAATCCACCCCCGAGGGACGGCGCAGTAGAGGAAGACCGCGACTCAGGTGGCGCACGCAAGTGGAAAGGGACCTCAACCAACTATGCGTGCGAAACTGGAGACAGCTAGCTAAAGATCGAGCTGGCTGGAGACGCTTGTTGGTTGAGGCCCTGGTCCACCCCGGACTGTAGCGCCACCTTAAGTAAGTATCCGTTAAAAAAGTTGTACCTGTTATATTTATTAGTGATGGGATGGTTAGCATTAGCAAAATTAATTTACGATGAAGGATTTTTTCCGATTAGCAGTATGGAAATCACTTGCAAAATTTGATGAAATGCTAAGTATTTTTCTGCAGTAGGCGTTGCTTTGTGTATTGTGCACACACACCGAAAGAAGGAAGTAGGCGCTTCAAAACGAAAACACAAAACAGATATTATGAATATTGCGTACACACTCAGACTTTATGTATGTACATATATGTACATCCGTTTTCAATTGCTCCACTGCTCTAGCTGCATAAACAAAAACGGAAAACTATGGTTTTCACCTAATTTTAGCATTAGCAACGCATTTAGTTATGATCTACATTTGCGAATCAAATGAATAGTTTTTTACGATGTGAATGCGAAATGAAATAACATTATGTTAATGGAAATAATGAGAATCATGCGATTCACTTATGACGTTAAGCTACTTGTCTGCTTTCTCCTAAAATCGAAACGCAGAGAGACTCGTAAGTTTGCCTTTAATTAAATATGTATGCAGTTTCAAACATAGTGTACATTTTCGTTTTTCTTTTTAAAGTCATACATATAAACAAATTAGATACGATGGCTTCCCTGATGCGATCTTCCAATGCAATTTGGAACTTCTTTCCTAAAGTGGATGGGACTGATAGGTGTCGGCTAGTTGTAATCAGTGTTCAAAACAGCTGTCTTACAAGACATCATATCAAAAATTTGAAGACTCATTTAAAATTAAAACACATCGAATACTACAATAGCTTTTTAACAGCATGTGAACCAACACATACGATCATTTATAAGGACACTTCTTAAATGTTTCATTTCAATTTGTCTCCATTGTATGAGTAAAAGTCTTCTCTTGCAGAAAATAGTGCTTGAGTGACATCACACAATTTTGACAGAAAAATTAACATATTACCTTGTATTCTGTGTATCATGGCCAAAACTTACACAATATTAAAATAAGCTGCTCTTAAATATAAGATTTCATTGCCTTCTTCAGCCGCCGTCGAAAGATTGGTTTCTTTTACGAGTTTAATTAACAACATTCTTTACTTCGAAAATGTTTATTTTGAAAAATCAACGGAAAGCACAAAGCGGTCAACGTGTTTTACTCATAGTTGTATTAAAATCAACAAATTATCTTATGGGTATCTCTTAACTTTAAGTAAATTCAAAAAGATTCTGCTGAAATCGCTGACTTCAACTGACATTTAGTGAATTCAATTGGAAAATGATTTCAATCAGTGATCAAAATTGAATGCATTAATTGATGCCGCCTTTAGATTAGAACAAGTCCCTAGTCAGTGGAAAGTGACGGAAATAATAATGGTGCCGAAACCGGGTAAACCCCCAACAGCCAAAAAGTCTTATAGACCGATTTCACTGCTTCCGATAATGTCTAAGGTGTTCGAACGAATATTACTCAGACGTTTAAGCCCGGTTGTGGAAGAAAGACGACTTATTCTTAATCACCAGTTCGGTTTTACAAGTAAGCATTCAACTATCGACCAAGTACATCGAATAACTGATACTGTAGAAAAATCATTTGAACAAAAGCAAGTATGCTCAGGTGTATTTCTCGATGTCTCGCAAGCCTTTTACAAGGTTTGGCACGAAGGTTTGAAACACAAGCTTCGACAGTTTCTCCCGAGAAAACTTTACACAATTTTATCAAATTGTCTAACTGATAGAATCTGAAATCCGTGTGAAATATGGGAAAGAATACTCCCTATTTAAGCCTATACAAGCTGGAGTACCTGAAGGAAGTGTCCTTTGTCCCCTCCTTTACTTACTGTATAGCAGCGATATACCGCAGGTCGTGGGCACCGTGTTAGGCACATTTGCTGACGACACCGCCATTTTAGTAACTGCCAAAACGGTCGAAGAATCAACCAGAAAATTACAATGTGCTCTAGACCGGATACACGAATGGACGAACACTCAGCGAATTGAGCTTAACGAAGCTTAATCCGTTCATATAATTTGTACGTATAAGAACGTGAATAACTTGCCTGTTTTTATAAATAATGTTCAAATACCCTTCGGTAATGAAGCAAAATACCTCAGAATGACTCTCGATGTAAAGTTTAAATGGAAGGAGCATGTCAAAAAGAAACGTGAAGATACAAAGACATGTACTGGCTTATTGGAAAATATTCCAAGCTAAGTATTGACAACAAATTGCTTATATACAAGCAAGTGCTAAAACCCGTCTGGACGTATGGTATACAACTATGGGGTTGTACCAAAGAAAGTAATAGAAACATAGTACAAACATTTCAAAATAAAGTGCTAAGGGCCATCGTCAACGCACCCTGGTATATACGAAACAGCGACATCCACAGAGATCTTGGAATTCTATCAGTCCATGATGAAATTACGAATTTTGCTCGTAAGCATAAGCGTCGTCTGGAAGAGCACATAAACTCTGCTGTCCTTTCAATTCTCGACGAAAGCAATGCTTTCCGCCGTCTGCAAAGGACCCAACCCCTTGACCTAGCATGGTGAATCCAACCCGCGCTTAGCTGCGTTGATAGCAAGAACTCTCAATGGAGAATTTCTTGCCAAATGCGCCTGAACCAAGAAAGTAAAACTGCTGGATAAGTGTAAGACTTAGTTGTAGTGGAAATATATTTATTACTGGATAAAAATCCCTTTCGCTATGTTTGAACGATCCCCATAGTGTCTTTTGAAGATATTGACCTTCTCTGACAAACAAAAAAAAAAAAATTAATTGACTTACTTGAACAAAATGGTGAAAAAATTACATTAAAAAAATGTAAATCCCAATCTTCTTTGACCTTCAAAATGCATAAGTCAAAAAATTTAACTTTTGATTTTGAATTCTCTGAATGCATTCTTTTACAACTCTGAATTCTCCGGCCAACATTTTTAGCGCCCTATTACCAACCAATTACGACGTTGATTCGGCTTCAATTCTTACGTCAGCACAATCTTGTACGTATGTACATAGGTCCTAATAAAACATGGCGCTATAGCCCGTAGGGTGGTGAGGGCCTAGCTTCTCAGCAGCCACTCGTGTTATGCGTGCTATTGTTCCATCACGAGTGGAAGGGACATACAGTTTTATGCCGACTCTGAACGGCCAAGTTTGAGAAGCTTTTTCTAGACAGTTATACACCTTGACCATGGTCAGTGACTCGAAAGAGGTGGGACCGTGAAAAGTATTTCTCGTACCAGGAATCGAACCTAGACAGGTAGGTCTAAGTGCGTAGGAGTCGACGCACATACCCACAACGCCAAGGGCCATCACATGTTGGCCCTAATCCAAC
The DNA here is from genome assembly GCA_907269125.1 of Eristalis pertinax. Classification (NCBI taxonomy): domain Eukaryota; kingdom Metazoa; phylum Arthropoda; class Insecta; order Diptera; family Syrphidae; genus Eristalis; species Eristalis pertinax. The sequence goes on along the minus strand of OU026146.1, from coordinate 26,792,738 downwards.
CATAAAATAAGCCGGATTGAATCACGCCTAAATTCACTTTCATAACTACGTCGGAATGTCGATCATATTTTTATAATAATTTTTCCACGTTCGACGAGCGTGATACACTGCTTGATTAAATGGTAAATCTTACTGAATATTTTGATAACTGAAGCTTAACAATTGGAAGCATCAACTTTTTCTGTTTATGCGGGTCTTGCTCCCACTGCGCAACGCATTGGCATCTACTTAAGCCAATAGTTCTGCGATTCCCCGTTTAAGAGTGGCTAGTTATGTTTGCACATCTGCACTCCCAAGCATGATGGTGAACAAATAGCACAGAGTTGGATGCGAAGAAGAATTGTTCAACAGAACAACTTTTTTCACAGTAATAATCCGTGATTTCGTCTCAGATCAAACATCGCCCAAACATTGAATACTCACCCATTGCAAACTAAGTCTAGCAAGCTCTATTTGTTTCACTTCCCTAACTCGATGAAACGTTACGTAAGAAAGAGCATTTGCGTCACTTACCATAAAATTAATTTTTGTATACATATGTATATGAAATGTACCTCTACCGACGATCAAACTATGCTCAGATTTCTACCTTCACTTTTCCTGATGACCTTGGCAAGGACAGAGCGCCACAATTCTAACGAAATTAAAGTTCCTCTGCTAGGTTATTTACCGTGAAGCATTATCATGTCTTTCTTCTCATCTTTTATTTTATTTTTTCAAAGATTTATTGAAGCGACTTTAACTTAGACGCCAACTGGGTTCTCTATGTTTTTTTGAAAAAAAGGAAAAAGTCATTCCGCCTGTCGTATATATCAATAAAGTTGGTGTGGGAAAAGTTTAAGTACAGTTGTTAAACTTCAAAACTTTGATGAAACCATGGCCGTTGCCCAAGCCAAACTCCGGCAGTAAATCGTTAAGTTGACCCAACCCACGGTTGCTCACTGAATACAGAACAAACTCAACGAGAAGTATCCCTCCTTCCACGGCACAGCTCCTGCAAACATCTCACGATCACGGGGAATGGAATCCCTTCAACTGACAACTGTGCGTCTGAAACCGGAATGAGTTTGATAAAATCTGCTTACGGTAGCTAGGCACCCATATCCGGTTTGATTCTTATGCAAAAATGGAAAACAAAAGCAAAATATTTCAAAAAGGAAAGGAAAACAACAAAAGGCCGGAGTGACTTCCAGGAACCCCCACACCCATCATCACCGCATCCCCCACCCATGGCATGTGTTTAATTGAACAAAAATCAAAATGGCTGAATGCCATAATATGGCAACGTTAACATTTTCACGGAATGTGTACCCAGAATCAGGGCAAGCAGCAAATCCGCGCCCCAAAAACCTGAAATCTCGGCACGGGTGCAAGCGAAACAGCAGCATTCCACGGTCCTCGGGTAAATATTTAGAGCTCCACCTATTGCGCGCCTGAGATTGGCCAGTCCGCCGCACCCCCACGTCTCGGATGTGTGTGTCCAATGAATGATACTGTAACTAGCACATCTCGGCCTATGTACATCGGCGAAAGCTTTCCACTGACGGCACACTGCGCATGACCCACCCCTGGGGCTGAGTGCTTTTCACCACAACTGAAGTTATGCGAGGACTCGACGGAGTCATCCGCCTGCTCGGGAGATGAAGCGATGTGCTGGGGTGTTGTTTTTTTTTTTTTGCCCGTGGTCGGTTGGAGCTTCAGCTCTTATGTACGAGAACGGCGAGCACTAGATGTACCTAGTACTTCGTTCTTAGCCATCCTGTGCTGTGGTGCACTCGTGAGTTCCGTCGAAATCTCTTTTTTCCTCTCTAAGGACACACAAGTTCTTTGATTCCCCGCAGGCAGTCAGAGTGAAACGAAACATTTTAATTGTGATTTAAGGGAAAAAAAATGGTTTGAACAAATTCTGATACATAAATGTATCTAAATGCCATCCGCAGAGTGAGTGAATGAGTGAGTGCTCCGCATCGCAGAGTGTCACATTAATTTGTCAATTTTTGAACCAAGCCCGACGCACACACTGGCACTTTCTCGCTGTATCCGAAGAGATACACCCAATATTCTGGGGTACACCTTGGATACATAGTATATACCAATCTCATCCTTATGTACCTTGCCGGGGACTCAGCGCAGAATGCAACACCGCTTCTAGCTCGCAGACAGACAGAGTTCGCCTGGAACTAAGTACAAGACTCTGTCTGAATGGAGCTAGCGGTGGGACATTTCATTCAATTTCTGTGTATCTATTAGTTTTTAAGTTTTTTTCTTTGATTTCATTTCAAATTTTCCCTTTTTTGCAAATTAAATTCGTGCAAAAAAAAAATCAAATCAAAATTAACAAAAATCGAACTTTTTTCACACTCGTGCGTGGTGCAGCTGAAAAGTGACTTAAAGTGCGAGAGCGAAAAAAAGAAAGATGTTCACAAATTAGAGCTTGGTGTTATGTCATAGGTGAGACAGTTACGTTCGTGGAAAATGAAAAATGACAAGTGATAACGCGGATTACGCACAATTCAACGGCGAAGAGATCAAGTTAAAGTCTGTTGGGATTACTGGAGCTCAGCGATTCGATTCGTTTTTGGTTTTTGTTGTTTTTGCGATAATCTCATTGGGCTTGTGGAATACTTAATCTTGTGGATACATTTTTTTGTAAATGGTAAATATGCGTTACGTAATCTGATATACATATAATTTCCCAGCACTTGCAGGACCTACATAATAATTTTCATTTAATTTATTTTTTAAAGATCTCTTAGAGGATCGTTGGTGCGTGTAGTGAAATTTTATCCTATTTGTTCAATTATTATTTTTGTATTCAGATTATAAATTCAGGGGTGTGTAAAAAGTTCAGCTATACCCGTCTATGACCTCATTCAGGTCACCACTTTTGAAGACAAAGGACATACAAATTACGTAACAAGTCTTAAGATTCTCGAAGCAAAGTTCAGACTATTCGATCAGTACCCTAGTCTTGACATCTTGAAGACCCATTGCCAGTGCCCCAAGTTTAATGCTCAACATGTTCAGCATCTGACTAGAAATTAGGTACAAATCTAGTTTAAAACTATTCTCCAACTGATGGAAGCCCAGGTCCATCCCCGACTGTAACAGCATCAGAAGAAGAAAAATTCTTCTTCAACTGCCCAACTGACGTCTTGTAACTAGAAGTCTAGAAGTTTCATTCAAACCAACAGAACATCAGTTCTTGCGGCAACATTCAAATGTGGGGATGTGATCCACCGCATTGGCCAACAATTATTCCCTTTATACTACAAATGTCTGTATGGTGATCTATAGTTCGATAAATTCGCACCTGAGCTTAAGCAGTGGCTGCCGACGGCGGTTCTGGGGGCTCAAGCTGTCATGCGTCCGCGATGATTTGGTCCTTAAATCGGAGATTCAGTCTTAATTTCCTTCTCCAGCCAAGAGCCACAGATTCGAAGACCATCTGAGCTGAAGCCCAGGTGTCCATGCACTGGCCGAGCCAGTGTAGTCACCGGATTTTGCCTTCCGAACTACATCCATATCTCGGTGCAGCTGGTAGAGTTTGTGGTTGTATCTTCTCCTCCATTCACCTTCCTCTCAGATGGGACCGAAGTAACCAAGAATCAACATTGCTCTTTTGACTATCGTCTAAGGTTCGACTTCATAAATGGAGCAGGACTGGCAAAATAAAAAAAAAGAGTTTTTTGAAGCATTATTTTGGCCCTTCGAGTCTGAAGTTTTGACAAATCAAACTAGCAACGGTTGCCAAGGGCAATTCCAAGTCGGATCTCGACTAAAATATCATTTGTGGAGGTTACGTTTCTTCCGAGGATGACAAACTCCCTTGCTACCTCAACAACATAACTAGCTCGTTATGATTTGAAAATTTACTACTGCAGGTTTGTCCAGTTCGTGGTCCGGATTTGCCATCCCGCTTCCAATCATATATGTTCAACTGACCCCCAACGAGACGCTATGTGTTTATTGTAAGATTTCAATCGTTGAACGTGTTAAAATTGTAAAAACTTTTTTTCAAAAATAGTGGTTTCGTAGTAGGCGTCTTACGAGAAAACTACGGTTGACAAGATCATGTCAACCGTAGTTTTCCATCAGAGCTAATGGCCAACGATAATCACTGTCCAAGAATACTCTTGATGACCCATTTGAGACAAGCGATATTCATAAAACAATATAAATCATACAACAATCCTACAAAAAAAAAAACTGCACTTGTTCCCTTTCGGAATCTTTAACACAGTTGAGCAACTGTGAAGAAAATTCGATGAGACTTCCTCTGTTGATTCAGGGGAAAGAATAAGTTGGAAGTTCTGATACAAATCGATCATCGAAATGCATCCTCTATAGGAAATATGGCTTCCATTAGTGAAAGTGTTGAAGAAGATCCAAATTGATTTCAGGGAATTTCAGGGCGAGCGCAGCACTTTGACTTCTCTTATGGCGCATTCTTTGATTTGCATCTTCTCCCTCTTCTTCTTCTTTCTGTGGCTCAAGAATTAATCCCCTCTAGCTAGCGCGATCTATGGCTATCTGCCTCCAGTTACGCACACCCTGTGACGGGAGCGTCCTCTGCTCTTCATCAAAACTCTTTTAAAGTTTAATTCAAGCAAGAACTGAAGCTAGAATGGCTAAGTGTGATATGCAAATTGGTCTCGTGGTGTCAAAGCTCTGTACTTCTTGAAAAGTAAGGTTACCGAGTTCCTTGGCCTCAAATATATGGACTTCTTAGTGTTGGTTGCAATAACACCATATATGATGCAAAACGATCGATATTGCTTGCATTTTGCAAAAAAAATGTCTAGTTATTTTGCTTTTTAGTTATGTGATCTACCAAGATCGTTTGATTTGTCACATTTGAATTTATTTTTTTTTGGTTTGTGTCAAAAATCGTGAATATGCCCACATTCCGGAATTACTCAAGGCTTTCCAAGTGAATATTCGCCAAGTTATGGCCGTGTTACTACTCGATATGTGTCAAAATGTCAGCATCGAGGCTGTGAGTATTCCTGAAGAAAACATTTGATGGGAAATCCTGAAATAAAAATGCGATCGGAATCGAGATCACAAATAGCTACTTAGATTTGCTTTCGAATCCTAAAAATGGATCATCAATCATCAATACGCATCAGGTCACAATTCTTCATTCACATCGGAGTTCTTATCTCAACTCTCAATCAATTCTTCTTCACTTCACGTTTTAAGAATCTAACAAATCTAAGCAATTGCTGTTCCACTTTTAAGCCAAGAACAATTGGATCTATAGTCGTCATCGGTATACGCTTGTCCTCAAAATTTCCGCGTTTTGGAACGGAACGTGTGATTCGTGGCATATATGAAAGTGAATTTTGTATTCAAATTCTTCAATGACGTTTCTAGTTCAATGGATATGTTAATAAACAAAACTGTTATATTTGGTGCGATGCTCCCGCTACCGTTCAATGATTTCGAGTTTTAAAGGGCGTTTTTTTTAGAGTTATAGAACTTTGAAATGAAATAAAACAAGCAAACATGAAATTTACTATACTCAAAAGATAATCTTCTGTCATTAGCATTAGTAGGCTCGGAAGTAGTCTAATCTGGAGGTGCAATTTTCAACATTTGTGGTCGTATATCGGCAATAACGCGGCGAATGTTGTCCTCCAAGTGGTCAATCGTTTCGGGCTTATAGGCGTAGACTAGCGACTTCACATATCCCCACAGAAAATAGTCAAGCGGTGTTAAGTCGCACGGTCTTGGAGGCCAATTCACGGGTTCGTAACGTGAAACTATGCGGTTACCAAACGTTTCCTTCAATAAATCAATTGTGGCACGAGCTGTATGACATGTTGCACCGTCTAGTTAAAACATGCATATCATGGTTGTTCAATTGATGAACAAAAAAGTAGCTTATCATGTTTCTATAGCGGTTACCATTGACTGTAACGTTCTGGCCAGCATAGTTTTTAAAGAAGTACGGACCAACCATAAAGCACACCTAACAGTCTGTTTTTGTGGATGTAACGGTGTCTCACCACAAACTTGAGGATTATCATCACTCCAAATAAGGCAGTTTTGTTTATTGGGGTTTCCATTCAACCAAAAGTGAGGATGCTGAAAATGGACGTAGTGTGCAATATGTATTTCGAGCAGAACCATACATTTCAAAATAAATTTGCACAATTTGGGAGCGTTGTTCAGGCGTCAGGCTATTCACGTTGAAATGCCAAGCCAAACTAAAAATAAATCACTTGACAGCTTACAAAATGGCTGCCAGATGCAATAGAGTTGCTAACTTAAAGTTCTATACCTCTAAGAAAAACACTTTATTTCTTGCCAAAAATTCACGAACTGAACCTGGTCAACATGTCGTTTCAACACGACAGTGGCACTTGCTAAAAAGAATGCGAGTCGATGTACAAACTGAGACATGAATTCGGTCGTTTTGGGTCGATGAATTGGCCGGCTATATCGTGAGATTTGATGCATTTAGACTTTTTTTATCTGAACACATCAAAGCACTCATCTATACCGATAAGCCAGATTCAATTACGACATTGGAAGACAACATTACACGTGCTGTCATCGACGTATCAGTCGTTATGCTTGAAAAAGTGACTCAAAATGGTGACTCTCTACATGAACCTCTAAAAAAGTAATCGTGGCATTTTCATAAAACAGTTCTTAAAAAATAAATGCCAAACTTTGATTTATTAGCATATTAGCGATATCGCACGTGTTTCATTGGCAGTTAAAAAATATTTTGTGTTTTTTTTTCAAAATGCCATACCATATTTTAGTTTATGGAAATGTTCACTGCATCGAGTAATATTTTTGCATATGTGTCTCTTACTGAATCGTAAACTGTCACCCAATGATGATGATATACATCATAGTTGAGCTTTAGAAAACACCTCTCACAATTCTGTAATTGATGACAGATTGTAAGTGTGACGGGCAACACTCCGTCTTCTAAGGGCTGTTTTCTGGTATTAGTCTTAAATCATCATCTAAGTGCTAGTTTGGTCAACAATGCGTCTTCACATGTCATTGCTCTTGTCCTTGCTGTCGTCCAACCCACTTCTAACAAATTCACAAGAAATAGTAGTTATTTATTTGCTTGCCAATCTATAAAATGGTAAATAGAAATATGAAAGTGCACTAATATCAATGAAGTGTCTGTTCATATTTGCAGCTTCGTGAGCTATCTTTGGGCAATCGAACATTTAGTTTGAAAGCAGATGATGTAGCAAACAATCCTCGACACATTCAACATGAACATCGCTCAAAGACTAGTATTAGTCTGCAAAATATTGTCAGTTGCCAAACTCTTCAACCGAAAAATGTGTGCAAAATGTAGAACTATTCAAACCCTTGTTATTGAAAGGGTATTCTAAAAAGTTTTCATTTGATCAAACATTTTTTTGTTTGATTACCTGCAAACACTCATGAAAGGAACTGCTAAAATAATAGTTTTTAACTTAATTAAACTTAATTAGCGGAGATCTTCTTATTCTATAAATCCTAAAATTCACGAGGTTTTCTGTTTTCAATGCACAATAAATGCACAATAAATGACGCAACATGTCAATCCTGACAGTCTGTCTAGTATTAGACAGAAATCAAGTCGATGACATCAGGTGCCCCTAAAAGCTTTTCTGATAGCGTTTTTTATAACGTTTTCACTGACAATGATCACGAGAATACGTGTTGCCTGTGAGCTCTGCCGGAAAACTGATAGCCTTCCCCTCCAAGCTTAACCGTCGCCACAACAACCACAATATCGTGCAATGCGTAAGCAAAATACAAATTAATTTATTAATGTTAATTATATACTAGGAACCGAACCGATATTTGAAAGAAATTCATAACGGTAAGTGCCGTTTGCATTTGTGTTTCATGGTTTTCTTTTACTGCATATACAACACTGAACAAGTGAATATTTAATAGCGAAAATGGAAAAAAAGCTAAAAACAAAAATGACTTGAAAAGGTTAAGACAAAAGTTAACTTTTCAGGGACACCCGCGACTGAAACCTACTCAACTTTTCCATACACTTAACTTTTGCGCGACTTAACTTTTTCGAGTCTTTACTGTATTCGTATTGTACATTTTTGGTCCAAAACATCGACATCATAATATGAGAGAAAATAATTAGGTATCAATAAATGTGAAACACCGTGTTAATTTAATTTAAGATATCAAATTATAGTTCAACTAAAAAGTACACTTGATGCGTTTCCTGCGAAAGAAGCGGTCAGGAGTTTTTTGGTTTAACTTTTGCTTCGAGCGTTGCCATTGTGCGATAGAAGAAGCAAATTGTGTTAAGAGAAGCACAAGGACAGTAAAAAAGCCGAACAAATTAAAACAAATTAAAACAAATTAAAACTCTCCTCTCTCTCTAAAAATACTAATTTAGGTATATTTTCAACACTATACATACATACATGTACTGCGAATGTACGTGGAGAATCACAACTAAAATGTACATTGTGCTGACCCATGCTTTCAGTCACACCTTGCTTGTGAATGTTGATTTTCTGGGTGTCGAATCATCGACTGAAATGGTATCCAACGCACACATAAATATGTATATAAGATTTGCATTTTCATTATATTCACTATTAGAACAATGTTTCCTTACAAAATATTTATTTGTTGTCTACTAGTAAGTAAACATTAAAAACAAACTTTGTTATTTCCTGAAACTAAAGGGTTGTCAAATTTTAAGGGCCGATGTTGATTTTGAATAAAAGACAAATTATTTAGGAAATTATTGTCATTTCTTTTTATTATGATAATACTGGTATGGTTCAATTATGTATGGAACAAAATATTGGCCAAATGGCCGCCGGCACACCTCCATCCGATGGTTTAAATTTTCGATGACGCTGAAGCATAATTGAGGTTCTATGCCGTTAATGTGCCGAATTATCTCATCCTTTAGCTCTTATTGTTGCTGGCTTATCGACGTACACCTTTTCTTTCAAATAACCCCAAAGAAAAAAATCCAACGGTGTCAAATCACATGATCTTGGCGGCCAATTGACATCGCCACCACGTGAGATAACACGGCCATTGAATTTGTCGCGCAAAAGAGCCATTGTTTCGTTAGCTGTGTGGCAAGTGGCACCGTCCTGTTGAAACCACATATCGTCCACATTCATATCTTTCAATTCGGGCACAGTAACTGCCTGACCGGCCTCATTTTGGAAAAAATACGGCCGCGAGCCCATAAACTGCAACAAACAGTCACTCTTTGTCGGTGCATTGGTTTTTAGACAATCACTCTTGAATTATCATTCGCCCAAATGCGGCAATTCTGCTTATTGACGAATCCACTGAGGTGAAAATGTTCCTCCTCACTGAAGATGATTTTCTTCGAAAATTGATCATCCACCGTTGCCATTTCTTGCCACCATTCTGACCATTGACGACTCTTGAAATGGTCAAGATACTTTAGTTCTTGGGTCAATTGCACCTTGTAAGCGTATAAATCAAGTCACAAGTATAAGCAAGTCTTTATGCATAATGTTCATCAACGACGAGCGTGAGAGGTGCAATTGTTGAGCACGATGACGAGTTGAGGTGGACGACTCTTCAGCCACACTATCGCGAACAGCAGCAATAGCATGCACTGGTGTTTTCACATCTCCTACAGACCCGGTTTGCTCAAATTTCTGCACGATTTTTCCGATTGTACGCACATTTGGACGAATAAATTGACCGAAAAAATCACGAAGTGCACGATATGCATTTTGATTTGAACGCCCATTTTCATCATAAGCCTGAGTAACTTTAACGCGTTGCTCGATTGTGTATCTTTCCATGGTTCAAATTGAGTTAGTCTGAATGATGAAATGCAGAAAAAAACTTGATGTTTAGGTGTGGTTCACATTCAACATCGGCCCTTAAAGCTTAACCACTCTTTATATGCAATAAAATTATTTAAAATTGATATTACAATGATCAAATTTCTGGTAAAATGCTCTATACTTAAATAATATAATTCTTATCAATATCTAGAATCTGGTTTAGTTAGTATAACTCGCGAACAGAGTCCTCAAGATATAAATTCACGAATTGTTTGGTTTGGACAGCGGTTACGGTGCCAGCGAATGTAAGCGAATTTTACTAGCGCGAATTCGAAAAGTTCGCTAAAATTAATAAAAAGTACGCATTGCCTATGTTGTGGTTCCAGTGTTCGACAGTTTCAATTCTATTTTACTCGCACTAGTAAAGCGAATTGAAGATGTGTTTTCAAGTGGGATCTGTACTAAATTAACGAATGAACCGCCATTTTCGTTGTGTACTGATTTTTTCCAAACATTTGGTTAATTAGACAAGGGGACTATAAGCTGCGAAGTCGGCCATCTCACTACTACCTGATTTATGCTTATAGATGGGGCAGTTGAAAGCAAAAGAACTAAATTCAATTTCACTAATTTCTTAACTGTCTACGTACATGAAGTATCACCTTCTCTATCAAAGTACAACTAATTATTCCTATTAGTCAAAACTATGATCCATTTTTTGTATAGAACAAACCAGAAAGTCCAGCGTAACTACGGAAATTAAGTTTAACTTCAATCAAGCAAACGGGGTAAAGAGTTTCAAATGTCCCTCAGCACATGCATATGGTTCCTTTTTAACGTAGTACCGACTTCAAACAGTTACATCTTATTTGTCAGACCAATTGTCAAATTGCGAGCTGTCAATGCGGTTTCAAAATTCTACCAAATTTTAGACAGATCGCTAGACCTTTGTCGCGCATCGTTTTCTTTGCCAGATGCGTATTAGTTGAATTCGTACTTAAGGCAATATTTCTTCCGCTCAGAAGCAGTTTGTTGAGCACAAATAAATATGTAATACTCATAAATGTAAATTTAGTACGGGATTAAACAAGCCGCCTTTGTATACTTGATGCTTGGAGGCCGTCGATGTGCTGTGTTGTCGTAACCTAGCATAGTACTGGAATGTGACATCTGACGACTCTTCAGTTGAGTTTCTGAAAACCTTTTGTCTTGGAACACGTTCGCCTGCAGAAGTTCACTATTTTGATTGCACTTTTTGGTGTGCAGTGGTGTATCCCGAATTCATCAACTGATACGGAACGCTGTAAAATGCACTCAAATGTGTGGTCTTGAAGTGCTCCAAATTGAAAGTTTTACCCGAATCCGTTTATCTTGTCGATCAATTGTTCATGCCCAAATGGTTATGCAAGAATGACGATACCGTTTGCTAAAATCTTGTCTATTTTAGCTTCCAATCCATCATGAATTTAGTTGTGACATCATTTGAACCATCTGCTGTCAAAGTCACAGACTCGTCGAACAGCCCTCGTAGAGTACGAACTGAATAGAATATTGCATCCATTCATAGTGTTGATAAAATAAATATTTAACTAATTTTTATAAATTTAAATTTCACACCGACAAGGTGCTTCAAGTCTTACTCTAAATGTTTACGTTGACAACTGCACCTCCTAATGGATGCACCACTCACGCGACTTCCTACACTAAAGATTGTCTAAAACTCAAGTACGTGTGGAATGACTGCGATCAGCCACTTGAAATTCTTAATTGCCACAAATTTAGGGAATCTCCAGTCATCCCGCATGCACGAGCACACCTGAGCTCAGATAAGCTGAGAGCGAAATTAGTGCAGCGAGATGATCCTATGACTTGCGAGCAGGAAGAAAGGAAGCCACAAAGATGTAGGGCCCTGTGCTATTGACACCCACTGTTGGTGTTCCTCACAGTGACTGTGGTTGTATAAGTCACAGACACGAGGAAGAAATAGCGTCTCTTCGGGATTCAAATGCGATGAGGTTGACACGACTCCTGAGATTCGTATCGTTTGTGAACCACGGCGGATATTTCTTACTGATCTAAATGAGCTGTTGTTGTGTACCGTGACGGCATCCGTAAACCGAACTGTAAATAGAACCTAGGAACTAGACAGCTTTTGGACAAGCTTAAGGAGCCTACTGTAGCACCCCCCTCCTTTTCCAGCAGTCTCTCTGTTCGAGTGCCAATCGGTGTAGGTACATTTTTGCCATAATTTAGGGTCTCAACCAATCAAAGGACACTCTTTTTCTCAGATAATAAAAATGTCAAAATTCAGTACCCCTTATCTTCACATACAGGAACTTGCCAAGCCTCTCGGCAAATAATTTCATACATAAAATTCTCTGCCTCCTCCACACTTTGTCCGACCACTAACCGTTCCACCTTCTTTATGATTTCAGAAAATGCGCATCACACAGTCGAAATGGATTCCAATAAAGCAGTTACAGTCACAAATTTGAAATCCTCATAAATTGCTGTGCGATCCTATTAGAGCGCTTTATCGAAGGGAGGCGTCTGCCAGTCAGATACCTCGAGCAATCGTTTTTACGAGTTCCCCCGCAAAGGACCTCATGTTGCTACGAGCGAACATTATCCCCTCTTAAAGGCGTTATCATCGAAAAGCACTGCGAACTGACAGTAATCACCATCACCACCACCAGCAGCAGCGGCAGCGGCAGCGGCAACCAACCCCACATCATTCCAGGAAGCATCGACGTCCAGTGGGGTATCGCTTTCATCTCATAATTTGCAGCATCCAGCGATAGGCACGCCAACTCATCATCATGAAGGGATTACAGACGTTCAAGGAGAAGGCGTCCGGCGTGTTCGGAGGGTAAGCCCACTCATAATCGAAATTTAATTTAACAGCCGACTGACTGAGCAACTGACGCGCATCCTTTCGCCACTTTAAAGAGCCCACCATCGCCACCCACGCACCGTGCGGCAACGAATTTTGATTTATCGACTCGATTTTCTTGTGCAGCGATACGTATCGATCCCCGGGTGCACCTTAGACCACGGTACCCAGCACCAGGCACATCAGTGTGTCATCGTGATGGTGGTGGGTCCTTTAATGAGCTGCTCCTTGAGGAATTTTTTCATTGTTCCCCCTCTCCCGGCAGTCCCACAGTTGGCTCCTTGATAATCGAGGACAAAGTGAAGGAATTCACTCCACAGTCTGGGCGGTAATACTCGGTTTCAGGAATTTATACCTTCTCGGGGATTCCTTGCACGTCCGGTGAACGTGCCAATAGTGCGATAGACATACGACGCTTTTGCCGGTTGAGCGGTCGTCCGCGAGGAATGGTGCGCAACTTTCACTCCTGGTTTCGTGTGGGAAACTATGCCCATTGTCTTGTGGGGGCTGCGGCGGCTGGCTGGCAGGGCTTAGACCGATTCGTGGTTCGGAAATTATTGTGTTTATTGGTTTAGGAGGACGCAAAATTCACACCGACACGTGGTGGTGGAAGGCGAGGACTGCCTTAGACCGGTTGTCAGGTGTATGACTTACAACATGTTGCCCTAAGATAGTCAGTCCTTGGAGTTGATGATAATTTGATGAAGAATCAACTGGTCAGCAACCACGACGTGCAATGAGTTATGTCTCGAAGGCGAGACTGTGCTGTATTGTGACGTGAGTTTGTGTGATCATGATACGTTGGAGAAGATTTGGTAATCGACTGGAATGTGGCAATATTTTCCTTAAGGTTAATTTAGGTGTGTAGGTGGACGGCCCCTAAGCCACTTCTCTCTTAGAACCTGTAAAGGTAAAGTCGCTGGTTAGTCCCATTTTCATTTTATCTTACTTCAGATGATTATGACCAGTTAGTGCTTATTGAAGCCGATAGCAACTTCTTGTCGCATTCAAGGAGTTTGTAGGTTACTGGATGGCGCCCTTGGTTAGAAGGATCCCCGGTTCGAATCCCAGTGAAAGCTAAGTTAATACACTTTACTTGGTTTGCCGTCGGAATCAAATTAACGGCACTATCACTGGAGTTGTCGATCAGTGGTAGTGGTCTGACTATGGGTATCACAATCGACCAACATGGTGTGTGCTGGCGATTTCGCTGGCAGCCCAACTACCTAACCTAACCTAACTTGGGCCATAACATCCGATTGGTCTCACAGGTGGATAGAGAGCTCCACCTTTTATTCGCTTTCTCTATGATCCTATCATCCACTCTTTTCTTGAGATACGCAATATGTGTTTGACACAGAAGATTGCCTGGGATGGGTCAGTTTCGTCCCCTTTCCCGGCAAGTTCATACGCTGCTTCATTTCCGGTTATGTCCCTGTGACCTGGGTCACAGCATAGATTACTGGAGTGCTGCGTGATAAGAAGCTTTAGGTCTTCGCGGCAACCTGCGACCAGCTTGGTCTTGATTTTTGTTGCGGATAGGAGTAGTGCTTATTGCTCTTGCTTATTGCTTTACTATCCTTAGGTTGGTAATTCTCAGGATGCTTGCCACCAGACTAAGCTGTCATCAGTCAGGTTATGTCTGACGATTGCTGTGTACAACAACATGATTGTTTTGGGGTTAGGTCACCTTTTTGCCAAATATCCTGGTACAGAGCACATGATGCTCACTTTACTATATTTTTGTTGGGTTTGTGGGTTCAAGTCTGATATCCACCAAATAAATGCTGGTGCACCCCAAGGCTCTGTTCTGTCCCCGACACTCTTTCTCATTTTTATAAATGATCTCTTGTCTGCTACTTCTGATCCAATCAAACTTATAGGAGACAACAATATCGCAGAGTCATTAGACTAGCTCGAACATCGACGCACCGTCTCTTCTTTGTCCGTATTTTAACGCCATTTTAACAAACGATGCTCAAGTGAGCTAGCCAACTGCATTTCTCCTCTCCATGAATTTACCCGCAATACTCGTCTCGCCAGGAATGCTCATCAGTTTATCGTTAATCCTACTTTCGGACGCACAGTAAAATTTAGAGACTCGGTTTTCAGCCGCTGTACACGGCTATATATAATGCTCTTCCTAGCCCAAACAGACTACAACCCGCAGATATTTAAGAGGAATGTGCACACGTACCTCATCGCTCTTTCTCTGCCTATACTTTCAGCCCGTGTTGTGTCTTGACCCCGGACACTTAAGGGTGCTCAAGCGATCGGTCCAACTTTTATGACTATGTACAATATGTGCGGCGTAATTCCGGCAATAGCATCTCGAATGTTGGCCTGTAGTGGTGGTTGTTGGCTTGTTAGTGTAGACTAAGAACTTTTCTACGGACTCACAATGTTCCGGCACCCAGATGAGGTGTATATTGAAATGCTCAGTCATCTTAAGAGACAGTCTGCAATTCAGGAAGGTTTTTGAATTGAACATGACATTGTCCAAGGAATCAATTGCGGCCTGGCTGTCCGAACAGATGGTTATATCACTTTTGGATAACATATTGCTCTTGTGACAGGAACGTGTCGCTTTTATGGCAATTCTGCCTGAAAAACGTTACAGTGGTCAGGAAGCTTCAATGAAAGAGCAATATTGAGGTCTCTACACACCTACACCCACTCCTTCGTCCGTTCTGGATCCGTCTGTGTAGATGCGCAGGGGAACATCCAGCGTCTGATTATCAGGCATCCAATCCGATCTGGCAGTCGGAGTGTTTTTAGTCTCAGACCTGTACTGAATGCCTCTTGTTTGCCAAATAGTTCTAGTAACGTGTTCGTTACTACAACTGCCTCTTCTTGGTTCCGTAAATTTAATAAACGAATATTTTCCTCTT
This sequence comes from Eristalis pertinax, assembly GCA_907269125.1. Lineage (NCBI taxonomy): Eukaryota > Metazoa > Arthropoda > Insecta > Diptera > Syrphidae > Eristalis > Eristalis pertinax. The sequence continues at coordinate 26,777,160 of OU026146.1, read as the reverse complement.
CAACCTCCCTATCCGGGGCATCACCTCATATATTTTTCCGGGCCTATATACATATGTACTGCATTCGTATTATGTTGATTGAAGATGAAGCACAGCTGGCGTACATCAAAGTCAATTTTTGGGATTTTAGTCGACCCGAAAAAAAAACGAATTACAAAAAAACAGGTATTTTTGAGAGTATGTACTAGCATTATGCTCATCAACAAACATCAGTTGGCGAAGTGTTGTCGTTTGTAAAGAACATTCAGAAAAGCTTGATGAAAGCAAAAGCGCCGACTGCAAAGGAAGTCCTGAAGAATTGTACCTACTGCCGTTTACAATGCAAATACGGAACTGAAAATTAGTGATCAAATAAATTCTGTAATGAACGACGACTTGGATTCCAAAATTCCAGAAAATATTGATGTTAATAATGCTGAAAGCTTTAAATGGGCTCCACTCGCTGCAGTCATTTAGGTCCTTAAAGGCGCTTCTAAAAGACAACCGGAGAAGATTATCACCAGAAAATTCTAAAAAGCTCTTGGTAGTTCAATGCTACAATAACTAAATGTGCAGTTTTCTTTTCTTACTTTTTTAATAAACGCCTTTTTTAAGTGTTTTGGTTTGCTTCTTTGAAAGTTTTTGTTTCCTTGTAAGCACTTCCTTTATGCTTTATCTCGAATTCACAATTTTATTATAATCGAGTTCAGTGAGACAATTAGCCACACATGTCGGCTGAAGCGCATTTATATTTAAGTGGTTGTGTCAACAAGCAAAACTCTAGATTATGAGGTGCCCAAGATCAAACGTCAATGCCGGTGCACACACTGCTAGTCAAAGTATGGACCTGCTGCATGAAATTGATAGCTCTACTTTGGCTTACACTGTAGCCTAGTTACGTGAATTGCATTCTGATGCATTGGTTAGATCAATGTTTATTTGGATAAATTTGTGCCTTCTTATCGTTTCTCGTTTTAGTGCAACGAAAGCATTTTTTATATCGATTGCCAACCCTCATTTTCGTACGTGTTATAGAGCCACTTGTATCGGCATTCGTTATTCTGGACCACCACTGTAATGAGAAAAGGTCTGGTCCAGGAATGGATAGTTGCGGCAATCCTTTTACAACTTTAAAAAATGTTAAACTAGTTCGTTAAACGCCTGCATATGGGAGCCTTCTAACAAATTATGATCTTGTAAGTTTCGTGACAATCTGATGCGAGTTTGATAGTTGAACAGTCTCATCGTGACCTGATCATGGTCTACATCTGCATCATTTTGTTGGAAAGTGTAAAGCTCATAATTAATTAAGTTGGTTCAAAAGTCAAATGCAATGTAAAGAATGTCTTGAACGATTAAGGCTCTGCACAACAAAATAAGCTTATTATTTCGAGATGGAGAGACAGCTGCATTAAACAATAACCTTATGAGCTGTAAGCAATTGATACTGGGTAGAGTACGTCTGAGTTCGAAGGTTGTTAATTACAGAGGTTAACTGCAGAGGTAGACGAAGTCTCGTACGTGTTGAATGTCTCTGGCCAAGTCGTCGGTGCTGAGCATCCTTTCTTGGTGACAACAAGTAGTTACTTCGATTTGTACACGAACTTATTGCCAGAACTATTTTAGCCGCCTATACCTATTCCATTCCAATCGTCCTCTGTCAACCAGATTTGTCACCAGATGTGCTCCCAATACGAATTAAAATGAATGCGTGTTTGAATCACTTCAAAGCTTCAAAGTTCTCGAGAGTCACAAGATAGTTTATCCCCTCGAAAATACTCCCCAATATACCGTTAATTAGTTTGCATGCGACAAACGCTCAAGTTTCACTCCGTCGTCGCATCCCCCTTTATTGTGGCAAGTGCTCTCGAAGTCGCGTGCAGCTGCTCAACCGTCACCAAGAAAAAGAAGAACCGGCATCCCGCGGGATGCTCGATGAAGAGCGAGAAAATTTAATTGTGTCGCCACCATGAGGACATCTTCAAGTTGCCATGCCTTAAATTAACGTCCTTCATTCATTGCATTGTCAGCAGCGGATACCGAAACGAAGACGCCACGGCCACAAGTCCAACTGATGGCAGGGCGCGGCGCGGTGGCAGTGTATTGAAAAATTATGATTTTATTCCATTTGACTGGGATTGCCTTGGCAACAACATCGTGAAGGACTAATTTTGCGGTAAAATTATGAGGGGATCCGGGTTATGGAATTTGTTGTTGGAAGGACAGCCAGTAGGGTGGGTGTCAAGTCAGTGAAGATTTATTGTTTAGAAGGAGATCCTTACACGGGGCATTTGTTTTGTGAGATAATGAACGACGTTGTTTGATGAGGGGGATGGGGAAAGGAATTGGGGGTTGGAGATTGGGAATATCGAAGATTTGATAAGAGTTTTTGATCTTTTCGCTCGCTGTGAATGCTTCCTGAACGGCACGGACAACGCCAAAGGAGAGAAGAGAGTATCTTCTGTCTCTGGACCCTGTCACAAGACTACTCGCCGTCTTTCGATGCATGTTTTAACGCAGCGGATACCCTGAATCTAAACTGGGTATGCCTAAATCGAGAGCATTGTCCGCCCGTCCTTCAAATTGGATTGAAATCAAGAGTTTCCTCAAAATTCACTTCCATTACAATGATAGAAAGTTCCCGAACTCACACAAAGGACCCCCAAACAACGAAGTCCTTTTGTGACAAAATCATCGATATCGAAACCCCCCCCCCCCACTCACGATTCCGATTCAGGTTAAGGATTCAATTCAATCAATTTTGTAGCAGAATCACCCAAATCAACTGAGAGATTCCTTATCAATTATCGAAATCAAATCGCATCCATCAGGCCGGCAATGCCATCAAATCAAATCAAACGCGCGTATCCTTTGCTGCAATCAGCATCAATAGGCGGGTAAATAGACGTCTAGATCATCCGGCGTCCGACAACAACACTCTTAATCCAATTGAATTTTATTTGTATTTCACCTCATGGCACGAGGGTAACCCGAAACTACCCCCGTGGGAGTATCGCTGTGACGGTGGTGTCAAAGGTATGCGAGGATACACACGGCGGAAGGAATCAACAGGTCGGCCATCATCGCCTGCGCTTGTTAGGTTTGAGTTACAAGTGTTATAACCTCTTCCATGTGTCCCATGGGACTCTCTCCTCGGTAATGGTGTGCGAAAAAGTCATCCCCTCCCAGGGTGAGTGAGTCTAAGGATTCGGATCGATTCCTTTTTGTCGAATTCCTTTGCGGGAAAAAACAATGCGCATCCTGCTTTGATGAATAGATTCTGTTAATGGAAACCTAGACTGGTTTTCATCCACCGTTATTGGGGCTCTTGAACTGCTGAAAAAGAAATGCGTCTTCCTCTCAACCCTAATCGATTTCGCCTGAACGGCTTTGAGTGGTGTCTCGGCGGCGCGGCGGTGGCGTGAAGATTTTCATTTCATTCATGGAATCACCTCAAAAATTCATTGTACCGTAACATGATAAGTGCCGTTATTATTGCCATATCAGAAGCAGAAGTCTGCCACATGAAGCTGCTGCCGACGACAAGTGATGTGCCGCCCCGTATCGCCTGTGAGCTGTGTTCATCTATCACGCGCGATAAGGGCGTTCTTGGACGGCGATGTTCCATGACGTGAACTGAATTTTAATTGATTCTCAACGAAAATGTGAGTTTTGAACCACGTCCTACGCCTGAGGTGGGATGGGGAAATTGGAAAATTATGAAAGCCACTAGTGGAGGAGTCTTGCGGAAGAAAAAGGAATCTGCCTTTGTTTGTTACCGTGTTGAGTGCTGAGTGTAAAGAAGTTTACTTGTGCAGCGAGTCCAGGAACAGTTCTGACATTGTTCCGCCGTCCAAGAGCACTAAATGGCAAAAATCTACAGTCTGAGTTTATGAAAACATTGAAGAAGCAAACCGCAGCTTTCTCGACAGTAAATTAACGATCAATCTGAACGATGATAGAATAGGATTCTGCAGCAATGTAATTGACCTCGACACCAAGTTAAAACTGCGTCAATGTCAAACCTAAAGAGTCGCTAGGCTATTTCCCAACAAATTGCTGATTTTTTGACCAAATCTTACCTAGACCAGGGAACGGGTCTAGATCAGAGTACGGGCCATGTAATCAAATAAAAGTCTTTAAACCAAGACGGGAGAACGTCCAGACGAACGAAAGCTTGTCCCTAAGCCTAAGTGGGGAATGAATGGCGCCAGAAGCACGTAACTACTAATCGAACACAATAGCGGTTACGTTATTCCACAAGGAGATGCAGAACATGGAAGAAGACGATAGGAAAGAGAAGCTGTTCTTCTTCTTCTTCTTTGTTTGGCGCTACAGTCCGGGGTGGACCTGGCCCTCAACCAACAAGCCTCTCCAGGCAGCACGATCTTTCGCTAGCTGCCTCCAGTTGTGCACACCAAGTTGGTTGAGGTCCTTTTCCACTTGCGTGCGCCATCTCGTTCTAGGACGCCCTCTGTTGCGTTGTCCCAATGGCTCGGAACTGAAGACTCTTCGGGCCGGAGCTGTGGTGTCAATCCGCTCTACGTGACCTAGCCATCTTAAGCGTTGGATCCGAAGACGCTTAACTAGGTGCATGCCGCTGTACAGAGCCCGTACAGTTCGTGGTTGAATCTTCTCCTCCAGACACCATCAATACAAACAGGACCGAAGATCGCACGCAATACTTTTCTCTCAAAACGACCAAGAGCTTCTTCATCCGCTTTCAATAGCGTCCATGTCTCTGTGCCATAGAGCAGGACAGGGGTGATTAGAGTGTTATATAAAGTCAACTTGGTGTTTCGAGAGATGGCTCTGTTACTCTACTGCCTCTTGAGGCCAAAGAAACAGCGATTGGCAAGAGTAATTCTACGCTTGATCTCGGTACTGGTGTTATTGTCCCTGTTTACTGCAGAGCCGAGGTAGACGAAGTCCTTGACCACTTCAAAGTTTCTGCTGCCCATTATGACGCTCTGTCTGAGACGTCGATGTTGTGCGTCCTTTCGTGATGACAGCATGTAGTTGGTCTTGCCCTGATTCACTGCCAAACCCATTTTATCCGCTTCCGCTTCAATGCCAGCAAAAGCCTCATTGACAGCTCGCTGTGTTCGTCCACGTCAATGTCGTCCGCGTAGGCACGCAGTTGAACGGACTTTTGGAAGATCGTGCCTCTGGTGTTGACATTTGAGTTTCGCACGATCTTCTCAAGTATGATGTTGAAGAAATCACATGACAGCGTGTCGCCTTGTCTAAAACCTTTTTTGACATTGAAGGTCTCGGTGAGTTCGTTACCGACATTGATCGAGCAGCGAGAGTTCTCCATCGTCATCCTGCACAATCTGACGAGTTTGGCAGGAATGTCAAAACTAGACATGGCGTTGCATAGCTCGTTTCTATGCACGCTTTAAACAGTTCCGCGGACAGACCGTCCGCTCCAGCAGCTTTGTTCGACTTCAGTCTAGATATCTATCTTGACTTCATCTAAGTCGGGGGGACGGAATTCTTGGTCATCCTTGTCCAAATTAAGTGGAACATTCTGCCTGACAGAGGAGTTTGTGTCTTCATCTCCGTTTAACAGTCTGCAGAAGTGATTTTTCCAAATTCTCAGCATCGACTGCGACTCTACTACTAGTTGTCCATTTTCATTTGGTAAAACTTTCAGACCTCCTTCCTGCCGTAACATCTCTCCATCTCTTCGATCGCGCGCTTCTCGTGCTCTTTCTTTTTCCTTCTGAGAAGCTGGTTCTCTTCCCTTCTCTTCTGTTCGTAGAGCACACGAGCAGCTCTCGTTGTTCGATGCAGAGTTGCCTTGTAGGCCTCCTGTTTGGCTGCATGTGCCTGTCTGCACTCGTCGTCAAACCTTGGGTTTTTTCTTGGTGGTGTCGTAAAACCCATCAGTTGCAGCAGTTGTGGGTAGGCAGGGTGGAACTTTCGGAGAGTTTCAGGGAGACTCGGTCGGCAAAAAGAGAAGCTGTTGCATCTTGATTATCTTCTGGAATTCTTTGAGCAATTTGAAATGAACCGATTGTCATGTCATGCCTTAGTCGTCGGGCACGATCTTATGGGCGACTTTGAACAGGAATATGCCTACACAGCTCTTGTAAGAAGTAGGATCGTCTCTATCGTCCTAAAGTCTCTTAATCCTATTGATCTGCTGCATGCTCTCTACCAAAACATTGACTTATTCAATGCTAGACGGCACGACTACTTCATCGACTGGAGTTGGGATTTGTTGGGTCCCTATGGCTCTCTCCTGGTCATGTGCGTTACGCAGCTATTGGAAGTGCTGCTTAAATACATCCACTAATTCCTGTGAGTCGCTTACTAGATTATACTCACAATTTGGAAGAACTTGGATGCCTTTTGTAAAGACAGCGGCCGCACTTTTGGCTCGTACTTACTTGTCTTGCTTGCTACCATACTCTTCGATATCCTGAAGCTTGTCGGTTGCGAATTTGTTTTTCCGTCTTCTATTTCGAAACTCTTGTGGCGTTTTCGCATTGCAGCACTTTTTGATACATATGTATGTATGTCTCATCGGCTGCATGATTATTGGCTCATATAAGTGGTTCCTTGTCGATGGTGGCATGGTGGTTTCCGCTACATATCGTTGGCGTTTGTGTGTTCGCCGTCGGCTACTACTTCGCTCTAATTGCTCTTCAAGCGTTAAATACCAAAACTCCTCTTAGTTGTCTAAATAGTGGTGCTATGAGGAAATGATCAGAGTCGACTTTTGCCGGCCGAAATGACATTCAGGACATCACATCCAGGATAACTGACGCACTCCTCGCATAAATGAGCATGTGGTCCATTTCGTTGCTGGTTCGGCCATTATGTTCTGATGGATTATTTTGCGAGTGAATCTCGCGCTGCTTATAACTATATTACGTGGTGTGTAGCCTTAAGTTCGTTATCTTTTGTCGTATGGTGGAGACTGTACTCTTTAGTTCTTCTTAACGAATGAAGTCGTCGCCGGCGTGTGCACATATGAGGCTGATGTTGTAGAATCTGCCTTGGATGGGAATCGCAGTCGAGCCTAACTGCTTTCCCACAACGAAAACGCATCGTGCAAACTGTTATGACAACCGTAATATATCTCGCAATCATCTTTCTCAATCGTTCTTTGTCCCATTAAGCCTCTTTTCTGGATCACAGAAATATCCGCCGTGCACTGCTTAGTGAGGATCCTTTCCAGTTGGTGAACGACATACCGGGGTATTTAGAGTGTTCTAACATTCCCGGAGCACACTCGCAAATCGTGGCAGCCTTTCGCTCCGTGCCGTCAGTGGGTCTGTCCGTACATCAGTGGAAGTCTCAATGGTAGGTCCTTTATACTGAAGAGTTGTTACCACTCCGCACAATCTTAAGCTTGGTTGGTGTCACGTTGCATTCTCTTGTCTAGGGCGATCGCTGAATCCATTAGCCCACCTCCCAAGAGTTCTTGGGGGCGTCTCTGTCTGCCTGGGTTTGGGTCCATTGTGTAGTCCTTTCCAGCTTTCTATCCTGGCTCTTCGTTGACCATTAGCTTGGCCTTGGACTGGGATCGTTACTGATATCCCTCCTGGTAGACACAAATCCTGTTGCTCTAGCCCTTTGTTCCATTATTCGAAAACATTCACAGTAAACCATGAGAAATTGACAAAAGATCAGACGCTGGCTGATCCAACTCACATAGCGTACGCTCTTTGTAGGTTTAGCTAGAAATCGCAAACTAATCTAATATCTTGCCTCTAATAAAAGACATCTTTTGCATTATTATTAAATTTCCACGACCCACAGATCTCTATTTCGGCAGCTCTTTGAAGAGAAGGGTGTACATATATCCACTTCTTGTTAAGTTCTTGTTAGTGTCTAATCCAAATCGACTTTGGCGACTGTTCAATAGATAGGATTAATTGATACAATTTCTTGCGTAGAAAGTTGCAGTCTGCAGACTTATATTCGCCAGCCGACTCATATTTTGTGAGACCCGACGAAGGTTCTTCGTCAAATCTTTCGCTTTCGTGTGTTGTTTGTCCACTGTCCACAGACGGTATACTCTCATGCATTCAAATTCAGTCTTCCCTATCAGGAGCTCTTTAGAAAAATCACAAAAGAACTCTCGGATTGCTAATACGCCTGAAATTCCTATTGAATCCGTGTTTTCCAAAACAAACTAACGAGCTCCATCCCTTCAATGATGCCGAGGAGCACAAGCTGACGAGCTATCATCACAGGACAACCCACATTAAGGCGATTAAAACCCAGTCCGCTTTATGTGATGCCTTCATCATCGACTGACGTAATTCACGAGCTGACCACTCGTGTTTCTCAGCTACGCCCTCTCCGTAACAACAACAAAAAAAAAATGCTCTTAAAAGGGATTCCCTTTAAGTGCCCCTCGATTAGTATCGATGGCAACCCATCCCGTCACATGTTTACCTGACAATTGTTCCCTGAAATCGAATTGAAACCCACTCGATGAATAGTGAAAGCCATTAGCTTAAACGAGTTGTTGTTATGGTAGCCCACGTCTGACGCAACCGAGACCGCCAGTCCTTTGTACGCGATCCAACCCCCGGCCGTTTTACCAAATTCACTGCGAAAGTGATTTTATCGGCGCGGTATGACAACAATACGAAGTCATTCGAAGGGATGCCAACCCCTCGTCGGAGTTTGGAGAGACTTGGCGACGCGATTCTTTGCCGATAAACTCAGACGAATCGGTTTTGCGTTTTTTTCTTCTTCTCCGGCGTTCATCTGTGACGATGGATGCTCCGGGGTGGCGGCTGCGGATACATTCGCCTGAGTGATTTGTCATATTAGGTAGCAGCAGTGCATGTAAATCATTAATTTCTTGAGCTTCCCCCCACGCAGTCCGAGCATGGCGGCGCTTCCTTGAGTCATCAGAGCTCACACTGACCCAGATAGAGGGTAAGGATGGATTGTTGTTTATCTGGTCGATTTTTCTGAAAAAAGATAATTTGGGGAAGTTTTATGGGTTTCGTCGGCACTGTAGCCCAGACTTTGTGGCAGCCGGGAGATTGTGACACTGGCGCCATTGCGGTCATGAAAAGAAGACAACTCCGGAAGACTATGAGTTGGTGTTTTTCTTTTTTGTTTGCTTAAAGGTTACGACTGGAGTTTGGCTCGACTTCTTGGCAACCGAATTCGATTTAATGGGCCTTCGCCTTCGATTTGAAGCATTCACAAGCTTTTGAAGGATTCTTGAAGGGCAGACAAGGGTTGGGTTTGAGAGGAAGTTTGGTAGGTGCCATGACTAGGCCCATGAGTCGCATCTCAGTTCGCTCGACAGTCAGGCCGTCCCTTCAGATTGTTGCAGCTTTGATGACCACACTAATCTCTTTGTCTCTCTTTTCAGAATCAAACCACAGTTCGAAAACTTTGAAATCTCAAAGCATGGCTACGAACAGATGGACGGCGGTGACGGACCCATCGGCGACGGGATGACACAACGACCCTACGATGGCGACATGGCCGACTCACCGACATCCTTTGACGAGATCGAACGTCCACCGCTGCGGAAAATCGACAAGTACTGCAGAGCAGAATGTCCCTGCCTGCCCGCGCGCTACACCATTGCGTTAATGGCCTGCTTCGGCTTCATGATATCCTTCGGTATGCGTTGCAACATGTCAGCGGCGAAACTGAAACTGGAGCACAATGGGGTAAGTTTTGGCAACTCACTGACGACAGACTCGCTTGCTGTGTCAATTAAATTTGAAATGTGTCCACCCCCGTCCACTGCGCTGCGTCACACAACAAAATTCGAGATCATATTTGTTGCGAGTCCTGTCACGCTCGTTAATAGTAGCCCGAGGGGATGTGCCGAGCTCTGAATGGAAAATCTTTAATTCCGGCACTCGGCTCCTGTGCGTCGGTGGTTGCGAATGTTCTCTTCTCTGCGTGGCCCTTTTATCGTGCACCCATTCCCCACACTCGCTCTCGTTTCCTCGGCGTAAGGACAATGAATGCTGTGTGTGGGGGTGCTGAGTCGTCTTTACAGTTTTGAGGCAAGTACTTTGAATAAATGAATTGAAAGGCATGTGGCAGGCGTACAGAACGTTCCGCTTTTTCACCCTGTTTTGTTTTTTGCAAGCGTGTGGATGTATCCATTCATCGTCCTTGTCGAGGATGGATGGTGCTGCTCGCTGGAGCGGGATGAGAATGCATTAGACTGAGTACTGTAATGCATTGTTGCGGATGGTTTGAAGGGGATTTCTAGGTTTTTTGCTTCTTTTTTCGTTTTCGCCAGCAATGGGACTCTTTGAGTTCCCTTCATCCCTTTGCTATTGCGAATCAATGAGGGAATGGGGCTGAGTTGATGTCGTTGCTTTTGCAAATATAGTTTGGAGTCAAGAGTTTGATGGATTTTTAAGTAATGTAATTTAGGACGAAACCAAAAAAAAAATGGAATATTTTGAGCTCAATTCATCAGTTTTGGAAACGAGAACGAGAACTTAACATATATTTGGGACAAAGTCTTTGGTCTCAAATGAGTTTTGATCCAGATATTTATCTGAAATTCGTGCGCCAAAAAGGGCAACAACAAAAAGGGGTTGTTCTTTGCGGTAAAAGCGAACATGGCTCAAGAACTGCTTGTGTCAACAGCTGTGGACTCTGATTTGGAACAATTTTGCTTAATCCTGCAGCATATCTGTGTCGAGCGAATACACAGGAATGATAAACTGTGACCATAATGACCACGTCGCTCAGTTTCGTTAAGGAGGACGATACGCTGCCGTCGGTGCTTAGCAACGATAGATTAAAAAATCAAGGAAATGATAAAAAAAGTTATCTGTACAGTGGCTTTTTGAAGCTGTGGATACGTGTGGAGTTAGCCAAAATGCACTTTGTGGTGCCACTTGAAGTTGAGGACGAAGATGCTAGATTCTAGACTGCTCGGTAATTGAAAGAAACGCTTAATCCTAACCGTTCATAAGGTCTGATCAGACTGACAGCCTTACTCTCAGGACTCTCATCGGCGTTATCACTGGGCATTGAAACATACGCCAGAATGGGTTTACTCTAAAATGCAGCGTCTGCAGGAGTTGCACAGTTGTGGATGGAAGAAAAATCATACACAAATCATACACATTGTGTGCTCTTGCAGTGCCCTCTGCTTCATCCCAATGACCTGGCCGAACTAAACAACATAAATGTCAGCCATTTCTCAAAAGCTTCACGAAGTAGGATATGTAGCAACACAATGAGCCTGTGACTGGTCTATGCAGTTAGCTCTTTAATCTAATTCAATCGAACCCGGTTGAGGTGCGACATAATCTTACTTTCATTCCATCGTTGGATCAATGTGCATCCTAAGTATAGGTGAAAATTATTTCACGTGATCACGTAAACGTGTTTCGAAAGGTTCGTCGACTACAGCTACAAGGATTCTGACCACAATCCCCGAATTGAACAACTTTCATAGTTCATGACTCCGCCTCTTTCGAGTAACCGACAATACTCAAAGTGTAATCGTGTCTAGGAAACGCTTGTCGAACGTCTTCCTTCGATTCAGCATGAAACTGTAGGTCTCTTCCACTCGTGATAAAACAATAACACGCATGACTCAAATGGTTGCTGTAGAAGTTGTGCCCATGTTTATTTCGGACTGTCGCGCCACCTATATTATTATTGTATTATTACCTGAGCGTCCTAAAAGTACGTGATCACTTGTGTTTCTGAATAGTTAATTGTAAATGAGCGCATTTTAATGGCAAACGTTTTTACATTCATAAAATATAAAGGGTGGTTCAATTTTAAGGGCCGATGTTGATTTTGAATTTTTATTATGATAATATTGGTATGGTTCAATTATGTATGGAACAAAATATCGGCCAAATGGCCGCCGTGACCTCGGCGGCACACCTCCATCCGATGGTCTAAATTTTCGATGACGCAGAAGCATAATTGAGGTTATATGCCGTTAATGTGCCGAATTATCTCATCCTTTAGCTCTTGAATTGTTGCTGCCTTATCGACGTACACCTTTTCTTTCAAATAACTCCAAAGAAAAAACCTAACGGTGTCAAATCACATTATCTTGGCGGCCAATTGACATCGCCACCACGATAACACGGCCACTGAATTTGTCGCGCAAAAGAGCCATTGTTTCGTTAGCTGTGTGGCAAGTGGCACCGTCCTTTTGAAACCACATATCGTCCACATTCATATCTTCTAATTCGGGCCATAAAAAGTTCGTTATCATTTCACGATAGCGAACACCATTCACAGTAACTGCCTGACCGGCCTCATTTTGGAAAAAATACGGCCGCGAGCCCATAAACTGCACCAAACAGTCACTCTTTGTGGGTGCATTGGTTTTTAGACAATCATTCTTGGATTATCATTCGCCCAAATGTGGCAATTCTGCTTATTGACGAATCCACTGAGGTGAAAATGTTCCTCCTCACTGAAGATGATTTTCTTCGAAAATTGCCATTTCTTGCCACCATTCTGACCATTGACGACACTTGAAATGGTCAAGAGGCTTTAGTTCTTGAGTCAATAGCACCTTGTAAGCGTGTAAATGCAAGTCTTTATGCATAATGTTCATCAACGACGAGCGTGAGAGGTGCAATTGTTGGGCACGACGACGAGTTGAGGTGGACGGCTCTTCAGCCACACTATCGCGAACAGCAGCAATATTTTCTGCATTACGAGCTGTACGAGCATGCAGTGGTGTTTTCACATCTCCTTCAGACCCGGTTTGCTCAAATTTTTGAACGATTATTCCGATTGTACGCATATTTGGACGATTAAATTGACCGAAAAAATCACGAAGTGCACGATATGCATTTTGATTTGATCGCATTCAACATCAGCCCTTAAAATTTAACCATTTATATATATATTTGTATATATATCTCCAAGGTTTTGAGAATGAACGATAAGAGTGCGATGGGTCAGAAACTGCATTGTGTCTGCTTATTGACCGATTCAAAGAAGAGTACAAGAGAGATAGAGAGAGAGAGAGACAAGTGATAAGGGTACAAAGCTCTCCCTTTCTCACTTCCGCCTTCGCAATTAAATTATCTACCCGTAGCTTGAGTTGTGCACTTTTGTACATTCATCTGCAAGCACATCCACAACCGGCGTCACCAGGGTCACTAATTTACACTGATTTCAGACGTCACGGGACCAACACCAGTTCAGAAGAGAAGTTATGATGTGAATTTGAAGCCTATTATCAAATGATAAATTTGCACGTAATTATATTCATGTGAAATTGAATCACGGAGTACGTGCGTGCGACGTAATATTGGACGTTTAAGCTAAATACATTAAGTACCCATACAAAATCGTAGGTACATACCATGTCACTATAGATGCGATCTCCCTAGTTGTCTCAGTCTCGTAGGACGCAAAATACCGATCGAGAAGTTTATTTTGATATGTTGAGTTGTGAACGTGAATCTCCCAAGTAACATCCTTGTTGAACAGCCACTCCTCAATCGTTTCGAGAAAGTGGATAAGATAGTTATCGAAGCAATCTCTTCAGCTAAAATAAATCAATATTCACAGAATACTAAGGCGGTTCCGGTGCCAGAGAATTACAGCGAATTTTACTCGTCCGAATTCGCAAAGTTCGCTGAAATAGTACGCATTTCCTATGCTGTGGTTCCAGTGAAAAAAATTTACTAGCGCGACCTTTGCGAATCTAAGCGAGTAAAATTTTCGATAGTTTCATTTCTATTTTACTGGCGCGAGTAAAGTGAATTCTATTGTGGCCTTTATTCTTGTGAAGATATAGTGAAATGTATCTAGAGCCATTCTATAATAATAAAAAAAATTGCTCATCCTTGATCATCGAATTGTGCAGATTGTGAATTTCTCCACATTCCAGTCTTTTTCTAAAAAAATAACATTAGTTTCACAACACTTTTAAATGTATTTGTACTTCAAAATATTGTTCTTCACAAAGCGACAATGACGTGATAAGACTTTTCAAAATCACAACACTTCAAAACGCAACTACTTAGCAGTACAACTATATACGACTATCTACATAAATTAATTCGCTTACTTCGCTTGAGTGTACTCGCTTGCATCGGAACCACTCAGATCGCGCGAATTTATTCGCTTACATTCGCCAAGTTCGTGCGAGTGAAACTCGCTTCCACCGGAACCGCATTTGAATCAGGTGAATATTTTGTTGATTCAATAAATATCGAAATAATCTGGAAAAGTCATAACAGTGTGAGATGGTACCCTATCAAAAAAAAACAAGAGTACATTATGCTTATCGAAGTTTAATGTCAATAGTACCAGGGGCCTATTTCACAGATCATACATCGCATACATTGTATGATTCTGACAGTTCTGCTGTATGATTGCTATTTCTCCTAGGAATTACACTGGAAATGTGGGAATGTTTTATGAATCCGTTTCACAGAAAATTATCATAGCAGTTTTACAACAGACCCATACAATGCATACATCCACAGTCAATGGAGTTGCTTTGTGTCCTTCTTCCCTAAGGCAACAAACAGATTCTTTATATCGAGTGTCAACTACTTTTTTCTACTTTATATGGAGATAGTAATGCATTTGGGAAAAGTGTACGTTATATCGATCATTCGTTATAGAGGCATTCGTTATACTCGACCACCACTGTATTGACGTTAAAATTATATGTAGGCAGCAGTTTTTCACTGGCTTTGAACTGTTAGCGTGCAAAATTTCATTACAATTCCTTTCAAATTTCATAAAAAATCGCTTATATGTAATATTTAGACAATTATCTGTGCAATTTCATACACTCATACCTGTGTATAAAAATGTGTAGGATTAGATTAGATTAGTAGCTTTATTTTTCATCAGTTATTATATACAAATGGCTTACAACTGGACTTATTAATAAGGTCCGCGAATTTCACGTGACGTGATCAAAATTGTATCATATTACAATATATGTGACATGCTGAATCTTATGAATGAATTATAATTTATTAATTACACATGGTTTGTACCTTATAATAAAAGGAGGAACAAAAATATATAAATATTTAAAATATTGCAGTTCAGTGGGACTAGCCACGGTGGTATTCAGTGTTGTTCTTTTTGTAGAACTGTGTTGTGTTGGGATTGAATAAATCGTTAAAATCAGGGTTGGTGATTACCATTGCGTGAAGATATCGGTGACTGCGCTCGAGTGGAAGTCGTTGCAGTTCCTCTATGTCCTGATTGGGGTGACTGTTAATATTATTTAATAGCTTACTGGATAGTTGAAGGATGTATTTATCAATTGGCAAGATCTTCGCTTCTTCGTAAATACTTTTTTTAGGGATGAATTTCAGTGTTGAAGAGTCTCTGTGGAGACTGGTGCACATTCTTAAAATCTTCCGTTCAAACAGACAGATTCTCTCCATTGCTGTGGGGTTTATTGTGTATCAGATCGGGCATCCGTACTGGTCCGACTGGTCTGGTCTGATAAGTTGCTTATAAATAAGCAGTTTAATCCTCTGACTAAGACCAGTCTTTCTTCGGAGCAGTGGATGTACCAATTGTAGGGCAAAAGCTGCCCGTTTAATAATAGCATCCACGTGGTTCTTAAATCTGAACCGTTCGTTGAACAATATTCCCAGATATTTAACGTCCTTGGTTGGAGTGATTGTCGTGTTGTCTGTAAACGTTAATTTAAGATTGTTGCATCTTCTGACTAACCTCCTACCTCTGCTTCCTCGTATGTCTGCTACTGGTGTTCGGAAGCACATGACTATAGATTTGTCGCTGTTGATTTGTAGTTGAGGTTGTAGTCCCATCGATGGTTAATGTTTTGTCCCACTCTCCTTAAGGCTATTTCCGGTGATAGGGAGGTAGCGTACGTTATGGAGTCATCGGCATACAGTAGTGTATTACTTCCACTTGGATTGCTTGGCTCGGCCGCGGTGTAAAGATTGAATAGGGATTGTCCCATCTTCGATCCTTGTGGTACTCCCGCGTTGATACTCTTCACTGTCGATCTATCAGTGCTTACCTGGACAAAGAAAATTCTATTAGTCAGAAAACTATGTATGAGTCCTAACATTTGTAGGTTATATATCAATTTGTTTGCTTCAATAATACATAGGTACCAACATAATAATATGTTTGCAGCTACAGTAGTTATTTGTGTACTTTTGCGGTTGTACTTTATGCAGGGTTAATAAATGCAAATTTTTCCCTGCATATTTACTTGTTAGCAGGCTACGCAAAGCTGTTCATGAGAAAGGCATTCATTACTTAAATCAATGCTGGTAAATTTAACAGTTTGAAATTGAGCCTTATTGATAGTCATGGCTAGGGTGTCCATATTGTGAGCCAGAAAAATGAGGACAGTTTTTGCCACTATCAAGATAGATTTAACTGATCCTATTTTTAATCGATTTCTTTCTTTTGTCCAACGAGAACCAACGAGTGAAAAAACGCGCTCAACATTGGCATTTTGGAAAATTGACACATTCGAAGAATCTCTGAATAGTCACCATTTTTTGAAGCTCCGACATAATTGACCCATTTGTCAACAGAAATACTATCTTTAAATAAGTCATCATTTAACTTTTTCGTGACAATATTTTGCAAATTACAAATCTGGTCAAAAAGTTTGAATCGTCCAACTTAACTCCTTTTGAAGTTAGGTAGTTGGCCGTTTTTTCAATATAAATAATAATTGTAACCTAGTTTAAATTCATCCAATCCAATGCACTGAACTCTTCAAATTGGACTGTCCATTTATCGAATTATTCATAGCACTTTCTATAACATTTGAAGCAGGCATGTCTAAAAGACTCCACTTCGCAGTGAAAGCCACGCCGACGTGCATCCGACAGAAAGGATTTTCTAATAAGGGGTAAAAACTGTTGGTCCAATCTACTTTTAATTAAAGTTTTAAAGGATTGCAAAAGTTTTACCCGCAAATGTGCGCGGCTTAAAGTGAAAACGATAATTGAACTCAATTCAGTCGAAAAAATTCATCCTTGTCCTAGGAAATGCGAGAAAAGTGAATTTTTCAATGCAAAAATTGTTGTGCTGCTCTGACAATGCCTGCGTTGCACGTAAGGTAGCTTTTACACGTGCTACTTTTTATTCACGATTCTTGTGATCTCTTTTGCCTCATCTCATCTCCCTTGCGTATAACAAAAATCGTCGAACCGACTAAGTTGAGTGAATTCAATCCAAAAACGATTCTCATCACTTGTTGAGAAAAAGTCGAAGTAAAAGCTGTTCACAAGTGCCTGGTGTATATGAGCATAATGTAATGTATAACTTAATTAGTTTTACATTGAAATCCATTGCAAGTTTTATCCGTCTCAGGCTATGTTCTTACTTATTTCCTCAGTCACTCGTGGGACCAAATTAAACCAAAAAAAACTAAACTAAAAGGCGAGATAAGAGCACTTCAGGGTGTAACTTCTGATGTTGCAGTAAGCCGTGTTGAGCATGGGCTTAACAAAAGCTCAAAATGTGCTAAGCCTGAAGCGGGCAACGGGGATGGCGGAAGGATGGTGCAACCCAACACCAGCCGCAAATCTGCGCATACTCTGGAAACAAGGATAGGCAAGGGCGAGCGGCAAGGGCGATTATACTGTGTACAGAAATAAAGCTCACAACTACCTCTTTTATTATTCACAATAAAATAGTTGAAAACGTATGTGACAAAGTGGTGTAGACGCTATTCAGATCGCTAAGGTTGTTGTAAAAGTGGGACACAAGGCGTGACTGCCTACGACTAGATAGATCACTGCACGAGCAAAGAGTGATGCACAGTTTCTATCTCCTCTTCCTCCATGCAGATTTTACACAATACGGAATACTGCTGGCGTTTGTGGCACTAGGACAGTGTCCAGTTATGGCACTGATGAGGGCTACTTAGTCTGGTTCCTGGTGTGAGAGAAGGGGTTGTACTACACCTTGTACATCTGCTCTGGAGTTTGCTAGTATGTTACAGTGTCCCGCCACCATAACGAAGTGCTCACCCATCTCGTTAAGTTAACCGGCAATTTAGGGATGTTTTTGTGTTGAAAATGCCACTGTCCAGTGATCTAACTGCAGCTTGACTGTTTGAATAGATAGTGATATCCTTAGGCCGGTGGGGAAGTTCTTCTCAAAGATGGCTTGCGGAAGTAGGAAATTGAATTCATTAAAAATAGTTGAGTGGCCAATGCTGAGTTCGAACCATAGGCAAACTGTCTTGAGTCCTAGGGCATAACGACTTCGAAAACGTGCATTGCATGCGACTCCATCAGGTAGGCTATCGCTTACGCTTGGCAGACACAGGACGAGGTGGTTAAACTAAGTCCAAACAATTTTCTGGTGTGGCTTAGGCATAGCACCTGATGTGTTAGAGTCGACGGCGGAGTATCGAGTGGATTGGAGATCTCTCGTGCGTGCTGATGTGTGTTTCAAATGATAACATACGATAACCATACTAATAATTTAACCAGTAACCTTGTTCCACTGCACAGCTTTGGAGGATATACGTTTCGCGGTAAAATCATTGACACTCCTACTTTTAAAAAAATGATGTGCCCTGGCAGACCTCCATTTGAAAATTCTTTTGAAAAATTTACTGAATCGTTCAAGTATATAATAGCTCAAGAAGTATACATACACTCGTACATATATGTATGCATACATGCCCACAGAATGAACACGAATAAACACTAACGCCACTTGGGCACCGATAGTGGCAAAGTTTCTCCACTCATCGTATTCGCAATAAAATGCAAATAATATTTGTTTTATGTGGTTTTAATGTTATAGCTTTTCTCTAAGTTAACGTACAGAGATAATGGATTGTCAATGAAAGTTCTAGTCATGTAAATTAAATTTATTTCTGTTTGGTGAGAGTAAAGAAAAATAGAGATAAACCACCAAAAAGGGGGGAACAAAATCGAATGTAATATTTCTTTTGTTGATTTAAAAGGTTTTTGTTTAAAGAAACTTAATATGTGGTATAGAAAAAAATCCACACCAGAATTCTGAATCTATAGGAGAAAACTGCACTCAAAGCCGTTAGCTATATTCGGAAATTTCGTGGCAGATACATCGAATCTGATTCCTCTTTTATAGAAGTGGTCAAATTATGTTTTTTAACCCACTGTAGTTTCTCAGTATAATTCACCACACTGTTTGGTGCAGAAATTTTTCTTTCACAATGAAATGTCAAAATAATACATATCATACAACAAAATATGGATCACATAACACTTCCAGTATAATTTGAGAAAGAGGAAAAGGTATGTATGATGTGTATGAAATGTACGTGATGTATCATCCGTTAAATAGGTCCTGTGTTTCTGGCCTTCTTGTGTGATCTTTGCTTTCAACGCTTTCTCTGTTTTCATCGATAATTATGAAAGCCTGGTCACCAAAGGTTTTCTGCATTGTCAACTGTTATAAAGAGGACATTTCATTCCTCTTAGAGAATGTAGTACAACTTCTATAATCACCAAAATCTATTCGTTCGTTTGCACAACAAATGCGCAACTATTGTAGTTTCTAACATGAAATCTGACGCAGTTTGGGTGTAACGTGTAATGTTGTCTTCCATGGCTGCTCACGTTGCCTTATGACCATAGACGAGTTAATTCACGTATCACCCTTATGCACCATTCCACCAAGAGATAAATTGCTCAGGGAGTTTATTTCTTAATTGGTCCGTCGATTAGCGTGCCGACTAGTTGGCGACGTGAAATATAAACATTCGGGTTTCCTAAATCGTCAGGCGATAGAAAACATCCGCATCCCACATCACTTTCCCCCAATTTGATTGACAAGTTCCAATGGGCAACAATAATCGAAATCATATATTTTTTTTTTTTTTTTTTATTATTTTTTCATTCCTCCCACTCCGCTTGATCTGCTTTTAAATCTACAAAATAATCCCCCGAAAGCATATCATTCCCCTCGACCGAAGACCATAAATCAGAGCTTCATTCAGCTGGAAACACCGGAAATGAGCATCGCCCTTCTGCCATACGTGGGCGAGCTTGAACCATTTATCAAATATCCCTTTAAAATTATCATTCTCATCATTGCAGACCGCATTCCTCAACTGGACCGTGGCCATCGAGAGTCACGTCGATTCATCATTTTTCTGGGGCTACTTGGTGACACAGATACCCGGCGGATTCATAGCGTCCAAGTTTCCGGCGAATCAGATCTTTGGTTTGGCCATCGCCAGCTCGGCCACCTTACATCTGTTCGTGCCGTTTGCGATGACACTGATGCGTGGCAAAGTTGTGATATGCGTCAGGGTATTACAAGGATTGTTTGAGGTAAGCTGCATCATACATCTCCCCCTTCCACTCCACTCCACACAACCCATTCATGCACCCCAACACACACACACAAGGAAGACATTAAAGGATTCATCGGTTAAGGGGGTATGGCTTTTCGATTTTCCTAAGAAGCCACAAGGCCATTGAAGCGAACTGCGTGTATCCCCGCAACAAAGGACCGAAATGAATTCCCCTGTGGTGAGGTATGAAAACACGGCCTAATCCCTGGAAATCCTTTTTCCCATTAAAACTGGAATCGGCACAATGGATGCGTCGCATCCCCACTCGAAATGATTCAAAGAAATATGATGACAATTCGTTTTCTCTCGCTAGGGCGTTACGTATCCTGCCTGCCACGGAATCTGGCGATTCTGGGCCCCTCCAATGGAGCGTTCTCGGCTTGCAACTCTCGCATTCAGCGGCTCGTACGCTGGCGTTGTGTTCGGCCTCCCACTCTCAGGCATTCTGGCCGACGTCATCGGCTATCAGGCTCCCTTCTACGCGTACGGGGTATTCGGCATCACATGGTGAGTAGACGCTTTCCGTGGAGAATCCTTAATATCTCACCTCGGCTATCGGTTGCGACAGGTACGTCTTCTGGCTGTGGCTGTGCTTCGAGAATCCCCGAAAGCATCCCGCGATAAGCATACCCGAGCTGAAGTACATCGAGAAGTCCCTGGGCGAGACCTCTTGCCAGGCGACAATGCCATCGCTGGCGACCACACCCTGGCACGACATGATGCGCTCGATGCCGGTGTACGCGATTATTGTGGCCAACTTCTGTCGATCATGGAACTTCTACTTGTTGGTGCTGTATCAGAGCTCATTTCTGAAGCACAAGTTTGATTTCAAGATCGAAGAAGCGGGCCTTGTCGGCTCGCTGCCGCATTTGATTATGACGACTATTGTGCCTTTTGGCGGTATGCTGGCGGATTACCTGCGGAAGAACGGCATCATGTCGACCACCAACGTGAGGAAGCTCTTCAACTGCGGCGGCTTCGGAATGGAGGGGCTGTTCTTTTTGTTCGTGGCACACTCCAACAGTGCGGTAAGTTTGTGCTGAGTGTGGAGCTGTGTGTTCGGCTGTGAGAGTGCTTTTCTTTCGTTGCAGACTGGCGCTATGTTCGCCCTGACGTGTGGCGTGGCGTTCAGTGGCTTCGCCATTTCTGGATACAATGTGAACCACTTAGACATTGCACCGAGGTACGCGAGTATCCTGATGGGTCTCTCCAATGGAATCGGAACTCTAGCCGGCGTCATCGTGCCGTACGCCATCGACGGACTTATCAAATCGAATGTGGGTGCTCGAAACGTGATTGTGTTAGTCTGCAGGTATTTTAATTCGTTTCCACTTTCAGCCCAGAGGATGCTGGACAACTGTATTCACAATAGCCGCAACAGTCCACTTGATCGGATGCTCGTTCTATGGATTCTTTGCATCGGGCGAATTGCAACCGTGGGCGGAGCCAGTTGTGGAGGAACAACAAGTGTGGACCCAGCCAACGGGTGTCGTCACCGGCGGCCATGTCAAAGAGACAACTTTCGTGAGTACACTCCGTACTTTGACGCGCACTGTGGTCCCCGTCCAATCCTTGCGTTCGTTTAATCCGAATTCTCATTTCAGGGCGACGAGGATAACGAACACACCCAAATGCAACAGTCGAATACGATCAGCTACGGTGCCACAGGGCACGTACCCAACAATCCGTTCGCATTCCCCAGCACAATCGCTGAGGAGCCAGCACAACCAGACGCACAAGACAGTACCTACGACTACAGCAATCCATAAGGAACACGTGATAAAGCAAACTCTTAAACTCTATCCCAGACATTACCTCTACCATCGAACGCTACTCATTTTAGATAGTTTAAATTTTCATCTACTCATATGTGTGTGCATTGTCTATGACATGTAAGTGTGTTAAGTTTGTTCAATAGATTTTTTTTTTATTTTTCTTTCAAAGGATATATGTATGTTTGTGAGGCAAGTATTGATATGGTCGTGTGTACACCATGAAGGGAGACACTAGGGGGATTGTGTGCGCTGAAGATGTGAAGGAATAGGGGGTAATTATTCTGTGACTCAGTGATGCATTCACTTAGAACAGTGAAGCAGTATTCAAATGCCAGTATTTGACAGGTGGGCAGTAAGACTAGCTAATGGACATCCGTTGCACTTCACACAAAGTCTTACTAAGTCCATGAACTTCGCCAATAAAGTAGAAAGATATTCTTGAGTTTATGACGTCAAATGCATTAAATTATTGAGCCATGACAAGGTTAGTTCTTTCTTTCTGTTCTGAAATTAGAACACCATGTTGTGGAAATAAGTTATCGTTTCGAATTCACCTCATTTAATGGTACGAGCTGTTCACGCGTGTTTACAGAGACGAGACGGTGATAGAGCTCCACAAACATCCCAATATCCAAACTTTCACGATTCAATTGTCCGTGCAGCCCAAAAGGACACCGAAAATGACAAGAGAAATTCTGCACTTAATCCCTACGTTAAAGTTATTTTTCCTCGCTGATGTGTCATGGACGTCAGCTTTGTTTGGCTTGTGTTGATGTCGTCGCCTGAAGCACTGAAAAAGAATGAATGCGGCAAGAAGTCAACCTGCGCCTCGATGAACTCTCTGAAACACCAGAGAATATTTAGGCAACGTCTAAATGTCGAAGCCCATTTGAAATTTGTGTGCATTCCTTTACGAGTATTTGAGACCGCTAGGAGTTGGAGATTCACCGCTCTAGAATAGTGGGTAGTTGCGTGTGCAGCATATGCATATGCTTATGCAGTCAACCTTCAGTTGGTGGAACAAATCTCATCATAGCTTTGTTCTATGCTAGGCTGTAGCTCTGAGTATTCACGTCTGTAGTGCAAAACGGTTATAGAAGTTCACACTGTCCTCGGAACAGGACCGTGTAGGCGACTTTGATCAGGGATATACCATACCTACAGTTGTTGTAAGAGGTAGGATAGCATTTTTTGTGGATGGGTTCTCAGTCTGGCTATCGAAATGAATACCCAGTAGCAACTCATCGCTGTCTGCCGAATTTACAATCTCGTTTGTAACAAGAGAGCTCTGATCTAAGATGCATTCATAACATCCTGAAGCAGGCGGCCGGTTACCCTCCATAATTGCAACCGCTAATCCATCAGTTTCTGGAATCAATTGAATTGACCCCTCCATCAGCACACTCAAATTAGTGCTACCGAGTGAAAATTGGGCCGTAATCTAGACAGACTCTGTGCTGGATCGGAAGATGCTCTATACTTGCCCTAGTCGCCATGACGTTGGTGCTTCGAATCAGATGCTAGGTGTCTATGGTCTATTCCCGACAGGAGCAACTATCACAGTTCACGACTGTACTTGCTCTCCGATTTGCTGAGAGTGCTCAGAGACCGGATCTGTCTCCAACTCCGCCATACAGAGTAGACAAATGTTGTGCCCCTTCGTGGCATTAGAGAACAAATAGCCAGCTTCGAGTTGTCGCGCAAGCCAAATAAGAGGTCATGTCCACGTGGAGGAACCCAATCAGAAGCGATCACTGCATCCACTCGTAGAACAAAGCAACGTCGAAGAGTGTCGTTAAATGTCAGCTTCCGGCTCAAGAATGGACACAGGCGAATACTCCAGCGTAGAGACGACGACGTGGTGGTTGCAACAAGTCTATCAAATAATCACGCTAGCTTGATATGTCACCGTGACACACCTTCATTAAAGTGAAGAAGCCATTTACGGCTAGTGGCTAGTAGCTAGTGGCCAGTGGCTTGTGGTCAGGCTTATGGCTAGTTGCTTGGCTTGTAGGCAGTGGCTGTAAAGCTTCTTCCAGCTTTGAGTGTGCTAATCACTTTGTCTGTTCTCCACGAACTAGACGCATGAGCTAGATCCATTAAGAGACTTACTCTGGTACGTTTTCGAATGGGATGTGACAGAATCTGAGAATGTGATTTGAGTACATTTGATAATGAAATCATTTGGATATGAAAATCGACAGGGTATCTTTGATCTTCATAAGAATAAGCGACACTGTAGCCAGGACGGCGCAAGTAGATATGTGAATTGATTCTTCGAGAAGACCTCCTCTTCTTCTGTTTCGCATACATCTTTGAAGGTTCACAGCGGACCAGCGCCTGAAGCCAGGACTGGGGGGAACAGTGGAGATAGTGTTTTCGAAGAAGAATTGAGGATGTGTATGGTCCTTCAAGACACATATCAAAACCTTATCCTCAAGTGTGTCGGGTTGCCAATCTGTAATGAAATTCAGAAGTTTTGCTTTATTTTTGAATGTTATCGTTGTACCGTATAGTCTAGCATAAAAAGATCAGCGTCTCACACGTCTCTCGAGTCACATGAATATACTGGACCAAAGTCCAT
Source organism: Eristalis pertinax (assembly GCA_907269125.1). Classification (NCBI taxonomy): domain Eukaryota; kingdom Metazoa; phylum Arthropoda; class Insecta; order Diptera; family Syrphidae; genus Eristalis; species Eristalis pertinax. Next base: position 26,752,538 of record OU026146.1, on the reverse strand, counting down.
ATCGGACTGTCGTGCCGACGAAAGAAGAACACTGCAGTCTCTAATCCGCACCGTAAGCTTGAAAATGGCACACCTGGTGGCTCAGCTTCGAGGGAGACAAGTCTGTTTCGTTTGTTTAAAACCGAAAGCAGATTCAAAGTTCTTTCATGAGGCGAGCATGTTCCAATTGGGATCCATCACGACTTTCTTGAATATGCCTTGAATGCGACTCCATCAGGTAGGCGACCGCTTGGCAGACCCAGGACGAGGTGGTTGGACCAACTCCAAAAATTCGTCTAGTTCTGCCTGGGCATAACTCCTGATGGGTTAGAGTCGATGGCGGAGGCTCCAGTAGCCTGGAGATATCTCATGGCAGCTTTGCCGCCGCGACCCCTTTTAAGTGTCGAGTCAGAACATAATGATGATGGTGTAAGTTCTTTGGCTTGTTTAATTAAACCGCGTCTGTAAGGCCCTTAGGGCACCAGTAAACCTATCGAACTATCACAGGGACTCTGGTTTAATATGCGAACTTCATCTACTGGTATACTTCTCTCAGTGGGGTTGCCAACAGGACATCCAAACAGGACAAGATGATGATGATCAAGAAGTGGAGGATGAGCTCAGCCGTTATAACACACGCGTTAGGCTCCATCGGAAGCCGTGCGATGTGAAGCAGGAGAATGCTAGCCATCATCGATTTATATATGAATAATCTTGGATGTAAGACATTGAGGTTTCAAAATCACTCATAAATGATGACACTTTAGGTAACGATTAATGGTCAAAACTAGGAAAATTTCTATATCGATTCTGACTCTTTATGCTACATTTTTGCCGTAGTCGGTTGCCTCTTACACAGACCTGATTGTGATGTCTTCTTTTTGAACGCAGAAATTAGTAAAACAAATAAGACCCTTAAGAGGCTATCAACCATCTCGGTTCATATCTAGTGATAAATAACTTTACTCTATTTAAAGCCACTTAGCACAATTTCACGGCCACTGCATTCGTCTAGGACCCCATCCATCTGTAACGTACGTTGCGTGAGCATCATTCGAAGTCGAAGTCAGTGCACATTATCTAACCCCACGAAGCTATAATAATTAATATCTGTCAGAAACGCAGTAAAGACGAACATTTTAATCACATCGCGCCCGCTGTCAAGCCCCTCGATTCGTTGTATAACTTAATGATCTGAAAAGCTAACAATCTGGCCAAGCAGTCAAATTCATCACGGGTTTCGGTCTGATGAGTGTTTGTCTCGTGCTGCTGAAGTACCAAATCTGACAATGAAAAATTACGTGACGATTCAAGAGTCGCCTGGAAAGTGAAATGCTTGTGAGTGTGAAGTTGTTGCGGGTGCTGTCTCAAGACGTGAGATCATGTAAGCAGCAGACACTGCGACCGTGAACATGACATTCATTCGAAAGTCTTGTTAAACAACTTTGATTGGAAGTGAAGTTGAAGTGTTTGACTTTGATGCGTGACGTAGTGCGCAAGGGGTCACAGCGTAAAATTTTGATTTGAATTAAAGAAGTTGAATAGATAAAGTGCGAAAGGAGCAGGCTTCTGATTTATTCCGAGGCAAGGAACAGAGGAGATAGGTTCAACGGACCCAACTGTTTTGAAATGGCAATCAAATTTAAAGCTTGAACAATTGTTTATTAAGCGCTGAATACCAACAATAACAAAGGATGTTCAAAATGACGGAAGGTACCTAGACGTGCAGGTAGCTGCCGCTTTTGCCAAGTCTAAGAAGTTGAGTGTTAAGACAAATCAGTGACCATATTGAGATCAATGCTTAAAAAGAATCTGGTAGCCACTAACTGAATGACAGTCTCCAGAAGTTACTCCTGACCATCTCATCCACAGCCCACATAGTCCCTTAAAAAATATATGTGTAATTTTCATACAAAATGGTCGGTCAGTGCAATTAACCTGTAAGGGCCATGAGCAACTCACTTGCAAGCCCTTGCATTGAATGAGTGTAAATTAATTTCCAAATATAAATTATAGTGTCCATTTTATAAATACAAAAACTATAAGTATACGTTAAAAATGTTTAAAAAAATATATATATAAATATATTCATATTGTTGTTTATTTTTATGCAAGTGAACCTAATCGAACGTAGATATAATATGATAAAGATACAGAATATAAATGTGAATGTTATGTAGAGAAAAAAAGAAAGAAGATATACTAGTCAAATGCATACAGCGTTAAGTAATAATTTATTTAAATGTCACTCAAATATTTATTTTTCAAAACCTGAACCACCAGAAATATCGCAATTAAACGACGAGATTGACAGATGTTGTACAACAGTTTCCGAACGAAGGTATTTATATGAATTTATTTTTATTTCTTATAAAAATATTATCAAATTGTTGTTGATAAAGTAGTGGAATGTGTGTAGATGCGATGTTGTGAAAATGGTGTCTTTATGGTGATGGAGGAGAGTGTTGTGTATCGAGCGGCACGCTTGTGCACTTTTGCTTAACTTGCCATGATTTAGGGATTTCTAATTTTTTTTGTAATAAACATGCTCTTAAGAGCCTGAAGCTATCTGCAAAGACTTTGTTGACGTTTGCTGTCAATATGTACTGGGCTGCACCTGAATATTTGAAGAGGTTGCGAGGCTGCGCTGAATGTAAGAATGCAACTGAAATTGAAAAGCGTCTCATTGACATTTGTTGTATGTTGCATAGACATCATATATTGGAGACGTAGGCTTCACTTGACAGCCGTATTTGAGAGACTTTTTGATTTATATTCACGAAATGATTGGTCCGTCTGCCCAGAGATAATGATCAAAAAATCTTAAGAGGCAAGGAAGGGAGGCATCTCTATAATACTTGCGTTAGGTTGGTTAAAAATAGGCGCTGTGGCATGTGCCGGAATATTCGAACCCAATTCTGCATGCAGCTGTCTCCAAATCTGACAATTTCGCACTCATCTGCGGCTGCATAGCTTCGGTAGCAGGCTTCTTGAAAGCTGCCTTATTCCCGAGCATGTCTACAGGAGCAGCTTTAAGATCTAATTCAGAACTTACTGCAAATACTTGTCTTCCTAGCTGCCTCGGAGAGAGTCTGCTTGCATTTGTTTCTTCTGGAAGGAATGCTAGTAAAGACATTTTTCTCGAAGATGTATTTAAGTCACAGTCGATTGAATTCGATGAGAATAGTTGAGTGACCGATGCTGAGTTCGGTCTACCGTCGAAGTGTCTTTTGCCTTATAGCTGTACAGACTGTTACATGTCTTTCAAATATGTCCAGCGGAAGAAAATAGGGAGGTTGTTTGTTAAGTTCAGCAGACGGAGTGTTTCTCAACGCCGCTCTGATACACATGCAGGCTCGTCGTTGCATTCGGTTAAGTGTGTAACAGTTGACAGCTTTATTTAGGCCTGGCCACCAAACCCCGTTCATTAGTATTCAATTCTGGCAAGTCTCATTTAAAAGATTTTGTTCTTCAGAAGATTATTGCTTTCTTGTACTTCTACTATCATTTTTAATAATATTCTATATGAAGACTGGGTGTTTCAGGTTGTTGCATTGTCGCACTTGGGCTGTGCTGTCTCAGTTATCCCACAGATAGCTAAGGAGCGCCGCCTATTGTTTGACATGGCAACGATCCCCCTTATATTGGAAACCGGCGGTTTAATCTTCCAGATGACTCGGGACAAATCCACCGCCAATCGCTTTCTAGCAAGTTCACAATCAACTGATTCCAGAAGAATGGCTTGATTATCTACACAGATTATCTTAAATCAATGAAATTAAATAAATAAAGTCAATCATATGTACATAATTTATTTGGAAGTTCAAACATACTTTAGACGTTCTATCACACCACGAAGCGTTTCTTTCTGTAAGTTCTTAAGTTCACAACGCAACGCCTCGGTACAATTCAACGCGTTTCTTTATCCATCACTGTGAGACTGATTGAATGATTTAGAAAAATGGACTTTAATTCCTATAGTTAAGCCACTTATCCAAATTTATCACCGTGGGCACATCCTTCATTATACTGCACCTTCATTTATTTTTATATTTTGATATGCACTAAATTACCCCTACCCCTTGCACATCCCTCCTTGTACAGCATTGTTTTCTTTTAATTCCACATGTTGATACGGATTTATTCATGTCCTAGCTTACCCCTTGCACATCCCTGCTTATAGAGCAATTTCGAGTTCGTTTCGTTTTGTTTTTCAAATTGTAAATGTTTAAAATGCACCTCCCCTCCTTGTACAGCACTTCATCCTAAATTAACCCCTTTGCACCGCCCTTGTACAGCATTATTGTTTTTTTTTAATTTGATAATATCAAATTGGTATGGTCATATGCAATTCTTAGCCTAATTTAACCCCTGTCACGTAACTCCCCTCAAAAAGCACTTTAAAGCCCGGTTTGTTTTAAAAAGTTTAAGTTTTCTAAATGCACTACTCCGCTTCATCCTCAATTATCCCCTTGCACATCCCTCCAAGTACAGCACTTTATCCTAATTTAGCCCCTTTGTGGGTGCTTGCACTGCATTAACCTGACATTTTCATATGCACCTCCTAACCCTGGCACGTCCTTACATTTACAGCACTTAAAACACATTTTTTTAAAGATTTAAAATTGTCTAAATGCACTACCCCCTCAAATCCTAAATTACCCCTTGCACATCCCTCCATGTACAGCACTTTTTGTCTCAAAATTAACCCCTTTGCACCGGCGTTCCCACTTGTATAGCACTTTAGAGTTCGTTTCTCATATGCACACCGCACTTTCTATTCCTACTCGCACTCATCTGTATTTACCTCAAAATATGCACTAAAACTTGTATAAACACAACATTCGTTAAAATATTAGATTAAACAATTTTGAAAATCAAATATATTATCTTGTATAAATAATTAAAAAAAAAATAAAAGAAACGTAGCTGAAAAAATATTCCCCTAAGTACGTGTTAGAAAATGAAGATAATATATTAAATGAATACAAATTGTTATATTTCCTGTTGCTATGCCATAGATGTAGATGTAGAAGAGAAAAAGAAAATAGAGACCATTTGTTACAATTCGCACATTAAAAAAAAAAATAATTGGACTTACTGTCAACCATTAAAACGACGTTCAAGGTGGTCGGTGTTTGTTGGATTGTTTAAAAACCTGCATAAATATTGTCTAGAATTTAATCCTCTATCCCCTGAATTGATCCCATTCCTTTTCACTCGTCCTCCTTTCGCATTGTTTTTCTGTTCATTTTTCGTTACTTAGTGAAAAGTGTTCTGTTTTTAACTTGGTAGCACTGTCCCTTGTGAGAGATGTGACTTGTCATGAACACAATCGGTGAACGATCACGGGTCGTTAATAAGCTCATACCTCAACTCTCGAATTCTTTTCGAAAAATTCTGGTTCATCTGAAGAAACACATCATTCTGTCTGCCCGTTTCGTCGTCTCTGAAATGATCAGACATCGCATTAAGTTAGCAGTGGACCGTTGAAGAACCAACACACACAACAGTGTATTAAGGCACTAACTGTTGGTTGCGGTTTGGGCTGCTGAATAAGTCTGAAATAGACCAGCATTACCCAATAATTTTACTCTCAGGAAGATGTTTTTTTTTTTTTTTTAGTGTAAAAGTGTAATAAGTTACGAATTAAGGCCTTAAAACTACGCCACTAGTCACTGGGGATCTCGGCCGACAGAAATGTGTAGACTGCGTCCGTTGTAATACGGTTGCTAAGAGTGCACGTCTGTACGCAACTGCCTTCAGCTTACTTGTGGCCCTCGGGCGGCATAGGGAGTCAACTACGCCTGCACGCCGTCTCGTTCGAAGTTCTGCAACGCGTTTAAGAACTCACAAGCTCCTCCAATTCTTAAAGAACTCGGTTCCTCTTCAATTGGTCTGCGCCACGTTTGCCTAGGGCGTCCGGCTCTTCTGCCTGCGTGTGTAAGCGGAATCCATTGCATTGCTTCGCAATGGAGTTGTCTTAGCAATGAAGGGTTTCACCAATTCACTGCTACTTTCTCCTTCGTATTGTGATGTTTATAGATTATCGGCCCGTTCTCAGATAGAGTTGTGAGTTATACGCTTCGGCCCAAAAACATTAAGGATGTTCCTTAAAAATCTGGTTCAGCTATGGAGTAGTAATGGTGTCCTCTTCCCAGGTACTGCATGCATAACGCAGCCCCGATTCCACGTTGCAATCATATATCTACCAGTGAGTTGTATGCCATGATTTGTGCTTGGACTGGCGAAGAGGACGACCGTAGCGTCCACGTTGCATTTATTGTATTACCGGGCCTTTTCAGTCGGATTTTGTAAAGATTGCCTCAATTAAAACTTGAATAATAGTCTCAGTCGGGATAATGAACTCTAGGATTCCTTGTAAACGGAATAGAGTTTCCAACATATTTGTGTTGCTTCAAAGCAGGTTAAGCTCTTTCTCACGATCCACAAACTACTTATGTGAGTGCTTCCAGAGTTGCTTGCTAAGTAATGAGTGTCCACATTTAATCACCCAAATAGCCCACATTTATTTCTGACACCACTCCAGACACGAACACCTTCGACATAAAACAAAAAAAAATCAAAATTTACAAAACGATTAAAATATCTCCAAAAAAACCACTTACATCCCATTAACGACTAGTAGAATTTGTATTTATAATCCATATAAATGTGATATACGTGTTTTAATTATAATACTCCTCATTAACCGTATTTGTAGCTAACATTTGCTTTTAATTTTCAATAATTTTCTTTAAAAATTAAATAATAACTATATTATTCATAAACAAACAATGTTGAACAATGTACGCAATTTCTAAACTAAAAGAGTCAATTCTTATTCTATAAAATGTAGAGAAATTGAAATGTGTATAAAAATATACAATGTATATGTAAAAAAAAAAAAATAAATTCATTGAAAACTAAAAAAAAAATATTTTAAATGTGTTTAAGAAAGAAAATATATATAAAATTAATTTAAAATTGTAATCTTTAAATAATCTCATAGAAAATATACACATGCGTTATATACACATATATCTACGTATACCTAACGATGGCGTTAGTAAGCTAATTGAATAATTTATAAATTAAAAAAAAATAAATATTTATATGTATGCCGTGTTAAATAAACAAATCGGCGCCACAGCAAAAATGTGCTTCAATATCGAATAAGGTGTAGGCCAGGTTAGTCAAATTCGCTTACGATGTGTTTTTATGTATTGAAAACAAAAATAATTCTTAGACTTTGAAGGGTTTTTATGAGTTTTATTAATTTTTTTACATTTGCTCCTTTTTCCTACAATGTCCTTAGTTAAAATATATTTTTAAAATTTATGACATGATTTGATTTATATGTATGTTCCCATATATTCCATGACAGTCACTGAATGATTGATGAAAGTGTTCTCTGATTGTTCAAGCTTGTCACGTCCCTCGGTCCCGTCGCTTGACACTAATTGGTCATATTTTACCTAAATCGGTTAATTCTAACTGTGCTGATGGTGCTGAGTTAAGTCCTCGACGACCAGCTACTTTTCACCATCCACTGACAATGATAAGAGTGTGTGAAGTGTCTAGAAAAATCATCTCAAACCTTGCCGTTTGGATTTGGTATGGAAATGTAGGTCCCCTCTACTCGTGAGAGCACGAGACAAGTGATTGATTGAAGGCGCAATGAAAGGTTCACCGCATTTTCGTTTCATTTTCGCTATACTAATGTTGGTATAGATTCATTCATTAACCAACAGGCCACCACAGTTAGCATGACCTGCCCCCAGTTTCGCACACAATGTTCGCACAATTATGTGCGCCACCTTAAGTAGGAAATCCCATTGTCTTTGCCTCATATGCCGAAGCTATGCGGTCTACATTCTCTTGCTATTTTTGGCATTGGATCCGTAGCCACTCATGATTGCATCTTCTAACCCACATGCCCCCAAAATTAAATAGAGCCAAATATCTTGAGCAGAAATTCGCCTTGAAGCGGCCACGGACTTCTTTGCCTGCGTTACTGAAGGTCTTGCTCAAAAACGAATTCGGTCTTTCGAGTTTTGTATTCTCTCGATTTGGAAGAAACTACGAGCCTCTGAAGTTTCTGTGGCCATTGACAATGTCCCTGACAGCCTCGAAGCCATCCATGGTGACGAAGAGTTATCTAGCTGTTCGGTGTTGTGTGCCATTTCTCGAAGGTGGCCATCGATTACTCCGCTGCCGTCTCAATGCCAGCCAGAATCATTGACGGTTCACAGCATTCTTTATTCGCGTATGCTAGCAGTTGGATGGTTTCTTCGAACAGTATTCCTCTAATGATCAAGAAGCGATATATCTCAGCAATGGTTAGTTACTTCTTCACTTCTCAAACCTTTTCCAAAGTCTAGGATAAACTCAAATAAATTCTTACTTTCATTTCTTTCCCATATTTCCCAATCACTCCCTGTTAGAGTCTCTTTCAACATGCTGTAAATAAGACACTCCTAGGCCATTTTTCCGCTTTAAAAGGTTCCCAGAGTTGTGCTTAAAATAATTGTGTGCTTAGAGACAAACTGAGCTTAGCAAAAAACTGCTAACTGCCCATGAAATCTTGCTTAAATTGAAAAACAAAATTAATGCACACTAAAGAAATCCTCTTTTGCCAACTGTACAATTTATGTAAATAAAAAAACAAACAACATCCTCCTTTTCCTTTAGTTAATTCTTTAAAAATAATAGCAATAACTTAAAACAAATTGTTTTACTTTTAATTTGTACATAAAAATATAAAAAAAAAGGAAAATATATATGAAACTTTGTTTTCGATTTTATAAGAAAAAATATTTTAAATAAATTATTGAGGGTTCTCACTCTCAAGGCTGTGTTGACAATAATAAATTTTAATGAATAAAAATATAATTAAATTAAATCATATATCACATACCGCACAAAATGTATGCATGATTAAATGCTTTTTTGAGAATATCCCATAAGTGTACATATGAATAAAACAATTTAGCATTCTTCGAGTAGGCGACAAAACATACTCTAGTCAATAAGGATAAAAAAAAATTATAAATAATGTTCAACAAAAATACGCTGTGAGCGACAATATTGAAAGAAATTTCACCCTAGTACGTAAGTGTTGTTAGTTAAGAAAATAATAACCTGACATATGTATAGATACAAATTAATGAGAATTTATTTCATTCACAATAAGATTATCTCATTCTTCATGTGTAGTGAATTTATTGTACAATACCTTATCAATATTTGATGTGTTTTTTTTTTGTTTTCTTTTGTGAATCATTAGCAAATACTTGTATCAAAATTTATCGTTGAGTGTTCCATTAAGCTATGATAAAAATAATAATATATATATATATATATGTATATTATATCCAGTATTATGTACAGAATAAAACATTAAAACCTAACATACAGGGTGTGCTATAACATTTGTAACATACTGTCATGGGAAACTGAGTAGATACATTACCTGGCACTAAGCACTTCTAGATATCTCTTGAAAAATTGAAACTCTCAGAAAAATCTTCTCGTCAAATAGTTGCAATCCATGTATTCCCACAGTATGTGTCATGTATTTAAAGATAAACAGAAGAAAAAGAAAAACGTAGATCTTGTATTTCAACAAAATAAAAAGAAAAACAAAAACCAAATTTAAGTAGATATCCCTTATGAAACCCCTCCTGATGTATATGAGATAAACAAATTTAAACTATTGAATATTTGGATAGTCGAACAGACATGTGTACAAAACAAAAACCAAGATTTCCCTCACTCTAATTGTGCAGTATAGATAGATATGTATCCTACGAATTTTTTCTCTTCTAATTTCCTATCATTTTATTTTGAGTTTCATTCATTTCTAGCGCATAAGTACGCGTATTGTGCAAGATATTATAATACAAAATATATGTGTATCCAATAACCGTTATTAAGATAAATAACAATAATAATTTAATGTATACTTAACTGCATATAGTCTTTTAATAAAATTCATTTCAAAACATGTGCAAGTTTCTTTCGTCGCTAAACCATCTCATCCATCTCATGGCTGATGGTCACGTATTAATTCGTGAGTCAAAAGCCTTGAGTACTTCGTGATCATATCTTGTGAGTTCTCTTCATATCTTGTGATCATGTGCTGTTAGGGACCATGCACCAGATCATTTGTAGAATTTGGAAGGACGAAATATCAATTCTTTTTGCCGAGACTGTAAAGAGTATAGGCGTACAGATTTTAGCTTAAGCTCAAATACTCCATGGGTCTCTGGATGGCTGACCGTAGTTCGATTTTGACGAAGAAGATGATGTTTACAAAATTTGGCCATTTGGACCAGGCAAAAATGCATGAAGTTTGCTTAATCAAACATACTGATCTCGCATGGGTTAAGTGCCAAATAAAATAGCACAGACGCAAACGAAACATTCGATATATGGTCCTGTTTACGTTGATGACGTCTGCAGAAGAAGATTCTACCACGAACTGTATGGGCTGTACAGGCATGCACCAAGTTAAGCGTCTTGGGATCCTACGCTTAAAATGGCTAGGTCATGTAGAGCGTATGGACACCACAACTCCGGCCCGAAGAGCATTCGAATCCGAGCGATTGGGACAACGCATCAGAGGATGTCCTAGATCGAGATAGCGCACACAAGTGGAGAATTACCTACACCAAAGAAAATATCGTGCTGGCTGGAGAGGCTTGTTGGTTAGGGCCCGGGTCCACCCCGGACTGTAGCGTCAAACAAAGAAGAAAATATATATTCTCAGAATGCGTTGACGGAGCTCTGCGCAGCCGAACCTCAATAACCCAACTTATAATAATAAAAATAACAAATCGAAAACAGTTATCTATCTACCACAGAAGATTCTCGTCAAGCACGTGTCTTGTTTTGGATGTTACGGTCAGTAAACCTAGACCTCAATGTCTGATGACCACTCACAGATGCCTCCTCAAAGTGCACACCATTATCAATACAACGTCTATGGCTCAGTTAAAAGGATTTGGGAAGTAAGTCCTTCTGTAAGGTCATTATTCAGTAACCTGGTAGCTAAGCCATCCAAAAGACAATGTCGGTGAAAACAGTGTTAGGGACAATTGTCTCAAATAGAAACTCGTCCTGGAATCATAGGCTCCGTGGAGAAATAAACAAAAGGAATAATTTGAGAAATAAACGCAACCAGGACCATGTCAGGTTGTTAGCTTCCCCCGACATGTTTTTATCCAGAGAAGTTTATACAGGTGTGCGACTTGTTCTTCAAGAGCGCGTTTACTGCCGCCGACAAAACTGCACGACCAGGTCTCCGCCATCGACGTAATAAAAATTTAAAATGCGGAAAGTTCAGAAAAGCGGTATTTAAAGGCTATGCCTACCAGACGTCCACTCACAAGGTGGCGCACAAAAGTCGAAGGGGACCTTAGCCGTGTGCGAAACTGGAGACAGTTGGTAAAGATCGTGCTGGCTGGCGAGGCTTGTTAAGTGAGGCCCAGGTTCACCTCGAACTGTGGCGCTCTAAGAAAAAAAAGAAGACCTACTAGATCGCGTTCTTTAGTGATTTATGAGGTAAGCTAGAACATTTACTATGGCGCACAATGATGAATGAATGATTTCCTTGCACGGATACGATGAAAAACGTCAACGAGAATGTAGTTTGTACTGTTGTACTTCTGCCAACTGTCGTCTATTAACAGACTGCTGCCAGGCTGTTGAGCAAACTGCATCCTTTAGTTTGTTGGTAATGCAGATAAGCACGTGAATTTTAATGAAAATGGAAAAATATGATTTTCGTGTGCAGAGTAAACATTAGTTTGTGTGTAAAAAAAACCCATCACTGAAATCCAGGATAAGTTTGATAAATTCTATGGGGACTCTGCAGCATCCTCTTCACTCGTTAAGTAGTGGTTTACTATGCTCCATTGAGGTCCATGAAATGATAGTGGACGATGGGAGAATTAAAGGCATCTCAACTGAGTGGATACATTCCATTTTACATGCATATTAGGACATGAAAAAGCTATCCTGCGGATGGCTGCCGCTGTTAGTCACACTCCACTATAAGCGCAACTGTGTGACATTTTCAAAAGCCTAAATCCATAGTTTGGGCTACGAACTGCTACCCCATCGTTAATACCAATTTAGCCCCTCACGACTATTTTCTGTTTCCAAACCTTTTCTAAATTCTTCCAAAATTACTGGGCGGCGCGGTGTGTGCAATGAACGGGTAATTACCCCATACAAATCTTTCTCATTACAGCACACTCTGGATACAGTGAACTAATAAAAACTGGTCATATTCACTGTGACGAGCATAGACTCCTTGAGCAAAATTGACATGGAAGTGTATATGCTTTCACGTACAATTCATCAAAAATAGAACGAAATCACATTTCTTCCTTTCAAAAAAAGACAACTCATCTGTAAGACCATGTAAAACACAACAAAAATAATACATTCTGTGGAAAAAACAAAACGAAACTTAACCTGTGCTAAAATTTGCCATTTTAGTTTGCGATTTCTTTGAACTTATATTAATTTTTTAATATCGCCTTTTCTTGCAACATATTAAGGATGAAAACATCCGTGTATGCCACTGTATTGTTAGTTGCCCATTCAAGTGCTTTCTCAAATAATTGAACAGCATCTCTAGAAGACACTGAAGAAATCGGATGATCGAAGTCCGATTGCTTTTCTTTTTCGCCTTCTTTTGCGTCTTCTTCAATATCTGAAGAAACACGATCTTCGTTCCAATTGTTTATATCGGGTGCCGCATGCACTAGTCCTATTATATGGATCAGCAGGTTCACAACTTCTTCTGTGTTAGCATTCGATGAAACAGAATCTTACCAAGATTAATAGTATACAGAAAAAAAAATAAAAAAAAAGATGCACTACGGCGTATAAATTATATATGTTCGGCATATACATAACATATACGCCCTAGTACACGTGTCCGTAAAGTTACAGACATAGTTAAGATAGTTTTTTAAGTTTTAATGTTAGGTTAATTTAGTTTAAGGTAGGTTAAGATAGACAAACTAAGTTTTTTACCAGTTTTCTTGGCTTAACAAAAAACAAAAACAGACTTCATAACTGAAAAAAAAAACATAGACTAAGCCGAAAGGCATGCTTAAATTAGAAGATCAGAATAGCTTAGAGTACCCGTATAGGGTCAGTAGGTTAGATGTAAGAACAATTGTTAAGATAGTTAAGCTAGTTTTAAGTATTTTTGTCTAGCACGTAAGTAAATGAATTAAAAATAAAACAAAAATGAATAAAAAAAAAAAAAAACAGTATACAGAGATCAGCATGCATCTGTATAACAGGGGCAATAAGAACCACACCCAAAACCATCCTAGAAATGATACAACATCTCCTTCCCATGGACACCTATGGCAAATTTGTGGCCACATATGCAGCCATACGACTAAGGGAAGGTAACCGATGGCGCAAAACTCACGGAGCAACACCCACAAGGTAATCCCTAAGAATACAGATTATCTGACGCCCTTCATGGACCTAGAAATAAAACACAAGACTTTAATCCCCACAAGAGAAGAATGGGACGAAGACAAAGTCTGTAACCCAACTGTAAATCTACACTGACGGGTCCAAATCAGAGGAAGGCACGGAATCGGGCAGTTGCTCATGCCAGTTTGCGAGAGATCTCTGATGCAATCCGACTACCGAACCACTGCAGTGTATTCCAAGCGGCCATCCGACTATCAATGAGCCCAATAGACGCGAGATCTATTGTTTTATACATAGATAGTCAGGCGGTCATAAAAGCTCTGGACACACCATCAATAAACTCCAAGATGATAAAACTCTGTCGTCTATCTCTAAGGGAGGTAGCGGCCAAATGCAATCTTACCCTATGCTGCGTCCCCGGGCACAAGGTTATTCCGGGCAATGAAATATCTGATGAACTAGCAAGGAAGGGGCGGGTATGCCAATGGCAATAGATCAGGAGACACTGCACCTCCACTGAAAACAATAAAATCGCGATTGATGACGATTGCGAAAAACGATACCAACCGAAAATGGTCGGAACTTGACACTTGTATCGAAAGCGATCTGGCCTATGATAAATCAAGGAAGGACTGATTATCTCGTACGTTAGACAGGAAGGTTATCAGTAGAGTAATAGCGGCGCTAACTGGCCACTGCCTCATAGGCAACCATGCCAGAAGACTTGGGGCACTTTATAACGACTTCTGCAGAAGCTGCATAACTGAAGAAGAACAGGAAACAATATTAGACTACATCGGAACATGTTCTGCAGTTGCGGAAACAAGAGGAAGACTACTAGGCGAGTACTATTTACTTCAATCACCTTGAAGATCTGAGTAACATAGATTCAAAGGATATCCTACAATTTCTTAAAGCCTCTAAATGGCTATAAAAGAGGTCAGAAGAAATCACATATGGTCAACAAATCCCAAAAGGCAATCACTACAAGGTCAAAGGGTAAATGGGTTTTGGACACAAAGCCGAACGTGACAGCACAATAGACCGGATGGTATAAGTGAGCATGATTTCCAACTTAGTCATGCAGTCACCGTACGAACCTATATACCTAGTATTTGATGCTAAATTGTTGCGAAGAATACTGAGAGGTATTTCATTTTCGTCGTCAAAAACGTCTTTCGGGTCTTCTACAAACGAAAGGGCGTTTTTCCAGCATTTCGCAATGACTGAAGCTCCTAATTTGTCCCATGCTGCTGCTAAGTTAAGAACAGCGACTTTTATTAATACGGATAATTCAGAACCTTAAACTTCTACCTAGTTTGCAGATATTCTACGTTTTCGGCGTGAAGAGTGCAACATGTGCGCTATATTGAATTGTTCACTATATCGAGCGGTCGCTGTATTTGGAAGGAACAAATACAATTTAAAAAGACTAGAATAAATCTATTGAGCTATCAGGAGACTTCTTCTTCTAGTGCTACTGATGTGCCAAACCGAAACTTTCTTCAACCGAGTTAACCCGATTTGGAATTGAAGCGAACCGAGTTGCAACTCGAGTCGACTGAAACCGTATTATTTGATTTATTGATTGGTACTCCGCTCGGGTGTTAGCTTGATACACTATTAACATAATACATTCACGATAAGGCAGAAAAGAAACCCGAATTCCTCATCGCAGACTTTGCTAAGTTTGACCATCCCAGCATATTGCACAGCACATTTGCTGCACCTCACAAATTCAATGAACATGCAGGAGACTGCCCCCTGGCAGCTTTGTAAATCCGTCAAGCCGGATATCAACGAAAAGTCGGTGCTTACTTTCTCAAAACTATGATGTGGCAACTGCTGTCAAGTGGTGCTCAAGGCGTGCAGCAGCAAATTCACTCCCGTATTCCTGTTCTTGTACTTTGACCTTAAATCATCGGCGCTGGTGCAATCGGTTGCGAACTGCTAAAGAAGTTTCGCATGGTCGAAGTAGAGCCTTCAAAGGGTGAACTCGTCATCACCGATATGGATCTCATTGAAAAGTTGGGTGGAGCTGGTGCGGTATGTACTGCTTCTACCTTCGTTGCTGAGGTCCTTATGACAAACCAGTCCAGTTTCAAACCTAGAAAACCTATGGCCATCATCCCGAATTAGCATTTATTCCTTCTGAGTCGTAGGTCCGCCTTATCAAAACGGAAGCGTACTTCTTGTAGACGCCTGGCGAGTTCGGCTTTTAATGTAACTGTACATTCACTCCAGCCGGCACGATCTTTAGCCAGCCGCCTTCAATTACGCACGCAAAGTTGGCGGTTTCATGGACATCCTTTAAAATTCTTCGGGTCGTAGGTACGCCTAGTTGTCGTATCCACTCCAGTCTTTGCATTTCGTTAAAACACATCTGAACACATTACCACATGTGTACACAGGTCATAGGTACGCCTAGTGAGGCCGCTGTGGCAGTTGGAAGATGACCCATGAAAAGGCTAAGAATCCTTACTTAAATTAAATTTAATTTTTTTAGGTGAAAAATTCGATGTCGTCGGTTGCACTCCAGACTTTGGATTTCAATAGTACACATCTGAACTCATAACCATATGTGAACACAGGTCGTAGGTACGCCTAGTTGGGCCGCTGTGGCAGTTGGAAGATGAGCCATGAAAGCCTCCAAAATCCTTACTATACACTGTCAACTTTTTTAGGTGAAAAATTCGATGTCGTCGGTTCCACTCCAGTCTTTGGATTTCGCTAATACACATCTAAACACATAAACACAGATGTACACAGGTCGTAGGTACGCCTAGTTGGGCCGCTGTGGCAGTTGGAAGATGACCCATGAAAAGGCTAAGAATCCTTGCTATACACTGTCATTTTTTTAGGTGAAAAGTCGATGTCGTCGGATCCACTCCCGTCTTTGGATTTCGATAACACACATCTTAACACATAACCACATGTGTACACAGGTCGTAGGTACGCCTAGTGAGGCCGCTGTGGCAGTTGGAAGATGACCCATGAAAAGGCTAAGAATCCTTACTATACACTGTCAATTTTTTTAGGTGAAAAGTCGATGTCGTCGGATCCACTCCAGTCTTTGGATTTCGATAATACACATCTAAACACATAACCACAGGTGTACATAGAGTAGAGTACATGTACAGTCTATCTTATGTGGTGAATACGTATTCGCATGGCTTGATTCATGTCGCTGCACTTCCCCAAATTCTGTGAACTCTGTCAAATAATTCTGTCAAGTCCATTGATTGAACGCACAACTTTTCGCTCGAAAGTATGAAGGGCGTCTGCATCTGCTCTTGAGATTGGCGATGTCTTCGCGGCATAGGGCAGGCCTGGGATGACCAAGGTGTTATTCATATAAAGGCAGATTGGTTTTCCGAGAGGGCTCTACTACTCAATTGTCGCTTGAGCTCAAAGAAGCAGCGGTTGAGAAGAATTAGTCGGCTTTGAAACTCGGTACTGTTGGTATTTGTTGGCGTTTGTCTATATATATATTGAATGAATGCCGTAATGGACCGCTTGCATCATCGCCGAACAGTATTCGTAGTGCTTATTGAGCTGTCTGACGAGTTTTCGAAATGTTAAAGCTAGACATGCCATTGTACTGCTTGTTCCCATTCCCTCTATTGTATGTGAGGCCTCAACGTCTGTTGAGTTTGGATCTGTATTTCCTGGACTGTATGTCTCACTTGATAGCAATCAACACCTTTTCCCTTGGTACACACACAGAGCCACATGCCTAAGTACTTACCTTCAAACGATTGGAGACGCTTTCAGTGAAGTAGAGGTGCCTCGTGTAAAACACAAAAGTCGATTCGATATATATTTTTTTATTATATTCTTAAAACAACAGAAAGTGGATAACATCTTAAGCATCCCTGAACCAAGTGCTCTAAGGGTATGGAGTCAGTAAATGCATTTCCTTTTATCAAACAGACATCGAGACATATGCACGCGTATGCACACACATGAGATATAAATACAATAAGTATAACGTAGTAAATTTTGTACACTTTTTCGTTTCTTTTTTTTTTGTTTTTTTTTCACACAATGAATAGAATTAACAAATCACAACCGTTTTGCAAAAGGAAACGAGAACAGTACACTATCCCCGTGGTGGAGGATCACTGCATCCCAGCAGTTCGATGTATAACCGTGGAGCTTAATTCGAATAAATAAACTATCTTAGGACTAAACAGAGTTATCTTCTAACGCCTCGATATTGTCCGCCGAACAGGGAGCGTCCCTTGCTTGGGAAGCCCCGAGCGTAAGGCGGCTTCGGATTCGTTGTCACATAGTACACGCCTCGTGCTCTGAAAGTACATCGATTATGCAACAGTTACAAATGGAAATTTAAAAGAAAAGTGCACTTACTTTGGTGTCACATGCTCTCCCATGAGCACGAAATCGCTGTCCTTCGGCTCACACCAGCCGATCAGGTATGTCAGCAGATTCGGACATGGTCCCGCATAGAAACCTCGCTTGGTAGTGATCGATTCAATGAAGTACGGTGTCACCTTGGTGTGGTCACAGGCTAGAGTTTCTGCAGGATGGACAGATTTGAAGTCATTGCCGTTAACGGATTCAAGAAAACTTACGGAAAATGGTGGACGAAGCACAGCCCGGCTGACTGGTGCCACCGTTCACGTAGAAGTCGGCATGGCCACTGCTGTGCCACTGGCCCAGTATGCCAGCTCCCGTGTGCAAGACGTCGACGAAGCGGGCATCACTGGAATCCAAGTCGCGCGAGTTGTTGGTGCCGGCGTAGAAGAAAATCGTCGGATCCAAGCCTGTGATGCGACCCAACTTGCCCTCCTCGGGGGTGAGATAGTTCGCGATGAGGCCTGCAATATGCGCCCCCACGCTGTACCCGATCAGGTGCAGGTCATCTGGTTGCACCCCCCGTGGATGCTGTGCCAGATACTTCACCAGCTGAGCGATGCACAAACTGCCGAAGCGTGGCGCCCACTCCATCTGACTGAGACAGGGCTCCTTCACCGCGTCCCCATAGTCGACGATGATGATATTGTACTCACCAATGCTGAAGTACGCCTCGCGCAGGTCAGGGCTCGGCGAGTTATTCCTTCCACCGCCGAAGCCGTGAATGATGAGCTTCGTCGGATGCTTCGGATTGAAGTGACTGTAATAGAGCGACTCCTCGTCGAGGACGTCCAGCAGATCGGGATTGTCCTGCGTCCGCTTGGTGTACAAGTAGAACTGAATCTTCGGATGCGGACAGCGGAAGGGCTTCTCCAGGCAAGAGTTTGTCACGTAAACATCGCTATTTTTGTTTCCATCGGCAGCCACTGAAAAGAGAAATGTCTATAATGAGTACAATGACAATGTGAGCGGCACGTCGATGTGCAATAAGCACGCGTAACTCCATCGCAGTCGATATCGTCCACAAAACGACCGAAATGCTGCCGATTGCAGCTCACGAGGTCACCATAAATTAAGATCACCTCTCGAATTGACACATTCGTGGGAAGCCCCGTTACCCAGAGATCGATTTGAATGAGAAACCAAAACGAGATCTATATCATCAGCCAGAAAGAGTGATGCAAAGGCCTTGACCCCCAGCACCCAATTGACCGCATAATTTCCATCAAATTAAGTCAGATGCGAGCCGAACTTCATCGATTTGCATTCCAATGGCACCGATGGGGGGGGATTCGCATAATTTTTTGGCGAACAAAAAAACAACGAATGGTTGCTTATTCAAATTGGGAATTGCTGACACGTATGGTGTTGCAAACGTTAGACACTGTCACCAGTGAGCGCGCCGAGTTGTGCAACTGACAAGCGGTCTTGGGTGGAAGGTGGCACAGCGACCGGTGTGAGTGACTTGCTGCCTAATGGCCATATCATGTACAAATGGCATTTTAAGACTACCGGCTAGTTGCGTAAGGCACACCAACTTGACTTGACTTCTGAATGAACGCCCGTTTCGTGGGATGCATGTGCCATTTATGTGACGCTTAAACTGGTTCCAACACCGGACTTGGAAATTGAAAAAAAGAGAATTTGAAATTCCAAGCGAATTTTTGCCAATAAGGACAGCTTATGCAATAGTCAATAAGTCCTTGTCAAAGCACGTGTGCGTGTGCGTATGTCTGGGACGTCTTGAATGCTATCATGCAGCGGTCACACTCGAACGGAGTGAGAATGACAAATAGTTCAGGGAGGGCGGGAGAAGGTGAAAAATGCGCCAAATGTGGTTAAGATAATGACAGCTGACAGTTCAGGGCGCTACACAACGAAACAACGAATGTCTGTCGATATTTCATGCCAACCATGATGCGCATGTCTATCTTGATGGGTTTTCGAATTTTGCAGCTTACGAAATAAACGAATGCGTTAAATCTCTTAATTGAACCTTAACGAGTTCGCCAAGGATTTTGGCATACATTTCGTTGCATGAATCCGATCTTTTAGGTCTTAAAACGATCAACCACCAAGATAGGTAGGCTGAAATGGGTTAAGGCGGTCGAAGTCATGTAGTAACGCATACCGCCGTTGGAGATTGCCGACCACTGTCGTGGTGCAAAAATGAACCGTGTTGAGTTTGCATTTAGACCAGACTTGGTCTATTGTGGTGTCGCTAAGATTATTTGAGCATTCTGGAAGAATGACTGTAGATGGATGTTGCTTAGCTTATCGATGAAATTGGTTCCAATATGCTGTTGTCTAGGAGCAGCTAGAGGCGTAACAGGTACAGAAGACATCTTATCACATCCCCTTCGAATCTTATCACATACTCTGATCATGAACAGTGTCCAGCCATGACATCCAAGACCACGTCGAGTATGAATCTATTTTCGAAACGATTGAGATCTAGTTTCGGTCCAGGGATTACTAAGTTTTTGCACGCAGTATTTCTTTCATATTATTGTGCGTTGGTCGGGTTGCGGCTTCCTGTAATAGCAGTTTGTACGTCTATAGTGAGTGACAGTGCTGTCACTAGCCTGTCAAGTACGTCAGTTTCACTGTCTCTATAGCCTAATGCAGAGCATCGCTTCTACCGCATATATAGTTCGTGTATATATAATAGATACCCAGTTGGAGTTTAATAAGATTAAGTTAGAGGGCCCTGATAAGCTCTAACTGCCCACCTGAGTCAAGGCAAGACAATGCTTCTGGAATTGCTATCAATTCTACTTGAATTACGGCAGAGTAGTCAGGAAATCTTATAAAGAGACTGAAATTTATCTTTTTACCCCCACTCTTCCGGTCGGTCTGTGTATACAGGAATCAGGGAAGGCTGCATAGGAACCGAGAGTATATGGGACACCTATGCTGTCAAGGCCGTCTGAGAAGGTGATTCTAAGTGAATCGAAATCCAACAAGTTTTGTGTGATTGGGTAGCTCCTACGCATTTAATCCTCGATTCGCAGTACGTCAAAAGAAATTTCCACTGCCTCACCTCTTTCGAGTCAGAAACAATGGCCGCGATTGCGAATGTCGATTATCAATCGATAATCGATACGCAACGATTGTCGACAGTCGATTGAATGTTTTGATATTGTGATTGTCGATTGTGATCGATAGTAGGCGATTTTGGCTTCAAATTTCGTCGTTCACAAGTTTGTGGTCGACGGTTTTCGTACCGCAGAAAATCGTAAAATAAACATTGTTTTCATGATGCAAACGTAACTTAATTTATATTGTTATCCCTTTAAAATATTTCTTATTACAATTTCATCTTCGGACAATGATAGTTTCATACAAAAAAAAACAAACAAAACAACGTTTAAAATATGTCCAGAAATGTATTAATTCAGCACGAGCGATTTGTTTCGATACGCACACAAGTGAACGTTCACATTGTACCGGCAAAACCCAAATCTTCGTTTACATCTCCCTCTAACTTATGGGAACTTACTTATCTCTTTCTAATATTCTGGTGATTCTCTGGGCAATGTAAACACGAATTGAGAGATTTCATATTCAAAACTGACAGACGTGTAAAAATTCATGACATGGACGTTTTTAATTCACAATAATACGATTCTCAGTCAACTGAGTTAGGCAATACCAAAGTAGATTTCAGTCGACAAATTTGTCGATTATCGATTCAATAGACAACCGACACTCGCAATCGGGGCCAATGCTAAAAGTGTAATAACTGTCCGTCTAGAAAAAGCTGTACAAGTTTAGCCGTTCGGAGTCGGCATAAAACTGCGCAACTGCATTTACAGAGGTATAAGTCGCCTGAGTGTAGCCTACAAGATCTTTTCTGCCGTCTTGTGTAAGCGTGTCAACAGCCTGATCGGGCCAACGAAATCCACCATTGACCAAATATTCACATTACGGCAGATTTTGGAAAAGACCTAGAAGTTTCAAGTCGATACCCACCATTTTATAGAGATCAGCTATACAACGCCTTGTCTAGTCTTGACATCCCTGCAGAACTCATCCGTCTTCGTAGGATTACGACGGAGAAAGCACATTTTTGATGTCAAAAAAGACATTAGACAAGGCGATGCACTGTCATGCGACTTTTTTAATTTAAAGATCGTGCGTCAGACGTCAACAGCAGACGCGCAAGTTCACATTGACATAATCAGAAGAACGCAACGAGCTGTCAATGGGGTATTTGTGAGCATCTCCTTCTCGATGCGTCTAAGTTGGGTCTTGGAATGAATGAGCGTAAGACAATGCACATGCTGTCAACAAAAAAAGGTCCATCAACACCAACATCTTGGACCAAGTTTCACAATAGACAGATACAGCTTCTACGTAGTTAAGGGCTTTTGTCATCATCAAAAGAGTTTGCGTTAAGTAAGAAATTGATGAACATCATTAGAGCAGTGTACGTAGATTCGGATCTCGCGGTAATGCACAACGGAAACATCAGTGACGCTTTCACTACAAATAAAGGAGCAAAGCAATGATGCCCACTCTCACCTCAATGCGAGAAGGCTGCGTGCAGAAACGTGGAATACCTTGGAGTCTCACACGACAATTCGAGGACTTAGACTATGCGGACGGTATTTGTCTACTCTCACACTAGCTCAGCGACATCCAAGCTAAATTAGAACACCCTACAAGATTAGCACGATGCAACGGATTGGAGATAAATATCCAAAAGCCTAAGGTCATGAGAATCAACACCTGTAACAGAGGAGAAGGAAATCCTGTCGAATATATAGACAGCTTTATAGAAATGGATCGGACATACCATAAGGAAAAAGCCGACAGCATTACCAGAATGGCGTTAGAGTGGAACCCTAAAGGCAAAAGAGCCAAGAACACCTGGAGACGATCGGTACTCCTGGAACTAGGAAAATACAACCTCACTTGGAATAGTGTAAAAAACAGCTGCAACTAACCGAGTGAGATGTAGCTGCCAAGTGGTAGGCTCCTGAAATCAGTGACAAAGGAAAAAAAAGGACTTTGTTTATCTAGGCTCCGCAGTGGGCTCCGGAAATGACATCACGACGGAGATAAGACGAAGGATAACCCTGACAATCCCTTTGCGACTAGATGGCAATTGAAAAATGAAGCCCTGTCTCGAAGAATTGATAGTCCTCATAGGAGTCTGAACCGGGTACAGTGCAATAGGCACTCATGCTCGCAGGATGGGTGCGATTTCTGCAGAAGCTGCATGGATGAAGAGGAGGTAGAAAACATAGATCACCTACTCTGCTCGTGCAGCGCTTTGGCTAGTAGTAGGTTCCTACACTTAGAGGCCTACTATTTCAATAATCTCAATGAGCTAAACAGCGTTAGCATAGGCCAGCTAAATCGCTTCCCTTCAAGCACCAACTGGTTCCGATTTTAGAAGAAGTCAATCCGCGTGGTGTCACATTGGGCCTACTTTGGCCTAAGTGTGACAGCCTTTAGCAGTCAGCCACTACAACCTAAGCTAACCTTGATAGTCCCAGTCCTGCTGTATGGCACAGAAGCATTGACAATATCAAATGCAGACGCAGAGATTCTTAGTCGCTTCGAGAGGAAACTCTTTCGAATTATATTCGGTCCCGTTTGCGAAGAAGGAGCTTGGAGGAGAAGATTGAACGGTGAACTGTACCACGACATTGGCCTAGTCAAACGAATTCGATTGTCTCGACTCAGATGGCTAGATCATGTAAAGAGAATGGACACCAACGCTCCGGCTCGGAAAAGCTTTGAATCCAACCCCGAGGGATAATGTGGTAGAAGAAGACTCCGATAGCATGACCAGCTGGAAAGGGGTGTTAATCAGCTGGGTGTACGAAACTGGAGGCGCAAGACCAAGATCGTTCTAGTTTTAGACGCATGTTGACTGAGGCTGAGGTCCACACCGAACTGTAGAGCCAGCCAAAGAAAACTGTAGGACCCTTCCACTCGTGATAGAACAATAGCACACACAACACGAGTGTAGGAGATTTTATATTTCTTGTGCAAAAGGACTGCTGCTTCAACTGTGAAGAGGAGAAGATAGAGAAGATAGTGCGTGTTAACACAGAAGGCACTATAGTATAAGTCAGTCAGTACAAAAGTTCAGTTACGCAGATGGGATCAACATCGCCGTTCTTTTCCAACGTACTGTGGTAGAAGCTTTAACGGCGATTAAAGAGCAAGCGAAAAGGGATGATTTTAGGCGATGAAAATATATGGAAATCACGCACCAACTGGTACAAAAAATCACGATCGACAGCTACAATTTTGAGGTAGTTAAGAAGTTTGTCTACCTCAAGGACAAACGTGAACTCCACAAACGACATCCTAGTGTGAATCCGACGTAGAACCGCCTATGGCAACCACTGCTGCTTCGGTTTGTAGAAACAACTAAGAACTCCTGACTCGAAGGACTTAAAACAACTCATCTCTCCTTTCAATAGAAAAACTCTGCGTCGGATATATGCTCCCGTCTACGAGGAAGGTGAATGGAGGATAAGACACCACTGCGCAGTCAATGGGCTTTGCGAAATTGTGCTTGTAGTCCGGAAGACAAACATCCGTCGGCTGCACTGACTCAGCCATACCTAACAAAGGAAGGCATTTATCACTCAGGCTCAGACCCTCAATGGCTCACAGGCATTTTGTTGTTACTTTGTTGATTAGTAATTGCAGCAAGTCGATGATTATATCGCAGTGTGACTCAATGATAGGTGACCTCTACGTCAAGGCTGACATGCGAGGCATTTTGCAAAGTACTGCAGAGAATCAAAGCATTAGCTATTTGATTGACAGCAGAGCCTATCTTAGCACAAGTCAAAATTTAAGTACAACTTCGACAATGCCAAATTATATCAACCTCGTATCGAGTCACACCAGTTGTCTCCGACTTGATGATCAACTATGTCTAACCTCACTAACTCGTATTGATAGATATGAACTAAACGCATTCAATGAATCAAGAAGAAAAGAAAAAGAAACTTAGTGAAAGCGCTTAGACGCATTAATAGATGGCTCCTTTTGAAAACCGTCAAACTTATTCAAGTGGAAAACTGTGCGTTTTCAATCGAATCACAAATGTGATAACAATCATACAGTCAATTGTATTAAATTGTGCTCCCCTATCTCCAAACTGTCAGCAGTTCGTCAATGCACTTCATTTGGAACCGCACCAGTCACAAAACAACGAAGTTTCTCTAGTCCGACGGGCCAACTCGTGTGTGACAAGTGTGACAGTGGGTGCCGTGGAAGTCAGAAAAACATTATTCCACCCCAATTGTCGGGCAAAGACGTCAATGAGAAGCGAGTTCGGCCGCATTGCAATTCAAGTCATGAAGAACTCATTTCAATCAGACCTAGACAAAAATATGAGCTTCTACGCCAAACGACGACTGACTGGTATCTATGACTGGTTGGCCACACTTTGTCATTGAACTCGGCGATCGTGCCAATAATTACCGCTGCCGGTGACTGTGCCGGCCTTCAGTGGCATTTGAAATTTGACACTGGTTGATGTGAGGTCTTAGGCGTGTTGATGATATGCACGTACGTTTTCCAGTTTTTAGGGTGCTAACTGCGACCGGGGATAGGGTTTTTTTTTTTTGATTTGCCTTTATGGTTCGAGTGATGCTCCGAATATGGGAGGCATGCGGTAATAGATAGGGATTACCAGGTAGTGTGTCCAAAGATGGTGGGCCTGTCCTAGAGTGGGATACAGGCTATCGATGCATGTTATTCCATGCGTGCGAACCTTGTCCGATTTTTCCAAAATAGAAGTATTTGCACGCAATTTGATGTTCAACGATGCGATCGCGTAAAAAATGCGTTCATTATAACAAATGATATATGATCACTTGCTAGCTACCTTGAGTCTCACACGCAAAATTGTAATGAGATGAGCGCTGTTGAAGTTGCGCGCAGTGTGCCGCTATTTGGGGATAGATAGGGTCGCTCATCCGCCATGGCACGGTGAGTAAGTGCGTTGACTGAGCACGTTGCAAACACAGAAGCTGTACTCAGTTTCGTTCCTCATATTATTTGCATGTAGCTGCAGACGGGAATAAACCTGAGCCTCCAACAATCGCATCTCCATTTGCAAACACCAAATTCGTTGCGGTCCTTCCCAACTTGCCTGTTTTACATTAGACGGGCTTCCGCTAGCTACGTTGTGCCGCAGGTTCGGAGTCGAAAAGTTCTTAGAGCGGAGCCAAAAGCTAAGTTCTCCACGCGCTCTACATGGTCTAGCCAGATAAACTGTTGGATCTGTTGTCGCCTAACTAGACTCATGTCGTTTACAGTTCATGTTGTTCATGCTGCTCGACAACATAGGTTCGGATGTACCCAGTACTAGTAAAAGTTGTGGTACGCGAAATGAAATCATTGATTCTCAAAGGACATCAATTTGACTGCTATTTGACAAGTAACATTTATGGAAAGTTTCCGTCCTCAAACGTTTATCCTCGTTTGTCTGGAATCATTGAATGGGGCAAGCTTCGTACGGGAAATCATGGAATGAGCCAAGTTTCACCAGTACGCGAAAAATTGTAACACGAAAATCCTTTTTACGGTTGCGAAATTATTCACCCGTGAAAAGTCGTTTGTTGAACCGATGGTCTGTCATTGCAACATGCGTATGAACTCATTCCGAGAGTTCACCGTGAGCACCATCCAGCCTCTGTGATGGTTTTGTGCAGAGTCGCTTATATGGCGCCATCAAGCTCCATTTCTGCGAAAGCTTGTTTTTTTGAACGTTGTCAAGCCTCTTAACATAACACAATTCGAAAATAAGCCACGAACCTTCCAACAAGACGGCGCTTCCGCTCACAATGCAAAAACAACACAAACTTCCAAATATACTCCCACGGATGAGTGGCCATATGGAATCCCAGCTTTAGAGACAATGGTTTTGTGCCAGGCGACACAAAAATATTGAAACTGTGAAGCGCGACTTTATCCGAGCTGTGGATAATTTTCTGATGGCTGTGGTGGCTAGATAGACAATTTATTTTACAGTTTGTATTACAGTCAGTCAATCGTAAACGACGCTCACCAAGTTCAGTAAATAAATCCGCAGACGATGTAGAAAGTCAGTCGACTAAGGGACGGTTTCCTAAAAAAATCGAAGTATGCCCATAAACTGCCCACTTCGATGGAATTGTGAAAGTCGCCAAACTCAGTTGGGAATTAATTATTGACAGTAAATAAAAAAAAACAATGCAAATTATCTTAGAAAGATCTAAACTTAATTAAATTCGCAGTTCGCAGTAAAATCTGCGAGTGGTGTCGAAATATTTCTAACACGTAAGGCAATAAAGATCGTCGATAGGCAACAATTATGCGGCTCCCAAGTTACACAAGTCAGGCCAAAGTGTGTGTTTCATTTCCACGAATGGTATCGAATTAATCAGGATGTAAGTTGCTTTCGTGGCGCAAAATGTTCACAGAAGAGTCAGCGCAATTAAAAGTCGATTGGCGGTAACCGCTTTCGGTTTCAAAGACGCTCACGTGACTACAATGCATTCAGAGATCACGGCTATTAATAATCAGTTTATGCAGGCACGTACCTTTCTAACAGGTCGGCCATAATGAGCATCTCTGCGAAATTGTTGCACAGAGACAAACGTCATTAGCCTCACAGCGCGGATGGAGGTTACCTAATGACAAGGTCAGCGAGGGCTCGTAATTTAGATTTTAAGACCATGTTTATAATTCGGTGTTGTTGAGATTCAAGATTTGAGGTTTACGTTCGAACGAACAAAGGGTTATGTACTCGAAACTTGTTTTAGATCATTCCCAACCACAGAGGCAAGCGGCACGGAAGTTGTGATTGCCGTGAGATGTTATCAGTATAAGTGGTTATCAATTACTGTACGGGACGGGCAAATAGTGCTTTGTTCTTGGTTAAACTGAAATACACATTTGCGAAGAAACATGAACACCCCGAGTGGTTGCCAGAGAAGTTCAATCGAAGAAAAGAAAGCAAAGTACTGCTTTAAACATGTCCAAGGCCGTGATTATACCTTTTCCTCGAAACGCCATCAATGCAAATCTGTAATGAAGATCGCTCCCAGAATGCCCTAAACAACAAGGCTCAGGTTGCTGCGCCATGGACGTGTGTATGGACGCATGCGTGAGCTGTGTGTCTACACGGCGGCTAACTCAGGCTTGCGAAATGTTGCCCCTGTTGCTTACTGCTTACTGCGGTTAAAGCCCGACTTTTCCCCGAAGCAGTCTTCTTCACTCCGTTCTACACGTTCTACTCCGCAGTACACGCTAGTTGAAACATCAAAGGGAATGCAATTCCTAGACTTTTTCTACCGCTCCTCCAATTGTTATACATCTGAGCAGTTTGTGAGCATTATACTGAATACTGATTTATTTTATCTTGTTGACGTATATTTTCACCTCGAAAATGTTGCAATCACCTCCCATTCGTAGATAGCTATTATTCCGCGAATGTGGCTACGCATCGTCAGCCTAGTCTAGGTGCTTCAATTGACTTGGTTATGTCCATCTTGTTCCTCAGTTTCCTGTTGATAGTGCCCCATGAAAGAACAAAATTGGTGGCAGCCCTTCATTCCAATGTTGGTTACGAATTCCGCTGCTTTCTCCGTGCAGCAGCAGCGTAGGGCACTTTGAGGTATACTCTAAATACACACTTTTTCGACTTTTTCGAAATCAATGAACAACAGGTAAAGCTGTGATCTATATGCAGTGGAACGCAGTAGCTCTGGCAAATTTGTTAGCACTGCCCGTAAAGGAACTGTGGAACTGTGGGTCAAGTCATACCGACTTGTAGTCCGTCGGTACCTCAACTGCGATCATTATCTCATCTCGATTGGAAGACGTGCAGCGATGTCCACGGTCGCTGTAGTGTGCTGCATTTCCGAAGACATCATCGTTGTTGATTGCACCATAATTCGGGTGCATCAATTTTGGGATTATATCTTCATGCTGGAAAGCACGTAGCACTTACGATGTTCTCCCAATCTCGACATGAGTCTAATTAAACGTCGGATCAACTCATGAGATACATAGCTACGCCATTAACATTTTCGTTTCTCGTAAAAGGGGTGTGTAAAAGTCATACCGACTTTGTGTAAAAGAAGGCAGCAGTCTGTTGATTGTGTACAACTACCGGCAGGCGTGCATATTTTTTGGACTGACTACTTTGTCAAGTTATACGTCCAAGCCGGACTGTAGTGTTATCCAAAAGAGAAGAGGAAGATCACCGCATTCCTGCTTCATGAACGTAACCTATTCAAATCGCTTAAAAAAAACATCAGTCGAAAAGTTATTCAAGTCCATAAGATCTGTGGCATTTATATTGAGCCTGACTAGTGAACTTTTTGGCATATTGACTCCTTACAACACTTGACACATTGACACATTGACAAAATACAACACAGCTTCGCAGGATTTTCGACACCGAGTTAGTGGAACAACGAATCATCGTTGAATGAAAAATCGACTCTAGTGAATGAATGCAGGTGACGTTGCTGAATAAAGATGGTTTTACCGTCATATACTGCCATTTCTCAAAAGAGATCTTTGAACTTTGGACATAGGTTAGATTTTGCTTGTCAGCGAGTTCGATGCAATTGTTCTCTCATGAATTGAAGGCACCGACAGTTTTATGCTAACTCACAACAACGAGTTTTCAGAAACTTTTCCATGCATACGATATGGCTTGAGCATTGTCAGTGACTCTGAAGACGAGGAGTCGTAAATTATGAGATTGTGTTGTTGTTTGTTTTAATCCCAGGCACCCAGTGCAAGAGTCGACACATCTACTAACTATACAACAGAGGCCACGCCCACAACAAAACTTCGAAAGAAGAGTAAGTAATGGATAAAGTAAGTACATTGCCTTATAAACTTGGGCAAAGTGCTGCCCAACACGCGCACTTTGTCTTAAAAGCTAAATAAGTTGTTCAGTCATCAACTTTGAATACTTCAACAACATGTCTTAAATATTCTCCAATATTGAGTTATGAGTTATATTTGAACAAGTAATTAGTACTAAAGACTACCAGAGTGTGGATTCTCGTAACTTTCTCTTTCATGTTGTTCATAATTACGCCGGTAACAGTGTCTAAATGATAGAATAAACAACAAAACTCGCTTTCAACAACGCCTACATGCTACACAACTCTCAAAATTTCTGACATTCTACATCAAGTTGTAACTGGCAAGTTACCTGTTACTATGTACTGTGTTTTTTTA
This sequence comes from Eristalis pertinax, assembly GCA_907269125.1. Taxonomy (NCBI): domain Eukaryota; kingdom Metazoa; phylum Arthropoda; class Insecta; order Diptera; family Syrphidae; genus Eristalis; species Eristalis pertinax. The sequence continues at coordinate 26,722,481 of OU026146.1, read as the reverse complement.
GTAACTACGGCCAGAAAAACGTGTTATAATAATTAAACCAATTCATGATACTGATTTGATTCGCTCTTTACCTCGAATGGAGGTGGGAACTCGGGACTTCGAGTCATGAAGATATTAATGGACTGTCAACTATTGACTTTCTTGAAGAATCGTGCAGTCGTCAGTCAGTTAAAAGAAGAATTGAAGCCAACACTTGATTGGCTACTGAAAATGGATGAAAATTGTATTCAAAATTCTTCTTAGTGATGAGACATATTTCCATTTTCTGGCTACGATTAGTCATATCTGCATTTGCTAAGAGTCAACGTAAACAATGAAACCAGCTCTCCATCCACAGCGGCTAGTGATGTAATTGGGCCATTGCTATTGGGAAAAAAACAGATGCAACTGTTTCAGTGAATGAATTGTGTTACCGAATAAGTTTGACTGACATTTGTGTCACATGCTGGGCATGACAAATATACTAGGTATGCAATTTGTCTAGATTACGACTGCTGTCTGCGCTAAAATCGTTCATATAAGACCAATCGACTTTTTCTTTTGGGTTTATGTTCATTATGCAGTCTATGTGAATGATGCACAAATGATGGCTTGTTTCATGATGCTAATCAATCACATGCACAAAGTTCGAACGGCATCCTAATGCTTTCTGTCATTACATTTTTTTTTTATTCTATGACTTTTAAGCTGTAAATAAGCTGGAAATAAAATGAAAATAAAACGTCTTCTAATTGGGTATCGTTGGGTTTATTTAACAAAACTGCAGTACCAAAGCTGTAATAGACTGAGAGTAGACGCCAAAAGCATTGACAAATAGTTGGGTTCACTACGAGTTACAGTCGTGTGTATATTAACTGGGGAATTTAGACTAACAACCACACATGACCACAAGGTTTTGATACGAAACAGTTGTAAGTTCCAGTTTAATGCATCAACCGTCCTTAGGCGACTTTTAGAAACGCAACAAATTCTTTGAAAAAGGAGCTTCTGGCGGACGCAATGAAGAAAAACAAGCCTGAAATGGGCTAAGTAGGTAGATAGGTAGGTAGTGGCATTAATGCACTTAGGCCAAAGTGCACCGCCACGTGGGAGTTAAAAAAAAAGAAGATAAAGAGGGTTTATTACAGTCTGTTGGTTTTTTCAGAAAATTTCACTAGCAAGTACCGCGTTGACCGGTATTTCGCTGAGGACTGTCGAAGAATTAGGAGCCGGTAGTGACTTTTCTGATTGAGACAAGAGCAGGACAATTGCAGAGGAGGTATTAGGTGTTTTCATCCTCTTCTTCGTCTACGCCGCTTCTGCAGTCGTTGTCGAATAGGTCTAGTTTTTTTGCGTGAAGGCCTAGTAGGCAGTGACCGGTAATTATTCCCACTGCAGTGCTAATTGTTCTAATTTTGGATCTCTTTACGTAGATAAGATCACTTGATCTTTTAGGATCAAGATTGGGCCACATATGTTTTGAGATTCGACTTGTCATACTTGTCGACCATCTGAAGTTCATTTTATTTGCGTAGAGGTTATTGAGCTGTAACTTGAAGGTAGTTATATGAGTACCTATGTTAGAAGAGAAACTATCAACTGGCTGTCTAGGGCGAGTTCATTGAGTTCATCAGATCTCCATTTTCCCGGGATGTCCCTATGACCTGGTACCCATCACAGGCGAATGTTGAACTGTTCGGATATCTCGTTAAGAGATGAGCGGCAGTCGATTACTAATTTAGAGTTTATAGAGAATGATGCCAGGGATTTAATTGCTGCTTGGCTATCAGTGAAAATGCAGATATCGCGTTCAACCTTAGTCAGGACAGGGCTTCGCTAATCGCCATTACTTCCGCTTGGTAGACGCTGCATTGATTGGGTAGACGAACGGATTTGTTCAGATTTAGACAGAAAACGCCGCTTCCTACTCCATCATCCGTCTTGGATCCATTTGTATAGAAGAGAAAGATTTTACTAAAGGGAATGGTGCGACCGTAGCACAGGTCTCTGTCCGGAATCAGGGTTTCGAATTTGTTCTTTGGGAAGTGCCGTGATGGGGTGTAATCTAAATGAATTGGGGTAAGATTTTGTTCGTGTAGGATTTTGGCATGTCCATAGGCGAAGTCGTATGATTGACAGCATACCTTTGGACGAATTGCGCAGTTAGTTGCTGTTTACTTACCAAAGATATCAAGGAGGTAAGGTTCAGGGGAGTTTCTAGTGCATCGGTGGGAGTAGTTCTAAGGGCTCCACCGATGCAGACACAGGCTTGTCTCTGTATTTCCTTAATTTGTTGAGGTGGGTACCGACGTTGAGTATGGACCACCACACTACCCCTGGATGTTTGAAGCTGATAGAGGGCGTGATGGACAGTACCAAATATGTTGAAGTGCTGCTTTCCATCAGACATTCATTCCGAATTTCAATTTTTCAACAATCCTTGTCACACATCCAAAGAAAATGGAGCTGTGATTTTCAAACCACAAAATGTTGGCCTTTGGATTGGTCTAGCAACTCGCCTAACCTCAATCCAATTAGAGCCTGTGGTCAGTTTTTTTTAAACAAGGCTCAGGAAAAATATTGCATCACATAAGCGAAAAGCTGGCTTCATCAATGCTAAAAGGAGTCAGCGCACTAATAAAAGTCAAGAGAGGCCATATCAAGTTTTAACACTAATTTGTTAATTTAATTTGAAAATAAAGCATACTATGTTAAAAATTTCGCGTAGTAGCTTAAGGTGCAGAATTGCTTTTTTTAAATAAGATTACAATACGAAACCTCTTGAATTCGGGTTCTACTCGCACTTAAACAGTTTTATTTCGAAGACTGCACTGTAACTCGGGCAGTCTACCAAAAGAACGCTCCTCAATGCGCATGATTATGATATTGGTCAGACAGAATCTAAACGTCACTATTTCCTAATGCTTGGTACGCAATTTATGGAGATAACTTGGGAGAACTGTGAACGATCATTTGGACGTATGTCAACTCCTCCAATCATCAGTGGAGAATGTCATCATCATAGTGACCATATTTCTTAAGTGATTCTCGACGATTTCGACACATTAAATGTGTTTCGTTGCTGGCGTTTTGATTACCATATTTAGCTTAGGATTGGTATCACGGGAAATTGCTAGTCAATTCATTATCATGCAGATTATTGTGTATTTGAACCGTCAGAAGCACGTTTCTGGTGCAAGTTAATTGGCGGAGTTGACAGTTTATGTAACATTTTTGAAGATACACCTCTCCTTACGTTTTATTGAACTTAGTCGTGTTTACATTCGTAAAATGTCGCACTTTCTGGTGATGTATTTCATTTCGTAACAAGATGTGTAAAGCAATGTAAAGTTGGCGTTTCCGAAAATCGTTTACATTCTGCTGCGTGATCAGAATATCAAGCGAATCGAGGCCTACGTCTGCCATCCCATTACATAAACAACGTTTTCGACATTACGGTTTAAATTGCAATAGAGTTGTAATACGCACTTGAGAACAGATATGACATGATCATCAAATCAATGTCATTCAACTTTTTCGTACAAATCATCAACCATAAGTGTCTACAACATATTGACTTGCTGAGTTAGAGAGTTCATTGTCCATGTTTTCAGGAGTGGGGTTCTGAAAGCGTGAGTTTAGCTGGGCACACGAGCATGTTCTGATTTTAAAAGCGCAAGAATCAGTATACACCCTTTGTATTAGAGTAGATACGGTGGAACTATTTCACTCTGCTTTCGGTTACGTCAGTAGTATGGTCACGGTTAGTATCATACGCATAATGAAACCAAAAAGTTGATCTAAGTGAGCCGACAGGGCACCCGATCACCTACCGATCATACGTTTGCAGGGTCTTCGTCCATTCGCCAGAAGTACATTGTTTAAGTGCAGAATAAATTCACAATGCCGCCGGTAGTCGAATCAGATGTTGTTGACCGAAGAGTACCTACCGAGAGCTTGTGGAACTTAAAACTCTTCGCTCTAATGATGGTTAGCGATAGAAAACCATACGAATTCTGATCGTACAAATGATACACATTGCCTTCACCTTGCAAAGCATTCATTTTATTTAAGAATTCATTTTCAGATCCCATTTTCTAAGCCCTCCAAAAAAACTGAGATCATCTTAAACCGAATCACTTGTGATCATCGCTGAGTGTGTTTGAGTGCTTTGCAGGTGCCTACGGGATTTGTGCTGGTACCGGAAATGCTGTACACACACAACAGTCAATAAAATGTTATTAACAATCGTTCCAGTTGATGTAATTTCATTCTTCTGTCTGATCGTTTAAAGGCTTTCAAACTCCTCATCCTCCTGCCAATGATGTCTACAATGCATGCATAAAATATTGTTATGCCCTCATCAGCAAAAAAATACTCATCATTCATACTGCCAGTCGACGAGCTCCTACTGCAAACGATTCATTACACATCACCGTTCGTCTGATTAGAGTTTACATGAAATTTTACGAATTTCCAAATGACTAATGTCTGAATTTCACTCATTTCACAGACCTATGTTAAACAAGCACATGGCAAGCGTGCAAGCCCTGTCTCGTCGATGCGACTGATGCTACATCAAAGGTCGCTGTGCGGTCACCGAGGACGTTATACAACAGAGCAGCGAACTTTCTCCATAATTTCCGTAAATAAGCAGACGGGTTTCGCAAATATGTCAAAATCAAGTTCGAATTATTATAACTCATCCCCAAGGACAGTGTCATCGGATTAACTAGTTTGGTTGATTGGCAGCTATCAAGGCGTTTGGTTAAGTCACGCAAATTTCTGTTGGCGGATTATCGTTCGAATTTGAGATTTTGTCCGCTACCTCCTATTATCTTCCATCACATCGAGATGAATTCATATTGTAAGATTGTTACTTGCACGAGGCAAACAAAAAAGTAGAAAATATGTACAAGTTCAAAACGTCATTCAAAAAAAACTAATAAATGTAGAAAAATGGTCGTCATGCAAGGACAACAGCCTGAACTCTAACGAAGAAGACCAATGTGACTGAATGGGGAAATAATTCAACGTAAATAAATGTAATGTAAATAAATGAAATGAAATAGCACAGTCATCCGATGACAGTGGGTTGAAAAGCTAGTTGATGCCAGGAATGATGTATTGTAGATTATGCACTGCGCATGTCCGCAATGTTTGTTTACTTTTCTGACATTTTGCCAACGCCACAGGTGACAAAAGAATATTATTTTCTTTTGAAGGAAGTAGACGTTGGTACATATATAATTTCTACTATTCTAGAATCTACAATTCGAAAAGGGGCCCTATGTTGCTATATTTAAGTCCTTACTTTCATTTGAGCATGATGGTTAATCATAGATAAGTACAGTATTATGCTGTTTTATAATTGTTCCAACCATTAACCCAGAATCCAGTGATATTATAATGCAATAAAAATTAAAGCAGGACATGAGGACATGATAGCAAGCTTGTTACAAGAAACTAGCGCCTCTAATAGTTCCGATAATAATTCGAATAGTCGCTCGACTCGATTCGAACAAAATTTTGTTCGTTTTAGAGCAGGTGTTGATGCCCAGATAAGGTTACAAGCGGTGGTGGTGATGAACTCTTCGAAGTCGTAGAGTATAGTATTGATAGTTGTAGCTAATGTAACCAGTCCGCCAAGTTTTATTTTTGGTGTCCTCTGATTACTGAGCAACAAATCACCGAAATGCAATAAACAGCTATGAACGGATATGCCTGTGCGAGCGTGGAAAGTACGATTTCATCGATATTCATCCTCAGTCACCAAACAACAAATATGACAGAATTCAGTTGAAAGATTAAATTCAAAATTCAAAAGAGGAGATGTAAGTCCATGCTTATTTTTATAAGTATAATAACAATTGCAACTACTTTTAGTGGATCATCTGCGTTTATTTGGGTAAACCACCTAAATGAATGAGGTTTATCAAAGCCAACCGCCATACTAATGGATAAGATGCAACACCTTGGAGGCATTTTGGAAATTGTCATTAGGGACAATTTGCTCATCTCCATTGATTTCTTAAGAATTTAATGAACAACTTATCATTTTTTTTTTTTATGGAGTTAGAAGAAGAAGAAGTTCCACTTAATTTGGACGAGGATGACCAAGAATTTCTTCCCCCCGACTTAGACGAAGTCAAGATAGCGATATCTAGACGGACTGTCCGCGGAACTGTTTAAAGCAGCTGGAGATGATCTGGTTGGGCGCATGCACCAGCTCATCTGTAATATATGGTCAGAGGAAAGCATCTCAGCGTCGTTTGTCCGGTCCACAAGAAATGAGATCCTTTTGACTGCGCCAACTATCGAGGGATCAGTCTCCTTAACATACATAGCGTACAAGATCCTCTCTGCCGTCTTGTATGAATGCCTGAAACCATTCGTCAATAACATGATAGGTCCTTATCAGTGCGGTTTCAGGCCGGGAAAGTCCACCATCGACCAAATCTTCACACTGCGGCAGATCCTGGAAAAAATCCAAGAGATGCAGATCGAAACCCACCACATATTCGTCGATTTCAAGGCCGCATGTGACAGCGTGCATAGAGACGAGCTATACAACGCCATGTCTAGTTTTGACATTCCTGCCAAACTCGTCAGATTTTGCAGGATGACCATGGAGAACTCTCGCTGCTCGATCAAGGTCGGTAACAAACACACCGAGACCTTCAATGTCAAAAAAGGTTTTAAACAAGGCGACACGCTGTCATGTGATTTCTTCAACATCATACTTGAGAAGATCGTGCGAAACTCAAATGTCAACACCAGAGGCACGATCTTCCAAAAGTCCGTTCAACTGCGTGCCTACGCGGACGACATTGACGTGGACGAACACAGCGAGCTGTCAATGAGGCTTTTGCTGGCATTGAAGCGGAAGCGGATAAAATGGGTTTGGCAGTGAATCAGGGCAAGACCAACTACATGCTGTCATCACGAAAGGACGCACAACATCGACGTCTCAGACAGAGCGTCATAATGGGCAGCAGAAACTTTGAAGTGGTCAAGGACTTCGTCTACCTCGGCTCTGCAGGAAACAGGGACAATAACACCAGTACCGAGATCAAGCGTAGAATTACTCTTGCCAATCGATGTTCTTTGGGCTTAAGAGGCAGTTGAGTAACAGAGCCATCTCTCGAAACACCAAGTTGACTTTATATAACACTCTAATCACCCTTGTCCTGCTCTATGGTGCAGAGACATGGACGCTATTGAAAGCGGATGAAGAAGCTCTTGGTCGTTTTGAGAGAAAAGTATTGCGTGCGATCTTTGGTCCTGTTTGTATTGATGGTGTCTGGAGGAGAAGATTCAACCACGAACTGTACGGGCTCTGTACAGCGGCATGCACCTAGTTAAGCGTCTTCGGCTCCAACGCTTAAGATGGGTAGAATTGACACCACAGCTCCGGCTCGAAGAGTCTTCGATTCCGAGCCATTGGGACAACGCAACAGAGGGCGTCCTAGAACGAGATGGTGCACACAAGTGGAGAAGGACCTCAACCAACTTGGTGTGCACAACTGGAGGCAGCTGGCGAAAGATCGTGCTGGCTGGAGAGGCTTGTTGGTTGAGGCCCAGGTAGCGCCCGGACTGTAGCGCCAAACAAAGAAGAAGAAGAAGAAGACGATTCCCGAGAAATACGATGGAGAGTAAGAACTGAGGCCATAGCAAAGGTCGTACAATCGTAGAAAGAACTATCAGTGCTTGGAAATGTTGGTGTCATACGCATTCATTGTGATTTTATGATGTGAATGAAGACTTACAAATACCAGAGGAAATAAATCAAGCTAAAGAGAGTTCTTCGGAATTTCCCCAGTTCTACATATCAGAAGCAAATCAAATTCTAAAAGGATTGCTTCCAAATTTCGTTTGAATCATAATAATTTTAAGCCTCCATGGAAAATATGTTAATTGCTGTTACTTTTCTTTCGTGGTACATTGGTACTTTCAATGCCAAGTATTCTTGGTAATTACTAAACAACCGTGTTGTTTGTTTTCTAAAAATAAAATTAAATTCTTTTTGTTCATTTCAAACCTATAACTTAATTTCTGTTGTACCAACTCATATTTTTTCTTTGAAATTCGTTTTCTATAATCGCCATGATTAGTTCACCTTGAAGTAATCCAGGGGTGGAATCGACTAAAGCTATAGTTGACTGTCGTATTTTTAATAGTCACATTCGACTATCAACTATACCCCGCTCAGAGTAATGCTATCGCAAATAATGTACATCACTTCCACTTCGTGGATTTACTTGCTACATTTTATATCTTAGTTTCGATTTTTCTTGCAAGGATTTGCGGTTTTTTTTTGTGTAGCTTTGGAATATTTTGCATATTGGTTCACGCCTTGATTCGTATTCGATGAAAAATGTGAATATATTTATAATAATTAAGTGTTGTTGCATACCATTGTTAACAATATATACCTTTTTGGATTTGTATGCATTGATCCCAAATACAAATATTGAAGAAAAAATACATGAAAACGACACCTATTTAGTTGTCACACGAAATAGGTCGCAAATGTGCGACTCTTAAATTGGCATTCACATTACGCAGAGCAAAAAGCGTGATTGCGATAATTCAACTATCGCAAATAGCCTTAGCCGATTCCACCCCAGTTGTATGAAAGCTTCTCACTACTTGTACACAATAATTTAATTAACAACCCTAATCGGGCAAAAAATTAATTCAATAAAGAATATATTAAAACAACTTTTTCATCCTGACACACTTCACTGTATTGTACCAAATCTTGTTCTCAGTATAGTTTTGACATATTTTTAATAATTGTATATTTGTTCAGAAGAAGACTAGATTCAATAAAGTAAAGACTTATCAACAAAAAGACAACATTAGTTTTATTTCTTGCAATTCGTACAAAGTGCAAATCGGATGCCGCCTGTGACGTAGGCTATGCAGAACGAAGGAAAATTTAACACATTACTGCCTGATCTTACATCTCTCATTCCTGCGTTGATGCTACAACACAGTTTCTATGAGTTAGAGAGGGCAAAGACATCCATCGAGTCATCCAAGCTTGATTCGCTCTCAAAATAGCTAGCCAATTAATTCAATCAATTAGATATGTTTATTGCTAGAAGCACTTACGTAGGTATGTAAGGCTACTCATACGGGAGGATAAATGGTAGCATTCATTAAAACACTTATGTAGAGACGACTAGACCCATGACTTCTAGAACCATTTAGATTTTCTCTGGCAATGACCTTTGAAACTGTATTCACAGAGATCGTGTTCTCACCCCAAGTAAATCCACAAATTTTTCATATTTATTCTTTCCAGTTAGCAAAGGATGTAGCCCATAAAGGACGTCTAAAAGCTGCCACATCTCCTGTGATACCAGTCATGCTTTATTAGAACCTCAGAAAGTCGTTTGAGCCCATTACATATATATTATATAAATAAACATAACGTGACTGGAATGTCTTGGAAATGGTATCAGTGTAAGACGCAACTATCAACGAAGTACAAAGTACAAACAGCTCAGACAATCAGCCACAACGACTAAGAAGTTCAAATTAAAAAAAGCGGTTATCATGAGGAACATTAAAACTTTGAAGCAAACCTTCCAATGCATTTCAAAAGAAGATGTTATTATAACAATAGAGGAATCTAACCGAAGTACACTAAATGTTTTCGTCGCAGGCAACAAGACTATAAGGACCCCCATATGACGTAAAATCGCGGTAAAGAAATAGAGCGAGACACAAATAACGGCCTTTTCAAAATGACAACAAAATCATCAGGGGTGAATCATAGAAAAAGTTCATATTCCACTCCAGAAGTTCCAGGCCAATATTTAGAGGGTATTCTTTTTTTTAGAGGGATACTTTAACTAATGCCAACTCTGGGCGTTGCAGCAAAAAAGGAGAATTTAAAAACTCACATAGAAGGAGAGCCATTGCAGTTAATCCACCATTTCACAATATTTAGTGAAAACTACAAGAGCATCACGTTCTACATTAGTCGGGATAAAAAGTTGGAATATGCTGGAGAACAAATAGTGAAGCAACATTGTGGTAACAAGGGTCAATGATGGCTTAAGTGTGACTATAAGGCGTCGCCACTTGTACCTAACCTTACGTTGGGCACGTGGGAACGAGACATGTCTCTTAAAAGCAACAGAAGGCGTCCAAAGAGGTCTGCCTCAGCCGACCTGGCAACGTTAACGAATCTAAAATGTTGTGTATTCCTCGAGATTCAGGTATCGTAGCATTGGCTGTCCGAATCATTATTTAACCTTACAAATGAAAGGAAATGATGACAAATTATTGACTTGTCTCCTGATGAGTACATACAAACGTTGATCACTTAAAAGTAAACTTAATGAGTGTCATAAAAATGAAGAGTTGTAACATTTCTTAAGCGAAAATTATGTGGCATCTTATTCGAATCGTACGCCCACACCTCGTGGTCTACTTTCATTTAATTCACTTGACACAAGTCGCGAAGCTAAAATATCTGAAACTGGAGCAAGGCCGACCGCAGTAATGGATTATGTCAAATCTATTACATGACCCGCGGAGATTCACAATTCCATTAACTCGACAGAGGGAAACCAAGAATTTAACGACGCACAAGAGTGGATAGGATTCGATTTTATATGCGATTATCAGGAGTCCATACGAACAATTAAAATTGACAAAAATTGAAAAACGACCATACTCTGGAATGAAAGAACCGCCATCCAAATGCAGGGATTATTCAAATAAACCCACCATTTCTGAAGCAGTTCGAGACTTTTCTGTCGCTCCAACCACGCCACAGACCACAGTCTCTCTTGACACCAAGCCACCAATCCAACTAGTGGCAATTGCACCCAATTTCCTTGGAAGGCGACCAAACCCCGACCAACCCACTTTCCGTCAAGTCATTTTAAAAGCGACGTAAAACAAAACTGGAAACATAAAAATGCGGTCAAAAAATTGAAATACCTACAACCGCGGCGAGGTGGTATCTGAAAAAGGTATCGACACTGCGGTAGCTACAACCGCTGCTCGCACAACCGCGTGCAATGAAGACAAACTGAAATCAGGAAGAGACCAGTGCAAGTACGACACCACTTCGCTTCAGGAACTGCACCAGCAATCCGAAGGAGGTCGGGCTGCTGGCACTTAAAGCACAAAAACAAAACAAAAAAAAAACCCATCCGAACTGTTGTAAAAACCCGTCCACGGAAGGAGATGAAGATCGCGCCAGAAGCGAAGCTCACGAGAGTTGAACTCAAGTGTGCGCCAAGTGCTTTGTTTGTGGTTTTTTTTTTCTCTTGATTTTTGTCTTCAGCAGCACTCCATCAGCGACGCCCGTGACATTTGGCCCAGATCCGCGTCGAAATTTCCAACATCTCACCCAATTAAGAACGCAACGAGACAAACTGACCATTTGTGGACGCGAGAGGCAAGCAAATAAATAAACAAACCATACTAACAGGCACATCTTAGGAAGACGATGAGTAATCCGATTTTTGCGTAAGCCCCCAACATGCTCATGAAACATTCCAGATCGTCGCGTAGTCTATTGATGACTGCTATCCACAAGGCACTTTACATAACTTCCACAGCACAAAAGTAAACGACACTAAAACCGTCTCTCGCGCGATGCACAGAACTGAGGCGAGCGCGCTCACGCGGGTCTGCAGGCCGTTTCACTTTTCAATTAAGCAATCCGCTGAGCAAACCAGAATCGAACAAGATTTGCCAGATAATCACCGATGTCGGGGAGTTATCGGGTCAAGGAGTACCGTGATTGGTTCTTGGCGCTAGCTCAATTACATATAATTCTGAATTCACTAGTAGACGCTAGTGTAGGCAACAGGAGAAACCGCAAAAGAAAACGTTTGACTTCCCGAACGCACACGGCACAACCGCTCCGATATCAAAGCCAACTCGATGTGTCGGTTGATGGTTGAACCAAAAGCCACTCTACCCGTCCGCGGTAACAGGTGGGCTGCGAACGACTGAAAGTGAGAGTTACTTGCATGCATCGCCCCTCCACGCGGCAGTTGCCAGTCGTCACTCGCCACTCTCCAGTCGGACGAGGAATTTCTTCGCATGCGACTCGTAAATGAGAAAAATCGCATGCGACTTGAGCCGGGGATTGTTTAGAGAAACTCAGCTGCGTCACTGGGCGCAGATACTCGTACTCCGTACCGTAGGTCGATTAGCGGATATCTGCGAAGAATATTTGTTTCTTTTTGTCGTCAATTGAGCATGGCAAATGATAGGTTCCGATGCGGAGTGTTGCAATAGTGATACGAATCTGCTGAGGCATGGCCGAGCTGTCCCCGCGGGCAGCTAATTCTTTATGCAAGTGCCCGTAGTTCTGTGGCTCTGGATTTGGATATCGGATGTGTTGTGCATGCAAATGGGAGCTAAGCGTTTCGGGCTCCGAATGGGTATTCGTGTTTGGAGAGGTTACACGGTTGGACTTAGTCATCGGCACGGCGAGAGGAATAAGGAAGTGAATTTCGAGGAGTGTGTGTGGGGGGGAGGGGAGCGCATCGAAAACTGGTTAACGCCGGCAGTTTGGGGCCACGCGGAAGTGATTGATCCAGCTCGTGAGATGCAGAATTGCACTCCAGTTGTTGAGTGCATTCGGTTTTTGACAGTTCAATTGGAAGTCCAATCTTTGAAGAGCTAAGGAAATGCGCTGCAAAAACTGCGCGTGATTTTTAATGATGTTGTTATTTAGCTTGTATCTTACGTGTTGGATAGGACGCGGGACCTATAGCTTTGTCTAGACAATTATAATCTCTGAGTATTGTCAGTGAATCGAGTGAGGTGGAGCCGTGATTTATGCAAATGGTTTGTCGTGCCGGGAATAGCGTTGGCACTTGGCATCACATCTACTACTAAAAATGTAAATTCGACCACACACTGTAATTCTTCGTCTTTTTTTTTCATTTATGGATAGACTGAGTCTAAGTCAATATCTCTCGGGAACTGTTGACGATCCTTTGCTTCCTGTCATCAAGACCAAACGGTCTTCCGTCCACAATGGTTTAGACTTTATACCGGTGATCCGATCTAATACTCCTTCTCTCACGAGGAGACTCGGATTCGAAGGCTAGAGCCAGTGCTGTCCACGGATATTGCCCTTTCATACTACATCCACATCATTGTACAGCTCTCAGAGTTCGCGGTTATGTCTTCTCCTCCATTCATTCTGGGCTCCGAACTGCACGGTGCATCGCGTATGTGTTTGCGTGGTGCGGCACAACCGGATTAATTTAGATGCTCTGCATCGATCTGAAACTAGTGGATTGCCAGGCCAGTATTTGCCAGGCACTACGCTAAAGATGGCAACGTCTTATAGACCAGATAGGGAAATACCACCATATTTTGTTCAAAAGATAGGATCGCTTTCTTTGCCGTGGAGCTGATATTCAATGTTCAGTAAAAAACGTCAGCATGTCAAGAGATTCCCACAAATGTCGTAGTGTCATCTTTCCAACCTCGATTCCATTCTCTGACAGCAACTGTCCATAACCCCATAATCAGCCATCAATTAAGCTTTCGAATTTGAACCAAAAGTTCAAGAACCACATTGTGCAACGAAATCGGTAGTGACTTTGTTTTAATCGCCTCTGCCGGGTCATGCGAGCATCTTGCGCAAGTCCCACACAAACATTTCAATGTCAGCGCTCAACCCCTGACACTCCAACAAATCAAAAATGTCAAAGTTTGCCAGCTAAATGCATCGGCGTTACCCCAACAACTGGGCCAACTTCATGCTTCAGGAGCGCAATCACTGTCCTCGTACTCAGTCGTTTCGTTTAGCATTACGATCAAGCAAGTGATCCACAGAGATCACGGATCCGGACACATGACGAATGGAGCGCTCATACGCGCAAGTTGCAGATACGAGTGTGTAGACACAAGCAACAGAAATCGTCGGTTGCGGAAACATTTGAGGAAGGTACAAGTGCTTTGGGAAAATAATAATTTCATGGATGTTTAACAAGACATGACGGCTGGCAATTAGCCGAAGCAAATGAAACGAGAACGAATGTTGCTGTGCGTAATCATCCATGCTGCAGTGGTCATTTGGGTTGGAACTGGCTGAGAGTGAGAGCTTGGAAATTATTGCTCTGATGGGACGGGTTCTCAAGGGAACTTGAAGGCATTCACTTTTTTTCCCGAAGCGAATGCTCTACGTTGTCTGGCCAGATCGGCAATTTGGGATTGAGGACTGTCACACAGGAAGTGAACAATAAGCCTTCTTGCAATAGTGGTTAGGAATTTAAAAGCCACTCGAAGTATGGCGATTACTGGTGATTTTATGGGAGCTAATTGATTGCTAGTAAGTGACACAGCACAGAGTATCGAACGTTTTTAAAGGCTAATGGGTTCAAAGAAAACTGGCAACAGCTGTCCACTTTCCTCCACCGCTCTGATGGAGTTTTTGTGGGGAGGGCTACGAATATTGAGCATATTACAGGGTGGGCCATCTAGTTCATAGGTTTTGACACTGACACCTGTTTCCCGCTCGAAATCTTGACAGAAAATCAGCTTGAATTGGATAACGATTTTGTTGGAAAAATCATCTTTTCTGAAGAGGCGTATTTTCATCTCGGCGGCAACTTTAACAAACAAAATTGGCGCTCGAAAAACCCGCACGTTATTGTCAGGAAGTCAATGCATCCACAGAGGGTGACAGTTTGGTGCGGATTGTGAAGTGGTGGCATCATTGGACCATTTTTCTTCGAAATGAGGCTGGGAACAACGGTGGGCATTACAGTCACATGTTATCCGGCTTTTTTACTGAAATTGAATACATAGATTTCGATGACCTCTGGCTCATGCAGAATGGCGCGTCATGCCGCAATCGATCTTTTGGGCACAAACTTCCCAAATCGCGCCTTGGCGATGTTAATTGACAGCCTCGGTGATGCGATTTGATCCCTTTGGATGATGTTATGCGAACAATCCGGAAATGATTCAAGCACTTAAGGCCAATATCATCCAAGCATCCCGTACGCTACTACTTGTATTTCAAAAATATTTGGAATGTTTGTTCTAATTGATCCACACTGTATATCTATGCAATGAATGAACAAATGGGAACTGATCTCAAAAACTGAATAGAGCTATCAGGAAATCGTGCTACTTGGAGAGTTTTTTTGGATAGGGGTCAGACCCAAGATGGCCGACGGCCTGTAGCGCATTAAAGGAGTATAACTGTAACATTTGATTTAGAAGTGATCTATGAGTGAAACTGGTCAATACTGAAATGCTGCTTTTCACTGCGAAAACTAAAGTGCAGAGCAATGTGAACGATTTGATTTCGCTCCCACTCAAATAAGCAAAAGTGAATAAGACTTAACGAAACTTGACGAAGCTTAACGAACGTGAGCAAGGGGTTAAAGGCTCAACTATAACGCGCATGAGCGAGCATGAGCTAGTGTCAAATTTCAACGAAATGTTTCGTCATGTTTGCAAAAAAATCATGTCTACCCATAATTCGCATCTGTATCGCGTCTGTATGTACGAATACCAATACAATATCAGCTGATTTGCTCATTTTTCAAATTTGTTTTCTTGTCTGTGTTCTATCTGTCACATTCGCATATGCGCGGTGCGACACATTTCGCACTAGCTCATGCTTAACGAAACATTTGTGTTTTGCACATGCTTAACGAAATGCTCGCAATCTTTCATGGACGACATTATAGGTTGCCGCATGGGGTTGGATGTATTTGCTCACTCACTCATGCGCGTTTGACACTAGCTAATGCTCGCTCATGCGTATTATAGTTGAGCCTTAAAAGTTAATGCTCGCTCATGCGCATTATAGTTGAGCCTTTATTATTGCCACATTGTAGCATTTCTGATTACTGCTTGAAATGCCCTACGTCTCATAATGGTTGGACCTAATAAATCCAAATGATCCCAGACTTGCTTTCCTGCGGAGATGGAAGCACTGGGACTGTGACGTTGCGACACTTGAACCTACGGTGTCTAGGTTCGATTACCGATAAGACAAAAATGATTTTCATCGTCCCACCTCTCTCGAGTCACTTGATGCTCAAAGAGTAAGGAGTAAGGAGCGTCTCTAAACTTGGCCGTTCGGAGTCGGCGTAAAACACGATCCTGCCAATCGTGAGAGAAAAACAGCACGTACAAGTGGTTGCTGTAGAAGCAAGGCCCTGGCTCTCTACTTGCTGAAGCGCAGAGGGAAATCAAGTTGAAGCAGCCATTGGCACTGAAGCAGTTTCTTTTTAATACTCAACAAGTGTACGCGCCACGATACGGGAGATTGGATTGTTAACCCTGGTTTTTAACGGTCGCTGTGTCATTTTTGATCACAAATGTCAGATACACTCTTGTCCACCATCATACGCATTGTTTTCTTCGCCTACCAACTGTAACAATCCCGGGAGATGCAATAATCTCATTGTTGGCCTCTTGTTACAGATGAACATATTATATTTCTCACCGCCGGTTGACTAATGAAAATAAGTGCCCATCCTCAGCCCATATTACCATAGCTACTTGAAATGTACACAGAAATATATCCAATCTCAATTTTGCACTAATTTGCTGACAAATAAAAATTTCACTCCGAAAATAAATTCCCTCAGCAATTGTTCGCTACACACTCAGCGAGTATAACACATAGCGCCCAATGTCACATCGCTGAACGCACTCATCACCAATCTTTTTTGACATTTCGTTATCTCATCATCCTCCACTCGTGTGTATTTTCTCCGACCAACTATCATTCCGTACTTCAGTTCTAATGGCAATGGTTAAGTCCATATCCATTCACATAGATAATCTTCGACATATATTTCTCAATTCTGTGGAGTCAGTGCGTCCCGCGAATCTTTTTGTGCGAAACAAGTATGCCCTGCAGCCAAAGTTAGCCGCCAACAATCGGGTGGTCATCAGAATCCAGGGCAAAACACTTGACATCACTCGCAAACGTTGTCATGTCGTGGGATTCGGAAAAGCTGTCCTCGGGATGGCGGTACAGTTGGAGAAATCACTTGACAAGCGGCTGGTCTCTGGGATACTGAGCATTCCTGTGGGCACACTCAAGCAGTTCGCCGGCGATCACAACATGCAGCTGGCGGAGGAGACAAAGATTCAGGTTTTCGAGGGAGCACCCAACAATCAGCCAGACAAAGTGGCTCTGGAAGCGGCAAGGTGCATCAAGCAGCTCGCCCATCGGATGGGAGAGAATGACATTTTGTTTGTGTTGATATCCGGCGGCGGGTCTGCGCTGCTACCGATGCCGAAGCCACCAGTTCAATTGGAACAGAAGCAGTCACTGATAAAAACGCTATCCAACAAAGGTGCCTCCATTGATGAGTTGAACATCGTGCGGATAGCCCTGTCCGATGTGAAAGGTGGGCGTCTGGCGGTGGCGGCGAAGAACGCCTACGCTGTCATTTCGTTCGTCATCAGCGATATTGTTAACGACCCAGTGGATCTGATAGCCAGTGGGCCGACCAGCCCTATTCGCTCAAAGAAATTCAGTGCTCAAGATATTCTCAAGAAGTACCAGATGTGGCCGGGACTAGCGACGGAGGTGCAGCAGATGATCATGACGCAGGAGAACACAGATGTGCCTGGACTCAATAATGCTATCTACATCGTAGGCGACAACAAGGTCGCGACGTCAACCTGCGTTGCCGAGGGCGTACAGTTTGGCTATAACCCGTTCATCATAAGCACGTCAATTCAGGGAACGATCGGGGAGGTGCTCAATACATACCGGCTCCTGCTGGAAGCGCTGAAGCGGTTCAAGGACAACCAAATAACAGAGGACGACTTCCAGGAGATATTCCCCTTCGATTGTCGCATATTCAAGCACTTCATCAAAACGGTGCGTATGAGCGAGAAGGCGGGCAAGCCGCTCCTGCTCATACTCGGCGGAGAGCCCACAGTTCATGTGACGGGCTCGGGTGTGGGTGGCCGAAACCAAGAACTTGCCTTGAAAATGGCATTAGAGTGCTATACGAACCCGCTCTTGAGGGACATTTGCTTCCTGAGCGCCGGAACGGACGGCATAGACGGGCCGTGCCCGGCGGCTGGCGCGGTCGGCTGCAGCCTGGTCATGGAAGAGTTCCTGAAGGACAACGACATCCAGGCGGTGCATAACTACTTGCAGCAGAACGATTCGTACAATTTCTACAAGTCCCTGTGCGACGGCAAGTTCCACCTGGTCACAGGGCACACGGGCACGAATGTGATGGACCTGCATTTGATTGTTATTCCTTAACGAATTTGTTTTTCATATGTTTACTTGTACAGAATAAAGTGGTGGCTATTTATACGTAAATGCTTCTATTTTTGTTTGATAAGGTTTCCATATGAAGGGGGAAGGTGCGCGAGATTCGGCCAGGTCAATGGATTAGGTTAGGGTGAGTTTGACGTCTTGTTGGAGAGCGATGCGCTAATAAATGTTGTTTTTTCCCCCAGATATCCTTGAGCTGAGTTCTGCTTGGATAGATGCCTTGAAGATTTGTGCTGTTTCAGATGAAATTACAAGGAGTTCTTGACGATGCGGGGAGCACATATCGTTTCAAAGTCAGTCGTTTCAGGCAACTATTCAGATATGAAGATCTTTGAGGATATATTCGGGAGTACTGAAGCACTGTGGACAATTTCTTTATTGTTTGCCAATTTCGAAAGTTGATTCAATAGAACCATTATATAATATTTGGGAAACACACGTCTGACAGCACGTTATGTAAGACTACAGTCAAAGTGTAATGAATTTCAACAAAACAGACTCGTAAATGTAAATATCTGTCCTCTTTTTCACTGTAATTTGAATGTCAATAAGGTCTTCGTTCACACCTTGACTTCGGGAGTAAATTGAAGAAACAAGACCAGTGCTGGTTTCAGACGGAGAATAATGCTCAAACTACGGTTCAGTTAATGTACATGTACCTTGGTTCAAACACCATTCCCTGGGGATTAAGATGCGATAACGGAATATAGCCCTCATTCACAAAACTAAAATCATGTTTGACTGAGCTGGAATCACCATCGTGATCCACCTGCTTTATGATTTAGATTCGCAAACATGTAGCGAATCAGGTGGATTGAAGATGATGCCTTCTGTGTAATTTGTACGACATTTAAGAAACCAAGTGTAATTTGCCGATTCGACACTTATAACTTAAACTAAGCTGAAGAAATAGTGGATCATAAGACTTTAGGTTGTACTTTAATACTGTTACATAAATTCGTGGAGGAATTTGTGAAAAAAAGTTAGGATTTTCATAAAAGTCGGAAATCTGTGCTAGTACAACCGCATTTCTTTTCTCGTGCGATTTTGAACACACACACGGTGCAGAATGTCTGCAGGATTGCTTTTGTACAAAATATTCACCCCGATTACGAATGTCGTGTCACTTGAACGACACAAGGCGTTTTGAGATTCGAGTCACTACAGGCGTTTAAGCATCGGTATTACAAACCTTAATCGACTCGAGCTTATGGTTCCGCACAAAGCTTACTGTCAATTTGACAGATTAATTCGTTAAATAAGGGAGTTTTCATAAATTTTACCGGAATACACATTTTTAAATTGTTGTTTTAAGGTGTTTGCTTAATTAAATTATTCGTGGAATTTAAAGTAAATATGGACAGTATTGCTATGGTTAGTGAAGAGAACGACGATCAAGAATTGCAGACTGCGACTTCCTTCCATTCAGTTTTGTTTGCATATGTTTGAGAAAAACCTCTTTTGAAATGTGTTGCTAAATTTCTGTTTTCCGCCATCAGTTCAACCAGGCGCTTTATTTGTTTTGGGCTGAAAATGTTCATTCTTAAAATATAAATAATTAACACTAAATACATTTTACACCATTTTAGTTAAAACGCAAAGAAAACTCACGTTTTCACTTGTTTTTCGACTTTAATAGTCGTTCACAAAATTCAAACCGCCTTCTTTTGTCGTGTTACTCGTCGTTTTGGTGTAGTAAATCGACTTTCGGAATACCGATACACGACAAGTGTCACACAAAAAATATGTACGTTCCACATAAGCTTATCGCCAGAAGTCGTTTTATGGAGTAAAACGACTACTTTATCGACATTACATAGGCGTTTCGACACAAGTCGTTAAACGACTTTCGTAATCAGAGTGATTTTTCTTCCAATCGACCCTTTTTGCAGTCAAAAAATAATGACTGCACAATCTGCCCGACGTCGATGAGCTATTAACGTTTATGAACAGTAAGTACTGCAGTTCATCTAAGTTAGTACGATCGTAAACCTGCATTAATGAACACGGATAACGCAGTTTTTTTTGTCAGGCTGACGTTTATGAAAACACCCTTAAATAGAATGCATTTCAAAATTATAGCCAGTATGGAGTTCGAAGTAATTAATTGCGTTGTTACAATGTTGGGCCAATCAAAATTTATGACATAAATAACTATTCAACCCCCTGTCGCAGAGGGTTAACGGTCAGAGATTTTATAAAATGTACCATCTTTACGGCCTCCTGACTAACATCGTTGAACTGCTCCAGCATACGCTTTACTGCTAAGGCCGCTTTTACACACGCAACTTTTTACTCACTATTTTCTGCAATTGCCTTTTGTGATCGCAAGCCACTTTTACACGTACAAATCAACTCAGTTGCAAATTTGTCAGCTTCCTACCCTTTCACACATGTGTCATCTCTTTCTCACATATGTGTAGCATGCTTCTAATACCCAACATTGAGAAGAGAAATAAAAAGGAATAGAAGAATGAATCGGAATTCTCGAGCACCTACAAGATTGGAAAGTTGCAGACGAATTTGGCGTGTGTAAAAGCGGATGTGGGCGGGATTCTCTGAGTAAAAGTACAATTTTCAACAACCGATACTACTTTGCTGGCAACTCCTCCATATTTTTCTGTCATATTTCGATTACCATCCGAACAGAAAGCAACGTAGTGCTTCCGATTCAGTCCATTTTCAGCAAACAAGCTATTTACCTTCCTGAATATTTCATCGGCGGTAGTTTGTTAGCGCCTCAAAATAAATAATCCTTCTTAATTTCACTTTGGATCATATATCGTATGTGAATTATAAGCTGAGCATAGTTCGTTACGTCAGTGCTGTCATCGAGATGCATGGCAAAAAAACTTACAGAACTCTTAATTTCTCTTTTACGCAGCGTATATTTTTAATTTCTCGGTCTTGAATCTAAATTTGTCAAATCTAGCGACAACTTCGTCTACGACTAGTGGTACCGGTACGCGTACCACCATTTAAGAACCGTTGCTTTAGTGGGTAAACCAAATATGTACCTAGGACATCTGGGACAGTACTCGGAACTGGAAAGCGAGTATACGGGGTTGTACCCGGAAAACATCCGGAAAGTGGGTTTTCCCTCCAAGTACACCGAGTGTACTTGAATACTGACCCAGACTGTTCTTGTTTGGTGGCCATAGAAAATCTAAAGACCTTAAGTTAGTTTCAATATCCGTAGCCACATATCTGCGAATAGAGAGAAAATTCCATGTGAACGAAATGTCAGAGCTTGCGAAGACCGCAGTTCGCAGTGTGCCTATGTGTACAACACTTTAGAACGCGTCTAATGCAAATCACCATTGCTATGATAAAATTTAATTACCAAAAATGATTGGTAGCCTAATTCTGGCTGAGGAACGTTAATGAAACTCAAGATCTGCCAAAACATCGCTGTTTTCCATGAAAGTGCACAGGAGAACCGAGCCAATTTCGTGCTCCAATAGCTCGGCCTTTCGTAACGTCTTTGAGCCTGTTCAAGTCAGTCTAACTGTGGTGGCCCGTGGCGTTGTGGGTATGTGCGTCGACTCCTACGCACTTGGACCTACCTGTCTAGGTTCGATTCCTGGTATGATAAGAAATACTTTTCACTGCCCCACCTCTTTCGAGTCACTGACAATGCTCTAAGAGTATAACTGTCTAGAAAAAGCTTCTCAAACTTGGCCGTTCGGAGTCGGCATAAAACTGTAGGTCCCTTCCAATCGTGATAGAACAATAGCACGCACAACACGAGTGGTTGCTGAGAAGCTAGGTCCTGGCTCTCTACGGACTTTAGCGCCACCAATATTATTATTATAAGTCAGTCTAACTGTTGGGCTACGCAGATGACAGAAGCTTTTGCAGCGATTGAAGAATAGGCGAAACGATCTGGTCTAAAGGTCAGTGAGGACAAAACGAAATAAATGCTGTCCACCAAGAAACATTCCGACACACACCACAATACATAACGATCGACAGATGCCTACAATGGCGAAACGTGAACTCCGAAAACGACATCTGACGTAAAATTCATGTCCATGTCCATGTCAACCGCTACTACTTCGGTTTGTCAAAACAACTTGGCTTCAAACTCCTGACCCGAATGACCAAGATCATATTCCACAAAACTCGTATTTTGTCAGTTCTGCTATATGGAGTCGAAAGCTGGACTCTTGGTGGATTCGAAACAAAAATGGACACCAATGCTCCAGCTAAGAGGGTCTTCGAATGCGAGCCTCCTTGTTCGAGAAGGAGAGAAAGACCGGACTTTCGGTATTAAGACCAAGTTTTCGTGGACACAAGAGAGCTTAGACTTGATGTCTGAAAGCAGTGCGCGTAGGACCGTCAGCGATGGAAGGCAACTATTGCTTAGGCCTTCCAATGGTCGTTGGACTGATATGTAAGTAAGAAGTAAGTATTGAGCCTATGCTAAAGGAAATCTAACAAAACCAGCGCCGTGTGTTCGTTGATTGGCTTTTGGAGCAGTTGGTCCCAAAAACTAATCATCAGTGACGTCAACAAGCAAAGTTATCGGAATTGGAACCATGCCGATCCACAGGAGGTCCACCAAGTGCTAATGCATCCGTTTAATCTGGTTTGTGGGCCGGTAGTGGCGCCTTCGGTTCATACTTCTTTGAAAACGAAGAGCCCTTATTCGATGATTTCATTTGGCTCAAATTTGATGTTATGAATGTGCACGACATTTAGTCCACGACTAGTCACCGAGATGTTGCGATATGTCCCCGTTAGACTTACTTGCGGGATTTCTTTTAGTCGCAGATGTATGCAATGAACCGCCGTTGGTAGGTAGATAGTGGCTCACTTAGACAAACGTATTGAATAAGTCGCCATAGATCGGTGCTCTAAAAGTCATCATAACCGTTCCAATTGCAAGTCATCTCCAGTGAATCCGGTCATTTAATTTCAAAAATTTCAAAGCTATTCAACGCATGTCATTGATAAGCCTTCAAATGAGGGGTACAGGTACAAATGAAGCGTAATTCAACCTACAAACTACTGCTCTAGACTAACGAGGCTCTGGTGACCGAGTAGGGGCGGTATAACCCCCAACACGCACGGACTAAAAGTGCGAGGGTAGAATCCGTAGAACCAAGGCTAGCGGCTCGGACACATGAACCCGCCTTAGGCACCAACGCCCTAGGCAGTGACACCGAGTCCAGTAAAGTCTTAACTATGGCATACTGGTAAAAACGAATTGATTTTGAAGTATGCTGCAGTGAAATCCGGTTGAAACGGCATTCAGGCTAATGCTACACACTGGTGTAGGTCCAGATGTAAGATTCCCGGTTAGCACCGATCTGTCTCTGACCCGATCTGTCTCGAACCCTCGCATGGCCTCCCTGCTTGCATAGACAACCGTGAGATCCCGGGTGACTACACATACAAACGTTGATAAAGGCTTTGAGTGGGGACCAAATAGCATGAACACAATAAAAAAAATTATAAACGGAGGAAGTGAAAAGACCGTTATCGCGGCTTTTCCAAGGAGTTCAAAGTTGCAGAGGTCACCAGCAGGGTAATTACCAACCTTTTTACGTCGACGAGGCAGAAGTGTCGAGAAGAGTGAAACTTTCCTAATTGCTGGAAACTTCAACACCTGGTGCTTATACCCAAAGGCAATGAACTTCCCGGAGAACCCTCTGCGTATCGACCGATCTGCCTGCTGGACACCACGGGAAAGATCCTGGGGAGTATCATATTCGGCAGGCTAATCGGCGTGGCCGAGGAGTGAGGAGCCCTGTCCAACCAACCAGTACCAGTAGGCTTTAGGAATTCGCACTCTACCATCGACGCCATCAAAGAAGTGGTAGATACAGCAAGCGTCGCTATAACGGGTTCAAGATAGACGAGTGGCACAAAAAATACTGTGCCGTAATTACGGTGGACATTAAAAACGCGTTTAATTTAGCGAACTGGTCCTGCATTATGAGAGCCTTGAATAGAATGAGCTCACTGCAGCACTTGAAGGGCTATTTTACCAACAGGGTGCCAGACTGACAACGTTATCAAATATTACGACGTCTAAGCTGGGTTCAATTTTTGGACCCCTCCTGTGGAGCCTAATGTACGACGGAGTACTGATACTGACGCTGCCACAAGGAGTCAAGATTATAGCCTTTGCCGACGACATCGCGGTCGTGACGGTGGCCAAGCACATCCACGAAGTGGAAACCGCCACAAACTGCTAGGATCAAAAAATGGCTGGAATCTTCTGACCTTGAACTAGCTGACTGCAAGACAGAGACGGTTTTTATAACCAGCCGAAAGACTGTGGAAGGCGAAAACTTCCGGGTTCTCAGCTAATTAGGTCCAAGAAATCTCTAGAATACCTAGGAGTGATCCTCGACTACCGACTTAACTTCAAAACGCACGTCGAATACTGCGGCAGAAAAGCGTCAAAGATGCAGGAAGCACTTTCCGGTATGTTGCCGAAGATCGGAGGACCCGGATATCTAACGAGGATGCTGCGCCAGTCTTGGCGTGTGCTCTCTCAATAAAGGATCCAGCAAAAAAGCTTATACAGAGCAGTATACAGGCTCTGCGTCATAAGAAGAATCAGCGGCTTTCGGACAAAGCCAGCCAGTGTGATTGCGGGTATGATCCCCATCGACATTCTCGCCAACGAGATGCATATTGTTTACCTGAGGCGCTTGACAAACCGCCAAGAAACTGGCGTAAATAATATAAGAAAGGAAGAAAGAGCAATCTCAATGACAATGTGGCAAGCCAGATGGGACACCTCGAGCAAAGGTAGATGGACTCACAGACTGAGTCTAATTATCGAAATGTTGACAAAGAAAACAGGCGGAAACTGCAATTTCCATCTTATGCAGTTCCTGTCGGACCACGGGGCCTATCGGAAATATCTTCATAGGGTCGGGCACGATAGCTTTCCCCTGTGTCCAGAATGTGAGGACGAAGATGCAGAACACGCGACATTCTACTGCAGTCGATGTGAAGGGACAAGAACAAACCTACCAATCCCAGTGGCTCTAGTCGGTCATATGACGCAGTCAACCGAGATGTGGGATTAATTTTGTTCCTTCATAGCAAGACTGCAGACCGAGCTTAGAAGGCTTGAAAGAGTAAGGCTAGCCCAATAGGAAACATAGTAGATTTAGCTTGATTCGCTAACCAGCCCCGCAAAGTAATACCTAAGTTTCGAAGTTCGGCGGGGAGAGTGGTAGAAGTGTGCAGAGTGTGGGTTAGTACGTAGGCGTATTCCCAGAATCGGGTTTGCCAATAGTGCATGCTGATAGCCCTTTCGAAGATTGCCACATCCTTGGACGTAACCAAAAAAAGCCTTCAAATGAAACAAGAATAGTTCGTCATATTTCACATACAATTAGATTTGTTATATTTTTGACATCTACCCGCTCATATTGGAAAACCATTTATTTCCCTTAGCGATTAAGTGAAGAATTAGTTGAAGACACAAGAGCACACAAATGCTTCCATGCTTCCATCCTGGCTAGCTCCGGTGACATGCAAGTTATTCGGGAGATTTGAGAATAGCCTCAGCCATGAATGATGATTAGCTTTCGATGGTTCGTTATTTAAATTAGCTTAGATTGATTATCAAAATTAGCGCTTGGTATTGTCCCTGCATCCGAATGAAAATTTTAGAGACCAGGTATTCTCCATTTTCTGTCGCAGCGTTTATAATAACCAAGAAATTCAAAACAAAATCCTATTCAATCAAGACCACCAACAGCATCCTGCTCCAAATATTTTATATTTTCATGCGTCTCTCTCCACACGTGATATCTGATTTATGACCACAAACACACCCAGCCCTTTGCCTGGCTGCAATCTCATCTTGTTATGAGACATCAATCTGCGACAATTCGACTCGCTTGCATCCAAATACGAGTGCAAGTGATAATTGAAGCTTATGCAGCCAGTCATCCAACAAATTCTCACAAAAAAAAAAAAATAAGAACACACACAGCGACCGTAACGAAACATCAAACACCAGATCAGATACTGTTGCCACGGCACTCTTTAATGATATGCAGTGAATTGTTTTTAATACTGACGATCAGTGCACTCGTTGAAGTGTATCGGATGGATCGGTCGATAAACAAAAACAAAACACACGCACTATCAACAATCAATATTGATGAACAATCAAAGAATCAAAGAAAACCAACGAATCTCTGAAGTGTGCCAATCTGTCAATGCTCTCATTAACATTGCGGCACACAGAATAAAATACAAAGCCTGACAGCGCGATCGGTGGCATGGATTCGAATCGCCTCACCGAGAAGCCATCAACGACTACAAAGGAATTGCATCACCCCAACCACAAACACAATAACAAACAACGCAAGATCAATGCATCGTTGACAAGGGCCAATAACACGCGTGCAGTGAAACGTCAAAAAAATTCGAATCGAACCGATTCGGTGGAAGTTTTTGGACGGTTTGTTTTGTGAGTGAAACGCTTGGGGTTCTGGGGCTACCTTCCACGGGGGGGCTTTCATAGGTGGCGGTCGGCGGTTGGCGGCCGGCATGGCGCTTAACATATCACGCGGGACGACGGGGCCGCGTGCTTTCTGGACGAAGAATGGTAAATGCGGGCAATCGGTTCCCGGTTCTTGGTGATTCATTTGAAAGATGCGCAGTAGGTGGGTAGTAATTCATTCTCAAAGTGTTCAAATTAGGAGTAAATCGAGTTAAATGATGTTGAAGAGAGTACATGCAGCAGAGAAAGCGACGATACTGATGATCAACCTAGGTCGTGGCTTGTCTTCAACGTGTTTCAGCTGTGAATTCGATTGTATTTTGAAATCTAAGGCACTGACCTCTCGGTGCTGTGTCATTATGCAGGCCCAAATAAGACGGGACACGGGAGTCTGACACGAAAGTACTTGACGAAAATACACTTCAATTGTATGATCGTTGTCCTTTTTCTTTGGCTCCACTTAAGATCGTACCTACCTACTAAACCATTGTCAATCCACCTAGGTGCTTACTTTTTTTTATAATCTGCTCGAACAAAGCAATATTAGTGTGAGCCAGTTTTATAGCTTTATTAAAAGCATTAACGAGTTTGTACTAGATTTGCTAGGCAATACAACGGGACTACACTGCCCAAAATGTGTCTGTTGCTTGCTGGCAAACAGCCATTTTAATCTAACCTAATCTATGGACAGCTACACGAGACGACTGGGAGTTCTGAAACTATTCCCTACTACCTTGACTCTTGTTTATCCCTCGAAGTTGCTATAGAAAAGACCAGAAGAACTGCCCGAGGTAAAAATACTTAAACTTAGAAAAAGGGTTATAATCCAAGGTATCAATACTATGTGATGCAAAATCTAATTTACTTCTTGCACATGCGGCAATCGAGATATTCATAAGCCGACTTATCGACCGGGTGATATCGGAATGGTCCTGTCAATGGTCAAGTGGGTCGCGTGGTAGTCGCAATTACCTATCTACCTACCCTGTGTACGTCTCTCCGTCTCTCCCTAGACTCCTCTTCTCCTGTAACTCAATACGCTGACCATCCATTCTACATCGAAACGGTCCATATGCAACATCATGAATAACTTCCTGACTGCATTTGTCAGTCACCACCGACCACATTCTCTTAAACCTCTCACCGCGAGGTTCCCTCAGACTATGCATAGAATGCAGCCGATCACAGAATGAATGACGATTCATTAACCAATCGATACCCATTCCACGTCCGCTGTCCAAGCAATGAGTCACTCTCCGTCCAACCCCGACGTGCAGCATTCAAAGGGGAATCGAAATCGAAATCGAAAACCCCTCGGATAGGGGTTATCCCTCTCGTATCACTTCATAATTAAAAACTATCTCAGAAGCAAGACACATCTCATCTCACAGCCACAGCAGATCGTGTCACAGCACAGTTCAGCTCTAATATCTATCCAGCACCACTCGAACAAAGTTTGAATTACAAGATACTCGTATTTTATGTCCCATGTCCTGGAGCAGTGCGTCCAGAGCTGTGCAAGTATTCTATTACCCCGTATATAATTTTTAGGGCATTCCACAGCATTTGGCGCGGCCACTATCTGACACTATCAGCAATGAAACAAATCAAGAGTTCTCAAACTTATCTCACAGATTCATCTCTTTGTAGTGCAAGAGGCATTCATTCTTTTCTAATTTATGTACCTGTGGAGTGGACTGGAGTGTGGTGGAGTGGACTAGAGTGCACCGGCGCGGCATGGAGGGGTGGACCGGCTGTCGGTTGAGTGTGTACATTCGTGTGTCGCATTCGATTCACTTGCTCCCTCAGATCGTAGATCGTTCTCAGAAATCTGAAACAATAAAATTTTTAAATTTATTGATCGGGGAACGTGTAAAAAATACCAGTTAGAATATTAATAATATTTTCCTTCGTTTATGGGTACTCTGTTGATGGTGACGGGGGTGGGGGGAATGTTTACTTTGTTTTCGAATAGAGTTCACCTCGGCTGATGCTGCGGCGGCGGGCAGCAGCGTTCTCGGAAGCAGTAGTTATTGCCTAGTGGACGGCAGTTTAATGAGACACAAAACTGCGCGGTACGGTGGGAGGAAGTTTCAACGCCTATGGGTGACCTTGACTGAGATGCATGCATGTGTACAGGCTGCGCATGACGTGCTTGCGTCAATGTGCTGCATGACGTGACGGAGTTGTGCACTAACGGAAGACATTTCTTTAAGTGTCAGGCTGGCTTGTGTGTCGCTGGACATTGATGGATGGTTGCTGAATGGCTTTGCCTACCATTGCGGTGATTTGTGAATGAAATCACGGAAATGGCGTTTTGACATGACTGTTGGCGCTCCTCTGTCTGCGAAAACTGCCGTCTATGTCACAATTTGTTCTCATATCACATATGTATAGGTGAACTGAAATACAGATGAGGACTTCTGATGACAACGACACAGGCTTCTGGTTGTTGTGAAGAAGTCTATAGAAAGCGAAATTTGTTGACGCGAGTTTGATTGATTGACTTGTAGGATCGCCAATGGAACTGAGGGCGTTAACGACGCTACTTATCGGGAATATATGGGTGATTCCGACTTTGTTTGTTCCATATCTATCTCAAATTTGGTCTGCTATGGACTGGCCATTTGTATTTCAGCATAGTGTAGTGAATTTGGATTCTAAAATTTGTAATCTTCTCAGAATTAATCTACTTAACGTACAGCCACATTTTCCTAGACCCAAATATGGCACCCTCTTCATATTTCTGTAAATAAAACAACCAGTGCTGCGTTCATTCAATGTGACCTTTTTTTAATAGTTAAAGCAAGAATATCGTAATCAGTCCTTCTCTACTTCTGTGCGCCAAAGGTTCTGTGGGCGTCGTCTATTGTGTTGTGCCACTGGTTAGGAGTCGAATACTCTTCGGGTGGAGCAGTATTGTCCATGCGCTATACATGGCCTAGCCATCTTAGGCGTTGAATCCGGCTCATGCCGCTGCACAGTTCATGGTTGAATCTTCATCTCCAAAAACCAGCAACGCAAACAAGACCAAAGATCTTTCTCTCGAAAAGACCAAGCAAAGGCTTCTTCATCTGCTCTTGAGATTCTCGAAGCTTCCGCGCAATAGAACAGGACAGGTGTGATCAAGATGTTAGCTTTGTCCTTCGAAGACCTCCTCAATTGCCTTTTGCGCTCGAAGAAACAGTGATTGGCAAGAGTTATTTTGACTTTAATCTCGGTACCGATGTACTGTACTGTTTTCTTGAGAGCCGAGAGGTAGATGAAGTTCTTAACTACCTCGAAGTTATAGCTAACTACGGTGACGTTTTGGTAGAATCGTCGACGTTGTGCGTCCTTTTTCGATGAGAGGATGTACTTCATTTTGCCCTATTATAGCTCGTCTCGATTACGATTGTAGCTTCGACCGCTAGGAACTTTCCCGATCGAGTCTGAATATAACCAATAACATATCTAGTCGAATTATATTGCCACTTCGAATCATTCAACTCCGCTTGTTTCAGACTCTGATATCATCAATGGTTTCGCAATTTAAAAATATCGCCGATTGCACCATCTCAACTGTTAGGTATGATCCCCTTCTGATACGAGGTTAGAATATACCTGAGCTAAGACATGCTTGTTGTAAGAGGCGACTCAAATGATGGCGTTACAATGATGGGTACAACCAATTTGTAATGCCATATTTTCATCATAGACATA
The DNA here is from genome assembly GCA_907269125.1 of Eristalis pertinax. Lineage (NCBI taxonomy): Eukaryota > Metazoa > Arthropoda > Insecta > Diptera > Syrphidae > Eristalis > Eristalis pertinax. Next base: position 26,692,041 of record OU026146.1, on the reverse strand, counting down.
GATGAGGCACATAGATTGAAGATTAACCCAAAAGGCGACTAGTCCTGTATAGTATGACATCCAACTGGTAGTAACCATTCGGTTGCAAAAGTTTGATGCTGCCACGGGTGATCAGGAAAGTGCCTGGAGGAGCGAGGAGCAATGGAGATTATACAAGCATGTCTGACAGTTTGTCACGACTAATGAGGGGTAGCTTGTGCGACTCCGACACGTTTTCATGGATGAATGATTCAAATCGTTGTAGAGTTGCAAACACAACCGGATGTTTCAGAACGGCCTCATACTTCCCCAAGGTGGAGAAAAATGCCCATAAGCATTAACCCAACATTCATACTTCATTCAATTCTACTTAAGACGTTTATTTAGTACTGGACCATATGAAAAAAAGACCTCGTGATATGCAGGAGATTACGTACGTACATCTAATTACTACCTGTTAGTGAAAGTCTCTGGCAGTATTTTGCAGTTAAATTGTTCACACGAAAGAAGAAATATTACGAAATTATATTATGTACCAAAAAATATACCAGTTTTCGAAAAAATGGACTTCAAAAGATTGAGGAACTAATTGACTATGTTTTGGATAAATTAATAATTGATCACTGCTCAAGTTTAATTAAAAATGATTTGATTAAAAAAAAACCAGAGATCTTGAATGCGAAACGACAATGTTGTAACAAAGTTCTTGTAACCATGCTATGTGAAAATAATCGTGTAAGACCCAAAACGGCAGCACATCTTTCTAAAGATTTAGATGATGGATGTGGAAGTGGTCCTAATTGGTATGTGCGTCGTCTCGTACGCACTTGGACCTACCTGTCTAGGTTCCATTCCTGGTACGACAGGAAATATTTTTCATGGCCCACCTCTTTTCTGTCAATGACAATGCTCAAAGAGTATAACTGTCTAGGAAAAGCTTCTCAAACTTGGCCGTTCGGAGTCGGTATAGAACTGTAGGTCCCTTCCACTCGTGATAGGAACAATAGCACGCACAACACGAGTGGTTGCTGAGAAGCAAGGCACTGGCCCTCTACGGGCTGTAGCGCCACTCATATAATAATTGTAATGAATGAACAATTTATTAAAAGCAATTATAAATGGTCTCCACAAGGACTGCATAAATTGAAGGAACTGTAATGAATGCTTCTCGATAAACGAGAGGCAAAGTAAAAATTATCAAGCCACAATCTTGTGAATTAAATCTAAAAATATAAAACCACTCGGACTTTGTCAACAAGTTAAAAGACTCTGCTTGTGTAGTGTGCCAGTACCGATGTTTTGATGAAATATACTCTTGATTTATGTTTATGAAGCTCATTCCACTCAAACAACAAAAAATATTTCAAATTCAATTTGTGTCCATACTCAAAGCACTGTGAAACGGTTTGACTGCAAATCCCATTAGAATTATGTATCGGCAGCTTTGTGAAAATGTTACTACGAGTTTAGGCCAAAGAAGTTCATTAGGATCAACTATCCAATGTAAAGCAGAACGCATTTTATAGCTTCGCTAAGGTAAACTTTTAAGATGCAGCTATACGTTTTGAAGTGATTTTTTCAACATCGTACTTGATCGTCGAATATCAGTAATGTAGTTGTTGACTTTAAGAAAGAAGTGGAAAGTCGCACCTGCACGACCGATTCTCCTAGAACTCCACAATCTGCAACTATATCTATAACTCCTTAGTGTATTATTACACCTACTTAGGATGCCCGCGGAGAGAATTGCTCTTGCTCATAGACTCTTTAGAACTACATATCTTCCTTTTGTACAAAACGTTGGCTATTCTCGTTCTGTTTCATTGCATTGAGACATTCAGACAGACATCCAGTCATATGAATGATTTGCTAGCTTTCTTGACAATCTGCATTGTCACACAGAGGGCCAACAAATTCGGTTGATTTTTGGCTATCGCCAAACAGTGATTTGTGTTACAAATGCGTTGACCTTTCAACAGCGACATGTGGGTTTTCAATTCCCCATATGCGACGATTTTGTTTACTAACGTATCCATCGAGTAAAACGTATGCTTAATCGCTGAAGGAAATGTATGAGAATTGGTTATCCAGATCTCTTCTATTTTCTATGTAAGTTGACCTGTAGATGGAATTCCAAATGCCAGGAGGACAGGGCAATGCAAGTTCAAAAAAGGTGAACAATGATTTCATCCAAATCGTCGACTCTGCCACTTCTGCAGAAGTCATTGTAGGGCAGACACGATCTGATGGCGCTTGTTCTAATGGCGTGTAGTAGTAGTGCCTAGTGATGACGTGTATAAGTGTTCAGACATTCGGGCTACGTTTCTTTGGCCAAGATAAGACTTCTTTTCTTAGTTTTTGCCTGAAACACGCTATAGTGGTTCGGGAATCGAGATGATAATTGGATATTAGACCCACGCGTACGCCTACTCTGAAAACTGCTAGTTGAACTTCCAGTATGATCAGTCGTGGATGCTGGTTATGAATTTCTTCTAGAAGAGGAGCTTTGGTAGCAGGAGATCGTTGTCTCTAAGTATAGAGTGTTAAGAATGGAGTTCCTTCCACATTTGCATATATTTCAGACTAACCGCAGTGCTGGCCGCTATCTGTCTGCAAATTATATCTATTGGAGCAGGATTGAGGGTTCAATGGTGTGGAGGGCCTCGGCCTTAACGTTCCAAACAGGCCATCCGTTGCATACGATTGACGAGGTCACACTTGATATCCTTTGCAACCGCTTTCCACCATGCTCCAACGCCTTAAACCATAAGCTCGCCGTGTAAACTATAGATTTGGATCTTTTTCAACACCTTCACTAAAGGCAACCTAAAGGGTGCATGGACGAGACTTAAGGTCCTGAATCTAGGTTTCCAGGAACAATTCTTTTAGGGCAGCTCGCACAATGATTGAGGACAATCTCTTTTTAGTAAACGCTCGCTAGATTCGAACAATCTTCATCATATTCTGTGCAAAGACAAATTAACTCAAGTCTATTCAAGCCTTGAGAGATTTACATAAAACGATAAATAGGAAATTGTAACATCATCGGTTGTAAGATTCTTCTATAAATCCATCCAACGATCCCTGATGCCAAGAGACGGTACAGTCTTAAATAGCCTGGGCCTAGCTTCGACAGTAACCACTCGTGTTGTGGGGGCTGTTGTTCTCTCACGAGCTTAATGGCGCCTAGAAACGACGGAGTTTGAGGAGCTGGCTTCAGCTTCATTGCTAGTGACTGGAAAGAGGTGGAGTCTGTTGGCGGAACAATTTTAACGAAGAATGCACCTCAGAGACTCTCGGGCCCTGTCAGATGGAAGAGCAACCTTCCAGCCTAATCTCACTCAATCACTAAGCTCAAAAACTCCCATTTGTTTATACACAACAAATGTGGTTTGCTTCAAAAGAGAATGGTCTCGAGGGAGTACTGAGGATACTATGTAGTTTTGGCTTTGTAAATCATAGCCAGCATTTTGTTGTGAGTCTTCATCTCTGTCACAGTGTGTCAAATCTGTCGCACAAGTTCCTGCCCGTACTCTTCTTGCATGACATATTTCTTTTGAGCTACTTATTGTGTTGGTCACGTTCGTAGGTGTAGCAATATACGACATGCAAATCAAATTCATTCCATCGCAGGCACACATAAACTGGAGACGAATGGACGACTATGGAATTTAAGGAAAAGCCTGGGAAAAAAATTCCCTCGAGAATGTCATAAAGTACGAATGCTAAGGACGATGAAAATCACTAACACACGCTCAATGGAATCCTGATCTCCAGCGAAGGCACCTGTACTCGTACCAGTCCCAGTCCCAAGCAGGTGTCATAAAAATTGAATACGACCATCAAATACAAATTGCTATTGATTAAATCTAATAGATTGTAGACCGACTACCTTCCAGAATGATCTATAAAAATTTAATTTCACTCAAAGCGGCCACCACAAATTCGTCACATTCTTTTGTTCTTTTGTCCAGCAGTGATCTGAAGCAATAAAGGCAAGACAGCATCTATTAAAATCAGTTTAGGACCCCCCCGTCCCAGCCAAGCAATCATATTCCCTCACTGTTAACTGTAATATTGCCCGAAAAGGTTCGATTTATGTGGAATCAAAAACCCACTATGTATTAGATCGTTCTACTAAAACGCACGCACGTAATTCTCGGGTAATTCAATAACACTCTTATATCGTGTAATAATTCAAAGACGATCATATTTCCAATTCGGGAAATATTTAATGAAACCTCAGTTCACACCATGTGGCGTGGACATTAAACGTCAAATGATTTTCTTTTAATAATTTCTCCCCCTCCCCTCTCGACCGGTGTCCCCTCCCAACACCCTGCCAATGAGATGTGAGCCTGCTGGCCCCGTGTGACTGCACTGAAATTCGAGATGATCACGCGATCGATAGTTCGATCACATTAGTGCCTAAGTGTCCCTGCGGAGAAGACTGTAAAAATTATATTTTTAATGTTTCTCTTTCGTTTTTAATTCTCTCCTGGTTGCATTCCACTTTTTTTTTTTTTGTTTTTTTTTTGGTTTCGTTGTTGTTATTTATTTTCTATGCCCAATAAAAACAAAAACCAACGAACAGAAAACCACAAGATCTGAGTTTTCACACATCTTTTCATCCAAGAAATTATCACAAATTTCAGTATCACCTTCTCTCTTGTCGATGTGGTTGGTGGGGGAGTCGGAGGGGGAAGAGAGATAGGATGAACCAGCGAACGAACAAAACTAACAACAAAATATCCGTATTAAGCTGCGGAGTTGTCGGTTTGTCGATTTTTGGAGAAAGGCGCCAGGGATGTTGTTTACACAAGGGGGCAGGCAGGCTGGCATGCAACCAGGCAATGTAGGCAAACACATTTTCAATCTCAATTGTGTGACGAATCCATCTAGTATTTATGAAATCATAAAATTCGTTAACTCTCTCGTCGGTGTTATTATTTACCAAATCATCGGGTGTGTTCATAAACACTTTGCCTAACAACATCCTCCTCTTCAAAGGGTGGCACTGCTGCTGCTGTTGCTGCTGATGATAGTGATGGTTTCTGATGGCTTCGTCTTCAGGGATGCGCGTATGAATACAAACGATTTTTGATCCTAATTTGATGGAGAACAGTGCGGATGTATGGATGAGTGTTTTATTTTTACGCATGCTTCGTTTCGTTCCCCGTTTCTTCCTCAATTAACGGTAACTATTCGATGCAATTCACACTCAATTTTGAATAAATTTATTGTTGTTTGATCACCAATTTTCCAGTGTTGTTAATGATAATGATGGTAATTAAGTTTTATTGGATTGTGGCGGTGCTAGATGCTGGAAGAATTCGAGGTGCAGACACGGTTTAAGTGTATTAGACAGTTATTTGCAACTAAACGACGTTTAACGGTTGCTGTTGAGTGTAACGAAATGTAAACAGAGTAACAGTGCGAGGAGTTTTAACATAAATCTTGTACAAGTGTACTCCTGCACATTTTCGGTGGATTCCACTTCCTAAGGGAGAAGGTTTTTGTAAACATTTTCGAGTTTTCACTTTTGATCTTTGGTCTTATTTATTGTTATTTGACGAATCGTCTCTTGGAAGCTCATTAACAGTCGTAACTACAATTTGGGGGGCGATTGTTAGTGTTGCATCGAGAATAGAGTGGCATCGTTGGAAACATAGTTTTCGAGAGTTTGCTTTTGGGAATGTTTTCAAGGAGAAACCATTTGCTGTGAGTGTCTGTAGATTCAGGGATGTCTATGAGCAACAATTTCAGAAGTTGAAAGCAAATGTTGTAGACGGAAATACAGCCACTGCTACTGGACTTCTAAATATATTCGACCAATAGGTTTAATTCTGATAACCACCAAATAAATGAGGTACCCCACAAGGCTCTCATTTGTCTCCGATACTGTTTATCATTCTTATCAATGATCTTCTGTCTGCTGCTTCTCATCCCAGTCATTCATAGGCAATTCTCAAATTCCTATGTTCGTCCAAAAGACACTCGACGCTATCCTTCCACAGTAGAATTCAAACTGTAAGGTGTTCGCTTGCACCGATGACCGAACCGATGAAACCGATGAAACCGATGAATACTTATTTAGCGTGGACACATTTCTAATCGACAAAAATAGTGCGAAATGTCTGTGATCCAAACAATTGAACCGATTTGATTTGGCTTTTGGTTAAAAAGCCTTTTGAGTTTAACGATCATATCTAATCTAATACAGCAACAATTACCTATTTTGCAGAGTGTGAGAGATCATATTTTTAGGCGCGTTCGGTTGGACTATCGTATTTCATTTCACTGGCTTATCGAAGAGCCCTCTTAGAATCAAAAACGGGCTAGTAAACTCATAGGTTAATGTATCTGCTTTAATGCGGACGTATAATGTCCTCGTTGTGGTGGGCCGTGGCGTTGTGGGTATGTGCGTCGACTCCTACGCTCTTGGACCAATCTGTCTAGGTTCGATTCCTGGTGCGACAAGAATACTTTTCACGGCTCCACCTCTTTAGAGTCACTGACAATGCTCAAAGAGTATAACTGTCTAGAAAAAGCTTCTCAAACTTAACCGTTCGGAGTCGGCATAAAACTGTAGGTCCCTTCCACTCGTGATAGAAGAATAGCACACACAACATGAGTGGTTGCTGAGAAGCTAGGCCTTGGCCTGGCCCTCTACGGGCTGTAGCGCCACCCATATTATTATATTATTAATGTCCTCGTTCCCACAGTTATGTCCCTATTTTTACAAGAGCTAGCCAAACTCACTTGTCTTCTCCCTGAATTCACCCACAATACTCGTCCCGCCAGGAATGTCACCAGTTCACCCATAGGGCGGCTTTTTGACCCAATTTTTAGCTTTCCCAACCCACTATTATCCACTCAATACATTCCTCAGGCTGTTAAGACGAAATTGTGGAGTTACTAAACCTTTGGCCCTTGCTGTGACTTGATTCCAGTCATTTTAGCATTCTCTGCATTACATTATAAAAAAATGTGCCTCGAAAGTACTATATGCACATCGTCTGCTCAATCATCTCAAGACAAGCTTGTTGCTGTCAACATTTTGTTTATTTTCAGAAAAAAAAGGTTTGACATTTACTGGAAATCTCAACACATCTCCGTTTCGTTTCCATTTGACATGTTTTGCTTGCGATGACTTAAAGGGCCCAGTTCGGATTGGCTTCGTTTACAAAAAAAAAATAAGAAAATAAGATTCATTCAAGTGTCGCGAAATTTTTTTTTGTTTTTTTTTTCTTCAAAATATCATGTGTTTGAGTGACGTGTTGGAAACTTTGAAAGAAACAAATTGCGTTTAGTGTTACCGGTAGCCCTGTTTTAACGCAATGATCAATAAGTCTGATGTTAAATTCGCGTTGTCTTGTCGTAATCCAGTGCATGTTTGGAAGTGTATTGTTGAGCTGCTTCCAAAGTGCACTGGGCCCAGAGTAAATTTATGTGTTGCGCGGAATATCTGTTTCGATTTTGTTTTGTCGGAATTTCGCATTCGATTAATGTTTTCTAAAGCATTTAGCTTCAAATTATGTCACATACATTGTTCAAAGAGATACTTTTGCAGGCGAACTCGTTAAACTTCTCCGAGACTGGATTAAATGTCGTCGTCATTTGTGGGTCAAAAAGACAAATTGATAAGTGCTAAAAGAAAGATTTCCCAACTTGAACATCCTGCTATGCTATACACAGGTAGGTGTGAATTGACACTGGATTTGGTAATGTTAATGTGGTTGCACTTACAGTCTTTTTCGTCTACTGAGAGTTGTACAACTTTTATGATTGTATCATTTGCCTTCGCAACATGTCAACCGTTCTTGTAAGTTGATCATTTGATTTTTTTGTGAGCCATTGCAGGGTTTAGCCTATATCATACAGAACAGTGAGGGAGTTTGACTTCTCACTGTTCTCCATGAGTTCTCCCCCATCGCTCAATATAAACTTGCGAACTATCATCCGCCTTTTTCCAAACTGAAAAAAAAGGGTCCGTACGCCAGATTATCAATGGAATTCTAAATTGGAGAAAACTCAATCTGCTCTCATGCTTTGTCCTTGAGTGGATTTACAATGCATCTTGTACCTGGGCTTACATTACAATAGTAAGCATTCATGTCTTGTCAGGCTAATGGACGACACATGGAGGATCCGAGGTAATGATGCCTTTGATTGATTTCCGTCCCGGCCATACTGATTCCTCGAGAGCAAGGTGATTACTTTCGCGATGAGAGGGATTCGGTGTTCCTCTTCCTCCCGAAGCAGGAGGCTCGGCTTCAGAAACCCTCTTAGCTGGACCATTTGTGTCTATCTGCGAGTCTGTGCAGTTTACGCTCTCCCTTTTACATAGTGCGTACAGTTTGTGGTTATTTGCGTCTGGTGCTATTCATTCCCATTCTTTTAAAATCAATACAGGTTCTCATTCTCGTCCTATCGTTCTTACTAAGTCATAGCTTGTGCAGTTACTAAAGGGTCATTTTTTAAAAGCTATAGGAAAGTTTTTCAAAAAAAAAACGCATAAGATTCAGAAAAATGCATGAAATCTTTATTTGAATCGATAGTACGGTCCATATAATTTAATGTTTGAAGATTATTTCATGCAAATGTTGATCTTGACTGCGCCTCAAATGGTTCATCCGCTTAGTCGAATTTTGGCAACATCTCGGCCGGTATCTCACGAATAAATGCTTCAATGTTGTCTTCCAATGCGTCAATTGAAACGGGCTTGTCTGTATAGACATGAGCTTTAACATAGCTCCACAAAAAAAGGCGTTAAATCGCACGATCTAGGCAACCAATTGACCGGTCCCGAACGTGAAATAAAATCACCGAATCGCCCTTCAATAAGTCCATTGTTGCGCGTGCTGTGTGGCATGTGGCACCGTGTTGTTGAAACCACATGTCATGCAAGTCGAGCTCTTGCATTTTGGGCAAAAAAACGTTGGATATCATCTCACGGCGGCGCTCACCATTCACAGTTACGTTACGATTCGAATCATCTTTGAAGAAGTACGGTCCAATGATGCCACCAGCCCATAAACCGCACCAAACTGTGACTTTTTCTGAATGCATTGGTAGCCCTTGCAATGCTTTTGGCTGATATTCACTCCAAAATCGGCAATTCTGCTTATTTACGTACCCATTGAGCCAAAAATGAGCTTCGTCGTGTGGATCTTCGCCCAATTTTCCAAGAGCCCGCATTTTGATAATAAAATTCAATAATTTGCAAGCGTTGTTTGTTTCAAAGACGATTCATGGTTAAATTGTAGGCCAAACTGAAGATGTTTGACAGTGAAACAAAACACGAAACGTGCGTCAGCTGTTTAAACCAGTGCTGCCAAAAAGATAATGGCTAAAAAATCACCCTTTATAAGCTTCTCGAACGAAGCCACTTTGTTGTCTATTCGTTTGCTAGGCTTTATGATACAGAGACCGAGGTAGAAACTGGACTGAATGTGTAGTCTTTACAAAAAAGTGTGTATATAAATGCGGTTTAATTTTATTTTAAAGAGCAACTGAATGTATGCGTTCGAAGCCCAATTCAAAACCGATAACCCAGACAAGTCAATCATTTTTCTTATAAAACTTCAACTTTTTGTTTCTCTTAAAGCGAAATTTCTGCTAACCGCCTCCCTTGCCAAGAGAATAAACCCCATTGTTTGTAAATCAAATCTGTTCCGTGATACAATTGACTTAAAACGTCATGCAACTGCTCATTGTTTTACTTCAACACACATTTCCGACTGATGCTTATACACTCTCGCGCCTCCCTCATTCCGTTAAGGTTACTTCAACAACTATTAATCAGTCGGATATGTCCACAGAGATCTTCGTGTATCCAAACCAAACTAACGCGGACTCGGCAAATGTTTGTGAAAGAACGATTGTCCCAATTCAACATCATTTCCTCAAACATTATTCTTGTCTTTACTCGAGCAAGTCCTACCTCACCTTGCCACGCCTTAGCTGTTGAGTGCGGCTTTTTAAAGGCCAAATCGCAATAGCGCGTTTGGTCGGTCGAGCTTCCATAGGCGTTGGTACGCGTTTTATCGAGTTTACGAGAATGTTATGTCAAACCGCGATTCACTCAGTTTCCCATATCGCAATAGAACGCGCCCGCTTGGCAATTCAAATGTTCTGAAATACATTTAAGAAAATAATATGCAATTACTACAAACAAATCTCAAATAGTTATCAAGTACACAAATAGTTAGTCAATCCACCAAAAATGAAAAGTAGCTCCACTTAGAGCTTTGTGCTCTGGCTTACGATATTACGGTCTGTGAAGCTTCAACGCACGACCGCTCTATTGTGATTTATCCAATGGATTTAAGTGTACCCTATTAAAAATGTCAAAGCCCGACCGCTGGTCTTGACCGCTAAAGTCGATTACATTCTGAACAGCCTTCTAAAGATAGTGTGTTCATTATTTCATGCAACAGCTTGTTGTTGCTGTTTCATCTCTATCTGCTGGAGTTTTTCTCACGCGGTTATCATAAAAAGTAGTTGGAACTTTTAAACTCAACTTATATGTTCTTTGGTTTTACTCAGGCCTTACCTGAATCTCAGCCGTATTAGTGTTATAACATAAAATATCCTTAGTCGATTGTCACCAGAAATAAGAGAGCAAGGAGATATCCAACTTCTACCTCTCTTGCCCCTTGATTTCATCTGACAGCGTTTTTTATACGCTTTTTCTCCCCTGTCTGTGAATACATGTGAGCTCTTACGAACAGCTGGTAAACAGCTGACACTCTTCCCCAACCGTAGTAATAGGGTGAATTAGAGTTCTTATTTTAAAATTCGCTCGTTACTGAACTTTTTTCAAATTTTGGTGTTAAATTTTCAACACAGAAAGGAGGGGTAAGCAAACGAACAAAGCGTATGTTCATGAAGCAGATTTATTAAACTTCCATTTGTGGGAATTACTATCGAAGCACTAGGATAAAATTAATGAATACTTTACTTAATGTACATATTTATTTCTGCACATGTATGAATAATACATATAAAATGCATTCACGCGAAACTTGTGTAAAAGTACTATTAATAATAATATTGAAAAGTTTGCATGAATCATTTGAAAAAATAACTTTTTTGGTCATTTTAGTTTTTTTAAAGAAATGTGATGGAAGTTTATTCCAAATTTTGACAACCATTTTCATGAGTTAGTTTTAGTTGCATTATTTAGACATTTTTCTGAACAATTATGAAATTTAAATTCATGAGTTTTCACAATTCATGAATGATATACAACTGCAAACTGATCGCCTATATATTACTTTGAAGAATTAAATTGATTCAAAATATTCCTGTAAATAGATTCACATGTATTATTTAAACAGCATTACATTTTTATTCACCCAAGTATTATATGTGCTCTTAAAAATATGAGTCACCTTTTGAACACCCTCCGAACAAAAGTACATGAGATTGGGCAAATACATGAATCTGCCGACGATTTCCCACAAAATCCACGAATCTGTCGCCATTATCCCACAAAATCCACGAATCGGCCGCCATATTGTGGTGGATCCATGGTTTTTGTAAGAGTATGTGTGATATACAAGAGAGTTCCACTACTCTCACATTTCTCTCCGGTGTGGACTAGGGGAAATTCTCGCCGAAGTTGGATATCTCCTTGCTCTCTTATTTCTGATTGTCACTCTGTGAAGTGAACGGCTTTGGTTCGGCGCTTGTGAGCCCGTTGGGTGATTGTATAAATCATAAGCAATCATATTGATTTTACTGTCAAAATCGTGTGACATTACTCAAATATCATTTTCTGCGAGAGAAGACTTTTTCTCAAGCAATGGAGACAAATTGAAATTAAAAATTGCAAAAGTTTCTGTGTAAATATAACAAAATGGAAGTTATTTTCTTTTTTAGATATATATATACATTGATACTGACGGGAACAACGTCAGCTATAACGACCTTTAAGGGACTGGCGAATTTGGTTGTCATAAGCGATAGGTCACTGTAACCGATATCAAGGTATATAATGGAGCTCAGCCGACACCCAAGAATTTGGTCATTATAACCGATACGTCGTTATAAGCGATGTCGTTGTAAGCGACTTTGACTGTACAGATCTTACTTCAAATTTCTATTCTATTTGTATTTAGAATTCTAATTCTAGGATACGTACAATGTATGTACATCTTACAACTAATACAAGTTTTTATTAATTCCGGGCTTTGAACTTCAATCTAATGTATTTTTCCATATCATTTTCACCCGTTTTAAATTCCATCGATTGAATATACAATCTAATTTTGCTAACTCAATCATGCATAAAAGATTGGGACTATGGAGACCTATGGAGCATTCTGGTCCATCTTCACTCTCCATCACCATCTTAACCATATTAGTGCCGGACATTCGCACAAAATTTCATCCTATTCGAGGCAAAGCTGACAGACATTGTATTGACAAAAGTTTAAATTGTTAAGGCGGTAGTTCAGGCCACAATGGCCTGTAAGAAATCTTGTTAGCAATCTTAAGTTTTCTTTGTTAAGATTGAGTATTTCCTTATTTGAATAAGGCCTGATTAAACGTTTGGATTGCCTAAGACCATGACCATGTGTCCACTGGTCTAGGCGAAGTTTGTTTTCTCATTCGTTAATCAGAGTTGTGGGTGCAGTCCAATTGACATTACAGTACGGTTCAGGATCGATGAATGCAGATTCCGATCCAAAGCTACATTTGACTATTTTAGAGTCTAAAAGGTTAGACGAGAGTGCCTTTAGTGCTGCTTGACTGTCTGAGAATATCAGTATAATAGCGCCCTTAATACCTTTGTGGAGGTTTTGCTTGGCGCAGATATCGATAGCGTGAATTTCCGCTTGTAGGATACGACCCCATTGGTACGGAAGTCCTTGTGTCCGGAACTTCCATTTTTGATCCATCTGTGTACCATACCAGACTTCTAGGGTCTTGTTCTGGGACATCAATTGACCAGCTTGCGCGGTCCAATATTTCAACTTCGAAACGCCTTCCGAAACAGTGTTACCTGACCATTATATCCGGCATTGTACAAAACATGTCACTATTGGGGATCGAGTTGAGTATGCCGAGGTGACCTGATAAGTTACCTGGTTTATATTGTAATTATCCTCAAGCTGCAGTTTGATGACATATCTAGTAGCTATCTTCCTAATGAAGAGGTAAGGGAGTTAGCCCGACTATAGCTTCTAGAGCTGTTGTAGGGCAGGTGCGCATGCCACCTGTTATTCCAAGACAAGGAATACGTTGTAGTTTCTGCAACTTATTAGCCGTGGTTAGGTGGAGTGTTTTGGGCCACCAAACAATGGCTGCATATGTAATAATGGGTCTCGCCATCATTGTATACAACCAATGAATGATTTTGGGAGAGAGACCCCTTATCCTGCCGAATAGACGCATCTTCATCTTCACCTTAGATTTGATCTTCAGTAGATCTGAAGTAATTAATTTACTTTCGTTACTTACCACATCTTTGCCCTGAACACCAGCTCGCACATCGGTTTCTCGTTCAACAAATCGTTCCACGTGTGTACCACCTGATGTGTATCCTTCATTCTTACAGATTAAATAGGAATGTAAACGATATTTTAACTTGGATGTTCACAGAGATCTCCTACGGCTCTAACATATCTTATTTAGCCGGTGGGTAAGGATATACTCAACTTCAAACTTCTCTTTCTATGGCGTAATGCTTGCCAAAATGTCTCTCTGAAGGGGAAGTAAAATTCATCTTTGATCAGACCGCATTTTCAGCACAATCCTTCGAATATTGTCCAATTTCTTCTTCTGACCATCGTTCCCCAGTACAAAAGTTGCATTTTTAGTATTTGCGGAACGTCTCACACAACCAATGAAAAAAAAATAAGAGGCTTATTTGTATCATTAGCCAGGAGATCAATTTAATCTAAAAACTTCCTTGACACATATACAACTTTTTTGAGGAGTACCTCAGGGCAGTCATATTGGTCCCGTGGTTTTCATTAACGATCTTGGCTATATAACCACTATCTCTCGGTCACTCACCTGACGTCTGATGCTTACTCTCAACCTGGAGTAAAACTAATATGTTCAAAACTCATTTCCCCGTGAAATTTCCCCAACTCAAACTGCAGCCTGTCCCTTCTTTCTCAAAAGTCAGAACTAGTACAGCCAACAACGTACTTGGTTCTATAAAGACATTGTGGAACGAATACTCCGATTCTTGATTATTGTTCGCCCTCTCACGAAATTCACTCTCATCGAATTGAGGCTGCAGAGCACCAATTTCTTTGTTTTACTTCACTGGATTTCTCTTGCATTAACAGATTCCGCATATGAAAATCGTTTTAACTACAATCTCCGGTCAAAGTGTCAATAGAGTCCCAATTCATAACGTCCATCAGCAGGAAACACCGAAAGGATTGCACTGCTATACTTGACATGCATTTTACATATACCCGCGACACCTGTTGGACCCATTCTGCTTTCCTTGTTGAGTCTCATCAAGCGTCTCAGCTAATCTCAGCGGAAAATGATTTCTTCGTCACTAGCTCCGTTCGGTAGAAAAGATTTCCCCAAAAGAAAGCAATGCCACGACGGAACAGCAAGATGTCCTGGCTTTGGTGTACATTACCCACAAAGTGGTGGGTGCGTCCACTCCACAACTTCCATCTGAGCAACCCATTGCGACACAAGTAGTCCATGACGCACCTGCTCCACTCCACTCGACTAGACATTTTGACCGTCTTAAGCAGCAAGCGATTTTGTACAAGGTGGCCTGTGAAATCTGAAATCTGAAATCTGGAATGTGTAATTTAATGACTCAAGCTACTGTGTGTGTACATGTACATCTTCTCTGCAAATAGAGGACCGAGCATCGACAAAAGCAAATAGATTCACCCGTGTTTGCGCATAGTTGTGACGTTTTACAAACGAGAGCCATTCCATTCCATTTCATTTGATGTACGGGAGCACCGCCATAGTTGCCACCTCGTTGAATCAGTGACCTGCAAATTGAAAGATTCCACAAACTCTGAGTTGGCTTTCCCATTAACAAGTCCAGGCAGTGGGAACAAAAAAAAAAAGAACTGAATCCATTCAAAGTATTGCTCATAGTAAAGGTCATTGTTCAGGCCGTGTGGGTCCGTTCGTCCGTGCAGTCGCTGAAGTGCATGTATGCTCGTCTGTATCTTCTGCACTGAAGTGGGAGCATTGTTTGTACCGACGTTCGTTAGAAGTAGTTTGTTCTTGTCCACCGTTCTTCTTCATCTCCTGGCGAGCACGATGAAGGTGACTTACGTTTTCTTCATCGAAACCAACTCGATCTCATCCACTCCAATGTGTAATTCAGTGGAATCCACTCATGGCCGGGAGGCATTTTCGAAATCAGCAGCACCATTATGAATCTTATGAATCACGGCGTTAGACTCGTATGTGGCTTAAACTGTGTTTGATCGATCACTCGGACCTGTGGGAAAGTATCTGAGGGGCACGATATCCGAATTATCTTCATGGCGTCAGAGTCAGTGAACGAATAATCTGACGATGGGTAAACAGACGTTATGCCAGTCGGCCAAATGCCAAACGTCAATTCATTTGAATGAGACATTGGGCAAGACGTGATTAAGCTTCAAGTGCTGTGCATCTGTGAGAGATGCGGGCTGTTGCCGAATAAAGGATAGTTGCGTTGAAGGCTATCTTTTTTTTTTTGAAGGAGTTTGTCAGTATTCTCTGTCGGAAATCACTATTTCCCGGGGACTTTATGTGAGCATGCCCTGTTGACAAATTTTGAGCGCAACTGGTGATAATCACGGGAACATCCACAGTGCCCATACACAAAACGACTAAGAGCTGTTGATTATTTACCTTTGAGTCTTACATCTCCCTCAGAATACTTTATCTACACAGATTTTTGTTTCAAGGCGTGGCGAAATGCTTTCCTGCGCTGATCGGTTAGAAGCCATCCGGCAACTGGTCTTTGCTCGGCAAACAGTCAGTGGTGCTTCTTCCCTGGTTTGCGAAGCTTGTCGTTAGTGTGATCCCTTTCAGAAGAGCCAAACAAAAATATGTGGAAGCAAAGTAAGTAGTGTTTTATTATTATTGTTGGGAGTACGCGACCTTTAGATCTATTGTGCCCCCTTTTCATACCTTTGGTTTCTTAAGAGCTCCCCTACCATGAAGCTCTTTTCACAGTTGTATTGAGGGTTACTTGTTCCTATTGGAATAGATTTTTCCTAGAGTATTTTCTCAGTCAGTTTCCTTTAGGAATCTGATAATGAGAGCTGGTTCTAGTGACCTGAATTCTTCATCTGATATTAGGTGTTTGCCCAGATATCTTTGTCTTTTGTGGGCTAGCGCCTCACACAGCGAGACTTCTTCCGGTTACTCTCTAAACATCCAACATTCAATCCATAAGTCTGGAACTATTGTTTCTAATGGGAGAAGCACTCAACGATGGCTATTGCTTACCAATCCTGTTCAAAATATTTAAAAATAATGCTTCTAAAGGGTGATTTTTTAAAAGCTATTGGAAAGTTTTTCAAAAAAAAAACACATAAAATTCAGAAAAATGCATGAAATCTTCATTTGAATCGATAGTACGGTCCATATAATTTAATGTTTGAAGATTATTTCATGCAAATGTTGACCTTGACTGCACCTCAAATGGTCCATCCGCTTAGTCCAATTTTGGCATATTCTTTCCAACATTTCGGCCGGTATCTCACGACTAAATGCTTCAATGTTGTCTTCCAATGCGTCAACTGAAGCGGGCTTGTCTGTATAGACATGAGCTTTAACATAGCCCCACAAAAAATAGTCTAAAGGCGTTAAATCGCACGATGTCATGCAAGTCAAGCTCTTGGATTTTGGGCAAAAAAACGTTGGATATCATCTCACGGTAGCGCTCACCATTCACAGTTACGTTACGATTCGCATCATCTTTAAAGAAGTACGGTCCAATGATGCCACCAGCCCATAAAACGCACCAAACTGTGACTTTTTCTGGATGCATTGGTAGCTCTTGCAATGCTTCTGGCTGATATTCACTCCAAAATCGACAATTCTGCTTATTTACGTACCCATTGAGCCAAAAATGAGCTTCGTCGTGTGGATCTTCGGCCAATTTTCCAAGAGCCCGCATTTTGATAATAGAATTCAATAATTTGCAAGTGTTGTTTGTTTCAAAGACGATTCATGGTTAAATTGTAGGCCAAACTGAAGATGTTTGACAGTGAAACAAAACACGAAACGTGCGTCAGCTGTTTAAACCAGTGTTGCCAAAAAGATAATGGCTAAAAAATCACCCTTTAATTGTCAAGTGGCATGTGGAAACCGATCGAAATATTAGCCATTTTTGACTTTGAAACAGGCTTCCCAACAACTGCGTTATCTGCACTTCGTTTAGATCGGTTCTATATCGACAAAATTCGAGTATATCATCGTCCAGCTTGATTGGAACATTTTGTGCCTGTTTCTCGCTGCTGTTTCCCCCAAATTTTGAGTATCGAGACTTTAGTCACCCAAATGAACGCCTCTCAGCTCATTCCTTCGCTTTCCCTGGATTGTGGTGATGTCTTGAGTTGCCGCGTGTTCTTCGGCTGAACGTGTACTCTTAACGAATTTCACATTCCATTTGCAAACCAGAAAATCGTTGTCCTTAATCTTTTTGCTGGCAGTTAAGTGGTCTCTGTGTGTTTACGTGGTTAAGGAGTTATCCTCACGCCCAACTCCCAACTGAAAGGCTGGACTCGTTCTATATTGACGACCAAAGTGTGCAGATGCATCCGTTGTCGGACATCGCTGATCGTCTGCTCTATTAACTCTATTCCATGGCCTCGATCTAGCATTGGAAATAACCTTCTAGACCTGAGCTCCAAATATTTTGTAACTCTAAAATGTGCGTGCACTATAGATGGTAGCACCTACTGTTCATTAGCTCCTCCCCCTCCCCCTGTTAAAAAAAAACCTCACCCATATCTCGTTTGCAACCGCTAACGACGTCCCACTGAACCGTTGTGTTCCCGGCCGAATGTGCCCGGCTCTCAGACCAGACCAGGTAGAGGTAAGAGTAGAAGTACGTCGACAGAGGTTAAATGTAGACCCTTGCTCCTGCATGATACGTCGTATCAACGACACCAAAAACCAGCCAGTAGTCTCTCGATTGAACAGACATTTCGAGTCAGCAAAAAGCTTTTCTAACAGGAGAGCCATTTTTCGACAATTGTTGCTTTATTCAAAAAAGTAAGTCTTTCGCTTAACCATGACTTAATCCTTCAGAAGATCGGCGGGCTAACAGAAGATCTGTCTGGACGTCAACCATGTTATACATGTGTTCCGTCCACATTTCAGGAAATAGCTCGATCAAGCGAGGAGAGGTACCCTTACACGTTGGTCTTTAATGCCTGTGGATTGTAGTAAAGCCGGAAGACCATTATAACTTTATGTGGTACAGCTGAAACAACGATCTCAGAATAATTTCGCGTTCGAAAGCAGGGTTAAGACTAACGAGACGCGTATTGTATTTGGAATCAAGGAGGAGAGGAATGCAATTGTCCATTTCACTTTCTAAAATGGCCATAAAACGGTCACAAAGAAGACATGGTTCCTTCGAGTGAGTCGATTTACTTTGCGATATTGATCTCTATTATAAGTTTCATCGCTCAGTTTTGGAGGTGCAGGTGCGTTGAGGTTTTTTGGGGCATCAGAGTCGATGTGAACCTAAAAAGCAAGCATACATTGAGCAGTCACACTTAAGCCAGCGAATACCGATTGTGTTATAAAGCGGTTCTGGTCGTTTAAACGCCGCAAACCAGTTGGTGCTTCTAACAAAGCGATTAAGACGATTGACACTAAAATTGCACTGAACTAGTGCACTTTCTGGCAAGTTCGTCCGCTTTGAAATTTTCTGGAACGTCTAAGTGTCCCCGGTACTCACATAAGATGGGATGGGGATAGGATAGTACCTCGTTACTAACGGCAGTTCATGGAAGTCCTCGAGCTAAATGTGTGCACTCACTTATTCAGGGACTTGACCGCTCTCAGTCTATCAGAACATGACTGTGTTTGATATCACATTGTTCTTTAACCAAGACAAAGCTTCATTGATCGCTATAGTTTCCATCTGAAAGAACAATGCTCCATCGGTTACGTGCCGGAAGACAGAACTGAGTTTTAGAAGCATAAAATAAAACTTACTTATGTAGTTTCTACAAACCGATTATACCGTCAAGGTAGACATTTCATGCGCTTATCATGCGTACGCTATCGTTCCAAATTTACGGCCTTGAAACATACAAGAAAGGCTGAGAGTCGCTTATGAAAGGCAAAGTTGTGACTTTGGTTAGAAGTGCGGACGACTGGAGATAATTTGTAAAAATGTAACAAAGAATCGGAGACAAAACACAGCCTTGGTTCACAACAGATTTAGTGGATATCAGACATGAACATTTTCAAGGTTTCCATTGAAATGAACGTTGCCAAGGATAGATTATTTCTTTTCTGGAAGAAAAGAATCACCGATATCATAAGTGCACGAATTTTTGGGCAAATGAGCTCGACGTCAAACTCTGTTATAAGGATCTTGCTTTCGTCTTCATTCTGCAAACGATTTGTTCCAACATTTGATGAGATATGCCATCAAGCCACTAGTGAATCTGATCCTGTCGAAACAGTAATTCTCCCGGTCATTAAGAGGCGTCCGCTGTTCAAGATATTCCAATAAGAGAAAAGCGCACGTAAGAGCTGTCAGAGATAGCATATGAAAATTAACTGATTGGCCACTTTTTGTTAACTGAATCTTCTTCATCGATCCACGCAACCATGCTGCAGATGATTGCAGTGAATCTTCTCTTAGACGGACGGCGACGGTAACAAAAACTGTGTCCGCCTAAGGGAGCTATCACTGGAAGGGACCATAAAATGTATGTAAACTGAAAGTACATTGGCCGTCTGAGCCATCATAGTATGCAATAGGAGTAACTTTCGGTATAAGTCCGTCAGTGTACTGAGATTCTGAGAAGTTTTTTTTTGTTGATAATAAATTTTTCTTTGTATCGTATAACGATCTCCTTCGTTTTGAGTGTATTTAAATTAAAAAATTTGGCCTGAATACTTTTCGATAGTATAGAAGACCAGAATGCTCTGCGTTCATTGATCTCTTGTCACAACATTTCCATTTGGCATATCATCATCAGATTGCAGCAACACCCGACTTTTGAATCAAAACACTTAACAACTCTCGCGCAAGTTATTCACGGCAATTGCTTAAGAAAAATCCACCACGCCGTACTCTGCAGGGCAGACCCATTATGTTCCCCCAGCCAAAAGCAAAAAAAAAAAAACAACAACACGACCACCCTTACGAGCACACGAACTCCTCCAGAGCTCCTTATATACCATGATCCATCTCCTCCGACCACATGCACCACATCGCATACATGTGGGGCATGTAGTTTCTAGAGCAACACAAATCAAAACCTCGTCATTGTCAGAGTAAAGAATGAAACCTCGTCTTCAATGTGTTGGCGGTAACCGCAACCGAAAAACCATCTAAGCACCATTCAGTGCTCACTCCAATTGGACAGAACACACCCGAATCCGAATTCGAATTCAAAACGCCGTGCGGCACATCCCGAGACTGCCTCCTCACTCCCATGCCAGGCTACGGCGCAACGGCGACGTGACTTCGAGGCCCGGATGGGAACTATGCTCAAAATTTATTGTTTAAAATATGTACGGACAAGAAGAGAGACACAAACATCAAAGAAAAGAAAAATAAAAAAGCAACACAGCAACAAACAGGGCAAAACAAAAACACTTCACAAGGGAGAGAGGGCAACAAGACGTTCCCCGGTTACGATTGGCCCGAAGCCGAGTGCGTGGGTGGAGCCGAAAATCCTTTTGTTCGACGCACCCGTGCATACAAATGTGTATGCACGTCCGATGTGCTTGGCCAGGCGTACCCAGATCTGTATCTCAGGGACATGCAGTCGAATGTGTAGCATCTGATGTTTTACATAGACTGAGCACACACACTCTCGCACACAGAGTATTGCGAGTTCGGAAACAAGTTCGAGTGGAGTTTAAAATTTTCTTCTTTTTTTTCAAATTTAATTGATCAGACGCTTCCTTTGATGACTCAGCGAGGAAATATGCAATCTTGGGTCAGATAATGGATTGAATCGAGACACACTTGGTCATTTGGGATCCATTTGACAGCTTGACAGACTGCTGCTTAGATTCTGATAGTCGTCGAATGAATGAATTTGACTTTCAGTGGATGTCCCTCTTAGACAAGGTGGCACGGATCTTTTTGCTGCTGATCTGATGGTGGACAGGCAGTTTTTGGAGTGTACATCAAGCCAGAAAAGCCTGAAGGTGCTCTGAGTCACAATTTGAGCTTAGCATTAGATCGATCTAAATTATGATGTTCTTACAGTGGCGAATGGGCTTGATTTGAAGCAGAAATGTGAGCTGAAGATTTCCTTTCCAACAGAGCCCCACCAAGGAAACATGTCCCCAAAGGCTTTCCCTTCTCACTCAGATCACTTGAAAATGATTTCGAAACGAGAGCAACTTGTCCTCACGACTGACTTCAATTCTCTACACTTCGCATTATCTAAACTAACTTGGGCGATATTTCATTTCGCAGTCTTTCTTTTTCTTTGTTCCCCAAAATTATCGTATTTCAGTACTTTAATAAAAGGGTTAAGAGTCTTACATACGCATTTACGAGTGTATTGAGCATAATCAGTCGGTTATCGAAAGTGCTTCAATTCTCTAATCTTGGCGTTCTGTCAGTAAAATACAGTCCTTCATTGATCATGAAGCAATGCCTTCAAAAGACAAAACTGCTGCAATATACCCTGTTGATCTTTCTATTTCATTACCAGAGATATGTATTAGAAGTTCTATAAGAGCATAACAAAGGACCTTACATTCAATGTCGTCCAGTGAGCTGTGTAGGATGTTCTAAGTCAATTGTGTTCGTAAGATCGCCAGCGAATAAAATGTTCGACTATTGTCATATTTGTCGCATTTGATAGTCTGATATTTCACATTCGACTGCCATTAGATCTTTCTTCTTGTCCAAGCTTGCAACATCTGTGCGATGGAACTAAAAAGCGTTTAATAAAACGGATTGAAGACACTGCAAAAGTCTGTCTGAACTTGTTTCTTTCTTCACAAAAACCTTCATCACTCTTTCCTTGAAACCAATAATTTGAACATTTGAAGAAGTAATACATTATTCCGACATAATTCTGCCTTCGGACGCACATTCAACATTTTCAATCTAACGACTCGCATGTGAATTGCTCTTCGCAGCTGATTAAATTGACAATAGCCCATAAAGATTGACGACAAATATCCTCTGCGTATTTCTATCTTCATCGTCTTCTCGTTTTTTGACTTAATACTTGGAGCGTAAAGGAGCCCTTGAGTGCTGAATACAACCAAATAATCCTGAAGGGCAACGAAAGCCAGATGATTTTGAAGCAGAAATTAGTCCGAAATCCGATTCAAGCTCATTTCACAACATTCTCAGTTACCAATTAGAGAATAATGTTTTCATGGTGGAATGATAGATTCACTCACCAGAAAATAGGCGACTCTAGCTCTTTAGGTCCATTCATCCATGTTCAACATCGCCCATAAGATTCTGCCAAGCGTTTTGTGCAAACATTTAACCCCGTTTTGCAACGATCCAGCCCAGCCTGTGAAAGTGCTGCTTGCCAAACCAAGACAAATCCTAGAAAATACTAGCAAGCTTCAGATCGATAAGCATCTTTTTATCGATTTCAAAGCCACATAGCACAGTATTACATACACACAGACAAACTCCGCACATGAAGTGAAAGATCTGTCTACCTTGGCGACCGGTGCTACTTCGATTTGTCGAAATTATATGGGTTCAAATTCTTGACTCAAAATCATGCTGTACAAAACTCTTGCCAACGAAGCGAGAAGGAGAGGAAGAACGTATCTCCGGCAGCCCAAGACAGGTCTGGAAGCGTGTTACTCAGGTTCAGATCTTCCATGGATTGCAGGCGTGATAAGTACCAAAGTTGGTAATGATTAATTCAAGTGAATGTGAGATTATTATTAACTGTCAAACAATTTGTCATTATCTGTCAAACAAACCCTTCGTTGGACGAAGTGTGTTTTTACTTATTAGCAGGTACGTTTAACATTTCTTTGTAGTCGATTTTTACTTGAAGTCTGTATGCAGTCCATGTAATCCGCATTTAAACACTCACAATATACAAATCGACAGTCATATGGAGGAGATGTCACATGAACTTCTTTACCGACGGCATTATGACGTACTGTTCATATTTGCGGATATTTACTTTAAATACATTCGTCACTCTGAATTGAATTTGTAACGCAGAGGTTTATCCCGACTGTGAACGGGATGTCTAGTCTCTGAGAATTTATGAAAATCTGTTAATCAGAAATGCTGTTAGTACCGGGAATTGAACCCAGATACTCTGCGCATGAGATATGAGTAAAAGAATTAATGTGACTTATTTGCTGGACAAAAATATTAAAACTAGCTAAACTATTTCAACAGTTGTTCTTAATTATATCCTTATACGGCACTCTCTTCTATCTCGAGGAGAGTTTGCTTTACTGAACCGGAGGTGATCATCGTGGTTGCGAGCGACATTCTGTTCAAAGTCTACTGTTCGGCACACGTGATGGAAGGTAACAGGACATCCTTGCGGATACTATATTACGCCCATTGTGCAATGTTTCGGAGGCAATGAAGCCGTTAATGTGCACTTTTTCATGGAACACAATATTGGGGTAGTAAGCCCCAAAGATCAGACTGTTTGAAGAAGTCATGGCTCGTGCAATATGCCTTCTGACCAGCTTAACAATAAAATGATCTATCCTGTTCAAGATTGTCCTGATGTTCTGGTCCTCATTAGGATAGAACTGCTTGCTATTCAGAGTGGAGTGCGCCGTACAACCGGAGACAGGTCCGAAGAGAGTGTCTCTCGAACAATCTCATCTATCTGGGCCGAACTCACGATGAACCGTACGCCATAACTGACCGTATAAGAGCCCTGTAGCAGATTACCTTCACTCTGGTATCAAGTTGGCTTCAGTAAATCAACCCCCTTGCCACAGCGAAGACTTTCTTAGCCTTTGTCAGAGCAATATCTATATGTTTGTCGAAATACAGATAATGATCTAACCAAATGCTGACTAGGCTTTTCACAGCTAAAGGGTCAACTTTGCTGAACTGGCAAGGTCCCGGTACGGCAGGGTCCCGAAAAGAATAGTTCAGGATGTTGATCTAGCAGTCGTCACAAATTCGCTGAATTGTTTCGCAAGTCAAAATGTTTATAACTTCGACATTCGGACCTGATCTGTACTCTACCAGATCGTCGGCGTAGGCTATTAAATGCGACATGGAGCCTATAAGATCAGCAGTAAATATTGTGCACAAGTTCGGCGTCCTCCACTTTTCCCAATGAAATACCTACCTGTGTATTCAGTAATTTGAGAAAGGAAAACACACTTAAACTCCGTTTTTTTAAAGCTGAATGTACTACTTCTTTTTCTTCCAACAAGCCTCTCCAACTAGCACTAGCTGCCTTTAGTGTCGCACGCCAATTTGGTAGAGGTCCTTCTCCACCTGGGTGCGTCACCTTACATGCGGGCGTCCTCTGTTGCTACTTAGCTTCGTTGCTACTTGATCTGTACAATTTTCTGCAAGTGAGTTATAATCACCTCTTCATATCCTTCAAAGAAGTCCTTTAGTTTCTAGGCGTCTTTTATAGGTATGTCAAAATGATTAACTTGAGCGAGATAATTAGTGGCGCCTCTGAAAACCAATTCAGAGGAACAGGAAGATATAACTGCGCTGCAACAATCCTCCTCCGTATCTAGAAATCGTACTCCCATCTTTCTTGCTTGAGGCAGTTGCGAGTAAGAATGCCAATGGCCTAACTTTTATCGAGTGATTTGGTCAAGGAGGTATTCAATTCCAATCATCTGTGATTAGTGGGTACAATGGCGTTTGTTTTGTGGTTTTCAATTGGAGGATATAATTCCTTCTGATTTGATAACAGTGGCATACCTGCCTCTCATTCTAGCCAAGTCTTGGGCTCTTTCGTTGCCCATACACTGGGACTTAACAGAGAGTAGAGTTGCATCTAACCATCTAGAGATTTTGAGTTTACAACGAGTTACCGAGCTGAATCTTAAATAGTCTTACCTTCTTCTTGGAATGGACTGCTGTGATTGGGCAGACGAAAAGCCAAGAGTCCTTCCATCGTGGACCATCTTGGACCCGTCCGAATACGATTTTGTCCAATTCAGAGGGTATCAAATGTTAGAAGAAACCACCAGCCCCGGCATCTGATGCAGGTTGCATTTGAGAGTTGATGGTACGAAGACACTTTTTGAATTTGAAACAGAGTTGGAATTGACTAAGAGTACAATCAATCTAAGGACAGGCATTGGATGGACGTCTGACATTGTGTCTGTCATCCCATCGATTGTACTGTTAGTCCATTCCAATTCTGTTCATATCAAATTCAAAACGTGTTTGGGTACCATTAACTCTCAAATGCAACCTGTCCAATAAAGCAGATACGGCGGCCATGCCTTAAGTTCACAACGATCCTCCGATACCCAGAAGCTGGGTACACTGCGTATAGGCTGTCAAGTGATTATCTTCTTGTGTATCTATCTTGTGAATGGACAAACGATATGTTTCCATTATTCACATGTCTACACGCATTATATCGTCCCTGCTGCTGTTGGCCCGACCAGAGTCCGGTGATCATTAAAAAGCGGAAATTCGGAGAAAACTCGGCGGTTTTATGTCCGTAAAAATCGGCCGGCAAATAAAGAAGTTATAAGGCCAATAAGACCGAGAGACAGTCCTTGTTATGAATGAATGCATTGTGCACCTAATCACCGAAAAAAAATAAAAAATAACACGAAACAAAGAGAAAAACAACGACAGTCCGTGGGGAATTCACGAGCATCTTCGTGAGGTCCCCGGTGGTCTACCGAGTGTGTCTGAATGTCTGCACGGTGTGTTGGTGGTACACAATCCGCAGAGGTTCTGCTCCATCGTGCCGTCGTGAATGTGGATTCTTTGGTTTATTTTCCCTCTTTTTTCGTTGTGTCCTCCTTGTTGTGCACTTTTTCCTTTGCTTTTGCAAACAATTTTTATTTGAAATTCTCATGCGATCGCTAGAGCGGAGGTATTCTTCAATTAGTTATACAATTTCGGTTAGAGCTCTTTAGATTGCTTTCGCTGGCAATCTGTGATTAAGTGCATTGCAAGAGATGGTCGGGCGGAAGCTTAAGATGTATCTTAAAATAATTCAGCTATAAAACAGCTTAAGCCAGTCAATGTGAAATGATTTCGATGGCGGCAAATTCATTGGTCATCATCTGCACCTAATAGTGTTCTTCATCAAGTATGATTGAATACAATTCAAGGCGGTTCAATAGGTTTAATTTCTAGTTGATTGCCACATCAACCATCACTCTAGGGTGAGATTTATGAATTCAATAAAGCAGGACAGCGTTTGTGATGGCTTCTACCGCATCTCGTATTGTTTGTAAACGAATGTCTAAATTAATAATTGTCCACACAAACTATGCAGTTGCTTATTTGTCGAATATATAATAATTTTATCGAACGTTGTCACTGTCAAGTCTGTGATAAAACTCAGAGTAGGTTACTTCTTCTTTGTGTATCGCTGAGGTTTGGGGTGAATCTGGACCTCAACCAGGGATTTTTTTCATCCACACCTGCGCCACAGAGCATGACTGAAAAGATCAAAGTCAGCTTGAACCTTCTAGAGAGAGCTATATTATTCAGTTGACTCTTAAGTCCAAAGATTGATACTGATTTAGTTCCTATCATTTACGAAGCCATTCAACTGCCCTTTGTGACTGGACAAAGTATCGTTATTTTGCGTTCCTTCTCGAAGACATCATATAGAGGGTCTTCCAATAGGAACTTCCGAACATTCAAATTGTTTGTCATTTATTCAGCTTGCCTTGCCTAGTAACCATGGACGGACACAGCGTTTAACAGCATGGCATATGATAAAATTGTTTTATCGAAATTGGAGCTCTGTTCGGGCAATGTTCCGCGCGCTTTTATCCATTTTACGGTCGCCATACGATGAGGCTGCATTTTCGAAATTGATCGTTTTATGCATCCAGACGATGGTACTTGGTCTTGATTTTGGACTGGCTGCGTCATTTGTCCATAATTCTTTGAGATCGACGTTGGCCACGTCAACGGCGAGGGTTATTGGTCGTTTATTACCAACTTCTTTTGGCCTGAATTGGATCATATGAACACCAACGACATGTTGTTTTAACAGGACGGCGCTACCGGCCGCACAGCTGACGCCGCATTGGAAAATCTGCACGAGCACGATTCAGGATGAGATGATGTGAACTAACCACCATCAGTAAATTCAGCTTGATTTATTTGCGAGAATCATTAATTTGGACAGAAATCAGAAAATTGGACATTTCGGGAGGACAGATAAGCTGCGAAGGACATGTGAACGATGTTATATTCCTAATAATGACATCGATAGGACTTTCAAACAAATACAAAATTTCGATGATATCTCACACACTTTGTTTTATTTAATTTCAAATATAGAAAGCGGTTAATGACAGACAATGTACGTACATCACTTTGCCTTTTGGATTTTCAGCCGCTACCGTCTCAATTACAATCAACACCTCAATGACAGTTTGCTGCGTTCGGTCAATCATATCAATGTCATCCGCGTATGCTTACAGTTCACAGGGCGGGTAAAAGCTCACACGTATATACATCCAATGATCAGCCTATTGTTCTTTCTATAAAAAAATCTCTAAAGACTTATTGACCTGCAGTTAAGATCCACTATTGATCCTACTAAACTCTCATTATCTCAAAATGCGTGCAATAAAGATAGATCCGTGGAAACGGTCCCTTGCTACGCACTATTAAGAAATCACTAAACTTCCAGGAATATACCATGGTTGCTTTCCTTGGCATAGAAGGAGATTTTAACAACGATTTGGAAGAATTCACGAGTAGGGCTATTGATGCTACTTTGCGAACCAGATGAGGTACGCCTCAAAAGGAGTACTATACCCACTTCTCTGGCATCTAGCAATGAATAAACTGCTACTACTGCTGGAGAAGGCGGGCTGCAAAACTATTGCCTATGCGGATGATGTTGACATAGCCTTCTCAGGAAAATATCCCTAAGTATTCAGAGATCTAATGCAACATGTTTTTCACGATCGACAGCTACAATTTCGAGGTAGTAAAGGAGTTTGTCTACCTCGGGGCAAACGTGAACTCCACAAACGACATCACTGTGGAGATCCGTCGTAGAATCGCCCTTGGCAACCGGTGGTACTTATGTCAAAACAACTGGACTCAAAACTCCTGACTCGAAGGACCAAAATCATGCTCTACAAAACTCTTAATTTGCCAGACCTGCTAAGCAAAACTGCAGAGTTGATTCTTGGTACCTTCGAAAGAAAAGTTCTACGACGGATATATGGTCCCGTCTGCGAGGAAGGCGATTGGAGGAGAAGACATAACCGCGAACTCTACGAGCTGTACCAGGATGTGGATGTAGTCCGAAAGACAAAAATCCGTCGACTGCACTGGCTCGGCCACATCGAGTGCATGGACAACAATGCTCCAGCAAAGAGGGTCTTTGAAACCGAGCCTACTGGTTCGGGAAGGAGAGGAAGACCAAATCTCCGGTATAAAGACCAAGTAATCGCGGATGCAAGACAGCTTGGTCTTGATGACTGGAAGCAGCGTGCCCAGAACCGTCAACGATGGAAGGCAGCAATTGGTCAGGTTCGGACCCTTCATGGATCGCCGGCCTGATAAGTAAGTAATGCAACATGGTCTCAATCTACCTAATAATTGGGCGTCTCACAATGGTCTGGGTTTTAACGCTCAAAAGACCGAAATCATTATTTTTACTAGGAAAAATAAAATTCCCATTATCGATCCTCTCATTCTAAATGGCACCAGTATCCAGTATTCCGTTCTCGTATAAGGCGAAACTCCCGGGCCTTATATTAGACTGCAGACTGGAAGCTCAATACAGAAGAAAGAGCAACGAAGGAAATCACGGCCTTATACATGAGCAAGAAAGCCATTGGTCACAACTGGGATCTTCAAACTTACATGACATTGTGGCTTTTGACATCTGTCATAAGGTCCCTCCTCTTATACGGCATGGTAGTGTAGTGGCCCATACTCAACGTCGGTACCTACCTCAATAAACCAAGGAAGGTACAGGACAAGCCTATATCTGCATCGGTGGAGCCCTTAGAACTACTCCAACTGGTGCACTGGAAACTCTCCTAAACCTTATCCCCTATGATATCTTTGGTAAACAAACAGCAACCAAATGGCATGCTCTCAATCGTACGACTTCACCTATGGACATGCCAAAATATTACACAAACAAAATCTTACTTCAATTCACTTAGATTACACCCCACCACGACACTTCCCAGAGAACAACTTCGAGACCCTAATTCCGGACAGAGACATGTGGTATGCGTTTTATTCCCTTTAGTAATGATGCCATACACTTCTACACAGATAGATTCATGACGGATGATGAAGTAGGAAGCGGCGTTTTCTGGGAGGGTCTAAATCTGAACAAATCCGTTCGTCTACCGTTCGAAGTAATGGCGATTAGCGAAGCCCTGACCTGGCTAAGGTGGCCCGCGAAATCTGCGTTTTCAATGATAGCCAAGCAGTAATTAAATCCCTGACATCGTTCTCTATAAACTCTAAATTAGTAATCGACTGCCGATCATCCCTTAACGAGATATCCGAACGGTTCAACATTCGCCTGTGCTTGGTGCCAGGTCATACGGACACCCCCGGAGACTGCAAAACTGATGAACTCGCTTAACGCGCCACTATACTGCCAGTTGATAGTTTCTCTTGTAACCTATGTTTCTCCTAAAACTACCTTCAACTACCCGCAGCTCAATAATCTCTAAGCAAATAAAATCAATGCCAGATGGTCGACAGGCATCACTTGTCAAATCTCAGAAAAAATCTGGCCAAATCTCGATCCCAAAAAATTAAGCAATCTTAACTCTTTAAAGAGATCCAAAATTAGCACAGCAGTGGGAATAATTGCCGGTCACTCCCTACTAGGCCTTCACGCAAAAAAAACTAGACCTATTCTGCGACGACTTCTGTAGAAGCTGCCTAGACGAAGAAGAGGAGGAAAACACCTAACACCTCCTTTGCAATATTCCTGCTCTTGCCGCAATCAGGAAAGTCAGTACTGGCTCCTACTTCTTCGACAATCTAAACGACCTCAGCAAATTACCGGTCAACGCGCTAGTCAAATTTAGTCAAAAAACCCTACAATGGGCTTGCCGTGGGTACAAGGGACCTACTTTACCTTAAGTGCATTAATGCACTCATTTATTTAATCACTTCTTGTGTCTATTCCAGGATTTGCCGTAGTGTGAAGATGTTATCTATTGTGAACTCCTCTTGTCTGAAGGGGCACAGATAAGGATCTATCAAATTTTTCCGTCACACCCACAAAAAGGCGATGTTAAGCAGACTTGTTCCTCGATAGTTGACGTACTTGTGTACGTATTATGAAGGTTAATCGGCCAAACGATAGTAATATTCCACTCAACGGGCATGGTTCCCTCCTACTATATCTTAGAGCTGAGTTGTTGCATGTGTCCAACAAAATCGTCCCCACTTGCTTTAAAGATTTCAGCTGCCAGTCCGAGTTCAGCCATCGAAGCGAATAGTGCCTTGCGATGAATGCACCGGGCATACTTTCGTCTTCTCAAATTCTGGAGATGATTTGGTCTGATGTCCTCTGAAGAGGTTTGATGACTGTGCCGACTTCTTCTAAGCCAGCTGGGAGAGCTAGATCTCCGACAGGAGTTGGGATATCTTCGTTTCCTATCAATCACTCCTGGTTATGTCCGATAAGCAGCTGTTGGAAGTGATACTTAAAAATTCACTCATCTCTGGTCAGTACATGATTCCTCCTACTATTACGAAGAGCGGGTGCCTTTTCCAAAGTCTGCTGCCAGAATATTAGCATTTTTATAAGAAGTTGTAATTCCTGCTTTATTTTGGGGGCAAATTACGAACTATGTCGTAAGTGATTCGCAGTGATTTTCATTAACTTTTGCATAACATTCCTAATATGACAAAAAGAGAAATTTAATTTTAAATGTGTCAGGTGGTCAAGATGTAGCCTCGTCAAGTATTTTGTAGATATTTGATCGGCCTTTAATAACTGCGATCGACAGTGATCTGAAGCTTCATAGGCTCAGGGAGTGATGAAGATCATTTGTCAAGACCGTCTCGATCAGTTTTCTAGTTTTCTTACCTGCAAAACCGGCATAGTCAAACAAGTACGTCCTCAAAACTGCGTTCCAGAATTACATTAAGAGTGATGGCATGCCAATGAAACTACAATTTTATGTAAGATCGTGTTGTGCTGTCACCCATTACACTCCGGACAACCCTTAACACACTTACAACACTCCAGCAATTTACCCCTTGAACCGTACAACTACTGTTTTCCATAAATTCTCAGTCATCATCATCCTTAAGAATTAATTATTCAACTGCCACTTGACAGCGCCTGACAATTGAAATGACAAGTGTACAATAGTTGACAATGAATATGACAGATGATTGTTCCCTTTGCAAACCATCAATCTGTCATCGTTGACACGAACTGACTGCAGTCGTAGATACTTCATATTTAACAAAACAAACAAACACTTACAGCCAAGTACACACTCCAGAAAAAAAAAATATGAAAAAAAAAAGGAAAACAAAATTGATCATTCGGCCAAACACTCGATAGACAAACGAAAATTGCTCGAAGAAGACCTTGGCCTCAACCGGGCTACAAGCACGGACCATACGATATTAACGTGAAATTGAAAGTTGCAAAGTTATCCCATACATCGTCTGTGCAAAGTCCTACCTAATAAAACGACAACAAGAAGCCACATCGGATTGATGGCGTACTCCGCGCGCTCAGCTCGGCACCGCACCGGCCGCGGCCTGGCTTGGTGGGAGGGAAAAGAACTCAGTAACACAGTCATGGAACGAAACTGCCTCGGCGACCACACAGCTGGGTCGTGCTCGAGGCTATATCGTATGTACGTGTGTTTCGTGAGTTATTTTGTTCCCCCTTCTTTCCCAATTTTTCGGTTCTTTTTTCTTCTCTCTTTTTTTTGGTTTTATTCATTTTGTTAATTTTTTGTTTTGTGTGTTTCTCTCTTTCTAATTTGACCACAAAGAAGTACAGGGCGCCTTAGAGTCTTCGGCGAGATACAGCGTATTGAGGTAAGCCGAAGAGAGAACACGATCATTGAAGCTGCGGCTTGTGCGTGAGATTGGATGTGGTACACTATAAGATACGAATTCATTTCTGGTGTGACCAAATCTGGGATGTTGACCAAGTTCAGTCAGCCAAAGTTAACGGTTGAGGAACAAAGACCTTTGCTAGTCTGCTTTACATGCCGCTATGATCAACGAGCAATTAGCATAAGATTGGCGATTTGCGAAGCCTGTTCTAAGCAATCAGTTCTAATTGAGGTGAGAACTGACGTCAATAACGTGCCAACACGTTGCTCACTAGACAAGCATGTCTGTTAGTATTCCAAATCTTTGGTAATTTTCATTTAGACATGCAAGGGGTGTCTTCTCCTTGAAAAAGGAAAGTCTGGTCTAAACGTTTTGTTAATTTTTGGAAAAAAAAGAGAATGACGATTTTTGTGCAAATGTCCTGGAGTGAGTAGAAATATTTATACTTTGTGGGAACTCTCTTAGTTCGCCTGGTAATTCACTTGGCATTTGAAGCTGGAATCTTCTGGGCACGTGAGCAATAACCGACGACGATCCAAGTAACAATTGCTAGCATAAGTACGCCGAAAAACATTCAGAAACGATGAAGATGAAATTCGTAAGCTATCGGCAATAAAGTTACTAATAATAAATAATAAAACTCTTTACTTTCGACTGAGACTGAGCCGAATCAGGTTCTGTCCATAGGGAAGCATAGCGCCATTCGCTCGTGGTTGCTCCCGAATAGACGATGCGTTGTATTCGACCCGTTTTCCGAAAATTAAGGACTTTTGTCTAGCTCCCGTTGGATGTGTAAGATGTGCCCAATCTACTGCCAATTTCTCCTTCGTGTTGTAATGTTTATAGGTTCTTAGCCCGTTCTCGTGTAGTTGCTCGTTGGATATACGGTTCGGTGAAGAAATTCTAAGCATGTTGCTTAAACATGTGTTTAAGAAAGATTGCAACTTTCATTGGGAAATTGTGTCCACTTTCCAGATACTGTGCAACGATTCAGAAACGTTATAGAAACCCAGTTTTAGCCTGGTTTTTCGTTTTTTTTCCCGAACGCATCTGTAGCATTCCCGATTCTGCTGATCATATCCAATTCCGTGCCATCGCCCAGACCACACTTCCTAATTAAAGAAAGCTGTTAACTGTATCTACTTCCTGGACGGAAATGCTCAGTTGAGTGCGGGTGTTATACATGCCAGGTACATACTCCTCTGTTTCTACATTGTGGGCCATTAAATGCAGGTCCACTATTCGATGTGAAAGTAGGCAAACATCGTCAACTTAGTCAAGGTGTTCAACGAACGATTACATAGTCCATTTAATTCCATGATTATCTTCCATAAATGCTGTCACTTAGTACAACCCTGATAACCAGCAGAAACAATAGTGGCGACAGTATTCAACCTTGATGAGCTCCACTTTGGACCTTAAACTCTTTACCATCGTGTAAGACGTTAGACTACCACCTTCTTATGTGACCTTTATAATAGCAATGTGTTTTTTCTGGAATGCCTTTCATGCGCAATACCAAGCCGATTGCATCTCGATTTAAGTTATCAGTAGCCTTCTCGAAGTCAATAAATAGCAGATGTAGCGGAGACCTGTACTCAATGCATTGCTCGATTATGTAACGTAAGTTGTTGGGTGCAGGGAGGGGTCCAGCGCTGAAACCTGTTTGTTTGAAAGAACTATTCTTGCTATAATTGTAGCTACAGCGGGAAGAAGCCATATATATCTCCGGCTTCCGCATTCGAAAACGTAAAGATCATCTCCCTCTTCCACTTCTGCGGCAAACTGTTCGTTACTACAAGCTCTGTCAATTATCTGCTCACAATAACTCGGCAGGAATACCATCTATACACAACGCCTTGTTATTCTTGAGGGACTTGATTATGTATATATATATCTGGGTGGCGCTACATCCCGTAGAGGGCCAGAGCCTAGCTTCTCAGCAACCACCCGTGTTCTGCGTGCTATTGTTCCTATCACGAGTGGAAGGGAGCTACAGTTTTATGCCGACTCCGAACGGATAATTTTGAGAAGCTTTTTCTATACAGTTATACTCTTTGAGCAAAGTATTGAAAAGTATTTCTTGTCGCACCAGGAATCGAACCTAGACAGGTAGGTCCAAATGCGTAGGAGTCGACGCACATACCCACAACGCCACGGGCCACCACAGGGACTTGATTGCTGTTGTTATTTCTGGCAGATCCGTTGCAAAGTCATGGATTTGTTGCGACGGAATCATACTCGTTAGAGTTAGGGATCATTACGCCATTGCCTAAGCGGTTGGACTCAGTAGTGAGAGTCTCCATCTAGTGGAAGTGCAGCATCAATCATTATGAGCTGTATGAATATTGTCAAAGTGTATAATATATGAAATTTAAATAATCTACCCACTTTTAGTAGCTTTTTTTTCTGTATGTTTAACATCATACTTGAGGCATCCAATTCTCCCTTTTCTTTTCATTTAGGTGTCTTCACTATTCACCCCAAATATGCAAAGTGCAGGAAAATTTCAACAAACATCAGTTCTGCAATTCTGCCTACATTAGAGCTTTCGGCCCCTTTCAATAAGTCAGGTGGGGCTGTTTATGGGCTCACCACTTTAGTTTCACCACATTAGCTTGAATAAGTTTGTGTCTGACCGATATATCCAAGGGTTTAGCATGGAAACCGAACTTCAAGCGCCTCTCAGATTTCATATAATTAATTGAAATAAAATCAATGAAATGCAATCACTAAAGAACCCACTTAACTGATTCGAACTGATTCTCGACTTTCCTGCCATGGGGAGTAATCTTCAGCACACGTAGCAGGAAATGACCTGAAGTAGGTTCGTTCTTCTGTCCTCTTTGTGCAGCGCTACTGTCCGGGGTTGACTTGGGCCTCAACCAATAATCCTTTGCAGCTAGGACTAGGTTGCATGAGTGCACCTTAACCGCGGTACTCATCTGTTGCGTTGTCCTACAGGCTCCGCATTGAAGATCACATTTACTAAGTGGTAATTGGTTGTTACCTTTACCCAACTCATAGTCGACACAGAGTGTTCGAAAAAAGGTGAATTCCAGGAAAACTATCTTAACACCAACCCGACTGTGGGATCCCACAGTGTAGTGATTTGTTTCCTATCAGTAGTGAGGCATAAAATTACTCCCCCCCATTACTGGAAGATAGTGTCTACTCAAGTCTACCCACAGAAAATGTGCACTTTGATCACTAGTCTTCCGTTGAATGTTGTGCATGTCCTCTATCAACTCCAGATTGGGAATCCACGAGGTCCCAGTGACGTTGAACGTTGAAAAGGAACTATAAATAGCATACAAAAAAACATGAAACAACTCACGTGCTTCGAAAAGTAGTGTAATACAATAGTTCAAAGGTTAAAAAACAGCTATCTATAAGCAATCATAAACAACAGCGGCATTGTCCAGCCACAGTTATCTCAGTTCCCGACATCTAGACACGTCTAGTGATCTCGCCAAAAAGAAACTCTCTCACACAATCAAATCATCATTCACTAGCCGACACTGAAACCGATTTCAATCATCACGGACATCAACCGCTGATCATCGACCTTACGTTCCACTTCTCGTTACACGTCGCGCCGCTCCACAACAGAAATTTCCAGTGTGTGTCTGTCCCCATCAAAACCGCGCGCTAAAGACCTCACATTCGACGACATCCATCCGTTCAGCATAAATCTCCATATCTCAAATCGAAACTCATAAATTTATATCTTGAAGTTTACCTTCGATTCATTTTAATTTCAAATTCAATTTAGAACAGAAGTGAAGTGATCAACTTTTCCAAAAAAAAAAAGAAGAAAAAAAAAACAACAAGAAAAGCCAAGCAACAAGTGACACTCGATGTTTTCATTAAATTGCGCGAGGTAATGGTTCGCGGCAAGTTGTAAAAACAAAAAAAAAAAATCAAAAACAAACCTAAAAACCTGCTGAGGCACACGTACAATTTTGTTTAGTTTGTATTTTACCCGGCCACCTCTTTTGCCACTCCATCGGAATGCGTCATCATAAGAAATTCTACAAGATTCAACAAGACTTCACATATAACAACTCTCGCTCTATCGATTAAGCTAAAAAAAAAATTTTGTTAAGCAAAAAAAGGAAATATTATATATTAAGTGACTTAATTTATGCACACATTCATATACATGTCATAACTGTCCACGAGGTAGATCCGATTTTGATACTGGAATCTCCAGAAGGCATGAGATGGATGGACCAGCGATACAAGATACACCACAACACGATGTTGTATGTCTGAACGTTTGTTTTTAATACTTCGTTCGTCTTTTTTTTTTTTCTTCTGTTCGTATTTTTCTTTTATGATAATTATCTTCCATTGAGCAGCTGTGCTGTCTTCATAAATTAATTTACATTCCTACATCTCGACTATCTACAACAGTATTTAAGTATCTCTCTCTTTTTTCATTTTTTTTTTTTGCTGGTTTATTGAATTTAAATAGGACGTACACATTCCAATTTTTATTCGCAACGTGTTGTACGTTCGGCTAGATGTACACCTCATCTAGTTCTTCTTCTCTTCGACGACAACGACTACGACGACGACGAGGGACGGCACAGCACACACTATGTAGTGGCTGTGGTGACGGCAGCAACATCGTGCGATCTTCTTCTCTGGAGAGGCCAGAAACCTAGAGCCTGAAAGATCGATTGTCGATCGTTGATCGCTTGATCGTTTTGATCGCTTGATCGCTTGATCGTTGATCAGTGTGCGCGATTAATCTAATCAAAAGCACTCTGTGTGGTTATTTAGTACGAGTTAGTTACAGCACACAAGATACTTCATATAGATTCCAACATGGAAAAAAATAATCAATATACAGAAAGAAGAGGCAGGAAGGGAAAAAACCAAAACGAAGAAGGCAATGATAAAGAAGAAGAAGCAGAAGAATGTATCTTAAAGATGAACAACTTGATGAACGTATAACATGTTCCACGCTTTGCTGAAAAATTTTTCTTTCAGAGAATCAACATCGAGATCGGGAACCTGTTCCTCCTCCCAGTGTGTACAGATGAAGGCGATTGCCATCTGTGCCGATAGTCAGAATGTCTGGCATTGCTAAAATGCGCCGCGAAGACTATACAAATACACAAGGTGTGTGTAAAAAGATACACACTCTCATGCTCTCTTTCTCTCTCTCTCACTTTCGACGTCTCTGGTCTGCTGTACCTCAGAGATATCAGAGAAATGTGTGAAAAATACGAAAAAAAAACTGCAAAAAAAGAAGGAAAAAAAAAATACAACGATCTTGCAAAAGATTCATAAATGTGTATCTACTAGTTACGATAGGGGGGAATTTATTTATTTTGACTCATGAGAGCGTGCTGATTTTCATTGTGTGTGGAAAAGCCTGAAATAATAAACTATCCGCTTGACTCTCGACAGAGGCACTCTTCAGATGATCATCATAATGATGATGATCATGATGATGATGGTGTGCCAGTGTATTCTCCTGCGAGAAAACAATCACAAGCCCGAGAGTATCCATTCAGATTGAAACAGGTGCAAACGGCCTCACTGAACGTATAACAGAGACAGCTTCCATCTATAAATGAAAGCAAGGAGCCAAGCATCCACTCTTGTGGCGCTTCATTGTGCCAGAGAAGGATGCACTGATGTATCCCATGCATGAAATCCCAATTTCATCAACCAATAGAATTATACTAATTCACCTTAATGGATGGATGGCAAAAGGATGGATGCGGGTGGTCGCTGCAAGCTTATGTCATACAATACATGCATGTATGAATGTTTGCAGTTTGTTAAGTGTAGGTACGCAGAAATTCCAGTGGACATCCATCCAAGAATGGCATACAAGCTGTAGATACAAAAGAGACGTGGTGGGGCTTAATCACTTACCACATACATACGTAAAGATACAATTCAATCTTCGTTTGTTTTTTGCCCTTCACAGCTTCATTTATGCTTGCTCGTTCTTTTTTATGTGTTTTAAGTGCATTTTTTTTATTTGAATCGGTCCTCCTAAAAATGTAACCTAAAGTTAAGTACAGAAATACATCAGATATTAATGATGACTCTTCATCTATCTGTCCTACATCTCGATTGTCTCTCGCCTCCATTTTTACGACTTTTTTTGCGTATCAATTACTTGCATTAGTATCTATAGGGTGAAGATATATTATCCATCATCATAGCTAGCGCATCGCATCACACAGCCACACATCGCGATATAGACACAACCACAAGACTACATCTAAAATTGTTCGAATAACTCAATTAAGTCGTTACTTATTCAAGACCAATCAGACGATGACGGAGGGGGTGGGAAGGCGCGACACAAATGCGAGGGATATTCATATTTCATTTCTCACTCAAATTGATCGCGCAGATTCTCATCGCACTCTCGTGCTAAATTATGATCAATAAATTGAGATGTAATTATGACAAGTTTGAAAGTTTGCTGCTTGTAAGAATTTCATTAAATCTTTCGTTCCTTAGTGAATTTTTGGTTGTATCTTTTTTTTTCTGCATAATTTTGCACAGAAATAAATAATTCATTATGTCCATTTGAACTTTTCTCAAAAAAAAAAAATTTTTTTTATCTTTCAAAATTTTTGAACATGACTGTACTCGTACTATCTGCACATTTTCTCTGTGTAACACCGTTAATTTCCATGAGAAAGTGACAAGTGCAGGTACATCAAGCTCAGACATTTTAATACATTTTCTCTTCGGCTCGTCTTTACGCATTCAAATATTCTAATAAGATTCAGTTGCTTGGTCTCGTATGATAATTTGGAATGCTTGAAGGAAGATCGGACTCGTTCGGCTTGGTTTTGTCCGGAAAAATGTATACTTTAATTCAATGATTCAGACGCGTGCTAGTGTAGACAATGTGCACCTGCTCGAGGCCTCTATATCTTATATATATATGTATGTATGATTGGTTAGGTGGCCATCTGCGAAATGGATATTGGAATGGAAGCCGGCTGAACCGGTTCGATGTGACCTCATGTCTGTAAATATTAGACAAATGATATAAGGTTCCCGTTGCTGCCGGGTTTTGCATTTTGTTGTTGTTCTTCGTCTGAGTATTATGATCATATTTTTTTAATAATAAAAAAAATTTATAACAATCATGTAACCATTCCAACAATAAGTCGACTCATTCGTGTCAAAAGGAAGTGACAGAATTTCGGTCACAGCACGTGTCATTGCAATGTCTGGCAATGAAAGACAGAAGTGGATTCTCAACACACCGGAAGTGTTTTACTTCAAGGAGTTTGGAGAAGGTGACCGAATTGATTAACTATTTCCTCCGATCCAGACTCCTCCGAATCCTCTTACGGTGTGGAGACAGTGCGAGCTGATAGAATGTCTATCGACTACAGCTTGAACGTTAACGAGACACGCAGTCTTGTAGAAAAAAGTTAAAAGAACGAACCGGATTTCAGTCGATTCAGTCGAGACCCCGGAAAGAGCGGACCCAGCCTCAGTATTTCTTGGATCTTGCAATCCTTCAAACCAAGATCCTTGCGCTCAAATTTTGACAATGACGACTAGCTGCATAATGAAATAATTTTGAATTTCAACACCATCCTTAATTGATGAAATTTTCCTTTCAGTCAGTACTCTTCTTATGAGTCTAGGTGGAAAGGCCGCCACGACTCCTTGAAAATTAACCCGTCTGTGAAACTGTCAACAATAAGACGAACAGCGAACTTAACATGTCGAGGGTACGCGTTATATGGTGCAAGAGCTCTATAAGTTTGGCTGACTCAACCTTTATTTTGGAACCAAATTTCAGAAACACGAAATCGAACCATCATCTTGGAACGAAATTTCTAAAAAGCATGCTTTTGGAATAACTGTAGCATTCGGCATCAGTTCACAGATATGTTCCATCAGGAGCTGCAATTGATTCTTCTTCGTAAAGAAAGGGCGAGTTCAAGATATCAGACGGCTGCGCAGAATCTGCAGTCGTTGGGGGAGATGACTGTTCAAATATTCAGATTTGAAGACAGAATTGTACAAAGTTGCATTCAATTGTTCATTTCCTGCAGATTTCTTTTTCGTCAGCACATGCCTGTCTTCACATTTAAAAGTAATTTTTTTAATTTTAATTTTTACATTGTTCTACTTGGCAGCACTGTTCGTAGTGACAGCCACTGTGATTTAGTGTCAACCTTACCATTTATTTCATATTTTTGTATCCGTCCTGACGTGGTGGATATAAGCTTCGACTCCCACGCGGGGGTTTTATTCTTGACACATAAGCTTGTTGATCGCGCATCCACTCGG
Organism: Eristalis pertinax; assembly: GCA_907269125.1. Classification (NCBI taxonomy): domain Eukaryota; kingdom Metazoa; phylum Arthropoda; class Insecta; order Diptera; family Syrphidae; genus Eristalis; species Eristalis pertinax. Next base: position 26,651,369 of record OU026146.1, on the reverse strand, counting down.
AAGTGCACGATGAAATGCAGATTGGTTGCTTTGCAAGCTAGGCACAGTACCACCTCGGTCTGTAGCGCCAACTCGCAGGGAGTGTCTTGCCACAGACAGAGAATCATGTGTTACTCGTTAAGCGACTTTATCTAGTTAAATTAGAGGAATTGTGTGTTCACATTTAGCAAAACCTGCATAACCCTTGACAGAGACGTCCGAATGCCATTGTTTGTTGGTAGAACCGTTGCCAGCTATTTCTTCAAATATGAGAATAGGGCGCTATAAAGCAATAATGACCTTTTTCTTCATTGTTCGATTGAGTGGCTTTCATAACACAATGCCCGATGAAAGCAGTGAATTTACGGAGAGTCGCCATCTTCGACGAACCAGCATTCAACACATGCCGCTATAATGCCCCAACTACTGCAAAGAGTAGTTCATTTTTATGTTTAATTGAGCTGTAGTCGTTGATGGCTAGTATAAGCCGGGTCAGTCTAGCCTAATTCGAGGGATGCTGACTGCTTTATCGAAGCACTTATACCATCCATTGCCGTAAAAACATTGTCTTCAAATTCCAGTAGCGTTCATGATGACTTCTAGAGATTATGTGATCACGAACCTTATTTTTTCATTGTCAGAGGGTAAGAAGTTGGTGTTTCTAAGAGAAGCTAAACACGCATTTGGTGTAATCTTTCGCCTATGTCCTCATTCTTGGGGATAGATATAGGGAATGTAAACAAACGTGATGTTAAAATGCACATAAACTCGTTACAAATTTGTACACACATGTTTTCTGCACCCACAACCATTACCAATTAAGTCAGTGCTGCTTCCTTGCATTTCCCTTCCCGCATTTCCCCTTGCAACTACCTTTTAAGTACAAATGAACATCACCCCAATCTCAACTGAAGTCCAAACATAAAATTGTGATTTTTTCGATTCTGCCACCAATTGCTACACTGCATTGTTCATTGTACTGGCATCATCCCCTAAGTACCAGCCAAGAGATAGGGTACCACATGATCCACTTCACAGTTAGGCAGCATTTCGGTTTGTGTTTTTTGTAATAGTTTCTGTTGTTTGGCAGATTTTAAGATATTTCATATTAAGACACTCTTTTTGTTCGTCTGTTTTATTTCTCCATCCACACGCTGGAGGCTGAGCGCAGCAGCGTAGCAGAGGGTAGTAGTCTGAAAGTCTAGGACTGTCTGCAGCGGGCACATCTTATGTGTGTGGAGGCATGAATTAATTTATCTGAAACTAATATGATGTGAAGCAGATGACAAGTAGATTTGTTACTAGGTAAAGTGGATGAAGCGCAGACAAAAACGACGAAGAAAAAGCAACAAACAAAAAAAAACAGTAAAAAAATAAATAACGAAACTGGTAGCCCAGAGAAGCCGTACCCTAATTAGGTCTTATTTGTTGTTTTAAGCAAACTATGCATCACGCTCACTTCGAGAGTCTTTGGACACATTTACATACAACATGTGTGCAGACGTGTATCTTTTTTGGTTTCTTGCGAAATGTATCTCAATGATTATTTGTGTAATGTAGTGGAAAGTAATTTTGACGTCGATGACAGAAAATTTGAGATGACTTCATTGACAGTTTGTTGGTAAGATGATCCACATACTTGAAGAGTATTTCATTCTTCTGCTCCTTCTTATTCGTCTTCTTCTTGTTTTTGAAAGCGGATGACAGTCGGATGTTTTTTTGGTGGAACGATGAGAAGAGGAAGTACCGAGAGACCCATACTCGTACATGTGTAACACTTGAGAGGAGCGCGTAGAATTTGAAACCTAATGTTCTTCCGTAACTCAAGCCTTGAATTACCGTGATCTGAGATAAATTCCTTTCGAATCGGTAGAGAGGAATTCATTGACGGAAAATTTTGGTTCCAAATTCTTTGGCATTTCGCCAGGTTTCCGTGGAAGTGGCAACGCATTCCTATGTTTTGTTTACACCTTGACATCTATCATTGTGACAGGCATGATACTAGTTGAGTAAGTAAGTGGTGTTAAATGTCTCAGAATTAGTGGAAATCTCTTCCCGTAAAGTTTGACGGGTAAGGTGAGCACCCCATTCAATCTCAGAGAATTCTCTGAGGTGATCGTATCGCAAAGGTTTGTTTCAGCGGTGATTAGGGACCCAGGCATGGTATGATACGTCATACGACACTTCGATTTTTAATAAATATTAAATAATTAATTAACAACTGCATCTGATTGAAGTGGCTGCCGCGGCGTATTGGATTGGTACTGCGACTCCAACGCCGGGGTGCCAGGATCAACCCCGATTTACAAACTTTTCACTGACAATGCTCAAACAGTATTCCTGTCTCGAAAAAGCATCGCAAAGTTCACCATTCGGAGTCGGATTAGAACCGCGACCACTAGTGAGAGACTAAAACTAAACTAAACGAACAACGCGTGTAGTTGCTAGAGAAGCTAGCCCTAGGTCCACCTGTCGGGACTGTCGCAATATCCATATTATTATTATCTGATTGAGTGTGCCACAAGTTAATTTAATGTTAAAATCACTTTCAAAAAAAGGTATTTCTGCCTCCTATCAGGTCTTGGGCGTAAATTCAGTTGCTCCTGATCTGCAGAACCTATACCGCTCTTTACTGAATTCCTTAGAAGACAAATCATATTAAGGTTTAATTCAATGTTTTTTGATTCAGATCAAATTTCATCAAATTATGAGATCCCATCATCATCATCTTCTGACCCGCATGATCCACTACAGGGGTAGCGGAGGTAATGCACGCACGAGAGATCTCCAGGCCACTCGATCCGCCATCGACTCTAATTTATCAGGAGTTATACCCAAGCGCAATCAGGCGAGTTTTTGGACTTGGTCCAACCAAGCTGTCGCCTGCCTGATGGAATCGCATTCAAGGCACACTTCGAAAATCGTGATAATGAGGACATTCGTGCCACGTGACCAAACCAACGAAGTAAAGTCCTTTCCGTTCGAACAAGCTGATGCTCTACATTGAGTTCCTTGCGTACTGCCGTGTTTCTCACCCTATCCTGCCGAATAACTCCCAAAACAGCACGAATAAATCTCATTTCGGCAGCTTGCATTCGCGATATTATTCTTTTCGTCATTACCCAAATTTCATGAGCATAGGTGAGAGTTGGAACAAATATTAACTTGACTTGGACACCAAGTTCGGTGTTCCTGATTACAGATCTTCCAAGCCAAGTTTCAAAATTGCCAGCTTAGCCAATCCCACAGGAAAGTTGAGCATTACTCCTCAAATCACTCGTGAAAAAGACCCCGAGATACTTGAACCTCTGCACCTAATTCAATGGGATTCCACTAACTTATAGATTGGACTGGATATGACCATAACATTTGATTGGTCCACGTTAACCTTCATCGCAGCATCAGCATATATGACCACAAACATATCGTGTGCGCTCTGGATTTTCGTCTGGGAGGATGTGAGCAAAACTAAACTCTCCCAATGTGAAAAATTCCACGCCTCGGCTGCGCTGCAACATCCAGTCCATATACACAATGAGAAGGAGAGGTGACCAGACGCACCCTTGGCAAAGTCCAACGCCTACGGTGATAGGTGTTGAATTAGCGCCTGTATCCCGAACACTGCTGCTACAGTTTGTATATAGTGACTGAGAGAGATTACCATCAATCCCATACTCCTGCAGAACACTCCAGAGTATACCTTTGAGGAACGCGATTGTATGCCTTTTCCAAATCTACAAAACAACTGTAGATCGGTTTGGCATATTCCCAAGCCTTCTCGAGTACCGTTCTTAGAATCAAAAGCTGGTCGGTTGTACTTCTGCCGGGACGAGAGCCGCACTGTTCATCCCCCATCCTGGACTCGACCATAGCTCTAGAACGCGCCTCCGCCACCTTAGCGTAGACTTTCCCGGGGAGACAGCGCTTATAGCTGGATCTATCTATCTCTTTTGTCCTACTTTTTGAAAAGAGGGGACAATCACCCCAGTTTGCCTGTCGCCAGGTGCCCCACCGGGTTCCCAGAGAGAACCATAAAACTCACTCTTTACCCACGGCCTTAAGTATTTTTGACCTTGTTTCATCCACACCGGCGGATTTGCCAAATTCAATCGCCAAAATGTCCTCCTTTGGACAATTCTCCGCCCACTCAAGACTACGGGTCCGCCACCCTCAGTGCCCTGTTCGGGAATAAGCAGCTCCGAAAAGTGCTCGCTCCATCTGAGCAAAATGTCTACCTCATTGGAGAGCACACAATCCTTGGATTTCACTCCTTCGATGATGTTGAATTTCCTTCCTCTGAGTCGGCGAGTGGTTTGCCGGAACTACTTTCAGGACTGCGACCTCATAAAAATGATAATTTCATCAGCAAAATCTACGATCGCTTCAAAATCAAATTCATTGAAAGCAACTATAATTTTCCTCTGAAATGTCAAAATAATAACATTTATTACTCAAAAGTTGTCACCAGCCCAACCAAAATAACCAACACCGACCGCATCGAAAACAAGATCCATGACCTAGCAAATCTTATTCAAATTGTTTCTAAAATCACTCACCTTTTCGATATTTCAACCAACTGCAGCAGAATGATATACTTAGTCGTTTTCAAAAGAAATGCTGTGAAATGCCTGGGAAATCTTTAGTCGATTAAATATTTCACATCATCAGATTTAACCCCAAGGAGCAAAGTCTTTGCATCGCAAGTACAATGGTAATTGTTATGCAAATAATTCATTTTTTGATTCCGAAAGCAAATTCGATGCAGACACAAGATAATATTCGAGAGGTGCCGCCGTCTTGTTGAAACCACATCCACTTGTATATCTTCGATTTTAAGCCAAAAAATGGGTTAACTTTGGCCTAGAGTGGTCAGAATTGACACCATCCTCCCTTTTGAAAGATGTGTGCATCAATGACCAAGAAATGCTCAAAAAGCTAGGAGAAATAAGTGAAGTCAAACAAACATCATATAAAATTTTAAAGCACTTGTCATCGTTATTCTTTAACAGTGTCTTAATTCTGTTATACATGATACTTCTATTATGTACCGGCAGCTTTGGTTATAAGAACAAAGGGCCACGACGCATCGCGACGGCTGCGTTTTCTTCATTTTGCACCAAGCCAGAGGTCTTTTTGGTGGCTTAGGATCTAAAAGAGTGTACTCCGCTTGATTTGTTTCCACTGTGCTACGACATGCATACACCCTGAAGCCATGGTGACGACAGACCTCACGACGAAATTCACGAACTTCCATAGTATTTTTTAATAATTTGCACACGTGAAACGGTGCGTAATGAAATGGCAGACCGTCCTGAATATTTTGACAACTGATGCTATTGGTGACTTTGCATTGGAAAAACGCCCTTTATTGTATGAATTATTTTTTTTCGATGTTTTTACTTAGATTACTGTTAAAGAGTGACGATAAAAGAGCTACGGAACGAGATATAAAGTTTTTTAAACATCACTTTGCTTATCTTTTTTTAGTCGTTTCTCTAAACAAAAAATTACCTTTGTCCGATTATTCGTTGGAACCACCAGATGTTCATACAAATCTCTACAAAGACTCACAGCACCGGGTCTGGAACTAAGGGCATGCCTTATTTTCATCAAGAAGTCGTCACAATGCTTGATTTTACACCGTGAATCAACTAAAGAATTGTCTTAGGTTCAATAGAAAGTGGCCACGTGTAAACTGCCTGAAATCCCATTGATCTGAGTCAATTTTGATAAGACTTTATCCACATTTTCGACATTTCCACCAAGCTGACTGGAATTTTTTCAATTGAAAATGTTGGCTATACTTACTAATTCCGCACTTTTTTGTGAAATAAGCCCCGTAAATCTACCGAAGTTCATTCAAAACAATAACGTCGCCCCAGTAGCTACATACATCATAGTATCGATGTTATCAGATTTAGTCATACGGAAACAAGCTTCGTATACCTTATCCACACATCTCATCAGTGTAAGTGATGTTTTCAATGACTTCCTACACAATGATTTAGTCACAAATCCCATTTCTATTTGCGATGGTTTTTGATACGCTAAACCATTGTAAATAAGCAACTAAAAACCTGAAATACTCGCGAATGGAGGAACAAAAAAAAGCTTTAGGCGCATACCATCGCAATCCGTCATCAGCATTCCCTTGAATCTCCATCATATTCAAAAGAAAAAAAAAAAACCACAAAGTCAACAGATTCCCTCGAGAAATTGCAAATTTTATCAATGTCCAGCAGCCGGCTAAGTCTATGACTGCGTCTGCGATAAGCAGACCGGATTTTTGGCCACCAAATGACCCTGACCATTGAATGCCACCACGCATTAGCATAAACACTCACGAGCGTATGTAAATTTCGCCAGAATGAATCTGCGAATCCGTCGCTGTTTGGTTGCCGACCGAGAGGTCAAGAGTCGTCGTAAAGTTCCGAGCTCACACAGTGACACACCCTCAAGGGGAAAAGCATGTCAAATTAAACTCAACTCAGAACTGACCTAAAGTAATGTCCCGCCAAAGTGATGGGGTGGAAGAAAAAGAGAAGAATCTCAATTGAAATAACGATGACATCATCGGTCACACATTAACGGTTCAATCAAATCCCTAAGCATTTCAGATAAGTTGATGCTAATTAAAATTTATAGTGACATACGACACAGACGTCGCGGTTGCTTTTAGTAAGCGATTTCTTTTTTTCACAATTTGTGATGGGTATCTTTTTTATTTTGATTTTTTTTTCTGGGTAGCGTGATCAATATATGAATATTTATACGAATAATTATTGAATTCCCAAGCAGAAAAGCCTAGAAGAAGGTGAAAGAATTCCTATCGAATGGCGGAACAGTTGTGTGCAAAATGATTGCGTCCTGAAGGATGTTGTAAGTAAGATATGGGTTGACAGAATAGTATTGGTATTTCAATGGGGCCCTCTAAGGACTGAATGAAATTTGTGGATCGACTAAGATATCGCCTGTGTTCTGCAGTCCTGACTAAGAATCAAGGACTGCTGATTGTGATATTTTCCAAAATTCTTCATTTTTTTAATGCTGCAGTGTATATGTTTGACATACGTATATAATGTATACGCCGTGGTGCACCCTAATTTTGGTTTTTATTTTATAATTTTTGTTTGATTATATATATGTATTAATACTAACTTGAAACCTACGGAAGTTGGCCACTATGGCCAACTATCGCATCTTTAGGACAACCAGCAGCGACGGGGACCAGTATTGGTGTAAAAGTGTCGCTCAGTGGTGTCACTCTCATTCATCGCTCGCAGGGATTGCTCTACTGATCCGGAAGAAGTCCTCGTGGCTGCGAGCTACATCCCGTTTATATTGCAGTCGCCTGTCCACTGTTCGTACATCCTTGGGGATACGTTTTTAGGCCACACTCTGTCATGGTACGCAATATTGAGTTAGTAACCCTCAAAGACCAGGTTGTTGATAGACGTCAAAGCTCGTGCAATGTGCCTTCTGATCAGCTAATACATTTTTCTACACATTATTGTACAGGATCTAGTTAAGATAGGGCTTCTTATACTCGGAGGGCTTCAAAGTCAATAGTCTTCTATCTTAACACAACGAATCCCCATCCCAGTGTGGGAAACTAATTGTAACAGTTATAATACAAATGGCGCATTCTTTTTTTTTCTTAATTCCCTGTCCCTATCCAGTCTATTTCCGCGAGAACACATATGGATTCGCGAGAACCGCGAGGATACCGCGAGAACACATATGGCTTCTAACAGACTTCAAACTGACTTCATTCCACCTGAACTAGATTTTTCAAAATATGTCGACGTGCTCCTCCCTGCTAGAGCAAACTGGGATAGTTAGCGAATAGGCCTAATCCTGAAATCCAGACGGTTTAAAGATGAATTGCGGAGACGGCGCGGGTATTTAGTATTTACTCATCATTTCTGCAGCCTCAAGCTCTCAAGCACCATCCAAGCGGAAATCCTCGACATAACGGAGGCATGTCTTCAACTTCAATCTTATCCGAACACGACCCCAATGCAATGAATGGCTATCTTCATTGAAAGCGAATCTGTCATCAAGGCACTTTCATAGACCTTCATAACTTCAAAACCATGTCCAGGAATGCCGCAATGAGCTTGGTGCCGGCTCGGAAATGTTCAAAACAACCATTCCAGGGCACAGGTACGTCTTCGGTAACGAGACATCCGACGAACTGGCCAAACAAGGAGATGCTCTTCATAGCTCGTTTGGTATGGAGGTACACATTCCACTTGGGCTAGTGAAAGCACGAATTATCAGATCACATTTCTTGAGAATAGCAAACCTTAGATGGTCTCAGTTAATTAACTGTGCAATATCTCTGCAGTCTCAAGACATGACCAGAGTACAACATATCACGAACCAACTATCTTCTAAAGAGTACCTGAGCTGAAATTGCGCTAAAATTACAGCGATAAGTACGAGGCACTAGCCGATAGGGGATCTTGCAGTTAGACTAGGAATTCCTTATAGCCCACAATGCCGTAGATGTAATAACACAGCAGAACCATAATCCATGACTCTCTGCCTGTGCTCTCTTGTCCATTGCTTGCCCGAGCAAGGCAACAGGCTCTAGGCAAACCCTTTCTTGAAACTCTCGACGAGATATCCGGAATGAACATCAAAGAACACAATAGTTCTAAATGCACATCAATATTCAACATTCAGAGATGTGGTTTCAAAACAGCACTCAGTGCTAACTGGGTCCTCAAAGAACCCCCATTTCGGCGGACAAAATGACAATTAGGCCTTTAAGAGACTAATTTGAACATTTCCTGTCGAACACGTCATTCAAATTCAATGATGGAGCTGTGGATTGTGTGACAGAAAGGGTGACATCCTCTGAATCATACGATGTCACTAAATGAGCCTAGAAATCATTTCCTCGATTTATCAAGTGAATGCTATATGATCCATCTTAATCCAGGCTTACAAAATCAGCGGCGTCGCTTTTCTATATTGTTTGTTTGTTGAGGAGGACTCTGCTCACGTACCTGTCTCAGAATTTGCCACGCAATTTATTGCTTTGTAAAGCGGATTAAAGTTGAGTTAAATTTCCTTGCCAGTCATCATTTACTCGTCTTCAATAAAATACCACCCTTGGCATAAATAAACACACAAATTTGTTATTAATTTCGAAAGGCTATTCATAAATCTGGCATAAATAATTTTTTTCTTATCATAACGGTACTTCCGGATTTCGGAAGAATGGCATTCTCCTAAAGCAGTCGTTTAGTTGATGCACACTTAATGTAGAATAAATGACGGTACACATTGAAAAGACAAACGAAAAAAAAAAAACAATAAATAAAATCCATATTTTATCCCTTCAAGGGTTTCTTCGCGGAAGGTTCGTCTGGCATCGGAACCCAGTCACAACACTGCAAAGGATTTTTTTCAAAATTCTGAAGAGAGTTGAATGCGAATGTTTCTCATTCGTAGTCCAACGGAAGAGCTACTGAATCACCAGGCAAATGTCGCACTTTGATTGAAACTGCCTTTCTGTGGATGTCCCTACAAAACGGGTTGAAAATGTGCATCAACCAGCAACCATGAGCAACCTTAACCCTGCTGTATTGAGTTGTTCCTTAGGTTCGGTGTCGATATTTCAATCCGGGTTATCCAACTTCAATTTACCATTGAAGCGTAGACATCCAGCGAGACTCATGACATCTTACATTTCACGCAGTTCGTAGATGAATTCCCTGCCCCCAAGGTGCACCACAGATTATCCCACAGACCCGGTGTCAAAGATATTTCGGAATGAAGCCCGAAACCGACTCCGCGACCAATCTGAGATATTCACCCAGTCTGCAGGACCTAGAGACCGTATGTGTTGAGTCTGTAGCAGTCGTCAGACCAATCCTAACATACTGTATCCTCGTATGGTGGCTATCACTGACAATCGAAGAAAAACTGAAAAAGATAAGCAGAATCCAAAGATCTGCGTGTGTATCTCCATCACGGGAGCATATCGTTCCACACATTCAGCTGCTATGGAACAAATCTGCAGCTGGTTCACATGGACATATAGAAAGCTTCTAAGGCAACGATTAGATTGAGATAGTTTAACCACTGGAACAGAACATATAGCACAGGTTACATGGAAACAATCAAGAATGCGGCAATTCCAAAGCATACAGACTATCTTGCACCCTGTTTAGACTTCGAATTTGGAGACTGGAACTTTGTAACCTTGGGGAAAGGAGGAAAAAAGGACCTAATGCTTTTTATGCCTGCAAAGAGACCTTCGCCAAACGATGGGACATCATTCATTGGATGTACACAGTAATCATCAGAACCATTATAACCTATGCGGCCCTAGTCTGGTAGACTGCTAGCAACACAAAAAGCTACATGCAAAGGTTAGCCGCAGTTTGTACAATGGGAGCTATAAGAAGCACGCCGCAAACAGGGTTGGACATGATACTTCATCTCCTTCCTGTGGACTTATTCATAAAAGGCTGCGCCTCAAAAAGCGTTCTTAAGAGAGTCCTACTTGTGGAAACAAGCCAACTATGGACATGCGGCTATAATCAGAATAATAGATGACCTGCGAAAAAGAAACATGGTTCCAGTAGCCTCACAGCTACAACCGACTATATATTTATCTCCATACACTGACTTCTCTCTCAAATTACCTATCCTATTCCCGGACAGAGATGAGTCGCTATCGAACGCCGTTGTCAGCCGGATCGGAAATGGAAAATAGACACTGATACTGGGACCGGATACTACTCGGACACTTTTCACAAACAGGAATCTTTTGGACTCCCTGATATGTGCAGCGTTTTCCAGGCAGATATCCTGACAATAGAGAAAGCAGTCAAACATCTACAAGAAACAGAAATCCCACCATCGGATGTCACCACCTTTGTACACAGCCAGACTGCACTGAAGTCAATAGAATCCTGCACAACGAAATAAAAGGCTGTCATGAAATGTCGCGACTCACTGAGGTCCTTTAGTCACCACAAGGTCTAACTCTGTTGTGTCCCGGGCCACAGCTAAATAACGAAAAATCGGACGAATTGGCCAGACAAGGGTCTGAAATGGACATTAGCTAAGGAGACACATCACTACAACTACCGATCAGTGCATTATTCCGAATCATATACGACACAATAATTAAAGAAGGCAACTCGTTCTGGCTTGCAAAGGAACGACTGTCATACGACAAACGTGGCCAGAACTGAATTACGGCAAAACAAAGATGCTTCTGGCGTTATCAGTGTGATCACAGGACACTGTCCGATCGGTACAATGCTTCGACAATGAAACCAGGAGTCCAACGATCTCTGCCGGAGCTGCGGCGACTAGGAAGAAACTTAATCCAAAAGGGACAAGTACTTTCCTAAGGCTTAACACGAATATAGTCAGTGAGATCGTAGAGATCATTACAGGTCGAAGAAGTAGAAGCCACCTCGACACCTATCCAGCCCTGGCAAGAACACGGAAAAGCACTGTTCATTCAGCTAGAAGTAATGTCAAACATCAAAATTCAGAGCATAGCGAAATTCTGCAAGACAATAAACTGGTTATAACCCAACAATGAAGTGGACAATCTCTGAAGAGAACACTTAGATACCAGCAGGTACTTCTTAGGTGTCAATTAGTTCCACTGGCTAACGACGAAACGGTGTATCAATCACCGGTTAGTGACAATGGATCCAAACAGGATTTCAGCTGCGACAATCACATGTACCTAACCTAATCTATAGGTGTCCCACGCCCCACGCCCCACGCCCCATGAAATGTTTAAAGGCTTCTTCATCCGCAGTCGATGTTGTCGATGTCGTGCGCAAAGCCATCTTTCCTTACACGCACTAATAGAAGTAACCTTCCCACTCGTGATACCCGTATCATTCAATCATCAGCTGGCGATGGCTAACGTGACAATGATGACTCAAAATACGTATCTACAAACATTATCCAGACGCATATAATTTGTTTTTCGTAGAAATACACTACGTACTCATGCGGCCGATGATTCTGTTGATGTCTTATTTAAAAGAGCGGACAAATGGCTGGCAAATGAGTGTAAACAAAGCTAGTCGCAATTTGATGACTCTGTCTGGCTAAACGAAAACAATCTACTGATATGATTCTTGGGAATTTTGCAAATTTTCCGTAGATAAGCCTGTTCATTGATGCGTTCTCACATTTAACAAGAACTCACAATTCATGCGTAAATGTGACAGATGAACAAAATTTGGTGGTGACCACAGACCGTCCGGACTTTCGATGCTGCTCACATAGTCATGAATTGCCTGATTTGGAAAGTATCCCAAGGCCGATTTTTTCGCATCACAACGTCTCTTGTAGGTCATTACCAAAGCCTTGGAAGTGTACAGAGCTTTAAGACTTATTAAGTAGGTTACAATTATGGTAGTACTAGAGATAGAGATTGCCCACTTCAAGTTCTCTTGCCCTTTTAACTCTTTTTACAAGGTTTTGTATATCGTTCTCACGGACCAAACTGACAAATCGAAGAAAGTGATTCGCATGACATCGTGGATAACTTTCAACAAGTCGCTAAAATTCTTCAATGTACAAGGGGGTCAATCAGCTGTGTCCCTATAGTACTCGACGTCTGGTTTCAACCTTAGCTTTAGATGCCTTACATTCTTGGCGATTTTGCACTCGCAGCTTTCATTTATCACATCAAGTTGTCTTGTACCCAATTGAACTTTACACCGGCTAACCTTTTACGAGTATTCTTAAGGCAGATGAAGCGACATGGGTGTTGGTCCTCTTGATGTGTACATTTTGTCTATGGATCTTTGTCTTCTCTGCATGGAGTTAAGTCTTGTAGTCTATGTAGTTGCTTTCCTCGCCGACAGGACTAAGTATCCGTGTAGCCATTTCTTTCAAAGGAACCAAGAAACCCCCGTATGGACTTAGAAACACTGTTCATCGAAGGTGTTTGAACGGAGTCAAGAAGAATCATCGATTACCAGGCGGGTTAGACAGTTTCCACGCCTGCTGAACCCATTTAGATCCCCAAGATATCCTAGAATAACTTCCGTACTAGGATAATGCACGGGTAATCATTGTACGGGAGATACTGTGGGAATGCTTGACAATTACGCAGTGTCCTGTTATGATCCCGATGATTGTCCTGAGTGCTGTCCTACTTAGTATAAGCAGTGCATAAAGTGAGCGTCTAAGTTTGAGTGGCGTTGGTTATTCATAGGAACTATCTGATAAAACATCCCTATGATTATTCTAAGCAAGTTTATTTGATCAATTTTATATTGGTACATAAGCGCCAATGATTACAAAACCTTTTGCAATTTGGTCATGACAACTTTTTAAAAACAAGTCTTCAGCTCCTAACCTAAAATGTTGTGGATGCATTGCTCTTGATCCCGCGACCGCCCATATATTAACGTGCAACAAATTCAAAAAAAATTCCTTCTTAGATCGTTGATAAGTTTCTTAAGTGATCAACTCCACGTGACACCACCCAACTAACCAAAGAAACGAAGAAAAAAAAGCACAATTGTTTACCTGCTTCGCCATTCCCAATGAGAATAATCCCAATTCCATAGCCTAATTGGATCTTCAGAAAGGCGTGTCCAACTGCCCAAGAACCTATGGCAAAACTTAATAGCCATCCCACATCTCGCAGTCCAACAAGTCAACTCAAAAGAAAAAAAAATGACGCCACACCACCAGCATCAGCACCAGCACCAGTACAATACAAAACATTCGACTTTAAGTGGCTCCTTTCCGTCTATATCGACCCGCAGAGGCTTAATTACCCATGTCCGTCTCAACCATTCATTCCAAGCTTTCAGATAAAGTAATCATCAACAGCAACAACAAACAACAACAAGAACAACAGCATCGGCATCAGCACCAGCACCAGCAACAGCAACAAGAAAGAAAACTGAAAAATAATCCAACATCATCGGTGGGAGTGGTGGCAATCTTCAAAGCAAGCGCGCACACCGCTAAGTGACCCAGCCAACGACTAATATCTCCACTTTTCGCGTAAAATGACACAAAATCAATTAAGACCCAAAACGAACCAAATTCCCATTCATTCACATCCCATCACGATAACCTTTTCAATAATCGACGATAAAAATTACAAATATGCATGCAATCAAAATAAAAAGTATCTAAAACAACTTTTACTAACGGAACAGCAGAGATGACCAGACCATGTCATTCTCTCATTGCGAATACCACCGACCAACAGATTCATACGAAAAGCAGATACAAAATAGGGATGCCATATCCAGCAGATAGCCCGATTTACCATGCGAGAACCCTCACAAACTATGATGGTTAATATATTGCACGAGATATCTTTTAGGAAACACATCTCAATGGAATGTGTTTACTTGTTGCTCATGCACACAAAACTCAACAAGAAGAAGACGACAACGCAAACGACAACAACGACGGCAACGACGACAAGAAGAAAGGGAACAACAACAAGACAACCAACAAAAGCAACGTGAATACGAAAAAAAAAATAAAAAAAAAAACACAAAAAGTTTTGTATCTTATGGGTTTCAATTCAACTGAGATCACAATAATGTGTATCTTCCCTTGTATAAGTGAGTGTTAAGTGTGCGCACTCTCTCGCTCTCTCACCGCACACGGTCGCTCACTCATATACTCAAATCGAGGAGAGAGAAAAAACACACAGAAAAAAAAACACCACACACTGGTACACAATTTTAAAGAGGGACAAGAAAAAAAAGAAAACACAAACACTCGAACAACAAATCCTCCCATACACTAAACATTGATCATCTCTCGTACACGCACACTGACGCCGCACCAGCGTATGCCAGCACAAACACTCAACAAATAGTGTAGCAGGAGTCACGGAACTCCAACGATGAAGCAGCAGCAGCAGCAGCTACAGCAGCAGCAGCAACTAAACAACGTGAACAAGTGATCATCCAGCAGCAGTAGCTGCGTACACTGGCTGCTGGTGTAGTGTATACACTCTTGGGATTATTGAATCAGGTAGACAGATAGGCGTTAGTCGTTCTACAGCCCTGATCGAGTTTAAATCTATTCCGTTGAGATCTCCTCGCTAAACTTCTTCATTTTTTTTGTATCTTTCGTTTCAATATATAATTTTTTTTTTTCAAATTTCTTGTTATTTTATGTATACTTTATTAATTTATTAAATCAACTCAACAACAAGATTAAAAACAGGAAAAAATGTAAAGAAGCCTTTTTTTTCAAAAAGCAAACAAAAATATGATAAATATTATGTCCGTCTTTGAGATACAGACTAGCGAAAATTATATAGTTACTAATGTTAATCAATTAATTAGTGTGTCATAAAAAAATTAAAAAAAAAAAAAAAGAAAAAAAATTGCGCAAGGAAATCTGTGCGCTGTGTGCTGTGCCTCACAAGAGAGAAAACAAGTCGTCGTCGTCGTCGTCGTCGCTGTCGTCGTTGTTGTTGTCGTCGTCGTTGTCGCTGTCGTTGTCGTGCAAATGAAAGCAAATATTTTATTTAATTTAACTTTTTTGTTTTAAATACCGTGCGACCGATACCGTGAATCGAATTCAATCTTCAACAATTGGATTACTTACATACTATACCACTATCGATTCTCGTATGTACAATCTTGTGCTCTGCTCTGATCTATGTGATCTGTGCTGTGCTTCTACTGTGATCATCGTTTCTGTTTTTTTCTTCGTCTTCTGTCTTATTTATTTTTCTTCTTGTTCCGCATTTCAAAATGATGTTTATGATCATTCCATATAAGATGCAATTGAAGATCATTACAATAAAGTGTATGAGAAATTTTTAAAAAATTAATAACACATCGATTCGATTAAAAGTGAAAATCTTATAAAATTGTTGTCCGTATCACCTCGTATGCCACCACGAATGCAGCACAAAACCGAGGAAGAAGAAGCAGAAAAAGTTTAAGCACACAAAATAATTAAATAACACCAATTCAACCAACAAGTGTATAATCTCACATGAAAGTAAATAAATGTTTTTTTTTTACTCTCTTAACAATTCATTATATTTTTTTTTCGCTCGCTCACTTGTCTCTTCTGTTCTTTTTGCATAATAAGAAAAGTGTCTCCAATTAAAAGAAGAAGAAAAGAAGAAAAAATATATAAAAAAGTAGAAAAAAAAAGAGTTGAGTGTGTGTTAAGAAGAAGGAAATCAAAACAGCAACAACAAGTTAACCAAAGTGAAATTTAAATACCTGTCCCTTGATATACAACAAACCAAATCAAATAAACAAGAAATCAATTTCATATCACCTTTACATTTGTAGATTGTATATATATTGTGTTGTTCTTTTTTTTTTGTATTATTTCAAATGCCGTTGTATTGTATATTTGAACTGTCAATATAATTGTGTTTTTTTTATTTTGTTGTCATCATATAATTTAATGCACCTGCTGCTGTTGTTACTCTGGTTGCTGCATTGTTGCAGAGTTACATCCATCAAAGTGAAAAGAAAATACTACTGCAAACGTTGCGAACACATCACAAACCAGCATTACCACAGTGCATCGGCAAACGTAACTAAAACTGACATGATTGTGACAGTAATTAGTGATCATAATTATTTCATAGATGCTGTTTGGCATTTTTGTGACAATTGTAATAGCACAACGGAGAAAAAAAGTTTTTAAAAACTACATATTTTTTATCTATCACTATCGACGGAAAAAACCGAAAGAAATTGACTAAAAAAAAAAACAACGCAAAATCAACCGAAAACAATAAGAAAATACAGCAAAACAAGTTACTGTATTTTATCTTTTGTTGTTGTACCAGTTTTTTTTTCTTCAAATAATTTAATTTAACTTCAGTTTGTTCTAATTTATTCAATAAAATAAAACAAAAAAAAAGAGCCTCTTATCAACGAAAATAAGAAATCAAGAAGCGGAGAGAAGAAGAAAATACCCAACAAGAACAAGAAGTGTAAAACGAATCAATCAGTTGAATAGTTGCTTTTAAAAAGAAATAATATATCTATATATACGTATATTTAATTCTACATTTATTTACACACGCGCACGCGGAAAAACAAGAAATCATAAGACTGAGGTAAATTTTTAATTCTTTTGCATACATGCAGTATATCTTATCATTCCTTTAATTTGGCATCTCTCTCTCTCTATTTCATTCTCTCCCTCTCTCAATCGGTCGTCTTGTAAACAATTTTCCAGTAGATGCAGCAGAAATCTAGATGCAAAATTCTATGAGTGTGTGAGATGAAGCCTTAGACTGGTTTCAACTAGAATCTCTCTTTTCTTTACTCTCCTTCTTATTGTTTACTTGGCTTGGCTTTGTTAAAGATTGACTATTTTGAGGGAAAAATAATAGTACAATAATAATAATAATAATAATAAAGCAACAGCTCCTGCCCACATTAGTAGAAAACACAAATATAATTTGTTTTTTTTTTGTTTTACTTCACCGACTCTGACTGTCCCACTTCATTAGGTATTCGAAGTCGAGGAGAGCCTTGAGAAAAGCCTTCACAAGTAGTCGGTTTTACTATATTTCTTCTCAAATAATATCCGGTGAAAATAATTCCATAAGAAATCTGTTGAATAATTAAGTCAAACATATATTCACTTTTTTTTTTGTTTTTTGATTTTTAATTATTCTCAGTAGATTTTTTTTGTTGTTGCTGTAGTGATGATGTGTGCAGAGCTTGACCCACGTGCGTTGAGGGGGCCAACGGCAAGTCTCACTTATTGGATTAATTAAAAGAGTACATAGTTGTGTGTGACTCAATGGTGTGGCCGTTGAATTGAGATGAGAACTCCCCTTGGAGACAGCGTTTGAAGAATGTTGCCTCAATGTCTGGCTGAAGTCATGGTTACGAATTTCTTATACATAAGTGACGTGTTGGAATATGAATGACTAGACATAGTTTATTCCGTCGGCAGACCAATAGGAACGTGGTGGAAATTGTTTTGGAGGAGCTTTTGATACATTTTTGTATTTGTGTTCAATCATGTCCCTCTTTCACGCAACCGTCTCCCAATTGTGACAGAAGTAGATCCATCCGTTTTATTTAGTCCTCCTCCGCTTGAGTAACGATTTTAGTTTAATTTCAGGATCAGTTTTCCAGGTTTCTAACCGTAAAAAAAGTCTTCCATGGCATTGGGTCATAGTCAAATCGATATAACATTTTTGTCCACCAATGTATCATGAAATGCAGACTGAAACGTACGGTCGTGAAAATTTGTCCGTGTAAAGTCCGTTTAATCTGTCTACATAGAGGTGCGCCATTCTAGTCAAACAGTGGCTAAATCGGCATGCGTAAAGACCTTCAATTGCTCCCAATAAGATCATATAATCTCTTATGCCTGATAACCAGATCTTTAAGGATTTTCCTTCTCTTTCCTTGACCGAATCAGTGATCATTAATGGTTTAGGAGGGATGTTTCTTCTCCAGTGGAGTTCAATGTGATACATTATTCAACAAGCCTGTAAACCGTCTGCGGCTTATGGTCTTATGGTCAAATGGCTTTTGTCTGAAGGCTTCTCTCTCTTATTAGGTTGCGAATGTATGCCTTTCTATCACATTGGTTTTCTTAAGGTGGAATTGTATTTTTCCGCGTGTCATCACCTCCGATGCGATCAGGCCCTCTTCAAGATTCTCAATCCGTACCCAATCCTCCCTCGGGCTTCTTCTATCTAGCCAAAAGTGGTGCCCTGGCCAACTTATAGAAATGAATTCCAACTTGGTTCAGATTCCAACGACTCTGAATCATTAGAACCGATCTCGTTGCCAGCCCAGGAATGTCATCCGATTTGCCAAATGCCATTTCCATCTCTTCAGGTTTTTCAATCCTACGAAATAAAAAAACTATAACTCATTCTAGGTCGTGCCCTATTCTATGGATGATATTCGGTACAGCCACCTCATACTGGGCATATAAAATGCCAACTTAGTCCCTCATTGCCCAAAATTCAACGAAACTTATACGGTCACTAGATACTTGCCGTCAACTTTGTGAATTCTCCTTTTTCTAGTATCGAATAGCCTCTATATACGAGTACACGTATCTACTTCAAAACTTGGGGCTACTATCTTATTGTACCTGGTTATAGTTCAGCATGGTGGGCGGCCTGGCGTGGTGTACCTGTACGTCGATTCGCAGTCTAAGTTCAATTCCCGAGATGAACAACAGTTATTACAGTTATTTACCGTTTCACCACTCTCAAATTACTGGCAATGGCTGTCAAGAAAATTCAGCAACTTGGTTAACTTGGTGTCGTAGAAGCTAGACGCAGTCCATATTTGACTGTTCGTTCGGCATATTTGGGGGTCCATTTTTGAGAAACTGTTACTTCGTCACGTATTGCTCTTCAGTTTGAGATGAAGGTAGTCCTCTCCTCGACCAACAAACTTCTTCTAGGGCTGATTCCCGCAGGCGTGAGTTTTGGTGTGCACGGTACACGAGAATGAGTGCACTTCGACTGGGAGACAAGTACGTTCACGACGAAAAACTTATATTTACAGAATCCGGCCCCATCTGGTATGATGTCTTGAAAGCTGTCAGCATTTTCACACACCAAGTTGGTTGTGACTCTTCTCCATTTGCGTCTGGTAACCAGCTTAAATACAATTTTCCTCAACTGCTGTGTTTGACTGGATCTGAGTGGAAGTCATTACGGCTTATAAAAGTTGGGCGTTTCGCCGTCGGATTTACAATAAAATCATAATTGCGGTTGTTCGAGCTCATGGTGAGCCATTACCTAGTGCCAACAGCTACCGCTCGTGTTATGAGTTACAATCCTAAGCCGACTCTAAACCACGATGTCTGAGAAATCAGGAAGGTAGGTTAGGTTAGGTAAGTGGGCTGCCAGCGAAATCGCCAGCACATTTAGACCATGTTGGTTCATTGTGATATCAATAGTCAGACTACTACCACTGATCGACAACTCCAGTGATAGCGCCGTTTATTTGACCCAAACGGCAAATGGTGACTGGACCAGATTTGAAAACCGGATAAGAGCGTATTAACTTTGCCATCACTGGCATTCGAACCGGGTACCCCTCTAACCAGGGGCAGACACCCAGCCAACCTGATAATTGAATTTTTTCAAACAGTTTTCTACAGTCCGTCACAAAGTCACCCTTGCGAAATCCAGTCCTTCCAGATCGTCAGAAAACATTCTGAGTCCACATGATTGAGCCGATGTCATTGAAATGATCTATTTTCAGCAAACACATAGAATCCTCAAAAGAATGAGACAAATTTAACGAATAATAGAGTTGAGGTCCTTTCTACGCTCTGGCCACATGCTGCGTGGTAAAAGGCAAACTGAGGTTTTCAGCTGCCACAGCTGAGGAGCAGCATCCATTTGTCCTCACGCCTCATTAGTGTGTGCCTCAACAGTTTCTGCTGTCAACGAATGCCTAACATGCACAAAAGAAGAACAACGTTGTGAACATATGACCATACTTTGACTCTTAGCGGCTTATGAGAGTTTTGAAAGATGCCTTCATCGCCGGTCGACAAGGAAGGAATTTTCATTTTCATTTTCATTTAATGTGAATGTTTTGTAGCTAAGCTTACAACCCTCTGTAATGACTTTAATTGACCACACAATAATTGTGCAAATTAACTCACATCTTTACATGATCTTTTTTATTGTTAAACGATAAATTCTCATCGTAATGATGAATGTTAATAACTCCACGTGCGGTGACAGCGTAATTATGCATGCAAAATGCAGTCACATCGTACCTTTTGTGGGTGCAGCATTGCCTTATTCAGATTGTGGCAATTTCTAATTTAAGTAAAAGCAGCTAGGTGTACTAGTGCCCTTGCGGTGCATAGCATACCTGCTGGGTCCAGTTCAGCAGCTCAAGTAAAACTGTATTTTATGCCCAATAAGTCCAATAGACAGATAAGGGCTTTATCTTGATGAATCTCAGGCGCTCAAGCCTTGACTTTCAGCTATGGAACTAGTTTTAGAGCTGTTTCAGCACGAAGCCAACTGTATAGTTTAAAGCGGGTTGAGTGATCGCCTTAAGTCATTCATAAACTATTCCTTTTTAGCTTCAGAAGGAAAGCCAAACTAATTTACTATCCCCTCCAATCCATGTTAATCTTCCTCTAATAGTGATCCCAACGCGAACCAGCCCTAGACTTATCTTCGCTCAACTGTGAAAGACAATACAATCTAAGCCCTATTTCTACGATTTTCCATTCACTTCCAATCCACACAATCTCATCAATTCCATCCAATCATTGGTTGTCAAAAAAAATATCGATCGGCAAGATCTACGACCGTCGCTGCATCAAGATCAGCACATCAAGAAGAGAATCGGGAAAATTCTTTTAAAACCCCCCAATAACTGTCCTATTAAATGTCAAAATGATGACCGATCCTCACCTCAAAGTTGACACCAAATTCCCCCCACAACATCGTCCGCATATAAGAAACCAACAAAAAAAAAAAAACGCTCTACGATCAGAAAACAAGATCCAAGACCTAGCAAATCTCATTCAAATTGGCTTACGTGTATTATAAGCGCTATGAGTGTGAAAGTTTTCATGTGGTCTTAGTTTTTATGACCACAAATCCAGTTTCTTTCGAAATCCATTGCATCTAGACTCACAGAGCAAGCGAGATCGGCACACACACATACAGGGGGGGCCGACCGAAAGGGGGGAATGTGATAATGCGGTTATTTATAGCCGGTATTACTCCGTGACGTTCTTAGATTCTTGGAGTATATTCTGGTATTTATTATTTAATGATTCAATTAAATTACTAAGAGTTCAAGGTGTCTTGCATATTTTTACACGTTTTTCTTTATTTTTTGCACTCCAGTGACTTAATGATGTTATGTATGCAATGGGTGCAACGGGGACGACAGACAAAGGAATGCCTGTTTGTCACGAGCCATGTCAAGTGACATGTGGGTGTTCCTGTCATCACTGACATTTGACATAGGTCCTACGCACACATGTCAGAGGATCATCAACATACTTTATCAGTTCGCTGAGGTGAACACACCCTCCTTAGAACAGCCAAATGTCAAACAGTCAGATGTCAAATGCACAACGGGGTTTTGTTTATTTTTTCACAGAACGAAGCAAAGGTCTTGCTCTTGGTCTTGGTCTTAGTCTTCCACTTTCTGTAGTTATCACAAACAACATGGGAAACCCTGTTTGACTTCCTGTTTTTTCTCTCTCCATTTTCGACTTCAGGTTGACAGTTCAGCTGTTGACTCCAGTGCGGAATAATAGGAGTGTACTCTAGGAATGTCATTCGATTTGACGGTTATGTTCTCATTCTCCTTGGGATCATGCAAAATGAATGCTTGTACGATGTTTAATTGTCAAGGTTATGATCTGCTTTTGTAGAATAATTCATTGGCCACGCCTATCAAGAGTTATGAGCTGACAAGAATCGCTGACTTATGTCACTTGTTTTTTTCTTGAATAATTTGTGTTCCTGTTCAAGATAACGACTGGATTTTAGAACATTTTGACATTGATACTCATGCATTTCATCAGAAGTGTGACCGGGGTGTGTTCGTTGAAATTGACAACTTGTCACCTGCGACACAGTACTTTACTGCCCCAGTGGGTTGGTTCATTTTTGTTTTTATGACGTTGCTTTGATTGACACTAAAATCCGTCGTGTTTTGGCCGCCAAAACATTATGAACCGTAGAAATGACAGACAGAGCTTGGACAATTGCTTCTCAGCCAACTACCGACCTCAACTGCGACTCAATCTTTCCGCTGCTGAACATGCAAGCATGCGTCCGTAGGCGATTAATGTTTCCGAATCAATTATGATGAACTTAAGGCGTCTCAAAGCAATTCATTTATCCATTCGCGTGTTCTAGGAATTCTATTTAAGGAATCCACGGAACGGAAATAAAACTTTAAATTGGCGAAAAAAAAAAAAAAAACGAAGCGTTTGCAAATTTTCTAAATTGCTCAGACACTTTGCCAATAAAATGTAGACGCTTGTGTTGAGCTGAGCAAAAGCAAAGGCAGCAAGTAGCGATCTAGAGAAAACTCAATGAAATGTGTCATAGAGTGCGGGTAAATTAATTGATGGTGATTCATATTTCGATTGTAGTTTCACTTAAATTCAAAGTAACTCATATTTAGTTAGAACCCATGCTTGTGCTATGATTGCAGCTAATAGTCATACAGTGTTGCTCCGGAAATGCATTTCGATTGTAGATATTCTGATTTTCTCCTTGTGCCTCGAATGACAGTTCACTTGATCATCTTCAAGCCAAGAATGCCGTCGGTATTCCCATTGTCAAATGTCATTGGGGACACATATATTCTAGACACTCACCGGATTCACCAGTTGTTCGGTTCTTAGTCATTGTTGTCACTGTATCTTATTAATTAGTATGGATTCTTGAGACTCTTACGTTATTCCTTAAGCATTCATTAGATTCAGGTTTCAGTTTTGAATTTATTGCCAAAATTAGGTGAAAATATTCTTTATAATTTCTAACTAAATGAATTAATGAAGGTGTCTAACTTTGAAAGCGTGGCCTTACTTTAACCAATCTGAGCTCATCAGCTCAAATAGGTCAGGTGATCGATATGAGGGACACATGGTCAAATGTCTGCCATGTCTGAAGATAATTTTGGTTTTAGGAGGAATTTAATATATTTTCTTGTCAAGAATCATGTTGTTTCGGAGTGTGAAGGGTTTACATTTGCTTGTGCTTTTAGTTCATTAATACGGAGTTAGTTCGAAAATTACTTGTCGCTTGTCGATCTATCATCGAATCAGCGTTGGGTCAAGTGATAGCTTCCGCTTATAGTCTTGTAGGTTTGAACAGTTCTTTTACAGGACGCTAAAGAAGTTATCGCATAAAAATAGGGGAATACTACACAAATTGTACGCCTAGTCAACTGCTCTGCACAAAAATTCAGGAATCTACTATTATATAGATATCTGACGTCGCAACTGATTATTATCTTTGTCCACAGAAGAATTTGACGAATTTATTCACAGATAATCAAGAATATTTGACAGTTAATTAGTAAATCATGTAAATGACATTCTTTGATTGGTCCGTTTGTTCAGAAAAACGGTTACCTATAAAGAACACTGTAAGAACATTTTAAGAGGCAAGATCGATAGAATTCTTTTGTCTCTAAAAAGTACACAGCGCTGCAGTAAAATATAATATCTGAGTATTTCCAAAGCTATCCAACACGCAGCTATCTTCAAGTGTGAATAACTGAACACTTCACTTGGCAGGCAGAAACAAGGTGTGGACATCTAGCTGAATTCTAAGCTTTAGAAGCAGTCAACTTCAAAATAGCGAATACTAACATGGAACGTTATAGAAACAAACTCCGTCATACAAATTTAATACGCAGAGGCCCTTGAAATTTTAGTACAATTTGATTCCTGTTAAATACGGCAGCTTGGGCTTCTCGTTTGAGCCTAATTTACAACACGAGGTGCCATTTCGAAGTCACGCCATCTACCGTCCCAGTCAAATCCAAAGAAGCTGCCAAAAATTACAACTTTTGATTGTGAAACTGAGCGAAGACAACTTGTACCTTGATGCAGTGCCGTGTATGTGAGTTCTGTCACTCAAAGGCTGCACATTATAGAACCCGTAGAAACGTGGAATTTAACTCCGAGACTGCTTCGACTGATGATGCCGCTTAGGATAAGAGATAATTTTTTGGAATAAACGTCTCTGTCGGACCTTAGACAAACTGTGAAACTAATCAATCAATGAGTGATCCACAGCGCAAATAATGCCAAGAAATTGACTACTTCTGGTAGCGATGAAGCTGCAGGATGAGGGAGAAATAGAATCTGATCGACATTTGCTCAGCGAATGAAGTTCCTGGGAAAATACTTCTTTGTGGAGTTGGCATGTTCATATTAGTCCTGGCATTACCTTAAAGTGACATTTTAACAGGGGACACAACAAAATGAATGCGCCAACGCTTTGAAATCAAGTCAAAGATCGCTCTTGCTAGAGAGGCTTGGTGTTTGAGGCCTAGGTTCGCTTAAGGAAGGAGGAGACAATTTGCCATATTGCTTACATTGTAGGCGTTAAAAAAAACATTTGGATAATTTACCTCAATTAGTATGCTTCATTAAATATAATTAATTTGTCGACTATAAATAATCGTCGACTGTCCTCGTCCTCTCCTTATGATCTACTGCCGGCGTGAGTAATTCTGCGTATTACTCATTCTCCCTCTCTCTGCTGTAACATTTATTGTATAAGACAAATTTTCAGGAAAAAATGCATTAGAATTTGAAATAATTCTGTTGTTCCAAACCTAATCATTGAATATTGTTAGCTCAATAAAAACGCATAGTTATTTTGCCTCGAAGTAAATTAACTCGCGGTACTGAAAAATACTAAGAAAACTGAAGGATTGTTCGTCGAACATCTTGACCAGTCCCTTTGCGTCTTTGAATCAACTGACCATCAACTCTCAAGACTTTCACTTAAGCAGCCAATAAAACATGCTCCTAACTAGAAAAAATTTCGATGGCACAGTAAAAACTCTGTGAAAGGTTAAGTGACTGAAAGTTTTGAAAATACCGTCTGTCCTAATTGGATGATGTCCTAGCACTTGACTTCCTTGGATCACCCTTGCGGTCACAGGAAAAGTAAGTCTCACAATTCCCTCCCGCCAAGGAAGTGAAATTCAATATCGAACATTTATGCCATTCACAAGGTGATCGTTGCTTAAGTGGATTACCAAAGAAATGCATTAATTTGCACGGAGACTTCTTTGTCATAGTCCGACAGACCGTTCGGATGAATGCAATCATAACGACATGTAGGATGAACAGAAATGCTTTAAATTACAAATAAGGATATTCAACAAACATATTTTAGTGTTGCCATTTCATACCTTTTACTGTACATTGCAGTAATTTTCCGAAATTTGTTCCACATGAGACACAATTCGTCTTTTCCTTGTTTATTGCTGCGTGTGTCTGTATTTAGTAAATGACAAATTCCTGCTCATCTTTAAATTCCCACACTAAAACTCAGATCATCGCTCAGCCCAGCAACACACAAATGAATGTCTCATCGATGGAAGTATGGGAAAGATGCCAACGTTTGTCACACGAGGACGTCAATTCAAAGCAATCATCTATGATGCATGATGATATCCTTCAAAACAACGCTCATGACATCATCTATTGTAGTAAAATGAGATTAGTCGAAAACTATTGACAATACCGAACAGTTGTATACGATCAGCAAACGAGCGAACATTTATTTTCAAAGAGTCACAACTCGTAAAAATACCAATGAGAGCCATCACCATCACCCACCAATTTAACACTTCTCATTCTCGAGAAAACAAATCCACAATTTTAATTGTAGTCTGCGTGTCCACTGAGCGGCCAAGTTGTCGGGGAAATGTTCCGTTATAAGACTACTCGTTCGCACGAACACAAATCAAATGACATAAGACGAAGCTCTAATTTAACGACTGCGCCAGCTGCCGGTGGCACGCTCATTATATGCAAAACCAAATCCGTTTCATACGTTTGTTTATTGCCCCCGTTTATTGATCAGAATGCTAGACAAAGCGACTCCTCGAAATAATGACCGGAAGAGCTACCGCAGATTGCGAACGTAAAATCTGAACTCAAAAAAGTGGAAATTCCATTTTGCAAATCAGTGCGAGGCGCACAATCCCGTACCTGACAGAACGGCGAACTTCCGGCAGGAAGGATGCAATGCATTGTAAAAGCCCTCGCGGTTGCGTCTGTCGCGAAACATAAAGGGTTTGTCTATTGTGAATGGCAATGTAAATATGTATTATTTACTAAGAGGAAAACTAGTTCCAGATGAACAACCATAAATGAACTGCAGCGTCCACAGGTGCAACTGAGCGAAACGCAATTCACTTCGACGCTACCGCCGACCGACGACGATCAGGTTGAGAACATCGCGCCTGAAGATTTCTTTGATTCTCGTCATGCTTGCCTTTGGATTCTCATTCCTTCGGGTACTGGTTGCTCGAATGAGGAATTCTATTCATGAGTGCACTGTAAGGAGCAAACAGCACGCACAATTCTTGTCGGAGCACACATAAATACCCACTTGAGAAAGATCAGTTAAAAGCAATAAAAGATAATTTCGCATTCCTTAATCTCTCACCAGGTATTGTTTGAAATGTAATAATAACAATATTGTGAACACCCTTACAACAGGTACACATAAATGAGGGTAAGGCGCACCACTTGACACAGCGCACACAGTGTATTCGGTTTTCACAAAACAGGTAGTTGCCGGTGCCTACCTGATAGGGATATATTTTGTGTTTTTTTTTATGACTTCAATAGGCTCAAGTGTGGTATACGTACTCGTTATGAGTTTAATCGAAGCCTCGCCGAACGGGAGGGAAGAGTGCAAAGGGGATGAAGCGAGAAACACTGAAATGATTTTGAAAACTCTCAGTGAAGACGAGACGATGCCTTGCTTGACATTTCGAAAAGTGTCACCTGGAGTAGCGGACATTACGTGACAATAATGCTCAGCATAGCATACAAACATACAGAGATATTTAAGTTAGTGTTAAATTAGAAAAAAAATGAAATAAACATAATAGAACAAAAAAAAAGATATATTAAAAAATTCTGAAGAAGTGATTTGTGATTAATTTGTGATTTTCATTTTTGTATCTTTACAGAGTTGCAAGCGACCATGGGCGCATGGCTTCTATTCCTTATAGTGCTGGCGACTTTTAAACCCATAGTTCAAGTTGCTAGCACGGATGACACATCACCATCATCAGTATCAAAATCAAAATTGTTTTCGTACTCGTCGGTATCGTCCACGACAGCCACAGCCACCGCCGCCACCACCAGCACCACCACCTCATCATTGTCGTCATCGTCGTCGTCAATGTTGGTATTGCCATCGCCATCATCATCGCCATCGACATCTCCATCGTTACCATTTCCAGTGATTGATAATTTTAATTCTAATAATAAATTAAGTGATAGTGTTAGTAGTGATCATTCAAGTGAAAATAAATTAGTTCAAGAAAAGACAATCGTCCAAATGAAATCAAATGTCAAAAATAACGATGAGCAATCATCATCAATGACATTTGGTGATGGTGACGATCGAAATGATCGAAATGATCAGAGCGACGTTCATGAACAAAACAACGATGACATCAATGACAATCAAGTGGACAGTGAAACAACAATAAATAATAGTAATAACGATATAAATTATAGTTATAGTGATAGTAGCATACTTACTGCTAAAAAGCCTGATCCTGATACTCTAGTCGAAATCGAAAATAGCCTACTGTCATTGTTCAACATGAAGAGGCCACCGAAAATTGATCGATCAAAGGTTGTTATACCAGAAGCAATGAAGAAACTGTACGCACAGATAATGGGTGAAGAGATTGACTCTGTAAATATTCCAAAGCCTGGCTTATTGACGAAATCAGCGAATACTGTGAGAAGTTTTACACATCAAGGTGAGTTAAAAACAAAAAAAAAACATTGTTATATTTTTTTTTTGGCCGCTACTGTTCCGCATTTTTACATGAATTATGAGCACAAACAAAACAAAAAAATAAGGACATCTCACCGTGAGATGTTTACCTGGGAATGTTTCACACGAAATGACCTTGAAACATATAAATTTGTTTGGTAAGATAGAGTGCGCTTCGCGCGTTACCCACAAAATATGAATACCCTTAATTACAACAAGTGTACAAGTGCATTATGACAGGGGGCAATAAAACTTCAAAAACTATAGGATGATGAACGCTGCGAGATTACTAGTCGCATTTTCGTGCTGCGATGAGAAATTGTACTCAAATTCAAATTGATTGTGTATTTTCTAGTGAAAGGCGCTAAGTCATATGCGTTTACTTTAGGGATCTTGTCGACTAATCCTTCCATCTGGTGGTAATCTTTGAGCTGAAAGAGTTTTATTTGTTTTATGCTTAGGTGCACGGTGTAGATGGTCGAGTGGAATTTTTGAGAATTCGTTGTCAGTTGTTGTAAGTGAACGATCGGTTGGGTTTTGTTTGCATTTTCGTGGAAGTGTGTGTTGTTGTTACCCCGTGGGAAGAGATTATATAATAAGACGAGATACTACTGTTTAATTGACACTACATTGCACTGCGAATTGCTGATGGCGAAAAAAAGAACTTGTGATGGATCCGATAAGAAGTGGGCATGGTGTCTGCCTAAAAATGAAATTAACCCGGGACCTGTTTGAAAATTTGTACAACACTTATTCGTTTATTGCTTCATCTTCAGCTCCGTATGGGGTTCCCCAACAGTGGTTGATGGTTGATGGATCAAGTAGTAGGACAATGGACCAACCAGTTCTAATTGTATTACACCAGTCGCCTCAACCTCCATACCGGTCTAAATGTTCACATATTTTCAGCTTTATTTGAAAATTTCTTTCAATTCTGAAAGCTGTACCTGATTGGTAAAAGTCTAGTGCTGGGCTCTGTGCCTTGACTGGTCATAGACTTTCAAGTACGACTCAGTGAGTGAACCTTCGACTGCTTCAAAGTGGCATTCAATCGTCAATAAAGAAACTCCAAGCTGTAAATGCGCAATGGTTAACCCAAGTTTCACCGACACAACTGATTTCTGCTCTCTTGTCCAGAAAATGGCAAATTTTCAACGTTCCTAGTCTTTCTGACATTGCCTAATAGAAGGACAGGTAAGCTAATTTCGAATAAAACTGGTCGCGGAATCAAACCCGTATTTAACAACTCAATTTGCCGGTTTCGCAATAAGTGCGAAATCGCCAAGGACGTTAGCTGCGTCATACGTTCATTAGATGCTAGTTGACGAGTATTTCTGCTACATAAACCGCTACACATCTGTCCAAATTTAGACAAGTTTAGTAACCAACGCATCATTCTGCCCAACTCAAGAGCATTAACGTTTTGATGATAGAACAAAATGTGCGATCTAACAGGTTAACAAATACGTACATGTCCACATTTGAATGACAAATGAAGGAGTGCTCCTCGTTGTTATACGAGGCCCAGAATTTGAATTTCCTGCAATTTAACGTGTATCATAAAAATTCATTACATTCAATTAAATTTTTACAACATTTACGGTTATTAAAGCCGAAAAGAAAACCGACAAATATCTCCGACCTTGAATAAACATTTCGAGGCGTTACAATGACCAACTGCGAAAGCAGACGATTATTTTCTTAATTCGATGTCAGTCATTTCCTGTTGCGTCTTGGGAAATTAAGAACTCTGTCGAATTTTATGTCACTCATCAAAGCAAATAAACGAAATAAAATTGAAATCCTTCATTTGCATTGAATTAAATATGCTATGCGACGTCATTCAATAAGAGGTGTCATTTGAAATCAATAGGACTGAGTGTATTTCATAAAAGCTGGTGATCTTTGTTTATTTGAAGTAAAGCACAATACTTGGTATTCATAATGTAATTTAATGAACGATGTGATTCTTCTTGGGTATTTTTGTCATTTTATTGCCAAAGTTATTCACTTTGTTTTCCTGGCGTTTTCACAGGGCCGCTTCTTTTTGTGAGTTTGCTTCTTTCTGAAATTCTATATAATTGCAGCAACTTGCGACCGCGAATTTTCAGCGAAGTTATAGAAAAAAGTTGCGAATTTAATTCTCGATAATATTCGAGAGAAATCTCCACAGAAACTCTGTTGCGTGAATTTAAGGGCTATTCAAATGACCTGCGAACTTTCAGCAACAACCACATTCCAGCAAACATAAAGAAAAAGTTTTACTTCTTGGTATTTTTATGGAAAAAAAAAATATCAACAAAAGATAGTTTAACTGCCCTAATTAAGGATTTCTTTGCGAATCAATCATTCAACTTGTGAACTGTCAAGTTGGGAACGCAAAGCACAAAGAGGCAAACGCGTTCCACAATTTCACGAACAAAAAATTCGCAATGAAGTGTCAGTTTTCATAAATTCATCTTTGCGAATGACAAAACTCCATATGAATGAAGTGTGTCAGTGTCAGTGCTTGAGAAATTGACAATTCGCAATTCGCATTTACAGAGAAACTTGTCAAACTTAAAACGCGATCCACAAGGAGGTAGACGAGATCCACATAAGAAGAAATGCCATGTGAATGAAATATCAGAGTTTGTGGAGTACGCCAGACGCACCGAAATTCCGAATTTCAAAATTCAACACACTCGACATTCTTTTTTTCTTCTAGTTCTTGGAGATTTTGATTTGGCGGTAGTGACTTTTGGGAAAACAGAATTAAAGAGATTGGAATTGTCATCATCTCGAAATGGATACACATTGACTGCCCGTCACGGTCTCAGCTTCGGTGGCGATATTTTTTGCAGACGATATCTCGCGTTTTTTGTTATGAGGTTATTGCGTTGTGCGATGCCCCTAATTTTGATTACCATATGTCATCAGTGTTTTGGGACAATGTTAACAGTCCAACATTGGAGCGAAGCTTAAATTGACACATCGTCTTGCATGACTATACACTAAGGAGAAGAGGAGGAACCGAAAAATACCGAATCTCATTTAAGTTTACCGCCTGGCTCCATAAGGGTGTTTTCATCACTATTTTGTCTTAAGAAACGTCTCTAAACCACTTCAGCGACTTGATGCACTATACACCAAAACGTAACGAACTTCATCCAAATCGTACTAATTGTGGAGACTTTTCGAAAACATCCTTGAGCCATCTCGCAGATATACATGCAGCAACAGTTCTCCAACTGAATAGAAATCAGATCTATGTAAACCGGACACAATGTGTATTACACAAAAAAGAAAAAAAAAACCACAGTGAATGCAACAAATCCATTTCAACGTCGGAGATGGATAGAAGCGGTTGGGTTTGAAAAATGTCAACTAAGATATGCCTTTTTTTAACGACCATCTGAATGGAATTTCATTTAATTTTATGGCGCAGAAAAAGTTATAGCCACGTTAGATACATATATCTTTTCTGAAATAAAATTTCAAATTCATATTTAAAATTTATTGAGATAAAAGCAAAAAAATATAAAATATGCTAATACATATTTAAATAACATTTTATTCCAGTTCTCTATGCGTTCACACCGCCCGGCTGGCAAACAAGTGTCAAACTAAATGAATAGTCCCAGTTTATATCTTTTTGTTTGTTCAGATCTCTTTTTGTTTCTCTAAGGCCTTAATCAGACTGTGTGCGACAGTGAGTGAGAGAGCTAGCGAGGGAGGGAGCTTGAGGGGTATTGAAGATATTTTAATTATGATCGGATCATGTTGTCTGCTTTGTGGTTATATCAGAATTTGACAGGAGTTTGTGTAAATACTTGTGTAAGAAGTTTAACAACATTATTTATGGATTTCTTAATAAATTTTAAGATGTAAAAAATTTTGTGTGCTGGCAAATGTCATTCGAATCGATTGGAATTTTGTAGCTTTTGTGAAAGTGTTTATATGTACTTCCTGGTAATGAGAGAGACTGCATTTTGGTGAGGTGACCTACAAAGATCACATATTACATCATTATCTCTCAAATGTTCTTGAATGCAATTAAAAGTCCTTCACCTTTAATCTATCATCAAATAAACATCGGTAAACATCAAATTATTTACTCTGGCAACGAGATGCCCTTGCTTCCTCTCGTCGTCAAGTGAAAGTTGACCGCATTCAGATGAACTCATTTTTGGGATACAATGAACATATTTCCCAGACAGGTCACTCAAACTGGGATCTTAGGAATGTGAAGAATTTTCATTCGATTCGCTTGAAATTTCCAAGTCAATTACCAGGTAGATGGCAAACAAGTGGGACAGACTTTTTGCAGTGGAGAATTTAAATGTGCACTGTTTAATTTCGGTTTCTGTTTTAGAAGAAAGCATAAGTTCAACAACTGGAAAGCTGAATGTAATTGCGAATGAACGAAATTCGACACACTGACAACTGCCACGCAGGTGATTATGTATGTTGCGTGTTTTTCGAGCATTCAGTCAGAAGTGACGTGCGATACGATCCACATATGTGAAGGTACTTCATGAACAGTGTTTTCCAAGATCAATTCGCAGTTACAGGTGTTGCTTTAGTGCCACCGACTTTTCATGGTAACACACTCAGGCTGCGGCTGCCTTTACTTCTTACTATATCTTGACGTTTTCGGTCAACATGGGCTGGTTCATACAGTAAGTGGTGCTAAACGAAAGAAACGTTTGTCGTTCTTAGTATTGTTTAGCATCTGTATGAAATATTCGAACGGAAGCGCGAACGCAGTTGCTTGATTCTGAATGAAACGTCAACTGCGCAAAATCTACAGAGCCGGCGGTGGGGCTGCAACTAACTCATAACAAAGGTATCAATTTTGCAGTCAGTACGAAAAGTGCTGCCAAGTCAAGCCTGAAAAATCATGAAATCATTTGTGACGAGGATAAAGAACATTTAAATGAACAGAAATTGCATTTGCCAACCACTGAGAAGAGCATCCTTGCTCAGAACTTTATATGCTACGGCGAGACTCAAAGTTTACTCCGAAAAACAAAACAAAATAAATAAAAATAAGCCACCACATCACAAAAACATACTTATTCTATTGGCACCTTTCAAATGACACGAGCCAATTCAAAATAAAAGAAAAAAATAATAAATTTCATTTGCAAATCTTATTAAAACAATTTCTGTCAGCAATCGAAAGGAACTCGTATTGTAACAAACCAATCGAGAACCATTTGTAATCTGTCAAGGTTGCCAGTTAAGGCCGATGTGGTATAATCAATCATTTGCAATCCCCACTAGACTTTGGCCTCGTCTTTTTGCACAGAAAACCACTATGTAACCCGATACTCGACAAATATGTACAATACATCGACATTATCCTGATCACCGAGTACAGAAATTCAAGCAAATTAATCAAAATGTGATCGGTTCGATATGCAGATTGATGTAGGAAAAGAGAAAAATCAATTATTCCCTTGATGGCAGTGCTTAAAACACAATTAATCATCCAATATTTTCTGAGCTGGGTTGACGTATAATTGCTGACACACAACACAACACCTTGATGTCGGTTTTGAGTGGAAAATTATGTTCGCATTTGTTTGCCGACAGCACACAAAGAAACACATCCGGGCTTCTATCCTTTCTTTGGTCCGGTCAACATGAGATTGAGAAGTTGAGATGTTCCCAGAGCCATAGACGTGACACATGTCATCAAAATCCTCATCTTATGACTATCCGCCCAACCCAAGGCAGTCAATCACACGCTGTTATGTACACAAATCCACAAACCCACAAGACGTTCCAAAAAAAGGTCAGTTCCGTGAGAACTGTCATCTTCGCAATTTCATATGCAAACCCATCAAGCCCAATCGAAATAAAATTGTGTCATCAACCTTAAATTCGTGACCAATTGTAACAATCGTAACTATTCTATTTTGTTTTTTTATGATGCTACAAGACCCATAAAACCATCGCCTGTACAAGCCAATAAATCTTTTGTTCAGCGAATCTATTAAATTGTTTGTTGTTATTTTCAGCAGTATCTTTAATCAATGTTTCTTTTCTTTTCGCAATAAAATTTGCTTTTGGGATTTTTTGGCGACGTCACCCAAGGCGTGTGACACTTGAATTATGTCATCAGGCCCCGAACAGATATTGATGTCAAACCATAATCGAAACGATGGGGAAAGTTCGAGTTCACCATGCGGCGTATGGTGAATTTTAAAATTGCACATAGCCACTGACAGACAGTTATAGTGCTCCAATTTGGCAAACTGTATTCTATCGCATCGCAATTCGTGTGTTCCGCCTTGCAAAAGACCTAGACCTCAAAACAAAACAAAAACAAAAAGAAACGAAATCAGATTGTTGAAGTTCCATCATGGGGGCTTCGGTAAATCACATCAATTAATACACAAGTGAAGATGAATTTATAAAGGCAATCACTAGATGATTTGAATAGACTCGTACCCCCACGGCGGCTGCCGCTAAGTGAATCTGCTAATTCTCTTCGGCTTCACTTTCGTTTAAGTTTATAATTCATTCGAAAACTAGAGTAGGTTGCGCTCTCCACCTTCTGGGAACCGACACAAAATTTCTGTTATTCCCGAAAACAGACGAAACAGACGTAACAAGTGTTGTTGAATATAATTCTCCTTTTCTTTTTCTTTTGTTTATTTGAAATAAAGTGAGGTTTATTCCTTCACAATTTTGTGCAATTAAAATTTCTGCGCCACGCTTCCACGAATATAAATCAGGCTGTTGTTTACATTTTGTTGTTTAACCGAATGTATCTCAAAGTAGCATCTTTTCTTGTGGTTTGTTGAGAGTTCTTTTTTCCTTCTCTTTTTCTATTTTTCTCCTAAAACTTTTATTTATTTAAGAGCAAAAGGAAAAAAAAACGAAGTCGAATGAAAACTTATCCTTGGGTGTAGTTTGTTTAGGCGATTTTCGATCTCAAAAGTGTTGTGTGCACACGGAGATTGCGATTTTGTTAAGACTTGTCTGGATGTCTGGCTTGTTGTTTGAAACGTCCGATGATCGGTTGCCACGAAGGTGTTGTGGAAAATTTATTTACCTGTTGCCAAGTGGCTGAATTGAGTTAGGAGAAGAAAATCTTGGACTTTTGATGGTTTCACAAAATGTTACCATAATTCTGGCGTCAAGTAGATCTGGGAGTGACGCGAAATGCTGGGTGTTCGAGAATACTCATCAGATGTGGAGGTTCCTTAACCTAGATACGAAAATAAAAACAAACTGAAACCACAAACATCTGTGAGAACATGTGTTTGAATTGTACTCGCAGCTAGCCTGTGAGCATAAATGGCGGTGTCCTAAGGCCCATAATTGATTTTGGCGTAATTTAGCGAACCGAACAAAAAGTAGCATCCTCAAATTTTGAAGTGCCACCTAAATTTTTTCTTGTAAACTTGTTCGAAAATCCCAACAAACTGTCATTTATGTACGTAGAGAGCCAAGGAATTCGTTTCCACTTAAATAGGCAAAAGTGGACTTGTAAGCTTGTTCGAAAATTCCACACTAACTCTCATTTACGTACGTAGAGAGCCAAGTAATTCGGTACCACTTAAATAGGCAAAAGTGGACGAAACTTAACGAAACTGGCGAAGTCTTCGTAATTGTCACAATGCATCAATTGTCACAATAGCTCATTCAACGATCCTTAGAACGTAGCTTTCCTTCTGTTTCTTGTATGAAATGAATAAACAAAGTCTATGTTCGGGCGCCACTTATGTTAAAACCTGCCATTTCTTGTCCACCATTCAACCATTTAAATAAATAAATTAATCGTAATTTTTCTTTCTTTTAATTTCAGATAGTAAAATCGACGATCGATTCCCTCATCATCATCGATTTAGACTGCACTTCGAAGTGAATACAATACCAGCTGAGGAAAAACTAAAAGCTGCCGAACTCAGCCTAAGTCGAAATTTAATCCGTGGCATTGGAAGTGCCGCTGCAAATCGAAGTTGCTATCAAGTTCTGGTCTATGATATCCTTAAAGTTGGTATCAAAGGCAAAAGAGAACCAACATATCTATTGCTCGATAGCAAACAAGTTCGCCTTAATAGCACAGAAGTCGTCAGTTTTGATGTACAACCAGCTGTTGACCGATGGCTAGCTACACCAAAAAATAACTACGGCCTATTGATTGAGGTGAGAACAACGAAAACGCTCAAACCTGCGCCCCATCATCATATACGTCTTCGACGTAGCGCCAATGAAACACCCGATGAATGGGCGCATAAACAGCCATTACTTTTTACATACACAGACGATGGACGACACAAGACTCGATCTGTGCGAGATATGAGCCGTCCAAAGAGGGCGCATCACTCGAGAAAGTCAAATCGAAGGAAAAACAACGACGAAATATGCCGACGGCATTCGCTGTATGTTGACTTCACCGATGTCGGATGGTCAGATTGGATCGTAGCGCCGCCCGGCTACGATGCATACTACTGTCACGGGAAATGCCCGTTCCCGCTGGCCGATCATCTAAACACAACAAACCATGCAGTCATCCAGACTTTAGTCAACAACATCCATCCGGGTAAAGTTCCAAAGCCGTGCTGTGTACCAACACAACTCACTGGCATTTCAATGCTGTATCTAAACGAACAGAAATCCGTTGTCCTGAAGAGCTACCAGGATATGACAGTAGTTGGCTGCGGCTGTCGATGATTGTTGCGATTGTAAATGAACAAATCTCTAACTTCACACAGACAACACACACATACACACATCCATACACACAGAGAGTTTGTGTTGCGCGCTGTTTGACATACAAAACGAAAATCAACTCCCATCTGTGCCAAAATATATATGAAAAAAAGAAAGAAAAAGAAACAACAACAGCAATCAAATGAAAAATGAAAAATTGTGATCGATCTGCATGTGGGGTGTGTGTATACTATACGAGTACACTGGCTGCCGCTCCCCTCCCCACGAGGCCAAGCAAACCGGCACACACCAAAGTTCTATTTGGGACGGACGGCATAGCGTCTACAATGGGAGGCTACACGAAAGGTACACATATGACCTGATGACGCTACAATCTCTGGCTACAGGCATTCGAAAGGAATTAACAAGAAAACAATCAAAAATCAAAACACAAAAAAAAAAAAATCGAAAAGAATTGCCAATCGAATTGTTTATGAAGGAGGAAAAACTTTCATATCCAATAGATGCAACGAGTCGTTGTGATCATTGTGGTCATCGTTATCGTCGTTGTCGTCGTTATCGTAGTCGTCGTCTTCGTCATCGTCGTCGTCGTCGTCGTCGTCGTCGTCATCATCGTTACACAGGACATTTAATATTTTTTTGTATTTAATTTATTATTTAATTGTCCAAACAAAAAAAGAATATAAACAAAAAAATAAACAAAACCCTCTTGTCTTGTTTCGATTAGCAACGAGATTTATTTATAAAGTACTCTATGGAAAAATATGTATCTAATGTTTAAAACAATCTTAAATTATTGTAAAATAATGAAATTAACAAAAAAAAAAAAACGAAAAAAATAGAAACAGGAGGAGATTGAAATTTGAAAAAAAGAAAGAGGAAACAAACAAAACAAAGAAGCGATCGAGTGGGGAAACACAAGAAGAAACATAACCCAGATGATAGGCTACACAGTCTGTGCGTGTGTGTGTCTGAGATGTATAACTTGTAGATACTCGTACTTTATTTATAGGATTTCTTCTTGCAAGTACACCGAGAATTCCAAGCGAAACTATAGTGTGTATCTGGAGATTTATTGCAATCAAATATATCAGAAATATCAGTGCAAAGATACATTCAAATTGTCTTGTCTACTGACCTCGATCTGTATCTGTGTCGATATCTTTTATCTTATTTCTCTCATTCATTATTCTTGTTCTTTTTTTTTCAATTCAATTTAAATTGTGAAATTCGAGAACGAAAGAGAAGAAAACGCAATTGCCTGGTGTAAACAACAATTCAAGCGGATAGTGTAAACTTGCCTCGCATTCAATGTTTACTGCTAACAGATGCAAGCTTTACCAGGAAACATCATTTGGAAATGTTGTTCGCGAAATTAAATGTGTTCGCATCTGCGTTGTGCTCGTATACAAATGCGTTTGAATTTGAATTTCATCCACTTATGCACAAGGACACGGGTGTTCGCATCAATCAATCTATCGATTACAAGAACCACACACGACCCATACACACTCCATCGAGATTGCAATAAATTATATTCAAAAATCGCCATGCGCAAGATCAATCACTGTGTAAACAATCGTTTTGTTTTTCTTTGTTGTTTTTTTTTATTCGTTTTTCAAAACCTGAGTAATATCGACTTCTGTGTATTGTTTATTATTTAAAAAAATGTGATTTAGTTAAATTATATGTAAATTCTAAGACTTAATATATAAATATTCAAACTAACAAAAAGAAAATAAAAATCAGAAAACAAATAAAAAACAAAATGCAACAAAACAAAATATAAAGTTGGCAAAGAAGGTGAAATATATGTTCCATCATACATTCTGTTAATAGTCTCATAATTGTGCATTTTCCTTTGTTGTATATGTAATGTATGTATGTTATATTCCAATTCTTAGTTAGGTACAGTTTTGTTAAAAAACTCATTTAGCCGTGCTAAGAAAATATAAACCAATCGAGAGTGTAGCTATTTAAAAAAAAAAAACCGATTGTTTTTGTGTCATTTTAAACAAATGAGAAAAGAAAATAAACCATAAAAGAACCAACTTTGCACATTTTTTTTTAGGAAAAGAAACGAAAACGAAAAAATGATTTATTTATATTTATAAATGTAATTAGATGCCATGTCAAATGTGGAGTGTATATATTGAGAAAATATGTTAAGATATTTTTTTATTATAATATTATCGTATATATATTAATATATATTATTTTTTTATGTTAAGAGAAATTGAAGGAGAATTAATAAACAAACAAAAGATTACAAAAAAAAAAAAAACAAAAAAAAATGTTTTCCAAAAAAATATAA
Source organism: Eristalis pertinax (assembly GCA_907269125.1). Lineage (NCBI taxonomy): Eukaryota > Metazoa > Arthropoda > Insecta > Diptera > Syrphidae > Eristalis > Eristalis pertinax. The sequence goes on along the minus strand of OU026146.1, from coordinate 26,611,890 downwards.
ACAAACATGATTGAATTTTTATTTTTATTTGAATCGGAGCTGTGTTTTTTCGGGAAAATGATGACTTGTTTTGGGAGCGATTCACTATGCAACTAACAGTTCTTCTTACCAAAACACCGACGGTCTGAGGACTTGCTATGCCACAGAGTTTGATAGAAGTAAACTAAAATGCTGCATATGTTTAAGCATATTCTTGGCTAACTTGCTTAAATTGCCTGAGAATAATTAAGTCTATCGACAGACGCTGCTAAACATTATCGCTGAAAAACAATTAGCTGTTTTTGGCATATTGTACGAGTTGTTTTCATTTCGAAAAAATATCAAAACAACTTTCCGCACAATCGAGGTACTACAGATCAGTATGCATGTCTTAAATTTTACTGAAGCCAGTGTAAATGGTTATAAACATTTAAAGCGTTATAAAATCGCAGAAGACACAATCCTGTGTCACTGAAGCCTTAATAAGTGGCACACCACAAGATGGAGTCATTTCATTTCATCCATTCTGTGGATTTGATGCGTAAAAGTTATCCCGTCGATAATAACACAGTCGGCACCTAATCTAGAGACGGCAGTGGACAAGCGCAAGCTACTTCTTATATGTATTTTAATTGGTTTTCAGAAATATTGTGGTGACGATGTGGGTTTTCAGAAGCATGGAATATGCAGACAATCGGAGGCGCTCTAAAAGTTTGGATATAATCGTAGTATCACTGACATTTTCATAAAAAAAACATTGCAAAACATGTACATTTTGAAGTACTTTGTACATTTAAAGACGAATTGTAACCCATTTGTAAGCCTTCGTTTCTGATTCGGAAGCAAACGTTGATGTAGTTTGGGTTCATGACATGGTTGCGATAGAAAAAGTAGATTAAAAAATATTTTAGAGAAATTTGCTATAAAGCTTAACAGCGTTGGACTACTTGTGTATCAAAGTAGTGTATAATTAATTTAGGAGACGAATGCGGATTACATAATTGAAAATTGCGTAAGACTACACTAGATCTGCCATACAAATGGTATACAAATTGCAATTTATGCATCAAAGATGATATGTTTGCATTTTCAGCCGGTTACTGTTTACACTACAACTTTGGGAAATCGTTTTTTTTTCCATATGATTGGGGATTGTTCGATGGTGGATTGTGCAGTTGGTTTTTTAAACGTATCTTCTCGACACGAGAACCCCTCTTCTTACGCTTATAAGTTAAGGTAGCCACTAATAGTGCTTTAACACTGTCCGATGGAATTATTGGCCAGAATTTGTTCAAGAATTATTGCCAGTTGCGATCACTATTGTTCAATGACTTCGAACCTTGCTTACTCAAACTACACGAGCTGAACCCGGTCGACATGTGGCTCCAACAAGATGGCGCTATATGCCGCACAGCACGCGAATCAATGGACCAACTGAGGAATACGTTCGGTGAGCAAATTTGTCTCTCATTATGGACCGGTTAATTGACTGGCTAGATTGTGCGATTTGACGCCTCTAAACAATGTTTGATGGGAATGCGTTAAATCACTCGTCAGCCGATAAGCCAGCATAAATTGTAGCCTCAGAAACAACATTACATATGTTCTAAGCGAGATACGAGCCAATGTGCCACAAATTGAACGCCCAGTACATATAAGAGATTGAAAGTAAATAGAAAGCATTTATTTAACAACTCAAATACAAAAACACTTGTCCAATTTTCCTGCCAATTTGTTGGCAAAACCAATCACTTAAAAATTCCGTCCTTGATGCTTATTCAGATTACTCCATAAATGCCTTAATGGAGTAATCTGAATAAGCTGGATTAAAGGTGACTTAATGTTACTACAACATACGAGCTGTTCGACTACGAAGAGAAATCGGATCATAACAAGCATCAACACATATTTCTCTAAAGGATGACCAGACGAGAGCAATATATAACACACATTTAAATAAAATCGCAGGAGTTTGAGACATTGAATTGATTCTTATGAATGAAGGAGCAAATAGATACACCGACTCCGTCTCGAGCTCTTTTAGCTTCTGGGAGTAGACTAATAACCTAACGAAATCCCACAAAAAATAATCGAGTGGTCTAAGTCGCACGATCGCGGCGAGCTGTTGATGAACGTTGGTCTTGAGATGATCCAGTCGCCAGATTATTTCAGGCATACCGTCAAACTATCTTACGCCCGCGATGGCCGGAGATACAGTCTTTTCTCTTTACTTCCCAAAACAAGTTGCTTGAATTCGAAGATCCAGTGTAGTAGACCACGTATTTATGCCATTTGGAATATAACGACATCTTGGTACAGCTGGTAGAGTTCGAGGTTATGTCTTCTACTCCATTCATCTTCCTCCCAGACAACATGACATATCCGACGCAAAGTCGTTCTTAAGTCACAATCACATAGAATCCGTTGCGTACTGACTCATAAGCCCTAATGAGAGGGAGAGGACAGCAAATGCGGCCCACAAGTGGAATGCATCACGACGGATGAAATTGGTCAACTTTTACCTTCTTTATACTTTGACAGTTTCTTTTCCACATAAATCTTTTTATGCCGATGTTATGATAGTGGGGTTGTATGAATTTCGGGCGCAACGTACGTATTCACTATTCGTTCTCTAATTCGGCAAAATACGATTTTTGTGGATTGTAAACGCAACGGAAACCAATGCTCCTGTGGGAAGGGAACTCAATCAACTATGCATGCGAAACTGGAGGCAGCTAGCTAAAGATCGAGCTGGCTGGAGATGCGTGTTGGTTTAGGCCCAGGTCCACCCCGGACTGTAATGCCACCTTAAGTAAATAAGTAAGCATACGCAACGAATTCTATGGCTTTGGGCCTTAAGAACAAATTTTGCTTCGGATACGTCGTGCTGTCTGGGAGGAAGATGAATGGAGGAGAAGACAAAACCTAGAGTCGGTCTCTGCTCTTCTAGATAACAAACATTTGTGCGTGAAAAGGAAAGAGTTTCAGAACTCCGTCGTGATCCACAGTCCTTGTCCAATGTAATCTGTAAGTCAAATCACGGGGGCTACCAATCATTAGCGTCGCAGTAGCGTTTATCATCTTCATATACAAGTCAGCAGATGGAACTTTTTTCCTAATGTTACTCCGGCGACACTTCTTGGTCTTACTCCGTCTTACGTGAGAAGCTGTCTCACATCTCATTTTCAGACGAAAGCTAAAAGCATTTGTTTTTTTTGTTCATGAAAGTCTTTCGAGCGTTGCTTCTTTGCCATCCCGCCAAATGCCAATCACTGCAATTCACAAAATTATCCACTAAATAGCATAATCTCACGAAGGGAAAAACCCATGGGATGAGTCCCTGTGATGTGTCCTCACATCATCTTCCCATGAGGCAACGTAAGTAGGACAATCAAGGGTCCAAGCTGAAAAGCAAATGCCGCTCCATTCATTCGAGTGTAATTTAAGAAATTTAATGACCAGCCGATAACGAAGAGCGGATCAAGTACCTTTTCAAAACAAACATCTGACAAGGATCCATCCGTTCATAATGTCTGTCACGGCATGGCTCGCCGCCTCGTGTAGGGAATTAAAACAAAAGGCAAGGGACTCAGTGCTATATGAAAAGGAATGTCCGTTATTAGCCGGTTAATTCAGACAAAATGTCTGTGCAAAATAAAAGCCCCCCAACGCGTCCATTGTTCGATGGCATGCAATTCGGCAGCCGGAGGCATTCAAAGGCTCCTTGGCGGCTGGATAGCCTCTGAAGTTTACTCTCATTTATCACGATTTGTGTGCGATTCCTTTGTTTTAGAATTTAAATTCGAGTTCTTGTTTGATTTCGCTCCTTGTTATTCATTTTGGTTTGCCGCTTGCTTGCCTTTCTTTTTGTAAGGAATTCCAATCGAGGAGATTTACGTGGATACTTGCTTAGCGTTCTTCGGGATTTGAGGACACGTGGCAGATAGACTTTGCTGGTATTTCAAAGAGGCTTCTTGCTGACGCCTCGCTCTTACAATAATCTCAGAGTTCTCTCTCTCTCACTGGTCACTGAAGACAATGTTTCTTCTAGAATTTCCGCGTCTGTCCCTATCGCTGAGGCCTTTGACCCACCGCCAGCTGTCCGACAGCTGCCTTTGCTTTCATTTATTTGCGATCGTCTTTTTCTGATACGACTACGGTGTGTCACTGGTCATTGACGTCTGTCTGTGAATCGAAATAACACATGCGAGTAACTCGTCGCCCGTTCGAGACATTCTGGAGTCACAGTCCAGCGACGGTCTTTGGTTCATGGTCAATATTAATATCAGATAAGCGTGTCACGCTTGCCCCCACGTCACTAAACAGAAATCCACTGTGTGTAGGTATTGAAACCAATTTCACGTCAAACTCAAGTCCGCGTCGCAAAGGGGTGACAAAGAACGAAGACATGCCAGTGGCAAGTGATGATAAAAATATCACAAGTGAATCAACCGCCTTCGGCTTTCGTCCGGCTATCATCGCAGGCTGCTATTAACCTCAAAAAAGTCGATAAGAATAAATGAGATTAGCAAGCTCCCACTAACGACTCAATTCTAAGTGCAAATGAGAGCCCAGTGTTTGATAGAACAGTCTAGTGGACTTCGGTGAAATGTGATTGTTCGAGTAAGTGCAGTGAAGGGTATTCCATTGTGCTCTGTATCGGCTTTGGTGAATGTTATTGCATGAGATTTTCGAGATTGTGTCAATATTGTCCAAGGTCATTGCAATGGGCAATTTTTGTTGTTTCTACCTCAAACATTTTGGACTTATCAGAAAGGAGACTCAAGGAACAGACGTGTCTAATTCACCAAGGGATTGTGGAGGTTGTTCAAAAGGAGTGAAGTGAAAGCAGACTTCATTATCGGTCTCAAAATCATCAAATATACGACTGTTTCGACAGCACACAGCATCTTACTTTTACTCACTCATTCGTTCGTCATCATTTATGTGGTAAATGATGAACAGATAACAACAACAGTTTTTCTAATTGTTATATTTCAGCAGCTGTCAAAGTTACCAATCATAATTGGCTGGCAAATTAGCCAGCAAGTCTTGCCATTTCATCACGCATCGTTTCAAACATGCCAAACGTGCGCAAATTATTAAAGGTCGCTCATGATAATGCCTTCAGTGTGCAGGCAATTCTTCGCACCGAGGAAAACTTTGAGCATGATTACACTCTTTTTTTACCTAAAGCCACCAACCAGACAGTGATTGGTGCGAAATGGAGCCGCTACGGGGCTAGTATCGAAGAAGACTCGAAATGTTGTCTCGGTGCCGGTCAGTTGAATTGGGCATCGCCGGAAATTCAACCCGGATTGTATTGATGTTGGATTTGGGCATGCATCCGTATAGCGTTATGCTGACTCAAGGCTTGAACCCGGACAACCATAGATAACATCGTTCAGGAATTGGGTGCCGGGCAAGTTGGCCGGAGATTCGGATTTTGGTTAAAAAATGCCTCTTCTCAAACGAGACCCATTATTGGCTCAGTGTCAACAAGCTGAATTGTCGTTATTGGAGCTAATACAATCCGCAAGTGTTCCACCAAGCATGGTTGCATCATCGGACTTTTATTGTTTTGAAATTATGACGGAGACACCGTTACCGTCAATGGTCTCAGTTATGGAGCGATGTCAATGGACTTTCTGTAGCCAGAGCTTGACCAACAATAAGACGTTGATGCATGCCAGCATGATAAGACTTTTCTTGAAACACAGTCTTACTTACTTACTTATCAGGCCGGCGACCCATGGAGGGTCTGAGCCTGAGCTTAAAATACAGTCCAAGCAGCATTAATTAATTGATTGCCCGCACGTCTCGAAATATATAGTGATTGGCTCAAAAACGATGGGGTAAGATGAAAAACGGAGTCACAGAATGTATTGGATACATATTTATAAACGAAAGTATTTAGTCTGTATTAGTACTCCCCATTGATTCTAGTTCTCGTCAACGTTTCCCCAAGTCTTGCGTTTCATTTTTCCACCGCCAGTTTTCTGGCAGACCGTGTCCTCTGCTGCGTTAATAGGAACGACTCCCTAGAAATGCAGTTGCAATATTGTACCTGTATGATGGTGTTCTTTCTTATTGAAAAATGTTCATTGGACGAAAGACACCTTTTTTTTACAGACATTTTATTTCAGTTTGACTTATCAGACTTCTAATTTTGACAGCTCACGCTGTTGGACGTCCAGCTAACTATCCGTTCGCCTAGAGGGAGTACAGATGAAAATATGGTTCAGTTCAGAACCACAGGCCGATAACGTTAGCGCCAATGACACCCGTTATCGTCCAATGATTTCTTCACGTATTTACACTAACCGACTTGAAAAAGAATTACCAAATTTGCACCATTACAGGATTTTGTGTGATTTATGGCAACCGGAAGTTCCGTATGCTTAATTATGCACAGACAAGTTTTCTAACGTGTTACAATAGTTGCCACCAGTAACTGTTATTGCATTTCCATTAACAGGACGTAACGTATGACAAATGGAACAGAATACAATAATTGTATGAGCAGAGGTCCTTGCGGTTATAATTGGGGGTTTTGGGATGTCCCATGAGATCTTGTCCAGGGCAAACTTCTCTTCTTAGGGTGGCGTTAATTCGCCGATCCTGTTCAATATTCTCCTCCACACGTAATTGCATACGCCGAAGACTTGATCGTGTACAGATCAGGTAAAAAGATCGAGGACATCAGTATTCTCGCACAGGGTGACTTCAACTCATTCATGAAAAGTTGCGATTCATGAAGTTGAATATCAACTGTTCAGGACCCTGCTATAGAAGGTTTCGGCGGAAATGAAAAAGAATTGGCGGAAGTTCTCAATTGTTGGGCGACACGGGCAACCACTGCAGTCTCTGCGCTTTCGCTCTTACAAACAGACTGTTTTACAACAGCCAACCCGATGCGAGGGTGAAGGTAATCTGCTACATGGCCCTCATCCGGCCGACGATCACCTATGGCTGTTCTGTTGATTCAACGTGAGTGCAAGCTTGATTTAAAAGATTCTTGTCTTTGAGAGGACTTGCCTTCGCCTTTACAGAACACCAGAGTTCCAGTTCTATTCCAATGAGGTCTTATACAACGAGGCGAAACTGATACGAGTGGACAATATCCTGGTAAAGATAAATTGAGGTCATACTGCCCGATTCGATGATCTCGCTCAATAACCTGATCTCGGGGGCGCACTACCCCAATCCACAATAACACGAAAGGGTACGTGACTGTGGCTTAAATGCGGTACCGCTCATCTTTCATATCGCCCGTTCAACTGTGGATGGGCGACTTAACCACGACTGAGCTGAGGAGGGTCTTCTCCGGTTCAGTACAGCGGTATCGAGTCGGGATATTAGGCATGCTGTGGCGTAGTAGGTTGGTGTGTCGATCCCTAGCTTCTCAGCAACCACTCGTGTTGTGCGTGCTATTATTCTATCACGAGTGGAAAGGACCTACAGTTTTATGCCGACTCCGAACAGCCAAGTTTGAGAAGCTTTTTCTAGACAGTTATACTCTTTGAGCATTGTCAGTGACTCGAAAGAGGTGGGGCCGTGAAAAGTATTTCTTGTCGTACCAGGAATCGAACCTAGACGGGTAGGTCCAAGAGCGCAGGAGTCGACGCACATACCCACAACGCAACAGGCCACCAGGATCAGAGGGTATACCTGTCTAAAAAAAAGCTCCTTAAACTTCGCCGTTCGGAGTACGCCAAAAAGAAACTGTATGGTGCCTCCACTCATAAAAGGACAATAGCACGCGCAACAGGAGTAACATCCGGAACCAGATCTAACTCGGACTGTAGCGCAACTCAGAATATTATTATGTTTCGACAACTCTCTGCAATTGTCAAATAGCTATTGACAGCTGTCATGGAAATCGAAATGGCGATCAAACAAAAGCTACCTGCAGCATACAACGCATCCTGTACCCAGCAAACACTTATTTTTGGTATCCTTGCCAAGAAATTTTACATTTGCAATCGAAATCAAGTAGAAATTCGTCCGGTTTGTAACAGAATTCGGCAAAAATTAAGAAACTCTTGGAATGCATGAGTTTTCCGGGAATCTAGTTTAAGTTGGTTCCTAGACTCCTCTTATTTCGAGGGGTCAGGTCCAAGAAACAAAGTTTCAAGCTCGACTTTGCCATCACAAAATGTAAGTACATTTTTGTCAGTGCGTTAAGACCAACCAGAAAACATTCGCATCACCCTATAAAAATAGGGAACAACACTCTGGCCGTAATCGCACCTAAGCTTAGGGGTGGTCGATGGGAAAACTTTTAGTGGCAAAATCAATTGATGTACAATCCCCCCATTTGAGAATGAATCCAAACACATACGGATGCACAAACGTATCTACGCATACCATGATTGAGTAATTTATTTCTTTATTGTGTTAAGAGTTTACAATACTCTTCGTCTTCGCTTTATTGTCTTATTCGTTGCGGGCACTGAAAGAAGGCGCACAAGGCACGGCACGGAACGCCACGCCACGCCATGCCACGCCATGCCATGCTATGCCATACCACCAAAACGATGCCACTCGATGGCCCGGCACATCACAGCCAGGCCAGACTGTGTGGAGTGCATGTAGACATTGTGGTGATCCAGTATGTAGCAATCTTGTTTGTGGATTGGGTTGCGTATGTTGAGCCAGAGTCGACGACAAGGGATAACTTGCAAGCAGGCCAGATCATGAGAACACACAATCAGTGAAGATACACGAAATGCCATTAAAAGATACTCCTTTTGGGCATGCAATTAAAATTGTTTTGGCGACCGTTTTGTGAAGTTTTGCCGTGAATATTTTATTGTTTCTCTGCTAAAATAAAACATCCCAAAGGACTTTTCGGACTGTTGTTGTTCTCCTTTTTTGCTGTTTTTCTTTTCCTTTTTCCTTTTCATCTGATCTGATCTGGCCTGGAGTGGATTGATAAGAATGCGGTGAATTGAAATCGCAACAGGTGGGCGCTTCGCAGGACATTCACACTCCAATTAGGCACAGAAGGTGGTGCAAGTTCTACAGAAATTACATTTCTAATCACTTTCCCTCAGGCCTCTCTCCCGACCAGGACTCTCCAGAGATCAACTTGATTGTATGCATCCCACAGGAACTGGAGTACTAAACTCAATCCAAGCCGCACTGAGCTGGTAACCATGGGCATGCTTCAACAAGTGTCCATTACCACACTCGTCGGTGGTTGTTTTATTAGTTGACCCTTGGCAACAGATCTCATCTCACTCTTCCCAGAAGTCCCATCAAAGCGTCCGCTCAATCGGAACACCAGCATGGTCAAGGTTTTAACCGAAAATTGCGCACAAATTTCTTGCAATAGTTGCATCTTGGCCGTCCGATGCTGCTGCTGATAGTGATTTCCCAATTCTGTCAGCTTTGACGGCCTATCAAAGATGAATGGTTGGTGCGATGAGAAAACTCAGTTTTGTTGTTGTAAATAGCTGAAGATAAAATCACCACCTCCGAGGAGGAAAAACAAGAGAATACAATCAGAAGGCGAACAAAAAAACACACACCAGCGGCAGTACAGGTGCCCAAAAATCAATCGTCGCAATAAAACTCCTTTGTAGGCAGATAAGATTCACTTCGTGTACCACTTGCTCTGGTGCAGTTGGCCGCTTCTGCTATCTTATCAGTTCACCATCTTCGCACTTGTGCTGTGAGTGAGAAATTGACTGGAAAAGAGGCACTTACCGACAGGTAACCTTAAGGGATTTCGGCTTGGGATGGGAAGTGATAGAAATGCCAGCATGCGGGTCCGACATCCCGCCCAAATGCACTTAGCCCAATGAAGATGCCACACACACGCACCGAGTGAGAATGAACTAGCCGACGGGAAAATGACTTTTCGAGGATTAGACGCATTCATTCATGCGACGGCCGGATGCAAGGGATTACTGGTTATCTCAGATGCAATTGATACTGGTTCGCAAATAGGTGGTCGAATGCGAATTCTTGAGGATAACTGTGGCTATGTATGGGATGAATGTCACAAAGTGATGAAGTGTAAAAAGTATGAGATTTTTCTCGCAAGAACTTAAGGGCTTACGGGAAAGGAATCCGTTCAGTTAATTCGGAGGCACTTATATTCAGTGCCTAAGACCACTCACTCAAGTTTCACCAGTCGAACTCTGAAGTTTGTTCGATGCTACGGTTAACCAGATAAGAACGATAGTAATAGAAATTTGAATACAACAACAGCGGTGTGTGTTATAAATGTGTTCTGGCTTAATTTTGAAGCCTGCTATGTGCATATTCCGCTTTCGTTACTCAAGGCAAGAATGACATCATATTTCTTAAAAAGAGACAGACTATGATGGTCTCGGTGGCGCACACAAGTGAACAGGTTTCCAGGTTCGAACGTGGTGTGCGAACCTGGGGGCAGTTAGCCAGAAATCGAGCTGCAGGGGCTAACTGATTGGGGCCCAGGCTAAGCCCGGACTGTAGCGTCAGGCAAATAAGAAAAATCTCATTTTTTCATCAAATTTGTTTCCATTTACCAAAACTATTCGCCACATCCCAGCCCAAAATTAAGCAGTCAGTTATTTGAAAGCCCTCTGAAGTGACAGAGGATATTTTGCTATGGCCACATATTACTCTACAAGTGGTCTCTTCTGATGAACGTCGTCTTTGGATTAGAAATTATCTATCAAATCGTTAAACTCAAGTTGGTTTGGGTTCAAGTCTGGCCAAATAAACGCTAGTGTTCCCCTAGTGTGTTCCCGCTAGTGTCCCCCGCTAGAATTGAAACGGCAGCTTCAGCTTAAGGTAAGCTCATTGAATACCTATATTGACAGAAATTAATACTTCTTAAAGATGCAATGACGTCTTCTGTTCTGGAGTGGATTGATAAGATAATCCATGAATGGGGCGTGTGTGGATGAAATCGTAAGACTTTCCATCCTTGATCTGCATTCAATACAACTAACACGATCATCTATTGAAGGTCACCAAGAATACTGCGTCCGGGTAGCCTCAATCGATGAGAAAAGTGTCACCTCCTTTGGCTTGGCTTCAATTTATAAGCCCTAACTGGTCTGCATCGTGATATATGCCAAAGATAGATAAATCTAAAAGCAAATCATTCAGAAATAGTTATGAGACTAGACAACAATGTCAGAAAATCAATAGACTCGCTTGAATACCGACGAACTATGGCTTCTTTGTCCCTGTTTATGGCTATTTTAACAAATGATGTTCAGGTGAATTTGCCAATTGTATTATTCCTCTCCACGAACTCACACTCGATTACCGTCTCGCCAGGATGACCCCCATTTTGCCCTCAATCCTGCTTTCGCAGAAAGATGGTCATTTTTAAACCACGCCACATGAATATGGAATGCTCTTCCCAGCCTAAATGTCTGTGAATTGTAGTCAGTGGGAAGCTGTCGGAAGTAGCAATGTGCCACCGGCGCTGTCTCTTCACCCCAGACTTTTAAAAAAGCTATTCGTAAGCCCTTTCAAATGACTCTTTGTCAGCAATCTTGTTCACCAAAAATCGAATTATGTGACAAGCTTAAGGCAACGCAGTGACCCATTTTTGAAGCCACAATCCACGTGCGGAATACTATTTCGAAAATTCTATAAACGATTCCTCAATGTGAATGCGCACAAATTTTTCGAAACAATTTTCACACCAAATGTTAGAACTCATTACTCGTTAATCTCATCAAATCGTAGAATTAGTGCTTGTTGCACCACAAATCATCACCACTGAAGGCGGACTACCTCAACGCGTTCGAGAGTTACTCTCTGGAATTCGCATTTGTTAATCACACCTACATCGTTTCCATTTCTGGGTGCGAACAATTCAATGAAGCAGCAATCTGCCTTCGCAGTGCGCCATAATTATGATTACGAATAATTCGTAATATTTTCAAATCGATTTACGATTCCAGGCGTTAGATATCCTAGCCTATGGCTTCGATATCAATCATTGAAGTCAAATAAACAAAACCACTTAATTTCGGCGCTCGCTGGCAATGTGCTCAACGTCGGTCGGTCGGTGTTGGCTTGGTGATGGCGTGCGGTGGCATTGAGAAGATTTGATATCTTTTTCTCAATTCGAATTTTTGAACTATTTTCGAGTTATTCGCTGCGCAAGCGAAATTGAATGATTGCTCGAAATTAGGTGTTGTCAGGTTTACTGGTTGTACTCGCCTTGGGTATTCAGAATTATTTCCATTTTTATTTTATTCATTTATTTAACAAGTATAATGAAATAGCAAAATTAATTATAATAAAATATTTGTCGTCATTTAATTTTAACAAAAAAAAACTGGCATACATTTGTGTTAGACCACAGTTTAGCATAACATTCAGGTACTAAAGCTAAAGAATTATAAATTAATAAATGTATATAATTTTAATAAATTAGAATCAAGTCAGAATTTGTAGTAAAATTTCAATGTTAAGCCTAGCTACAGTGGACAAACCAATCTTTAAAATTTGGGATGGCTGCAACGCCTCTCAAGTTAAAGTGGCTGCGATACACGAGGTGGCACTCGCATTGAAAGACCGCAACGTACCCGACAAATCGATCAAAATGTTCTGACATCTAAGCCGCAATAAAGGCCATACTATCATACATCCTGACATCGAAGCTGGTTAGGTTATACAAAACAGAGCATCAATGAAATATCCTTGGTAAATTCGATGTACCCTCTGCTCCGTATTGGAATGCAAGGAAATAAAAAAGTCTTGAACAATCTCGCGAAAAAGGGATCGGAGTTGAGTGAATCACTACCATTTAGGAAAAACTAGAAGACGAAGCTCTGAACAGAGCCAGAACTCGATGGCTTAGCCTGGGTATTGGAGCAACGACGACGGCTCTATGACTGACGCTCAGCAAAAAGAGATCAATATCATTAATCGGGCTTAGTGTCAAGCATGTGCGCATGCTTATTGGAGTCATTACCGGGCACTGTGCCATAGGTACAGATGAATAATTGATTAACGTGATCACCTGGCATTAGAGCCTTATATCACGAGTTCTTTTACGCCTTCAGTAGGAATCTCAAGTTCCAAATAAGCTTATGGACTTATTTCTCCACCTTGGTAAGGTGGTGAGGCCTACCCAAACCTCTGCTACTCTTTGGATCGTAGCACCCGACGCTACCACTAGCCAACCTCTATTGATCAGGCTGAAACCTATACTGTACTCAGGGCTTTCCTGATCTCCCGTGGGACCAGACTATAGCCTCTGGTCAAGCTACCAGTAGGATGCCATAACATCCCCACGCTGGCCGCTAATATTAAAAAAAGCCATAGCGTAGTCAGCATCAATCTATAATTGAGATTGACGTGTCTCTTCTTCTTCTTCTTCCATTAATCTCTTTATGAGCTTGCAACATCATACGACGAGTACTGGAATAGGGACGTATCCTAAACCAGTTGCGATCTTAGCTCAGGGATTTTAGTCGCCTCTTACGACAGGCATGCCTTACCTCGGGTATATTCTGACCCCTACCCGTACACATGCAATGCGTCTAAAGTTAGGGCATAACGACTTTTGCAGAAGCCGCAGAGATAAATGAGAACAGCCATCATCTGCCTCTTCGGGCGGAGCAACTTAGCGAAGAAAAGAAGGCAGTGCCTAGGAAAGCACTTCTTCATAAAGTTGGGTGACTTGGCGGTGTTGAACGCGGAAAAACTTCTAAGATTCATATGTGGATCTGGCTGATTTTACGGTAGTAAACCACTCCCTAGCGAGGTCATATTGGGTCCAACACATTGGTCTATGTGAGGCACGGTGATAAGGGCGTCAGGACACCCATTACCTACCTGCCTATGAGTTGAGCGGATGGTAGATGAAAGTTTAATAAAAGAAGATTGGTAATAATGGTAATGGTCAGCTAAAACTATGTTATTTGTTTACTAACTACTACTTTGTCTAAGAAACTGTTTTTTTGCTGTGAGAAGATTACAGTTGGTAAGAATGCGAACTCTATGTTTTTATAATATCAAGTGCAGGTCATATTGAAGTATGACCCTCCCCAACATACTTACTTATCAGGCCGGCGACCCATGGAGGGTCCGAGCCTGAGCAATTGCTGCCTTCCATCGTTTACGGTCCTGGGCACGCTGCTTGCAGTCATCAAGACCAAGCTGTCTTGCATCCGCGATTACTTGGTCTTTATACCGCAGATTCGGTCTTCCTCTCCTTCTCGAACCAGTAGGCTCGGATTCAAAGACCCTCTTCGTTGGAGCATTGTTGTCCATGCACTCGATGTGGCCGAGCCAGTGCAGTCGACGGATTTTTGCCTTCCGGACTACATTCACATCCTGGTACAGGTCGTAGAGTTGGAGAAGGTAGCGCGTGGTGCGACACAACCGGATCAGTTTTCCCGGGATCCCGAATTCGGCCATCGCAACGAATAGCTCCTTGCGATGAATGCCGTCGTATGCGGCTTTAAAATCGATGAAAAGGTGGTGCGTATCGATTTAAAACTCACTGGTCTTCTCCAGGATTTGTCTTAGTGTGAAGATTTGGTCTATAGTCGATTTGCCGGACCGGAAGCCGCACTGATACGTACCGATTAGTGCTTTAGACGTTCACACAGTACGCTGGGCAGGACCTTGTAGGCGACGTTGACCCTCCCCAACATGGGGTGCCTTATTGCAACTTGAAATGTCGAAATATATAGTTGATTTTTAATATAAAAAAAAGTTTATAGGTTTCTTTTCTTGGAGCTTTGAAATTTGTCATATTGCAATAAGTCAATAGGTACACGAGTGCCCTAGTGGTTTTGCAGTCGCGGACAAAAAGCCCAACGAATGGGATCGACTGTGGCCTTAATAAGTGTATGGACTCATTGATTCTTAAAAAGCATTGAAAGCGCCCTATTGAACTTGACTGCTATTTGACAAGTGATATTTATAAAAAATTTCCGCTTTAAAAGCTTGACCGTTCCTTGTATGGAACCATGAAAAGAGCCAAGCCTTTTTACGGATGAGAAAATAGTCACCATTGAATAGTTGCTCAACAAAGAGAAATGTCGTTCAACATATACACCTACAAGCCTCTGTGATGGTTTGGTGAGGATTCGCTAGTGATTGAATGTTAAAACCTCAGCGAACCTGTTCAGCCTACTTCCACTCATAAGGCAAACACGAAACAAACATGGATAAACAATAACGTTCCAAACTTCCAAGCATTTCCACTGATGAATGGCAATCTGGAAGCCCAGACCTCAATAATTTGGACTACAAATCTAGTCCGTTTTGGACAATGGACAATGGCGTTTTAGGACTACAGGTGGTGAGGCTACATTCAAATTCTGAATCTTTGAAGCGAGAGTTTATCCGAACAGTGGATCACATTTCGATGGATGTGCTGCGTACTGCAACTGTTGAGTGTCCAGATCTTTGCCGTTGCTGGAAAGCAAATGGAGTGCATTTCGAATGATTTACATATTTTGCCATTAAGTGACAAATTAAATGAAAAAAATAGTTTTGAAAAATATTCAATCGTATTAATTTTATTGGGTATTTACCCAGTCAGAAAAACAGTGTGCCTTTTGTAAAAAATAGTCCTAGGGTGGAGATATGCGGATGCCAAAGCGGTTCACTGCAGACGTGGTTCACCTAGACCTGAGACTACCATAAGGCATACCTTTTAAACTCAACTCGAAAAGTTTCGAATTTTGTAATTATATCCGACGCCACGTCTCTGATTACAGCCTCGTTCTCGGAGTATATGCCAATCAGTTGCGTTGCGGTCTTTCAGCGCTACTGCTGCATCACTAGCTGAAGAACGTTACAGTCTTATTTTAGTGGCACGGACTTATCAGAGAATTCTGAAAAGCACCACGCTCAGGGACTCGTGCTTTCGGACTCTTCTGACTTATCAGAGGAGAAAGGAGAACGACTCCCGGAGCGTGGATCTTTTCAGAATTCTCTGATATGTCCAGTCTGTGTAATCGAATTTCACGAATTTCAAAGCCCGCATCTGTGAGCCTCTGCCTTCGCTCTGGTTTACCACAGAATATGTCAAGTGCCATTGCGAAGTAGCCTTGATCGATATCCTCAACTACTGGCATCCATGTTGATCAAAGTGATGCTACTATTCCTACGCAGGTCCACTTTTGAATTTCAAACTGATATGTAGAAAGATGCCTACTCTCCTGCGCTTGACACCAGATCACAAATCAAACAAAATAAGAGTTCAGTTTGGAATCAGCTAATCTGTTCAGAAACCTCAGGATGGAGTCTTATCTAATATTCCTTTAACTAAGTACGAACTGCTAGTAATAATGAGTGAACGAATTGCATAAATCATAAAGATCGGATGTTCGAGTGGTATTGTTAAATGAGACCATCAACATTACATCCTAAATTCACTGGTCTCTTGGGCTCGTTCCCAATTAATGAAGTTGTCTTTCAAAATCATCGTTATTCCTCCACCCATGCACTGACGAGCCAGTATTCACTCGAACTACTCCGAAAATCGAACCTAATTTCCATTCTCCATCAGGTTCAGACAACTAAAGACATACTCAGCCAATGAGTCCTTTCTAATTAGATGCCATTCTCCACTTGTCCTTTCTGGCTCCCAATCACCTTCAACTGCCTCAGTCACTGGATTGGATACATCAACGTTAATTTATTAGCCATCGTCTTGACAAAATAACTCGCACTTACAGAATTACAAATGAAATTAAAAGATGAAACGTCTTGAACGCACATCCCCATCACCATACCCTTGACGCAGGGCAATTAGCCCTTTGAGAGGGCAATGAGATTCGTATTTAATTGAAGAATCTCAGGTAAGTGGACATTAGGACACCACTGTGTTGTAGCATGGTTTTTGATGACTCGGGCAACAACCGTTCTCGCTGTGGCGATAAGGAAAATTATCCCCCGATGGCTTGTTGTGTGCCGTAGCCACAGGTAGAATCGTCTACATCTTAACTCACGCCATGGTGAGCGGCGCTCAATAATCCAGGCTACATTGTGGTATTGATTCTTATGCTAGAGATTATCAGTGAGTTACATCTCCAATTTGTGCGTGTGAGATCGAAGCGCCTTTTAGTCTATCAGCAGGAGCACATCCTGTGAGAATTAAGCAAATGAGTGTTGTATACATGGATGCGCTTGTTCTGGGTTATAGGGTAAATTAGGTTCACCTTGGATATTGGTGTTCCATTGAAAAAGGTTGAGACAGACGAGCATTGGTGGCGCCAGCAATTAGGGGTGAAAGTATCTGAGGATATGACAGCGATGAGAAATCGTGGTAGCATGAGATTATTTATTTATTTTTATTTTTTTGTTTCTCTTTTTTTTTTTTTTGTTCTCTGTTGTCATTTGAATCAATTTGTAGTGGTGATCTGCGAAAGTGTCACAAGCGATAGAGATCTCTGATGGGCATGTGAAAAGGAATCAGTTTCGTTAGACAAGTTACGAGTATTTTGCCGTTTGACTTCAATGCCTCACATGGTGCAAGCCTTTCAGGAGAAATTTGGCGGCTTGTAGAAAAGCAGTAAGCAGTCAGTAATACTGCGTGTCTATTTGGGAAGGAAAGGTCGAAAAAACTTATCGAATTATACTGTTTTCGAACAAGGATGTGTTGGTAGTAAAATTGAGTAAAAGAAGCTGTGCGACATTTAGGTGGAGTGACCTCCAAGAGGTCCAAGTTTCTATGACACTGGCATAGATCTGATTTCTCAACCTGAGCGGGGGTGTTGACTTTGAACGCGTTCTTGGCTCATTGGTACCTATAGACTTGCGGCTACCCTATGAACGGTCTGAGTGGCAAGTTCAAGCCATCAAATCACAACTGCAGAGTATCCAGTATAATCATAGAGACTGTTAATGTCGATCGTAATGTCGTTTTCGAAAAAGTACGGACCGATAATGCCACCGGCCTACAATCCACACAAACATCGACCCAAACTCAGCAAATTGACTTGTGTTCAAGTGCTAAAATAACTCCTTTCACCGTGAGCATTTCCTCACAAAACGCAGTCGAGGCGCGGAATGTTTCCCGTTGGCAGAGTTGAGGGTAAATCATATTTTTGCTGATGACTAGGACTAGGAACAAGGTTAAAGTGGACAAATACTAGGTTATGGTTATTTCCAGAACTCCTGTTCCAACAGTGTGTAAGATCTGTAAGCACGAAGGTCGACCTTAGTGTCAAAGTCATGTTAACGGTTATTAACTCAGTATTTTTGTTACAACTCTTAGCTATGGTCATGAAAAGTGGTTCATGAAAAAATAAGTGCGCGAGGGACTCAATGTTGAGGAACTGCTTCTTCGAATGGAAAGGGATATGCCTCGGTTGTGTGGTCACGTGGCACGAATGTTAGCTGTGTTAGTGTGCTTAGCTTTCAGCTTATGGTCCAACCCAAGATGCAAAATGTGAAAGGCCGAAGCAAGGAAGTAACTACATCGGGTTCTTCTGCATACACTCATAGCCAGCAGAGATGTTTTCAGTGGATCTGTCCATTTGTTGATGTACAAGAGTTGGCTGATTGTTGACTGAACCGGTCAACTCGGAAAGCTTTTGCTAACTTTGCCTGATAGAGATATCGATGCCTAACAAGAATCACCTCAGCGCCATATTCAAGTAAACAATCGCTCTTCCAACACAAAAATCGACACAAACCCCTCCTAAGGCGAATTCACATCCTATCACATTTCAAGTGAGATCCCCCGGTTAGATAAATCGAAACATTGGCATTACAACAGCACTACGGCAATCCGAGTTGTGTTCACATCCACCCCCATCCCCAAAACCTTGTTTCAGATGCTATGTGCCCCTGTTCTCATTTCAATTTTCACCTGTTTTACATTTCCCCCCCAAGAAAACGCTCACCCCCAGATCGTCAGCATTTCCTCACAAAATCATAGGGTGCACCGCAATCCACCGTGTATCAGCGTCAGTCTTCCTCTCATTCAACGTCAGGTATTTTCGGTTTCGGTTTGAATTTGTTCTTTTTTCCTCTCCTCCCTGTCTCTTTCAGAAATTCCAAGACATTCTGGGCCGGTGGTCAGTTATTAAGTGGCAGGAGGCCTTAAATTTGTCGGCTGATTGGGTTTACATTTTTATTTAATTTTTTGTTTATCGGAGTAACGATAAAAAACCAAAAACAAAAGGAAACACACAAAAAAAAATGGAAAGACGAAAAACGAAGACAAACTCTAGATGATTCATTTCGAGAATTCTTTGACTTTGAAGAAGGTGGCGTCCTGTTGACAATTTGGGTGTTCCATTGGCTGTGCACACACGCACAGCTTGCCGCTGCCAGAGAGCGCACCGTCAAGATATGTAGCTCCTCAGACCTAAATAGTAATAACCTCGATCCACATGAGTGTTGCTGCAAGATGTTCGTATTCTTCTTCTTCTTCTTATTCTTCTTCTTCTTCTGTGATTGAATTTTATATGTACGTACGAGCATGTTTTTTTTTATATCCGTCCATTGTCGGTTTCCTTTTTGCCCTTTAGCCGGAGGTGAGTCACTTGTCGATAAGGATTTCGGAAAGTCCGTTCGTAATTGATTCCTACTCCACACTCTGTCGCATTTAGATACGAGTATCCGTAACTTCTCGAGAAGATAAATTATTTCCCATTGAAGATAGTGCGCTTGTGGAATTTTACCGAAGCGAGATTATAAACCGCATTCATTGGTGCGAATGCGGTTTATATCGCTAGCCGATGAATAGAAAGCGCTGCTAAGCGAGGTAATATTTTTTTATTTTTTTTTTGTTATATGCAAAACAGTGTAATGTGGTGCAATTAGTTATTATTTGCTTCTATTTTCAGGTTTTGTGGATACATCTAAATTTAGTTCCGATGAATATGTATGGTTTCAGAAGTTGTACCTGGGTTGCCGCCCACTTGAGAATATGTGCTGTAGTCAGCAGCACACAGTCAGCAGTTAGAATTAACTAGCATCTGGAGTATTTTTAGCTTTCATCAATTAAGGTAATTACAGGGATCGGTAATTGGTAGGTGGTTCACGGCGACGCAGCAGCTTTTGAAATGTCAAAGAGTTGGTTGATGATAAAATTTAAATTATGAATGAGACTCGTGTGGTTAGAATCTAAAATGCTTTAGAAAATTACCTTGTAGGTTGTCGAGGATGTGTTCTGAAAGGAAAATTGTCTAGAAGGGGCATCTCAAATTTCGCTGCTCGGAGTCGGCATAGAACTGTCAAAACCATTCGTCAGGAATCAGTAACATGTACAAGATGAGTGGTCACTGTAGAAACTAAACCCAAGTCCACCTCGGACTGTAGTGTGACAAGCCCACTGCTCACAACTCGCTTCTAAATATAGTATTTCTTTTCAAACACAACTCAGTCAATCATTTTCTGCTTGACTCACTCAACAAAACGGACGATAACGTCCTCCTGACCTAGACATAGACCCGGAGATTAACATGGAGCCTAGTCGAATAAAGCTACTGGTGCTCACGCCGCTGGTTGTCTGACTGAAACTTCGCCAAACTTGTCAGACTGTACAATTTCGATTTACGTTATCTCCAGCTATTAGGCTTATACCACGAGGTCCATTCACCTTTGGGATCCAGTACGCCGAACCAACGCCTTGAGCTATGACTCTCAAGTACCAATTGAAATCATGTTTGTGGACAATTCCTCCACCTTGGTTAGGTATGAGGCCGATCTAAGGCGTCTTATGTTGTGATTTCAACTCCCTAGCGATTTGAATCATACACCATTCACATAACAGAGTCTCACACACTATCCCTCTTAAGCCGCGATAAACTCAAAGCTCCATGTGCTGGTATAATCCCCACTACTTCCCGCGACTTTTGGTATTACCACAGTTATCACGACGCTTTTACAAGGACGCTAAGCTCAATTGATCAGGCTGAAACGTTCAAGGAGTTGCGCGTTGGAGTACGGACGCATCCTAAGCCAATGGCTCTAGCTCGGGCTTAAATTAATTTTAGTTGCCTCTTGCGCCAGGGATGCTTTACCTCTGGTATTTTCCAACCCCTATCCGAAGGGGAATCCTCAGACTGTATAGGATGACGATGGAGAATTTTCGCGCTGCATCAAGTGGATAGTGAACTCATCGAGACGTTCAATTTAGAAAAAGGATTTAGACAATGCGACGCGCTGTCATTTCACTTTTTCAACATCTTTCTTGGGAATATCGTGCAGAACGCACTCGCCAACACAAGAAGCACGATCTTCCAAAAGTCTGTACAACTGCTGGCATACGCAGTCGACACTGATGTGAGTGGTCGACCACAGCGGGCTTATTACGCATTGGCTGGTACTGAATCGGAGCCGGCTAAAATGAATGCAGTGGTGAATGAGGACAAAACAAAGTATATGCTGACCTTAAGGAACGACCTCGACAACTTTCCATAGGCAGTTATACTTATCGGCTCCTGAAAGATTTAGTCTTTGGACTCAAGAGGCAATTAAGTAGGAGAGTCCACTCTCGAGGGACCATCAACGCTGTCCTGCTCTTTGGCGTAGAGACATGAATATTCTCAAGAACTGGGAATTTCGAAAGAAAAGTTTTCTGTTTAATGTTGATCCTGTTGCGTTGATTTCATTTGGAGCAAATGATTTAACCACGAATTTCAAGGGCTGCACTGTTACATGAGTTTAGCCAGTCGTTCACCGTTTTAACGCCTCAGATGGCTGGGGTTATCTATAGCGCATTACACACTGTGGAAACAACACTGGTTCATCGAACATGTGGGACAACGAGGATACCCACGAAACTCACGACGCACACAAGTGGCGAAGGACCCCAGCCAACTTGCCACGCGTAATTGAAGGCAATTGGTTAGGAATCGTTCCGGCTGGAGAGACTTGTTAGTTGAAGCTCAGGTCCCTACCGGACTGTAGCGCCATCAGAAGAAGAAATCAATAGTTTTTCTTCTAAACTCTTGGCACGTTGCGAGAGTTTATTTCTTCTTCAAAGAGTTTCCAAATTATTTCATAGCTGACACTAAGCACTGCTTTTGTTTCGGAAGAACTTTAGCGTTTATCCTCTTCCAAGTGTCGTTTATATTCACGAGCAAGCACCTTAATTTCCTCTTGAAGTGTCACTATTGCAAGATCTCTTTGGATTTCGTCGTTTTCTATACACCGCGTCGACGTTGGTCTTAGCACTTTGTTTTGAAAAGTTGTTGATTAGTAAAAATAGAGCGTCACAGGAAACAATAACGTGTTTCCATTGTTGAATAATATGTCAAAAATTAAACCAGGTAAACGACCGCTTGGTAGACCCAGGACGAGGTGGTTGGACAAAGTCCAAAAACTTGCCTGGTTGCGCTTGGGCATAACGCCTGATGAGTTAGATTCGATGGCGGAGGATCGAGTGGCCTAGAGATTTATCGGGGGTGCATTACGCCCGCGACCCCTGTAGTGGATCATGCGGGTCATGAAAGTTTGGCGGCCACAGTTTGAAAATTGTATCCAAAATATGGTCGGACTAGTCCTTTAATTTCGTCAACAATGAGATTATTGATGATTCAATAAAAAAAATCCAATCTAAGGAAACTGTGTTTTCTATTTAATTTAAATCTTGCGTTAATTTCGGGACACCCTTTATATGTCTACTTCAAGGTTAACCATTTTGCAATATGGATTGTACAGCAATGGCTGAATTCGTTCAAATTTTTGAAGCTAACTGCAAAAGTACGCACTCTGTAGTAAGCAAGTTCCCTCGAAATACACGCTCTGCCAAGAATATGGCTGCCATTAGTGATGAAGATTCAGATGTCTAGACATCACGGCAAACACAGCATATTGTACCGAGCCAATCAATAGCTTACGTAGTGCATGTTCGTTTTTCTTTCTCTCTGGAATTGAGCCTTTGCAGAACCATCGGCATGTCAATCAAGAAAGCCGTCGATTCTAAGCAATTTACCAACTTCCAACGCAGTCAGTAACAACACTTCCAAAGAAAATCGAGGAACGAAGTGATTACGTCTACGAACTCACAAAAATTGTTATTCCAGTTAAGTGGTTCCAAAATACAATCAATTTCTCGAAAAATAGACCACCACATTTAGCCTTGACTTTGGCCAGAAGCCAACAAAAATTTCCCGTGAGAAAGTCGCAAATCGGCACACTCATGCTGGCGTGCACCACCAACAGGAGGGGGCAGCTTCTAATGTCAAAACAAAAACATGATTTTCATTCGAGATCGCCCGTGTCTAAACAAATTCTGTTCACAGCGAGGAAGACCACCTGCTTAAGCAGCTTTCAAGCGAATAGCAGTGGTACGCGCCAAGCGAGCGCTTCGACAGAGAACTCTCCGGTCCGGTCCGGTAATTGGCGCCAAGGGGCTATGCCCCAACCATTTGTCTAATTTTAAGGACAACCAACTGCGAGTGATCGCCTGATCGTCCGAAATACTTGAAATTCCTTTGCAAGTCCAATCAAACCTCTGAGCGAGGCGCGACCATCAAAGCGCTAATACATTTTGCATGTATTTGACCATTTCGCGCGGCAGTTTGTTTACGATTTTACGACGGGTATGACACAAGGCCTTTTTCTGTCACTTATCCTTTTTTTTTTGCGCTCTTTCTCTGCCCGGCCCAACGTGCTGGATTGCATCATGACAGATAGATCGCCCGAACCGGTTGATTGGAGTGGAAAATTTGAAACAGGTACGGATCGTGTTATGCGCTGTGCCGTGAACAGCCGCCTATGCCAGCGAAATGATGTGATTTGAATGCATAAGTTTTTGGGCAGTGGGGCGCAGATAGATTTGCAGATTTTTGTGACCTAATTTCTTGACACTTTTCATTTGGAAGGCACTCAAAATGTTGAATGTGATTTTCTGAATTATGGCTACATGTGTCATGGAATTGAGTAGGTCAGCAAGAGTCGGTTAGCTTGACAGCTGTCATTGAGGAGTGATATGTGAAGGGACACGTGTGCTAGGTGTTGAGCCAAGAAATGTGTCAAATCGTGTTTGAAAAATGAGCCTGCTGTCTAGATTATCAGTTGAGGTTGCTCGTTGCGCATGCTATTTCTAATGAAGATTAGTGGGGATGGTGGAGCATCGTATATAGATCAATCTTGGTCCATAGGGATGTGACTGCTGAGAGTAGACCTAGTTGTTGCCGTCCGTGTGATTACTGCGGCAAAATGTTCCAGATGCATATACAAATCTCAGTTATTCTTGTAGTCTCGCACAAATCAGTAGCAACCGAGCCGAACGAGGTATTCCCCCGTGATGATTCCAACCAGCATGCTGCAGTAAAGATATTATTTGTTTATTTTTGTGGATGCTACAGTCGAGGTCGAGGTAATATTGTGTGAATTACTCATACATGGAATTGTTTAGTGTCAAATTGGGCGAAGAACAGTCGTATGGAGGAAGGGAGACTTAGTGGCTCAGTAGGAATTGTAACACCTCGCTTAACAACTTCGTCAATTACCTCGTTCTCTAGGATTGCCAAAGGTCTAGGTTTCTGAACCTATTTCAAAACAGTCATAAACGTCTGAATCTTAGTCAATAGAGTTTGGCCGAATTGAGTTCTGAACCGGTATGGAATTTTTCCGAATCTGTAAAACACATGTTCGAACACGAGTAGGTGACAAAACTGAACTCAACGGAAGGTCAAAGTTCAAAAAACTGTCTCAGTCTGGTGTAGAAGTGCAGCAAGTGCAAGCTTTTTCTTCCTGCTCTGCGTGGCGCCATATTCCCGGGCGGATAAACCTCAAGCCTGTCTCCAGTTGCACACACCAGAATCGATTGAGGTCATTCTGTTGCTTCGTCCCACAGACTTGGAGTCGAAGACTTTTTGGCTCGGAACCAAATAATCCATGCTGCCAATGTCGTTGTTCTTTTCATGAGAATTACATACTTCGCTTTCCCCTTTTTCATCGCCAGACCCAGTATAGACGCTTCTGGTATATTGCTCGTCGCACGCTGTGACTTTTGGAATTTTCTTGGGCCTTCAGGATCTGATCGGAGATTACGCTCACTGGACGTGGTTTCCTCTGATCAGATCAAGCTGTGAATAAATGTTGATCCAAGGACGAGCTTTCCTCGGGCTTTGTCGCCGCCGGCGTTGGATTCTCAGATGCCTCTGAAAGACAGTGTCAGCTTGAGCCTCTCTCTAATGTCACGTGCACATTTTCATTTCATTTTCATTTATTGTTCAGGTAGTATCGCTGTACATTAAGAGTGCTATACTCTTTTAATAGTACAATCCTCTTTTCGAAGTCACCAAGTGCTTCCTTATGGTGGCGTGGAATCATAGAGAGTCATACATTGATCTAGCAAGATCTTGCGGAAAGTGTTCCAACAGGCAATTTGCCCAAGATCATTTCTAAATTTGATATCAGCCCAAAACCGCTTGAATTTCTCACTCAGTGATTGCATCAGTCCTTCTGATGACGTGTGGTTGATGAGATACGATTGATAAACTGAACAGGCTGTCATCCTTCCTTTCAACGATCTGCATGCCAAAATTGGATTTCGAGGCTCTTTTTACTGGCGAATAAAACAATAGAGCTCGACTTAGATAACATAGTCATGCTTGCCGATGATGTAGATCTGCTACATGGCATGAATAACAAGTGCAGATTTCGTGTGTTCTAAAAAAAGACTCTTCGGAAAGCCATCGAGGGCAAACAAGACGAGGAGACGGCCAAACCATCGTCAGGGTAATTAAATCACGTAGATCAAGATGGAAACGGTACGCCGTTTGAATGGGAGACGAACCTGCAGAATTATTGTCAGCAAATCGGATGGAAAGAGATAGTTAAGCAGAGGACCCAGGCGACCGACGCTTATGGGAGGCTTGCGTCCGATTGTATAATCGCGGGGTCAGCTGTGAGTGCGATGACTGCACGAAGGACGCACGGAATGGTGATGAATTGGGATCGATCGTGAACGGGGCTAACAAATTTGCCAGTTTCATAATTACCGATGAGAATGTGAACAAATAACTATTCAATTTTGAACTTGGAAAGGAGTTTGAGTTTACGGCTACGATCTAAGTACAGGAGTGCTCCAAGGGATGATTAAAGACATTATGGGTGAACCACATTTCTGCGTTGTGTCGTCTGCCAGTACAAGCAACTCAAATGCACGGTCCAAAATACTGCGTATTGCGTATTACTTGCCATTCTTATGATTGTTAAAAGGTGAACGAAATGGAAGCAGCGTAATACAACATTTTCTCAGGAGAAGTGTCAATGTTCGCCTCGTTGTACAAGACCTTGATACAATACAACTGGAGACGCATTTGAACGACCTCAGCTTTTCCATCTAGAAAGGCTACGTGTAGATCGTGTGAAGCACCGTCTGGCTTAGGTCTTAGGAAGGTAGGTGGTCATCAAGGGCCTGTCATCCTGTTTGACCACGGCGTAATATTCAGTTTCGATTTTTTGCTACGAAGCAGATGATCCCGCCAAGTTTGTTCAATGCAAGCCGAGGCTACGGTTGTTTAATAGAAGGTGTATAGAAGAAGGTGTATAGGCGTTGTGGGTATGTACGTCGAGCCCCACGCTCTTGAACATCCGTGTTTGGGTTCGATTCCCAATACGACCTAAAATAAACTTGCCCATTCGGAGTCGGCATAAACCTGTAAGTTCCATCTACTCGTGAGAGAACAATAGCACGCACAACACGAGTGGTTGCTGAGAAGCTAGGCCCTTATTCTAGAAGACACCACACGCCAACTACATCAATAGCGACCATCTCTAAACGGAAAAAAAATCAGACATCACAGGCACAGTCTGCACATAGATCTTTCAAAAATACTGGCGTTTAAGTTAAGGTTGTTGAATACCAACCTGCAGCTGTCGGTACAAGATAAGGCCCATTGTGTTATCATGCGGGTCTAGTTGATTCTGTTTCTGGGATCAGTTGGTGCGAAGCGATAAAAGAGGCTGGCAATAATGTTGCTTAGTTGAGTTAGATTATCGAAAAAGTAAGGCCCTAGGTAACTTTTCCTTTGGGAAGAGCGCTGCATGTTAACAATGGTTCCATCCTCTTCTTCCTCTCTGCAACGTGTGTATAAGTCACTGTAGAGCGGACACAGTCTGAATGCATCAGTTCCAATGACCTAAATTGCATTTTGGGTTTTGGTTGAGTCTAACTCAATTTTTTCCTCTTTCGTTTTTTATTTACGAGTTTAGCACAAGTGCTTCTCATCACAGTAATTTACTCCTTAGACGATATGTCCGAAAAATGCTTATTTGGTTTGGTAATAAAGTCTTTCTTGCCAGTTTCTGACTTAAGACCTTATTGCCTAACGTCTCAGTCTGATCAGGATGTGTAGTCGTTCCGGATGCAATTGTTTCGAAATATGCTCTCAGACCATCTGCAATTGGTGTGACCGATCGTGGCAAGCACCGCAACACGTTTTCCCAGTAGAGAGAAGCATGGATGGCATATCTCCACCCGGAAAAAACCGATGAGCTTCATCAGCTTTGCAATTTTCTAGAATGTCAGTGTGTCACAGTGCATGAGATGGATGTTAAAACACTGTGACCTCTCGTTAAGAGATGGGTGACAGTTCGGAAAAGTCTTCTTCTAGTTAAGACTCGAGGTTAACACGAACGAGTTGTCTAGATGATTAAGAAACGTTAAACGTTCTATAAATTCTCTGAATCTATCGTACCTTAGCTCCCTTCAGAAGCCATTATATAAGAAGGAGGCTACTTCTTCGACATCTATGCTACGTGCATGACCAACTAGTCTCGCATGAGAACATTTTCAAGCAATATTAAGGTAAGCAGGACATGTGGAAACATCAAGTGTAGTCCATTCTTTGCAACGTACTGGGGCTACAAATTTTAATTATCTCACAGATAGCGAGACACCATCACGATTAGCTAGCTAATAAGTTCCACTGTCACCCTTTTTTGGAACCCCTGTAGCAACACTATCAAAATCCAAATAAAATATTCTAAAAATGTTTTTTTCCATTCTCCACCACTTTTGCGAAAAGTTTATTATTCTTGTAACGGAATGTTCCCTATTCACATACCAGTTTTTAGGCTGAAAAAAATCCAAACATTTCCATTTCGTAATACGTCCATGAATTACGATCAAACTCAACCAAGTGGCTGCAGCATTTTTGCGTACTCTCAAAAAGCGAACACCCCCCATCGGCGTGAACAGAAACAGTCAGTTCACGTTGTGTAAAATTTACTCGAGAACAGCTGATTGGGGAATGCGATTCGCGTGCGAATCGAAAACGTTCCCGTGGTTAGTTGTTTGCTTCCACAGATAGAAGTTAAAATTTGCACACAAATTAGATCAATTTGTATTTTATTGCAGCGTTTTTCGACTCGTGGCTTAATTAGAAATGCTTTCGTTTTGAATTCGCTGAGATTGTATACAGAGCAAGAATGTGTACTCTGGCTTCACACCGCCACCGACTTGATGAATTCATAATTAAAATACACACCACATATCTGTTGTTGAAAATTGATGCAATCTTTGAAATGTTTTAATAAAGGTTGTGTTCTTATAGGCGGAGTGCACTGTTGGAATGGAAATAAACAACACATTCGGACGAGAAATACTGCATCCAGTCATTGAAACCAGCACTGGATTTCGCCAAGGAGATGCGCACTCGTGTGATTTCTTCTGAATCTCGGACTGAAGAATGTGAATGTGAGCTGTAAACACAGAAGGCAATATTTCTACAAATTGAATCAATTGTTACGCAGATTACATTGATATCGTCGCGCGGTCCTAACGTACCTTAGTAGACGTTTTTACGGTGTCTGAAGAACGTACTGATCTTAAAGCCATTGAAGACAAGACAAAAAGTGCTCTCGAGCAAGAACCGCGCTACTTCGATTTGTCGAAACGACTCCTCAATCATTCTCTACAAAATTCTATTATGCAGGTTCTGCTATAGGGCACCGAAAGATGAACGATAAGAAAACCAGCAGAGACGATTCTTAGAAACTTCTGCATCGAATACATAGTCCTGTCTGCGAGAAAGGTTAAAACGAGGATGCAGATCAGCAGCCAAATGAAGGAGCATCAACTTAGAGCTCACTAACGGTACGGCAATATCAGCTGACAAAAAGATTAAGCATTTTGGCGTCAAAGCTCAATGGCAAATCTAGGCTTCCATTGCAACTATCATTTGATGCGTAAGCAAAATGAAGCTGCTAATACGACCGATCTTAACGTACGGCTTCTGGCATGGAGGTGCTATTGAAGCGTCTGCAGGTGGTTGCGGAATGTGCAAATAAAACAATCATGAGAATGGAAAGGGATATGAAAAGACAGGTGCATTACATCGAAACAATTCGATGTACTAGTCAACAAGCTACCCCTCCTGGCCGTTCCAGAGGACGAAGTGATTAGGAAATTCAATTTCCAAAAGAAGTTCACTATCAAACTCAACACTGACTGAGCAGTAACACGATCAAATGGTACACAGATGGATCAAGAACTGATGAAGGAACAAACGCAGAATTAATGGGCGGACAAAATACTTCGAAACGCACCAGCATCTTCCTTGCGGAAATCTATGCCATAGACAGATGTGTTCAAATCAATCTTGATGGGAACTACGCCAACTGCGACAGTAGCAATAATGTCGGACGATCGTGCTGCCATCTTGGCACTAGACTCCTACATAATTAAATCTAAGCTTGTGTGGGAATACCTACGGAAGCTCAAAGAATTGAGCAGCAAAAATAGAGTAAAACTCTGCTGGATACCTGACAATACTGGATTACAAGGCAATGAAATGGCCGACTCTCTAGCATGGAGGAAGCATCGAAACCTCTCATAGGCCCTGAACAGTAGGAGACCACATCCACAGAGAAGAATTCGGGGAACTAGAAAAAAGGTACCGGACAAAAACATGGAACAACACTCACGGCATGAAACAGGCCAAACCACTTTTGACCCAATAGGGAGAGGCTTGAGACATGTATAAAAATTAGCGAAACAACTTCCGCACCCTAACATGCATGGAGAGCACCTAAGGAAACTAGGAATATCAGAGAAAAGCCTCTGCAGATAGAGAGAGTACTCTAGAACAAATATCTTTCACTTACGCACAAAAGGAGTCCATTGCCCTCAACATAAATCTGAATAGAAGTTTATATGAGGGAACTCCAGTGAGAGCAAGGTAGTAAGGGGGCACAATAGATCCTAAGGTCGCTGTGCAACATACCCTCAATAGTAAAATTAATAACGTACGGCTTCCCAATATGGCACACAATTCTAAGATCAGCATAGAGAATCTAGCAATTTTCGAAAGGAAAATATTGCGAAAAATCGAAAGCATCACAGCAACAATAAGCTTGCAACAGTACTTGGTGTCAGCTTGTAGACATCAACAAATATCCTAACGAGACAATCAAGAACCTGATAAACACAACCCCCGGCCAATGCTACCTCAACTCGCTAAATCTACTTTGCTAGTAGAACTTCCCAACGACATCTAACAACGAGCTGCATAGCTTCTACCAAAGCAGCGGAAGCACTCATTATCGAGGCTAAATCAACTACCACATCACCACCCCATCCCAAAATTACCAACTTGCACTAGACATTGTGGAATATAAACAATAATCACTAAACCGATATTGCAATACCAAATATTAAATTAAACAGTGTACATCAGTTGCGCTCCTATTGTGAACCCACCCTTACCATTACTTTTAGATTTAGTTGTAATATCAGACTGTACTTTTTTTGAAAAGGTGTATGGAGGAGAAGACAACCCCGAACTCTGCGAGCTGTACCAAGATGTGGATGCAATCTTGCAAAAATCCGTTGGGTTAACTGGTTCGACTACATTGAGCGCATGGACAGCAACGCTCCAGATAAGAAGATCTTCGAATTCGAGTCTCTGGATAGACCGAATCTCTGGTATAACTATCAAGTCATCGAGGCCCCAAAACAGATTGGTCTGGGAGCAGAGTAACCAAGACCAGCACTGGTAGACCGCACATGAGTCGTAGGGTTGATAAGAAAGTAGTAAGTAAGCAATTAGTCAATGCAGGTAAGCGGGATATTTATCTATGTAAGTAGAAAGGTCTTGTGTTGAAGAAGAAATACTTCTAAAGCCTTAAGGACATCCGTTGGTTTTTCAATTAAAAACATTGCTCAAATAATCAACAATTCGAGAATAGTTCTCCCATCCAGAAATCTAATTGTGCTACATGTCAAATGAATCCAAATCCAAAGCATTAGCATCCTTATGTATGCACACATTTCGAGAAGTTTTTTAGCAAGTCAGAGAGCATCTGGCAGGAACAGGGTGTCCTTGACAACTAGTTAAAATTCGCATCCATCTTTGATGACCTCATTCTATGCTAGTTTTTGATCCGTGTAGATATTTGTTTCCCTGGCTTATTGGATAGTTGAGTCGACTCGTATGCTCGAGGGTTGCATCTACGACATGAGCAACTTTTATAATTCATGCCTGCACTTCTTTCGAGTAACTGACAATGGTCACAGAGGTCCAGCACTAGCTTCTGAAACTTCGTTTTTCGAGGACACGGCAGAACAATAGAAGACGGGTGCCGATATTGTATTAAATTAACTCAGCTCAACTCTCATTTAGGCTCTTAAAATTTTATGTGAGTGAACCGACTGCTTGATGTCACTTAAGTCTTCTACTGCCTTTGTTTCCAATAGTCAATCAGCACCCCCGACTGACGTCAACTTATTATATTATGTTCAGCAATCGCATTTGAAAGAAGCATTCGTGAATAGAATAGCAGAAACTGGCAGTAATTAACAACATTCTTAACAAATTGCTGATTTGCATATCAAGCGCCAGGCACTTACATCATAAATAATTGGGTCGTGTTTAAGTATCACGTCAGGTAATGGTTGCGTTGTTTTCATAAGCTCTAGGGTTACCAAATTAATTGAGATGAATGATCCTTAAAGACTCTTGAGAATGTAAAACAGGTTCAACTGGTCATGGACATTACAGGCCAAAGGGCGAACGGAGGTAAACTTGAACTTATGTCAAAATCGAACTAAGAGAGAGTAGAAACATCGATATATTTATAACTGCCAACCACTGCTCCTGAGAGCCAAATGCCGATGCCAAATGACAATGATCGATTCAAATCGATCACCCTTAAATAGGCAAAGTGGACGAACCATACGAAAATAAATGAAACGGGCATTATAATCACAGTGCATATTATTTATGTGTATTAGCTTGTAATCTACATCAGAAAGTTTCTCCTTGGATACTTTCAGACAAGAATCATCTTGATGCCGACGTTTATACCGTCTGTTCGATGACCCGATGTGATCTAGCTAGAGCTGTCACATTTACTACATTCGAACACAAAAGTCAAACAAGTTTGCTGGCACATCGCTCGAACAATCACAGATTTGCCAGAAATTCGAAATCAATTTGAACTTGGACTTGAAAACGACTTGGAAACAAAAAATCAACTTCCTTGACCTGAACTATTTCATTATATGAGAAGTAGCACTACCCTCTTAATGGGGACGAAATCGCGTAAAAGTTGATCGGAAGGAAGACAAGCTCAAAACGTTGATCCAATTATATTCACGACTCACTCTTCAGCTCATTCTCATCTCGAAAATGAAGATATTTCGACTCAAATTACTCCTTGCTATAATTACTGTATTTTAAGGCTTCAAATCGATCGATCTCCTCAGAGATAACTAGATGAAAGGTATGCCCAACGAAAAACCGTAAAAAAAATTCTGAAACACACAACACAAAAATAACACACAACAAGACCCAACTCGTATCCACTGGGAAAATAAAATAAACGCCAAAGAACTCGAACGAAACGACTAAACAAAGCTAAAACCGCAACAACTTAATAAAACCCCTAAATCTTCGGCATTTTTCGCTACCATTGAGATCCCAATAAGACCACACACCAGGCTATATGGGCTCGTAAAACGAGAACAAAAAGGAGGAACAAGAATCTCTTTCTCTCTCGAAAAAGCAACATAAAAATATTATGACTTATTACCTGAAGATGTTATTATCAAAAAGAAACGAACAAAACGAACAAAAAGACACGAAGAAACGAAGAAAAGGACGCAACAGCAACTTAAAACAAACATACCTCTTTATTATACTAAATCAGGTGTAGGGTATGTTCTGGTGTGATGGCTGAATGGTAACCTAAATCTGGTTCTGGTTTGGAATTGGGTTATATTATGTGGTTCGAAATATTTTTTTACACGCACTAACTACAACTCTTGTCCCTTAACACTTTTTTGACAGCTTTCTTTATAACATTTTCTCGAGCCTAACGGACCAATCACAAAATGACATTTACATAATTTCATGATTGTAATATACTAATAATTTTGGTTGCGTTACAGCCTTCACTCGCCTTGTACGCACTATTTTTCTAGCTCTTTCTACACAGTTATACTCTTAGAGCATTGTCACTGATAATTTGTCAGTTGACTGGAAAGAGGCGGGCCCTTGAAAATTATTTTTGTCATACCGGGAATACCCACCTAGACACTGTAGGTTCAAGTACGTAAAGGGTGGTTCAACTTTAAGGGCCGATGTTGAATGTGAACCACACCTAAAAGTAAAAACTAGACGTCTGCATTTCATTTGACATTTCTCAATTTCAGACTAATTCAATTTGAGCCATGGAAAGATACACAATCGAGCAACGCGTTAAAGTTATTCAAGCTTATTTATTATGAAAAATGGGCGTTCAAATCAAAATGCATATTGTGCACTTCGTGATTTTTTCGGTTAATTTAATCATCCAAATGTGCGTACAATCGGAAAAATCGTGCAAAAATTTGAGCAAACCGGGTCTGTAGGAGATGTGAAAACACCAGTGCATGCTCGTACA
This sequence comes from Eristalis pertinax, assembly GCA_907269125.1. Classification (NCBI taxonomy): domain Eukaryota; kingdom Metazoa; phylum Arthropoda; class Insecta; order Diptera; family Syrphidae; genus Eristalis; species Eristalis pertinax. The sequence continues at coordinate 26,578,122 of OU026146.1, read as the reverse complement.
GCTCGTACTGCAGAAAATATTGCTGCTGTTCGCGATAGTGTGGCTGAAGAGTTGTCCACCTCAACTCGTCGTCGTGCCCAACAATTGCACCTCTCACGCTGTCGTTGATGAACATTATGCATAAAGACTTGCATTTACACGCTTACAAGGTGCAATTGACTCAATAACTAAAGCTTCTTGACCATTTCAAGCGTCGTTAATGGTCAGAATGGTGGCAAGAAAGGCCAACAGTGGATGATCAATTTTCGAAGAAAATCATCTTGAGTGATGAGGCACATTTTCACCTCAGTGGATTCGTCAATAAGCAGAATTGCCGCATTTGGGCGAATGATAATCCAAGAGTGATTGTCGAAAAACCAATGAACCCACAAAGAGTGACTGTTTGGTGCGGTTTATGGGCTGGCGGCATCATCGGGCAGTATTTTTTTCCAAAATGAGGCGGGTCAGGCAGTTACTGTGAATGTTGTTCGCTATCGTGAAATGATAAAGAACTTTTTATGGCCCGAATTGGAAGATATGAATGTGGAAGATATGTGGTTTCAACAGGACGGTGCCACTCGCCACACAGCTACCGAAACAATGGCTCTTTTGCGCGACAATTTCAATGGCCGTGTTATCTTACGTGGTGGCGATGTCAATTGGCCGCCAAGATCATGTGATTTGACACCGTTGGGTTTTTTTCTTTGGAGTTATTTGAAAGAAAAGGTGTACGTAGATAAGGCAGCAACAATTCAAGAGCTAAAGGATGAGATAATTCGGCACATTAACGGCATAGAACCTCAATTATGCTTCAGCGTCATCGAAAATTTGGACCATCGGATGGAGGTGTGCGGCCGAGGTCGCGGCGGCCATTTGGCCGATATTTTGTTCCATACAAAATTGAACCATACCAATATTATCATATTAAAAAAAATTACAATAATTTCCTAAATAATTCGTGTTTTATTCAAAATCCACATCGGCCCTTAAAATTTAACCTTTAGAAGTAAAACATTTCGTGATTAACTATCAAAATGTTCTGAAATTTTTTTTCTGAAAAGATGACATTTTTGGCAAAAATAAAATAAATTGTATATGTAACAAATAGCGGGTCAGAAGATAATGATGATGATGATGTAAAAAATGTTGCGGTTAATTAAAACTATTTTCGAAATAATTCTTTCGACATCTATAAGAATTAGCCGACAGCTGACATACCACACTCCAAAAAATTCGGTTTTACAATCACTTTGATTCAAAAGTTAGTACAGTCTTTCTTCACCGACTATTTTGACCAAAATTTTGCATAGAAGATGTGGAAGAAACTAAAAAGAGGAGGTCTTTGTCTCTACAGTTTTTTGAAAAAATCGTTATAGGTAATTCCCGGTAATGATGGCACAATGCCCGGCTATGACGCCGATAATCTGTCTGAGGTTATATCTACTCATTCATCAGCCTACGTGAGCGTTTTGGATCGATAATAGGCCATAGCTGTTTTGTAATGAAGTACCCAGTGCCATTAGAGCATCTACGATCTGTGTGAGTTAGCGCATCAAGTTGCAGTAGATGCTTTGCGGTAGTAATGGACATGGATAGTGGGTCTTCATCTGGAAAGTGTATGGAGCTAGTACCCTATCTAGCGAGTTCGTCAGCTTCACAATTCTCTAGAATGCTACATATTGGTCCTACAAGTAGCGGAGGAAGGAAGGCCAGCCAGGTAGCTCCGGTACACGCTTGGCGAGTGAGCTACAAGTAAGATTTAGCACAGAAAACTAACCGCCTTTGGAAATGGTTCCAACTGACCATTTTACTAAAAAATCAACTCGTCTCAAGGGAGCAGTTTTAGAAGCTTTTACTAAAGGGTGACCACAATACAATTAATATGTTTTAGCGGCTGTCGAAGTTACCAATGGCTATTAAAATACTCAGTTCCGTCATAGCATCATACATCATGCTACGTTGCTGAACGAGCAATAATTATAAAAAATTCTGGCTGAGTTGTAAATACGCAGCGTGAATTTCGTCGTGAGGCAATCTGCAGGCAATTCTTCGTACCGTGCAGAAGCTTGATTCAACTTTTGCGGAATGAAGAAAACGTAGCCAGCCAGGTAAACCCAATTGCAGTAAACAATGAAAATGGAGTGGCGTATTTAGTAAGACAACCCAAGAGTCAAGAAATAAAGTAAAATCAAAGAAGTTCAGGCCTGCCTGGGTCGATGGGCTTTCGTTTTATACTCTGGGTGCATTGTCACATATTCTTCTGAGGTGTTGCCACAAATTGAAAATGTATGTACAGGTCTGCTTATCTCCTAAGAAATTTAACATATCCTTGCCAGATTGCACGATTACCAATGGGACAGTGACTTCCTACTTGTCGATAGAGGCTCATCCCGGAAGTAGCCTAGACGTCCTGCACACCATGATCTCTTTTCATCTAACTAATACTCATCTGCTTCATCTGCTAATAATTGTGATTTGATTACTTTTAATGAGAAAAAGGGTATCGATAGGTTAATGACATCCCCGCCCCCATTTTAGCTATGTCGTCGGTTCTTCATCCTTTGTGGCCGACTGACTGTCTACATGCAGAACAATAGACTCTTCGCTCTAAGAACCCATTGAAAGAAAGCAAGCATTCTCTTTATTTACTTTACCTAATACTACTACGCTTCGGGAATCTGATGACAGTGATAGTACAGATTTTACCGACTATATTGTCGGGATGGATTCTTTCAATAGGTCCTAGGAAAACACCCAATTCATAGTAGGGGGTATATTCTGTGTTACACCACTGTCCAAAAATATGCACAAACACTTGAAATAAATTAAAGTTAAGTCAACCGCCTAAATGAGCGTATCCCTATTGTTAATCGAAACACACGTGGATTACTGACCGAATCCTTTACGATTTACCTAAAACGACATAGCAAGAAAATTGGGGTCTCAGTTGCTGCTGAACAACAATGCTTCCATTTTTGACTGCAATACTCAGAACACAACAAGGAATGTTCCATGACTTAACCTCAATTCAATGTCCTGGTTATAGTGTACCCCATAACCATTTATAACAGGCAACATATTGCCGGCTTGTGATTTCTGTTTCCCCCCCCAACAATACATGCACAGACAAGTCGACGGCAGTTGATATGGAACTCCACGTAATTTGCCCGGTCCGGCGAGAGGTTTTCATTTCCTTTTTTTTCTTCTTTTTGTTCTTCCTTTTTGATATTCATTTTACCCACTTTGCCCAAGACCTTGTGCGGCTACACGATTTTTATGGACCATTCTCAAACATTTCTCGGTAATTATTTTCACAAAAATGAGACCTCATGGATTTGCTGAAAAGGCTAAATTAGTTCGTGTGAGGGGTAAGTATCTGGCCTTTGGTCTGAAGTGAAATAAATTTGGTCAGGCGAGGATGTCTTCGCTCGCAGTTGTGTTACACGATACACGACGCAGAGATGGATGTGATGATGATTGAGTGATTTCGAAACTGGATAAGGTCTTGACTTGGTCGTGTGTATCATTGAATATTTATTTATACTTTAACCTTCATATGAGGACTGGATTTTACGATGTTTTTTTTTTTTGTTTTTTGATGTGCCAACAATAATTTTGTTTTAGTCCTTTATTTCGAATTTTGCTTATCAGTATCAGAGTAGTTATTAAGGTCAAAAGACGGTTTTCGAATATCTGGCCCAAGCTTAAGCTCATCCGGTGCACCTGCTAGATACGAGTGTCCCTTGACAAGTCAGTGACCTTATGAATAAACAAACGGTTTTAGTTTTGTATATTCCCTCCAAATACAGGGTGGCCGGATAAGAACGAAAGGAAAAGAAATTTAAATATATCAACAACGGTCAGAAATATAAAACTACTTCTAGCTTTATTTTGAATTTACATTCATGCCATTATGTATGAAAGAGCACATCATTCAAAAAACCGCCTCGGTTTTGCTGGCAGTGCATCAATTGGCCGTTCCCATATGTGCGGTGTTATTCCGACAATAGCGTATCGAATGTTGGCCTCGAGCTAGTCCAAAGAGAGAAAGAGATGGCGTGTTCGCGTAGACTAACAAGTTGACGTAGCCACAGAGAAAATAATCGAGTGTTGTCCAGTTGCACGGTCGCGTTGACCAATTGATGCACGCTCGCCGTGAGACTCAATCACTACATTTGACCACTTCACAACTTTGACCGTTGTGCCGCTTGTATGGCACGTAGCGTCGTTCTGTTGGAACCTCAGCTCCACAGCATGATGCATGATGAAAAGGTTGACCCTGTTGAATAAGCTTTATTTTGGTAGATGGATATCATTAGTGACAAAAACTCATTACTGTTCCTGTTTTCTGTGACCTGTTTCCTCAAGGCCCTCAAAACAGGAGTTAGTTTCAGTGATGACCTTTTCATTCGTCTTAAATCACTCACCACCCAGCCATTTCTACAGCTTTGGAAACATGAAATAGCCGCATATAAATCTGGAGGGGCTAAATCTGGAGAATATGGAGGATGCAGGTTCCAGTTGTTGGCCCAATTTATGGATTTTTACCACTTTTCCTCTGACTACAATCTGACTACATAACATCCTTCGAAATTGAGCACAAAAGCGTAGTCCCCTCGAGAATAGAGTAGGATGAAAGAAAGGTGTGCAACTCCATTGCCTCGGAAATATACACTGACTGCTCCAAGTTGGAGGAAGGCACAGACTCTGGTTTATACGCCAGTTTACCGGAGCTTCCAGTTGCCATACGACTCCCGAATCACTGCAATGTTTTCCAAGCAGAAGTAGCAGCTATTAAGAGGCAGTTATCCTTCTCCGGCTATGACCCCGATAGACAGAAGATCTATTCTTATTTAAGTAGATAGTCAGGCTGCCATAAAGGCTCTGGAAACACCATCGATTAATTCTAAGGTGGTAAAACTCTGCCACCTATCTCTAAGGGAGATAGCGAACGGATGCAACCTTACCATGGGCTGGGTCCGTGGCCACATAGGTATTCCGGGCAAAGAAAGAGCCGACGAATTAGCAAAAAGGGGGGCGAGTCTACCTGGTACGAAATCAGGATGAAAAAATCAAGACAATGACAGACCCAATGAAAGCGTTAAAATCAATGCAACTGACTGACGCCACAAAAAAGAATTAGACACCTGTAGTCCACCAAAAATGATGTGGCCTACTGAGAGGAGTAGTAGGCGTAATCACTGTCCATTGCCTAATTGGCAATCAAGCCAGAACGCTTGATGCACCCTACAATGACTTATGGTGGTGCTGCATGGATGAGGATGAAGAGCAAACTATTCTGCATTACCTCGGTACCTGCTAATCCCTTACAGAGACAAGAAGAAAACTTATGGGCAGCTATTTCCTCGTTAGTCTTCAAGATATAGCTAACATGAACATGAAGGACATCCTCAAGTTCCTAAAACCACTAAGTTATAAGAGTCAATACACATACCAACAGAGGGAAAGTACGAACAAGTCTAGTACGTCAACGAAGTGCCGGGAAAAGCCGAATACTGACAGCACAACGGACCTTAAAGGTCTAAGTGAAGCAAATCCCCGAAGGAAATTTAGCCAGTCACATGTACTTACCTACCTACCTACAGCCTTAGACACCTCACAAACTTTATTTGCCCGATGTTCCAATAACATTCCATGGATTTTATTGACGATTTCTGGTGTGGCGACCTCCTTTGGGTGAACTGAACGTCTGGCGCCACTTTTGCTGGTACGAACACAACGGACCTCAGTAAATCATTTGCTAAGCGTTTAAATTGATGGTATTAGTCCCGATCGGTCGCACAGTTAGTATTTTTTTTAACCATACAACACGCACGTGGAATCCTCTTATCAGCCCCTACAATCCACAGGCATGTAAATCCAATTGAAACACGGGCCTTCTCTCTCGTACTTTATCTTGAAAAGAAAACGCTGAAGTTTGTCACTTTACTCAAGCCGTAGCAAGTCTCAAAAATTGTGTGAGATGGAATACCATAACCCTCAAATGTACGTCCAATGTCTGTTCGAACTGTCTGTTCTTGACCACATCCACAAATGCTTGTTGCTGTTGCCAAGCTCAGGTAAGTGAAACTAGACTAGAAGATATAAAAGGAGCATACAATCATTTTAAAGCTCAGAAGAATAGCTCATTCTCAAAACAAATTCGGGATTAAAATGTCAATTAAGACATTTATTCACAATTAATTATCGCTTATCTATGTAAAATATAAAATTCTCCACAGGCTCTCACTAAAAATGGCAGACTTTCGTGTCCAATCATCGAGGCTGAAAGCTAAAAGGTCGCTATATTGCTAAAAAAAATGGCATTGAAGGTAAATTGAAATTCAAGCCGCACTTTGTGCACTGGCTATTCATATCAATAGCCAGGCCTATACTCGTTTGCGGAATTGTTTTATGGTGGATGGCACTTAATGAATTTGTGAACTTCTTAAAGCAGCCATTCTCAACCTGTGGTCCGCGCACCCCTGGTGGTCCGCGGCGGCAAGGCGCTTTCAGGGGGTCCGCGGCGGCATTTGAATATATTTCTGTCTGGAAGTTACGTGGTTTATTTAAGGTTGTATGTTGGGAGGGATCTGACTAGAGATAAATTCATAGTTGGGGGTCCGCACAGCTTAAAGGTTGAGAAACTATGTCTTAAAGGATTGACTTGCTCACGCATAAGCGGGGTTAAGGACAACAACGAAACCTTCCTCCGCCAAACAATTGAATGAGGAAGACATGTGCCAGCCTGTGGATTGCCTATATCTCGATAAGAATACTAAGTATTATTCACCTAATGTGGACTGTGCGACATTACAGAAAATTGCGAAGACGTTGAACTCGATTGACTACTTTTTCCAAACACCTTCAGTGATGGACAGTATTCATTCTACTAATCATAGATGGGTTGAAGTCACCACGTGCCTCACTACGAAACAAATCTAATAATCGTCCACGCAATTTAACCAGACTGAGCAGACCGGAGCTTAGGATACTCATTGGCATTGTAATGAGACACTATACCATCATGCCACACGCTGTCTGGTCGTCTTCCCTGCAAGGACTTCTGCAGACGTTACCGCGATTACAGCATTTCTGTGTCTGCCAAAAACTTTGATATACAGTTTACTAGTATACTAGGAGATAAAAGAATGCCAAATACTGCCATAGACCGAGCCTCCATAAGTTTGAAATTTCCCCCAATCATTGGACACCACCCGCCGAGATTTTCCATCATCGACTGCAATGACGACTAGACCACATCTTCCTCATCTTAATAGAAGTTGCATACACTAACTTTACGGAAACATGCTACAGATTTCTGCTAAGATGAGGAAGATGTGGACTAAATTGGTCTGCATTTAGCCTAAGTGTGACTGCTCGCAGTGAGCCTAGAAATGTACTCCAGACCAATGGCCATGCACCATAACGACCATCATTCTTTTTCGCCGATATACCACCGACGAGGCCATTGACCTAGTTTAGACTTTGACTTTCTAATAGTTGTCACTTGAGCATTTCATGAAAAATGGCTTGGTTTCCCGCAAACTTTATTGCCCACTTACTTTTGGGGGACCAGTCCCAGTCCCCGTCCCGCGTTAGTCAGTTACTTGCTTACAGAAGGAAAGAAATGCAAATTGATTTAAACTCTTAAGTGAACAACACGACAGCTGCAGGTGTGTAGATTCTTATCATGATGCCTGATGCCTAGTGTCTGTTTCTGATGTCAAATCGATTTTAAACACACAAGCCACCAGCACCTGCAGGCAATCCCAGAGTCCTGATGCTGACGCTGATGCTGTTGCACCTCAAGTGTGTGGCATTCAAAATATTTGCATTCCTCCTCATCTGGCTAACAAATAACACGTATCTACATACGAATACATATAGCTGTGTGTATCTTGGATTTATACATTCATAACCTCACAAAAGACTTGTCATTAGCCCAACGGATCGACCGCTAACAACGTGCACCTCGTATTTAACGTGTTTACGCTGCTCATCGCGCCGTGGGTGAAGCGCTTTGATGGGGCACATGTGCGTTGGCCGCAGTAAACGTGTTAAGCATACGTAACCAGAGAATCGCGAAGCCTTGTTGACAGTAATCATGTTGGAGACAATATGTCTGGCGGTGATTTCTTTTCTTCATTCCGGCGTTTCAATAAATTATACATATCCACGGTCTGACAGCTAATTGTTTTTTAACGTTTCCTAATGCGCGCTGCTCGGACAGTTGACTTGACGGTGACAAGCGCTCAGACAAGCAACTCTACGTGAACAACAACAAAACAAAAAGAGTCACAATTCATATTGCGCTACTTTAATGGATTATCATCTGGCCCAACCCAGAAGTTTTGATGTTACAGGGTTTGGTGAATCACGAAATCATATGTCAACCACACCCGTACTGAGTTTCTCTTGAATTGACTGACTGCCTGGCTGACGATGCCTAGAGAGGTATTGCATCAAAGTGAAAATACATAAATTGCAACATCATCAGTCGAAAAACTGATTCTTTTGAAATCGGATGTCTTTGTGAACGCATCCCGACCATGTTTATCACACGCAATGACATCTTATTCAACAGCGTTTAAAATGTAATCAACAGACAAGTGAGTTTAGAAAACATTTCTAATGACCTTCGACTCGAAGCAGAAGGAACGTGGAAGAGGATGTTCACGTTTAAGGTGATACTCTAAAGCAACAGTGGGGGGTATTTCAGCAACTTGGAGTCAGTCAATTACATCTAGTCCTTGATTTCTGGTTGATGTGCGTAACTAGAGAGCAACAGATCGTGCTAGCGCGGGGGCTTATTGAACGTGCCCCACTTTCAGATTGAAGTGAAATCAATAACAATGCTCGAATTGTCAGCCAAGAGATAAATATGTGTACTTTGAATTATATCGTTTTACTTATGGTCCTTAATGTATTTTTTTGTCGGGGGTGATCATGAATATCGTTTAGGGAAATCTTCTTCTGATTAGATTTAATTATTCCCATGACCATGCAGCAACTGAAGAACTAATCTTCACTAATTGACAGTAGTTGCATGCACATGCTACATAAATACTGTGACCAACTAAGGCGTTAGATCCGTTGAGTCCAAAGATCATGAGGGCTATATAAATCGATGATGTGATGAGAGAAACGTGAGCGGAAAACATAAGAAACGCATTGGATCCCAAGTACACCCAAAAAACAATTAAACGAAGTGGGAGACATCATGGTCTGGGGTGCATTTTCCTTCGAAGGATCATTGATAAAAGGGACCAATTACAATATTTAATTATACGAAAGGAAGGACACACATGATGGACAACTTGGCCACAACATTACCATAAGCAGATATATTTTCGGAGTAGTCCATGGCATACTAGAGGACGCTCATGAAACCGATGGCGCAGACAAGTGGAGATGGACCTACACCAACTTGGCTGGCAAACTGGAGAGCCTTGCCCAGGTCTACCCTGTACTGTAGTGCCACACAAAAAAGTTATACTGAATGCGTTTAAGATTCATGTATGACAATCCAAACCCAAAGCTCTCAGCTAACGTTGCGAAAGACTGAAAGTATTGACGTTATAGACCACAAAGTGACGATCTTCAACCAATTGACAATTTATGGCATAACGGAAAGTAAAAAATTGGGCACCAAAAAGTAAGAAAAATGAGAGAACGGGAGGGAAAAAAAACAAGCTTGGTATTTCATTCCGAGGAGTAGATGTCAGAAGTTTTGGAAAGGCGATGTCTGGCTGCAATTGAACATGCTGGCTATAGTATGAAATACTGATGTCGTAATATCAATCTCAACGGAGATACTCAACAATGTATCCACTTAACTGCAAGAGAATGCATTTGTCCTATTTAAGTCGGTATCCAGAAGCAGTTTCGAACTCCCTCAATGTTTCACTTTAAAATTCGATGATTTTGAATGAAACCATTTACAGCAGTAAATTTAATTTTTGTTTAAATTATTTTTTTTTAAATTAAAAAAGAAATTCTTTTGACACAGCAAATCGCCAATATTTTAATTCAAGATCCGCTCCAACAGCCTTCATGATCACGATTTCGGTTGGCCGCTTTGAGGACCGGAGTTCAGTTGTTTTTTTTTATGTGAAATTTAAAAGACACAGTTTATGTTAATAAACCAGACACTATTTCACAGCTGATATTCGAAACGAAATACAGAGCCTGCGAGCAGAAACATAAGGTGATGTAATGGAAAAAAATATGATGTCAGATTTCATGCATAAATATGTCGATAAAACGTATATAAAATATAAACAAAATATAACTAAAACAAATTATTAGAACAAGACTCATACGTGTTTAACATTGGCGACTCTTCTTTGGGCCGTATTTATGTGTCCATGAAACGGCTTCCGTCGAAATTTGTACGGATTTTCTGAAAAGAACTATGCCCGTGTCTCGCTCTAAAATGAATAGTGAGATAAGGAGATTCGGGGAAATCGACCCGATGCATTTCTTGATCCAAATCAATGTGATTGCATTCAAATGAGTCCGTAACCACAAACAGTTATTTTTTAAACCTGGCCTGTCAACACCCTACAACGTAATTTCTTTTGACTGAAAGCAAATAGGGTTCTTTTACCATTACAACATCGATCAAAGGTCATTTCATTAGTTTGGATTAATAAATAAATAATCATTAAAAGCTTACCTCATTCTCATTCGGATTGTTAAAAGATGTCGGGTATATAAGAAGCCCTTAATTAAAGACGGCGCTGACTCGTTTTGGCACAGAAAAATGCCTTGGGACGTATACGGTCTTTTCAGCCGCGCTTCCTCCTCAGCCATTTGTGGTCGGAACTGGTTATTGGGTATTAGCAGCTAACCTGCAAGTGCAGGGCGTTCACTATCCGTCACCTGTTCACTAATTGCCCCACAGTGGCTTGAGTTGCAGCCCTGTGAATTTGGCATTATTGGCAAGCGCATTGTGAGATCGTGCGATCTTGCAGAAAAATACCTCTGAGAAAATTAACTGGAGTCACAGGCGTTCTGGTGCGGCATCGCAAACCGAGTATGGAGCTTGGGAGAAATGTAAGAACAAGGGATTTACAGTAAACCCAAAAGCACGCTTGGCTTCTGGACTATCTCTGTAAGTGATCGATGGAGACGTGGAACACGTGAATTTGTACCTTCTGGATCTATTTTGGTGAATTTTTCTGACCTGAAACCAAAACTATGTTGACTTCTTAGAGTCAAGACGTTATAGGGAACCTTAACCAACTTGGAATGCGGTACTGAAACCAGAAGCATTGAAATCGTTTGAGAACCACATTGCTTGTGGCTCAGGTACACCCAGAAATGTAGCGCCACTAAAACAAACGCGAGACAATAAGAAAACCTCACTAATTAAGATTTATTGATAAAGAAACCGCTTTTACCCGACATGGCGCTCCAGAGTCTTATGTGGGTGCGTTCATGTGATCATGGGTATTTTAGTTGCCCGTCCAAGCGTAGCAGAGTTTTCTACACCAGCAACTTTGTTTTATTTAAATGTTCATATTACTATTCTGTGCTCATCTAAATGGGAAAAGTAATGTCATCCTCCCGTCGCCTTTGTTCGTTCAGATTGGCCGCAGCTTGCTTGTGCATTCTGAATATAAGATATTCACAATTGCTATATTAGCTCATTTGTGCGTGTATACACAGCAAATCGAAAGTGACACAATAAAAGAAAGATCATCGCTAAACAATTTCGTGATAAAAGTTATATCATTTGTGGTTTTCGGTCGACGATTTTGCGGTCATATCCCGCTTCCTGCAAATGAAAATGGATAGACTCATTTTTTATTATTTTTTTTTTCGCAATTCGAGTATTTGACCTTGGACTTATGCGGAATTCTTGATGGATTCGTCAATATCAAGTTGTCCTGCGTTCACAATTAGCTCGTGTTTATCCCGAAGTGTCAGCCTTTCCCTCCTTTGTCTTATCTTTATATGCTCGAGAGGCCCGTCGCGATCGATAAGAAAAATACCTACGCACCCAAAAGTGGCAACAAATGCGGCGCACAAGTGTAGTGCATGTCATCGGTTTTGTAGACAAGCTATTGGTTCTGCTACTGAGGAATTTTGACCTACGTTGTTTGGCAAAACCGAAGTAGCACGTCTGCTTTGCAAGGCGATTCTGCATCTTCCCTAGGATGTCATTGGTGTAGTTCACATTTTCCCTCACTTTGACACACTCTTAAGCACCGCTCCTATCGAATCCTAGAATAACAAGCGGCATTTTCATCAGCGGTTCATCCGTTTGTCTCGAAAACAGAACTCTCTGCCTATTTACAGAGTCATGGAAATTAGATCTGATTTATCTGACAACAACATTTTGTATTGAATGCATCTACATTCCTAGATGAACTTGGTTATCGATTAACTAGCCCATACAGGTGGCACACTCGACTGCTAACTGCATAACTTCCGTGTGCCACCTAAATTATCGATTATCGATTATTGCTTATTCAGGATCCCGTTCGAACTTGTTCAATCCAGTTTACGGAATTGTTTAGATATCATCCATGAGCAACTTCAAAAATGTGTAGAAAAACAAATGCAGTCTCTCAATAAACAAAAAAAAAAGAAAAAGAAAACAGAAATATGAGAAAAAATATATTTCCTAATGAATGCGTTCAGCAAGCAAACATGCACAAGTCCACTTCAGTTTAACACTTTCGAACTGTCAATTACTCAATTAAAATTGATTGCAATTAACATCCACAAACAGCAGCAGCAGTGCAGCAGATTCTTTCCTCATAAATCGCGATATTCGCCTCCTCACCGCGTGACCTTGCATTCTTCCCATTACTCAATGAAGAGGCAATCCCAGTTTAAATTGTTGACATTCTTTATGTAAAACTACTAATCTCTCTCACAATCAAACTGTCATTCAATCAATTGCGGTGCATCCACGTCAGTGGAGATTTTATGAATATTTAACTATGACTTCTAAAGAAAATTTCGCTTGGAAAAAAAATCCTATATACGTGAGTGGCGTGTGAGTATTTGCATTTTTTGAAATCTTTTCATACGTCTGTTGTTCAGTCACACAGTCATTGATGCGCATCTCAGAGGGTGTGAATTCCAGATCTAACGCTTGTAAAGGCACCTTCAAGTCTAACGTTGCTGGCGACGCCTCACACACGTTCTGGATGCTAAGTGACAAAACTGTACTTTGGAGCTTTTCAGATGTTTGTGTATTTTTCATTTGTCGATGATTTATGACAAGATGCTGTTTGCACATGATGTTCGTTTGCAAAATTATTTGTCATATCGTTTTGTCAACATTGACAGATTACATCAATGTTTTTTATTTTTAAAAGCAAAGTGTGTGACAAATTCTTGAGAAGGTTTTCAAGTTTTTTCTTGAGCAATTCCATGTGATGTGCAATGACGAATGAATTGCGTGGTTCTTCAGAACAAAATTGCAATGTCACAAGGAGTGGAGTGGAGTCCAAGTGCCTATACATCATTAGCTTCAGTCCAGAGAACTGGTACAATTGAGGTGACCCAAACCTCTAACGTTCACTATGTTAGCTTAGGCTCCAGACCTCATCGGCGTCATATTAGTACACAATTGGCACGCACTTAGAGGTAGGGTGGCAGGACAATGCATGGACGAGACCATATAACACATCCTCAGCTGCTATCCGAAGTAATACACACTTTGGAGCCTGCTTCTTCAATAATTTCAAAAACCTATTGGGTTCAGAAAAAGGAGTTGTCCACAATAGGCTTATATTCGTCCAAATGTAACCTGCGGTCAGACACTAGAACTTACTAGACGTACAGAGATTCACACATCTCAAACAAGGGATCAGCGGAATGCAGCAACATAAAAGAAATATAAGGCAAAGAAGTTTCTGTATGCGTTCCCACTCTGGTTGAGATCGACAGAATTTCTACTCATGAATCGAAAACTCGAAATTTAAAACGAAATTTAGATCAAAAATTCCCCCAGTCTCATAAATCGCATTAATTGTCCATATTTGGCAAATTTTGTTCGTCATCACAGTCATCAATCAACATCTTAGTTACGAGTATTATCGAACAAAGTTTCGCAGAGAAAACAATCATCAAGAAAAATCTCGATTTGACCGACTTCAACGGCTTCGATTCTTGAATGAGCTGGATTTCATAAACATGCAAGCCCAATAGTTACTGTCCATAATGTGAACCCAGTTCCTATTGCTGTACACACATGTGAATCGTCTTCGGCACGCACCGTGCGAATTTGTGTTATCATTTAGAGCAAGCGGTGTGTGAAAAGATCAATCGTTATTTGAATTACTCGATCGGATATTCGCTAATTTCGTGAAATAAACCAATTCTTAAATAAACAATTATCAAAATAAATTGGCACATTTGCGGTCGTTGGTGTAGTGAAGTGAAAGTGGCAAACGGAAGTGGTATCTAATCAGCCGTTGCTAATACGAACAACGAACCTATAAAAAGCGCAATTATAAATAAATACTATGATGTTTGATTGTTTAAAGAAAGTTCTCGCGGTCGTCTAGTATCAGCGTTTCATCAGTGTCATCAGTTGTCATCAGAATTATAACAAAGTACAACAGGAGAATGATCTCAACCAATTTACTGTACGACTAATAAAGACGATCGTGTTGGAGAGTCCTATTGAAGAAAGGCAAGAACTAAATCTCTTGAGAAATAGCAAGCTTTTGGAACAGATTGGTGTGAACCCACTGTTAAGGTGTGGCATAGTGTCCCATAGCCACTTCTGATCTGATCACATCAGTATCCAGGGTCTTTTTGATTTGATTTAGTATTTTGAGTGGCATGTCTGCTTCGATGTCTTACGGCGCGTCACCTAGCACTCAACCATCCACCAGTCGCGAGAAGACGGTAAGTTTAGTAATCCTTAGAATTGTAGCCGGCGCAACTCCATATAAGTACACCCACTTAAGTCACCAACCAGGCAGAGATTGGTGCGAAATATAGAAAATATAGCGATAGGTCGATTCAGGTTGGTTATTTCCACATAGTCAACCCGCCATATCTGGCGCTTGGGGTTGTCGAGTCTGAAGGCAAGAAGTTCTATCCCAATGAGGTCCTGTACAACGAGGCAAACTAGAATAGGATAGATAATTTTATTATAATGCTGATTAGGAGACATTTTGCACGAGGTTTGACTTCTTCCAACAGTCTGATCTTTGGGGCTTACTACCTCATAAGCCTCACCGGCTATATTCCTCCTGAAGTGTTCCTCTATCTCGCCACAAAGAGGTTCGCCATGGCGTATAAATTATATATGTTAGGCATATCCAGGAAGAGACGCTACCAAAATATGTGCACTTATGTCGGAAGGAAAACATCTGAATACTGACGAGTGGAATATCAGCTCCATATGCCTCATTCCCAAAAAAGGATTGTTCCAACCTCTCGATCCAACATCTTGCAAGAGGTTAAGCATGGCGTACGAAGGTCTTGAGTCGTCAGTCTTTGGTCCCCCATTCTACTTACTTACTCATCAGGCCGGCGACCCATGGAGGGACCGAGCTTGCGCAATTGCTGTATTCCATCGTTGACAGTCCTGGTCACGCTGCTTCCAGTCATCAAGACCAACTGTCTTGCATCCGCGATTACTTGACTTTATACCGGAGATTCGGTCTTCCTCTTCTTCTCGAACCAGGAGGCTCGGATTCGTAGACCTTTTCAGCTGGAGCGTTGATGTCCAATGCAGTAGAAGGATTTTTGCCTTCCGGACTACATTCACGTCCTGGTACAGCTCGTGGAGTTCGCGGTAGTGTCTTCTCCTCCATTCACCTTTCTCGCAGGCGGGACCATAAATCCAACGTAGACTTTTTCTTTCTAAGGTACCAAGAATCAGCTCTGCAGTTTTATCAGGAGTCAGGAGTCAGGAGTTTTCAGCCCAGTTGTTTCGACAAACTGAAGTAGCACCGGTTGACAGGAGCAATTCTACGTCGGATCTCCACTGTGATGTCATTTGTGAAGTTCGAGTTTGCACCGAGGTAGATAAACTCTTTCTTTACTACCTCGAAATTATAGCTGTTTGGTCGCTCATTCACACTAAGATAAATGCTGGTCGATACGCGATGTCTTCTGAAGGATTTTCAGCCGACAGTATGACAGTGAAGAGATCCGACGTAGAATCTCCCCTGGCAACCGGTGGTACATCGGTTTGTCGAATCAATGAGGGAGAAAACTCCTGACTTGAAGGACCAAAATCGTGTTCTACAAAACACTTCTTTTTTGTAAATCCTTCTTTATGCGTCAATGATTTAAGGCCGCTATAGTTCAGGATCAGACTCTGCATGGGTCGCAGACCTAAGAAGTAGGTGACTATTATATTGCAAACCTTTGAGTTTATACTATAACTGACACCTTGACTTGTGGACGACCGTATAGAATGACCATTTTTGTATAGTATTCGTAATATTTTTTTAAGCCCAGTCACATACAAAATTATATTTAGGACCTTCAAGGCTTCTAGTGTGACTCACTAAGCACTGTCAACATAAATCATCCATCTTATAGCTTCAAAAGGGCACACATTTTCTACTTGACAGCGTGGACGGATTTTAAGAGTGATGACGAGAAACAAAAATTACCTGCACGTCAAACGAATGCACATCGCCTATACTGTGATTTAAAACACAATCATTAACCACATTGCTCGGCCCAGCTAAGATCTCTTAATTGTAGCTCAAACTCCTAGGCGTTTTTTAGGTAAAGGGGTTGCAATGAATTCCTCTCCAGGACCATCCCCGTTCACATCGAACATTCCAAGATATTTCATATCACTCAATAAGCTATTAACTAGCCCATTGGATTGTTTGTTCTTCCCCATGGTCACAACAGGCCACAACCTATTACCAATTAAAGTATGCTAGAATTTACGACTTTTTATTTTGGTGAACGAGCGATTTTGACAGCCGATCTGTCATTAATTATTTCTGTCTTATATATATTTTTTTTGTCTTCTTTTTCTTTTTATGACCAAACAAATTGAGTTCGTCCGCTGATGTTTGTTAACCAAAAGATACAACATACTTAACAGGCCATACTGACTGAGATGAAACGCATCCGGTGGTCTAATTGATGAACGAAATGTTGAGGTCTCTTTTAAGAGAAACCCACCGCGCATCATCATTTTCAAATGAAATGAAGTTTTCTGCAAACGATTTGAGTTTTATATATTCCCTAAGGTAAGCGCCGCTGACGTGGGTCCATATCATGTCGATATACGTAATTATCAAAAAAGGTTTTATGACCGCTTTCCCAGAAACCTTCGAATCGGACTTTAGCCGGACCAAAGGGGGGAGTGAATGAATCATTTCGTGTTTATTCGAGAGTCTGCATTATCATTGGTAAACTATTGTATGAAGGGATTTTTTTTCCTTCTTGTTTTCTTTTTTAACACAAGTTGTGAGGTAACTCCTTTAATAAAACCGCCGGCTTTTTTGTGATGTGTCCCCACTTATATACGAAAAGTCGATCTTTGGGCAATTGTGAAAGGCCAATTGTGTTATTTCTGAAGGCATAAGTTCTGACTGCCAACTGCGATCGGTATCCCATTAGCAGTTCTGTTCAATGGGCATAGTAAAACTAAAGTTAGAGTGGACCTGCCTAGGTATAGGGTGATTTTTATGTTCCAGTTCGATATTGTTTGACCGTCATTTCGGTGTGGATGGCATTTGTTCCTTGATATTTGTCAGTCGTAAAAAGTAGTAGATTACAATTTATTGTGGAGCTAGAAAGTCATTGAAATTATTAATTCATTTTACTTGATTTGATTGCGAGCTGTACACGATAACAAATCGAACGAACTAAGGATGGTAGACAACAATTTTAAGTAGTGATTGTTTATCGACGGAATCACTTTGTGCTGTGCACGCGGTCCCACCGTTTATAAAGGTTCCTGATCAGCAAGTCGTCAAACAGATTGATGACATTGTGATTGACGGCAGACACAAACCTCCAGTACCCTTGATGTCCGAACCCGAGAGTCAGAGTCGATGAAGAACAAGACGTTTGTTCACTGGAATGTTACAATTCCGTCGACAGGTCTGACTCCACCCGCACATCCGATCGAAGAAGACTGGAGACTTTGATGGATTTCACGAAACCACTGACGAAAAATCTCTGGTTTAGAAACTATTGCGAGCAGGCAAATGCACCAAGGCTGAATAGGCACAACGCTGCATCGAACCACAAAAGTTTTTCGTGAACATGAACAGAAAAAGAAGACCAAGAAATATTGAATAG
Source organism: Eristalis pertinax (assembly GCA_907269125.1). Lineage (NCBI taxonomy): Eukaryota > Metazoa > Arthropoda > Insecta > Diptera > Syrphidae > Eristalis > Eristalis pertinax. The sequence goes on along the minus strand of OU026146.1, from coordinate 26,559,879 downwards.
ATAGAGCATGCAAGGTGAAATTAGGTTAGAAAGCCTTACCAGAGATAAAGAATTATGTGTGGACAGAAGCTTGGGCGCAAAAAAATGCACAGCTGGTTTTAGAATCGTTGAAGGGGCACGGCTTGCACGATGAACTTGCTTAACAAACTCGCCCAGTTGTACTGAATGACAACGAGCAAGTCCCGGTACTCCATCAGCAGTGGACTCTACCAGACAATCAATGTTTTAGAGGTTTTCGACAAGCAGACGCGCAGTCATGTAACTTCTACAGCATCATTCTTCGGAAGATCTTACGAAACTCACAGGCCAACACTAGAGAAACGATCGTCCAGAAGTCCGCTAAGATCTTAGCATACGCGGATGACATTGACATCATTTGGGGTGGATATGCCAATGAGGCGTTTGTTGTAATTGAGTTAAAAGCATCAAAAATGGGTCTAGCGAAGTATATTGTTCTCTCCAAGAAAAAAGGCACAATTTCGACGTATTGGACAAATCGTCTCAATGGGCAGCTATAACTAAATAGTCAGTGACTTCGTCCACAGGGAATATAATTCTCAAGAATAAGCAGATCAAGCAGTATAGCCATCGGCAAATGCTATTTCCTAGATCTTAAGTATAAATGTATATAATGAGTATTATGCCCTTCTGGCGAGTAGAACAAGACTTACTTTTGAAATGACATTGAATATTCCAGTCCTGCTCAGAAACATGGGTAATTTCAAAAGCAAATGAAGACGTCTTTTGGCTCTTTGAGAGAAAATTTCTACGTGCGATCTTTGGTCCTGTTTGTTCTGATGGAGAAGAAGATTCAACCACGAACACCTATGGACTGTACATCCAACTGAGTCCAGCCAGGAGTTTATTGATTCAATGGTTAATGTGACTCGGCCATGTAGGACATGTACAACAGCCCAAATGACCATTATATTAGATGATGCGTATAAGAGGACAATGATCTCAAACTACCTGGAGGGTATCCAAGTAACAATTTGGATTGTCTTCACTGCCTTGTGTCTGAACTTGAACTGTCACACGTCACAATTATTATGCCACAATATGTGATATCAACTGTTCTCTATGATCCGCCATTTCGATCTCTTCCTATGGGGGTACTTTACAAAGAAATGTGCGCACCAGCAAACCAACAACAACATTAATGCTCAGGAGCAGCATTCGAAACTAAATTGCTGAAGTAACAGCAGACGTTACAGAGAGTTGTAATGTTTAATAAAGCTTTTTTGCTCACTTGAACAACATTACGTTTGATACATAAAATGAATGATCATAGTATATTCGACCTGGAACGTAAAAAAGTAGGTAACCGACTCCAAGCCACAGACTATACCACAACATCTGATGATTCATTCCGATCATTCTTCCATCGTTTGTCTTAACAATTAGTATCCAGTCCCAACACAACTCTTTTCACCCTTGTAATGTCAGAGAGAGAATACAAAAACCGACTAATTTATGACACTGAAACGAGTTAGCAAATAGATAAAGATAAAGCGCTCTAATAAGTACAAGATCTCGAGTATCGAAACCTTATCTCTTTCACTATCCACAGAGAAATGTAATAAATCGTATCCTCTGTCAGAAACCAGGTTTATGGGCGCATTTGAAAGCCGTGTGCGTGGCCAGTGTTAAGTCCTTAAGAAACAAGCTACACGCTACCCATCGCTCCTTATCAAAGGGCAAACATCTCTTGTCGTAACATGTTCCACACACAACTACAACTTCATTTATCAATTAAATAATAATTCTCAACGAATTAGTGAGCATAATTAATTTACATATTTTGTGAACCGTCCTGAGTGATTCTTGGTATTTCCTCATTTCCTTTCCTTTACTTGTATTTTTTTCGTTTTTTTTTCTCCATCTTCGTCTTATCCTTTTCGTCCATCAACACGGCCAATTTAAAACCAATTAGTAAAAATTTCAATGAAGCCGATCATAGATGCGTAACCCGAGACATCAGGAACACGCCCCTGCTGGGAACTTTGTGTGTGGTTCGCAACAATCTATTGTAGTAACAAAGGAACAGGTAACAGGATGAGCTCACATAATGCATCAAAATTAAATTGTCATCCACATCGTTTTGCTTACGGATACAATACCCATACATATTCGGACGGATAACAAGATACATGTTTCGAAGACCGGTGGAATGTGTGCTCGGTTCCCTTAGTTTGGTTTCATTTGGTGTTCCCATTTGAAAATTGGTAATAAAAACGAAAACCTCATCCCCAATTTGTGGAATTTGGAATCATTAACGAAACGACAGAGGAGTGTATCTGAGAGTGTTTGTATGCCGTGAAAAAATCTATTTCCTTATGAGCAGCCATTAGGAACCAAGAATCGAAACCTTTTTGTTTTCGTATGTATTTTGGTTCTTTCGTTGAGGGAATAATTAGAGGTGATATCAGCGATTGGAGATCTACAAATGATGAGTGCGCTGTAAAATTGAGAGATAAGCATGCATAACGACTGTAATCTGTCGGAGTGGATAATGTAATACCCCATCTGTTCAAGGGGAGTGCTGTCTTTGGGGCAACCGATGTTTCATGAGTATAAACAATTCACACGTTGTCATCTGAGATTGTACCTTCCAGCGGATCTTCGAATCGGTTGCTTGAGACAAATACTTGAGATGGGCGCTCTATCAACTTCGATTGGCATTATCAACACATTTTTGAACAAACTAAAAGCTTACGTTGTAGTGAACACAAGCATTATATAATAATATGGACGGCGGTACAGCCCGTAGAGGGCCAGGGCCTAGCTTCTCAGCAACCACTCGTGTTGTGCGTGCTATTGTTCTCTCACGAGTGGAAGGGACCTACAGTTTTATGCCGACTCCGAACGGCCAAATTTGAGAAGCTTTTATTAGACAGTTATACTCTTTGAGCATTATCAGTGACTCGAAAGAGGTGGGGCCGTGAAAAGTATTTCTTGTCGTACCAGGAATCGAACCTAGACAGGTAGGTCCAAGTGCCTAGGAGTCGACGCACATACCCACAACGCTACGAGCCACCACTAAGCATAAGGGACCTAAATGCTTTCCGGAAGTTAAGTTGTGTCTGTTAGAACTGTGAGGTCAGTGCCAGCGGAACGGCATTGAGGGTTCAAACCGGAAAACAATCCTGAGTTCTGAAGTGAAGAGTGGTGGCCCGTATGTTCAGCCCCATCTAGCAGTCAGCCGCTGGCTATATTTTGGTGTGTGCAAAAAGATGATACAATCTATATGCTACATAGCGCGTAAAAAATATTAGTCTGCGCACAATTTTCAGAAGCGTAGGAAACGAGTGGTTTCCAAAAAACAAAAAAAGTAATGGAAGTGAATTTGAAAAAGTGATACAATTGCGAATACACGGAAGGTATGTCCATTTTATGCTTATTATTATGTTCCTGGCACCTTATTTTTTTTCTTAACTTAAAATGTTAAAAATGTTGTTTGTTAAATAATTTTTTTTTGTTTATTTATTTAATCTACAAACTACATAGGCGTTAACAGATTTTTTTAAGCGCATTATTCTCATTATAATTAACAATACGTAATACTTAGTTTCACAATTTAATAAATTGATAAAAAATAAAAATGCTTAATAAGGTACTTTTAAAGGCCGGTCTAGTATGACACAAATCTAAATGATGTTCATCATTGAAAGCTCGAATAATTGGTGGTTCGTTTCTGCCATAGTCTGTATTGTGGAACTTTTCAAATAAAATATTCCAAGTGCGGAGTGACCAAGATGGCGTATGAAATTGAATCATGGATAAGAGTTAAGAACATTTTATATGACTGCAAAGTATATCCCTAACAAATATAACATCATTGATGGTGCGTCTAGATGATAGGGATTTTAAGTTAAGCAGTTGGCACCAGTTTATAGGATATACAAAAATCCCAATGCATTTTAAAAAAAATGTACTTGGTGAACTTTTGAACTTTTTCGATACGATGGGAAAATTAAGAGGGGGCTGACCTTAGGAGACATTATTTTTATAATGATCTCTCCTCTAGCCGTGGTTAAAAGTATGCCAGACGAATGAGTAATAGGGATATCAAATGCTTGCAGAATCATATTTCGAACAGATAGCCAATGGTTTTAATGACTGGGTGGATAAACGAAATATCAAAAGGCCAGTATTATTACTGGTCGGTGGTCACAAATCGCACTTGACGATGGAGCTCAGCGATTTTTGTCGCGATAATGGGATATTTTTATATGCACTCCTCACAAATACCACGCATTTTTGTGTTTTGCATACACAAAACTGACTAGAAAAACACTGTACACACACTATTTCGGGTAACGCTGGCAAAAGTTTTACCAAAGCTAGCAAGTGTGAAGTTTTGAAGTTCGTGTTTTTCTAAAAAATATTTAATTTAAATGTTCCTTTTGATTTTGTTTACTATTTAATTAATGACTTTGTTATTAAATCTGGAAAAGTTGCATAACTCAATGTGTTGACGATGAAAATATGGAAATGGTGATTGGGGCTGGATACTTGCGTGGCCGACTACTGGAGTTGAGGAGCTGACTACTAGCAAATCACACCATTTTCAATTATTTTGTAAATAGTTTCCATTTGGTAGCTCATATCCCTAAAAAGCTTAATGTTTTCCAATCTACATCTCTGATTAAATAGCTAATGAATGCATTTTTAAGGATCAACCAAACACAAAAAATGTTAAGGAGCTGACTACTGGTGCCACCACCCTATTTGGAGTTTGAACCCATTCTAACGTATGTCAAGGTGGTCTGGTAGTAGTCTGTTGTGATGGCAACCGATACATGAGATACATGAGAATAGGTGTGTATTTTAATCTAAAGAGTTCGACATTCATCTGCCAGAATATTGTAGCGTTTTTCATGCGGAGATCATGGCATGGAAATGTTAAATCCATGCGTGATCTTACCACTACCAAGGCGTTTGTCCCTCTGAACAGTCGTTCATCTTTAGAAGATATGGGGTGCCCTGTAATCGCTTGCGGCGAATCACAATGGCGGAACTAACTGTCAAAGGATGGCGGGCAAGCAATACTTGACCCACGCTGGATCTCGATCGCTCTAAAAAGAACGGGTATGATTACAAGATACTTCATTACTAAGGAACTCAGTCCATCTGTGATATCACGATTTCATTGAGAGCAAGTTTAGCCAAAGATGAAACTCAACCGCCACATGGCATTCCTCGACTTCGAAAAGTCATATTAACAAATAAATCTCCACCAGAATTTAAGAGCCAGCTACATAACCCAACAATAACACGGTCAATAAGATTAACACTGATGAGTTTTTAACTCTCTCTTTAAACTCTACTCTAAGGTAATGCCTAGGTATTTAGCGCTGGTAGATAGAGAGAGTGGTTGATCAGATCAACTACTTACAATACTCAGTGCGTCGTTTTATTTGTGCGCTATTACTTTAACAACTTTCGTACCTAGTCTTAATAGTATGTTGTTCATAACAATAAGCCAGAAAAGAGCCCTGCGGCAGCATTGCTTGAATACATCGAGTGCTAAGCATGGTAACAATTCATTGGCATATAAAGTTATGTATACCTAGTTCGGTTAAGGATTCGAGGTTCACTTGCATGTGAACTTTTCTAAAAGCCCCTTCTATATGTAAAAAGATGGCAATCAAGTATATTCCGTAAAAGAAAAAAACTGCTACTGGACTGGAAAGTCAAATTTGGAAAAAATTGTATGGCAGTTGTACTCTGGGATTATTGCCAGTGACTTGCAGTTGGTTGTACAGTAGAACTCTGCTTAGGAGTCGACATTCTCACCCAGCACCCCATTGTGCCATCAGTTCTCATACAAACACCACTGTTGCGAAGTTTCTCATAGCAGTTGGTTCTTTGCTAGTGAAATATGATAGGATAGGATGGTGGGTAGACGCGCAGTAGCACGTCTCACTTAGGTCCGCATGAACCCATTGGGATGCCGATAGCGGATATGTATTCCTCCTTTACCTTATCGTAATTATCGAGACGTTGAAGTTGAAGTTTGTGAAGTCCTTTCTTCGTCCATCCGGCCCGATACCGACCTAATGAACCTGAAAAAGTGGGATAATTGGATGTTATTAAGTTCTTGCAGGTCCTGGAAGAAGTATTATCCTATGCTGCTGTATCTCAGTTGGCAGAGACTAGGGCAGTAGCGGAGATAGTGAGTAGTATACTCTCTTTTTTCCAAATCATTGCATCTTCTGCATACGTAATCATAGGATATTCCCATTTTTGTTTCATGATAGTTCAGATGGTTATGTCAAGTTAGAGCACCGACTGCACTCTTTGCAAGTGAAACAACTTATAGTGTCAAATGAAATGCTTGATGCCATGGGTAAAGAATGAGTTTTAAGGCTCTCTCGTGTCATTAAGGTGGTCTGGGTTGCCGGTGGGACACCTGGCGACCGGCAAACTGTCTCTTTTTAAAAAGGGGGACAAAAGTGATTGCTCCGACTACAGGGGGATATCTCTTTTAAGTCTCCCCGGGAAAGTCTGCGCTAAGGTGTTGGAGGCCCGTTTTAAAACTATAATCGAGTCCATGTAGGGGGTGAACAGTGCGGCTTTCGTCCCAGCAGAAGTACAACCGACCAGCTTCCCACTCTGAGAATGGTACTCGAAAAGGCTTGGGAGTGTGACAAACCCATCTTCAGCTGTTTTGTAGATTTGGAAAAGGCCGCGTTCCTCGATATAAACTCTGCAGCATTCTGCAGGAGTATAGGATGGATGATAATCTGTTGAGGGCCATTCAGTCACTATATACAAACTGCAACAGCTGTGTTCGGGTCAACGATGTTAAATCAACACCTTTCACAGTGGGCGTTGGACTTCGCCAAGGGTGCGTCTTGTCACCTCCCCCTTTCATTATGTATTGTATATGCACTGGATGTTGCAACGCAGCCGATGCGATTAATGTTTCACATTGGGAGAGTTGAGGATAAGTCATCTTCTTTTTGCAGATGAGTTAGTTATGCTCACATCCACCCAGACGGAAATCCAGCGCGCACTCGATAGTTTTGTTGCCATATGTGCTGATGGTGCGATGTCGGTTAACGTGGACAAATCAGAGGTTATGGTAATTTCCAGAATGCCTGTTCAATGGAGTGCCATTGAAGCAAGTGGAGCAGTTCAAGTACCTCGGTCTATTTCACGAGTGATGGCAGGAGTAATGCTAAGCTTTCCTGTAGGATTGGCTAAGCTGGCTCAATTTTGAAACAGCTTGGAAGATCTGTAATCAGGAAGGCCGAAGCTAGGTGTCAAAGCCAAGTTAGCGGTTTTCAAGTCAGTATATGTTCCAACTCTCACTCTCACGGTCATGAAATTTGATTAATGACCGAAAGAATAATATCGCGAATACAAGCTGCCGAAATGAGATTTCTTCATGCTGTTGTGGGAGTTACTTGGCGGGATAGGGTGAGAAATACGGAAGTACGCTAGGAACTCAGTTTAAAGTAGCTGCTTCTTCGAACAGAAAGGAATATGATTCAATGGTTTGGTCATGTGGCACGAATATCCTCATCATCACCACTTGCGAGGCGTGTCTTGAATACGATGCCATCAAGCGGGCGACCACTGGCAGATCCTGGACGAGGTGGTTTGGGCATAACTTCTGATGGGTTGGAGTCGATGGCGGAGGATCGAGTGGCCTGGAGATCGCTCGTGCCTGCATTACCCCCTTGACCCATGTAGTAAATCATGTGGCTCAGAAGATGATGATGATTATTGTAAATTTACCGATTTTTACATCCTGCTGAAATGAGATTCCATCCAACCACTAACGTTTCACTTTGGGAAAACCTCCCATCAATAGCCACTCCCAAAATTAGTACAATTGACATGAAGATATCATCGTTTTGTGTTTGTGTGGCACGATACTAAGTTAGGCTATCAATTCTCCTTCAACAATAGATGGTGGGCAAGACAAGGGTGTCATGGAAGCTTCGCGAGCTTTTAAGTGCTTACTCTGCTTATTCAGAATTACAGGACCAGTCATTACGAGGACGCATCATTGACAAACATGTCATTCGATTTGACCTACCCACCAATGTGGTAGGTAGGTAGTGGCATTAAAGCATTTTCCAAAAAAATAAAAAGGGTTACCGTGGTTTATGACAACTAGCTGGTTTTCTCAACAAATTAGACTAGTGCGTTGACCAGTGATTTGCTGAGATCGTTTAGACTGTCGTAGGACTTAGAAGCCTGTAGTGACTTTCCTGATTGAGACAAGCGCCGGACAATTGCAGTGGAGGTGTTGGGTGTTTTTCTCCTCTTCTTCGTTTAGGCAGCTTCTGCAGAAGTATCTGGAAAATAGACCTAGTCTTTTTGCGTAAACGTCTAGTAGGCAGTGTTCGGTAATTATTCCCACAGCAGTGCAAATTTGGATCTCTTTAGGGAGATAAGATTCATTGATCGAACTTTGGCCAAATTTGTTTTGAGATTCGACAAGAGATGCCTGTCAACCATCTGGAAAATCAATTTGCGTAGGAGATTATTGGGCTCTCATCTCATCAAGTGGCAGTCTAGACTCTAGAGGCATGTTTGTCGAGTTCATCAGCTTTGCAGTTTCCCGGAATGTCCCATGGTCTGGCACCCAGTACAGATGAATTTTGAAAGAGATGGGATATAATTAGAGAACGATGCCAGGGATATAATTGCTATTTGGCTATCAGTAAAAATGCAGATATCGTGGGCAGATATCACGTTCCACCTTAGCCAGGACAGGACTTCGCTAATCGCCATTACTTCCACTTGGAATACGATGAAGTGATTTGGTAGACGAACGGATTTGGTCAGATTTAGAAAGAAAAACACCGCTTGTGGTGAGGTGTAATCTAAATGAATTGAGGTAGTATTTTGGCATGTCCATACGTGAAGTCGTACCATTGAGAGCATTCCTTTAGACGAGTTCCATGCATAAATAGGAGGAGGACACAACTTCTGAACTCCTTTGTTCGTGTAGTGCCACATTCGTCTACATGGCATATCTAGACGCGATATGAGCTCGACTATCTGAGCGAATTCTTTGAGTTGAAACCGAAAGCAAGTCCGGTCGTATTACGGCATATCCTTACTCCAAAATTAACACCGGCGTCGTTCAAGATTGAAATACCACAAGTAAATATATGCCGAGTTTCTAATTAAAACGAAAACCAATAAACTCAATCACCATTCAGTCTTAATGTCACCCCATTTACGATTCGTTAAGTCTTCTTTGTGAATAGCTTACAATCACTTTATTACTGTTTTATGTAATTTGAATGTATCATGTTTAAACGCAGTTTGTGTTGCACTCGTTAAATTGCCTAGATTTACAAAATATATAGAATTTGAATAGAAATGTCATAGCAGAACAGATCTAATGTAAAAAATACAAATACATGTCCTAACAACAGAATGCGAAGCCCTAACTTTGCGTGGGTGCATGGATATCTTTTCCCAATTGTGATAACTCTTTAAGGAACTGCTTGGAGTTACTCAAGTTCGATGAGCCGTAGATGATTCTCTTGTTAACGTTCGCACTCTGCTTTTGCTTCATGAAGTCGACCAAATTCTGATATTCGATATAGTTGCCACCGCCGACAACGAAGACGACTGCATCTTGGAATGGAGCACGATTCTTTGGCATCACATCGCCACCCTTGAGCAGTTTCGGATCCAAATACAGATAGTCATCTGTTTCGACGGAGTTGCGACACTCCATTATTTGCTCGGTGATTTTGGTCACAGGGAGATTCTGAAAATGAAAGAAAATCATGAGACTAGTATTCCTTGGAGAAATGAATGGATTACTTACGTGTCTCTTGACGACCAAGTTCTTGACTCCCTCCATCACAAACGATGACCCCTGTGAGACTAATTTCGAAAACATCGAGACGGTTTTGGTGCCGCCACCTTCGTACTGTGTCGTCTGGTTGACGGACGACCGAATGTTGATGCTCTTCCACCGTTCGACATACGCCAACGGGGATAGATCACAACCAGCCTCTTGAAGGGTTTCCTTAATACGTTGGTACTCGAGCTCGGGTACATTGAGGGAGCAGATGTAGTAAATTATGTACAGTCGCATTTTGTCCTCTGGTAAGCCAAACTCTGGATCCGTCAATATGTCCTGCAAAGGTCGATCCAGAGTCTGTTTGGACATGATTTTCTCCTCCAGCTCGAAGAACGAGTCAAGACGTCGATGCTTGATGAAGTTCAGGATAGCAGTGGCAATCTTTGTGTGCATGTCAATCAGTCGCTTCTTCTCCATAAGTTGCGGCAGAGAATTGATGGCGTTTGTGATGCGCGCAGTTGTGTCGTTTACCATGGAGAATGCCACTTCATTTTCGCCATCGATGCCCATCGATGTCTTTAACTTTTTGATTTCCTCCTCGGATGAGCGGTACGACTCAAGCTCCTCCTGAATCGCTTCTGCGACTATGGGGAATGGACTACCTTTGTGTGTCATCCAAAAGCGATCGTTCTTGTCCAAATCACACGCCTTCAGTTTTTTCTTCGCTCCTGTGCGTTCACTGGCCGCTTCATCTTCCAAATAAACAAGATTCAAACTTAACTCTAGGACATCATGCACAAGTGCTTGGTACGACCAAGTGTGATGTAGTGGTGTGGCCAGATCCAGATTGCGATCGAGCAGCAGCAGAAGGGGACGTTGAAAGCTGAACACTCCACCAGCTTGAGTTGCGTCCATATGGAATAGGTTGTTTCGTGCATCCCAAAGGTTCTCACGAAGTTTCTTTTCCAGCTTCCTGCCGACCATTTCCGCAGCACTGTTCCGTGGACAACGGATTATGGGGACGTTGCCCAGGGTAACAAACACCGAGAACAGGCTGTCCACAATGTTATCTATTATGGTCTCGATTTCGTCATCCCGAGTGTTTGCCCGATTGATGGAGTAGTAGGAAATTGCTTCACTGTTCTGATGTTTGAACACAAAGAAATCATCCTCGAGACTGATGAAATTGACGTATTGGTCATACACACTGCGAATGTTGGCAACACAGCCGGCCTGTAAGGCAATTGCGGCTAGATCTTCAATTTTCTGCCTCGAAATGGGAGAAAGGAAGTTCAAGTAGTAGCTGTCGTAGAGTCCATTTTGAAGATCTTGTTGTATGCGGCCAATATTTTCGTTAGTGGGAGCACAGAAGTACACCGCCGGCACGTCTGGTATGGAGTCACGATCGGAGTGTAATTGCCTGCGAAAATAAAAGGAGACGTTTATGAGTTTAAAAATGGCAAAAACACACATGACTTAATGACTGTGGACAAGATTTCGGAAAAGTCCTTCACGGAGGCCGATCGAATGCTTCCAGCATCTTAAGTGCGATTTTGTACTGCTTCTTGACAAGGTAAACTGCCCTGCCACGCCAACTGTGGACAGCAGCTGGAGCTATCGATGGAGCAAAGAAGACAATCTGTAGACTCGCTTAGGTCATCATAGAAAGGATCTCTGCGATGTATTCTTCAGTCTGCAAAGGCGGCAGGTCGACAGAAGGTTTTGCACATTTCTAGTTTCTCCATCTTCGTGACAACTCCTTGAAGGGAGCTTTAAGTCCTCTTGCCTATTAGCCCATTAGGCAGTGCCCAGTCAAGAGGTCCATATTATTACTGAGTTTAGATCTGTGAGATATAAGTTTTATAGACCTTTGCGACCGAGCTTTGGCGACGTCTCTGGCACAGCCAAAGTTTAAACTGCTCAGCAATCTCCTTTACAGATGAGCGACAGTTGGATAGAATTTTATCGAGATCGATTCCAGGGCTTTACTGGCTGTCTGGATATCAATGAATATATATTGGGATCTATTTTAGCGGGGACAAAGCTTCTCAAGCTCCCATAATTTCATTCCGAAAATGAGCTGCAGCTATCAGGGTGTTGCCTGGACAGTCTAAAGCCTCTCAGATCAATGGAGAAAAATGCACTGCCTACTCTTTCATTTGTGTCCGACCCATTAGTCCAGATATACAGTCAAAAAAGAGTATCCGGGCATCGATCCAGAGTTCGGGTTTAGGTGAAGTAATTATTCAGAAAATGGCAGGGCCCCGAAAAGGCTGTTTAAACTGAGCATGTTCGACGAATCTCCGAGACTGTAGAGTGTAATTCTCTTATCAAAACTCCCTTTCGGAAAAGTTATCTCTTGAGGACCAAGACAACTGCTCGTTCATTCAACCCAAACGTACTCTCATCTATCGTGAACGATATCGACCCTTGTCTTTGCGATTAAATCTCCGCATACCACTGGCGGTGAGGCATACATGTCTCCAATTACACATGACCCCTCGTCAATTTCAACAATCTGCAATTGAGTCATCCGATGAAGACAACTTTCAATCGATCCATTAATAACAGATGACATTTCTGATAAACCAACATCGCTGGTCTAAGAAACATCCATTTAGCCAGCAAAGCCTAAACTAATTCATTAACATCTTCATATCAACTTACACATGTAATGTAACACCCAAGTTTCGCAGTTCACGTATCGGAATGATTGGCGATATAATATCCTGTCCATCGCGATCATAGATAAGAATTTTCCACACCGGTTCCGCAGCCAGCACCTTTTGTTGTTGTGAATTGAGATTAAGCATTTGCTTTATTGCATCTTTAATAGAATCAAGAGAAAAAAAATATTGAATGGAATCATCAATTACAATTCACACTTTGACCAAGACACATTTGCACATGGACGTTTCAAGATAATAACACTATGTACACTTTGGATTTTTTCGGCATTCGATAACTTACTTATTTGCCTTTCACGTAAGGTCAACATCTTGTAAAATGTCTGAATATTTTTATGTGAAATTCGATAAATGTAATTTGTTTAAGTTGGTTTCCGTGTTATTTTGGGATTTACTTTTGGAAATCATTACCAGCTGTCAAAGTGACGGTACACGTACAGTGTTCGAAATTGTGACGTGGTTTCTGTCTTCAATATTCGAAAATCGAAATGAAAAGTCACAATGGAGAAATAGACAACCTTTTATATGAAATAATAAATTATGTTTAGCGAAAAGAACTAACTCAATCAATCGGAATAATTCATATTTTATTCGCAGCTGTAATAATTTATGCAATGCAAATGCAAATATTTCAAATAACAAATTGATTCAAGCACAATCGAATGTTTTAAAGCAGATTCTCTTCATGTATTTTTATTATTGCTTCATCGGAACAACATTGGCCAGATTTCCAGACACATTTACTCTCTTTTGAATTTATACTCAATTGATTTTTGAAATTGTCTTCTGCGACATCTACAAACTAGTAGTTGAACTCACAACGTTTCTTCCGATGTCACAAACCTCACTAAAAAGCGAAAAAAATGCTATTCGATGATATATCGAAAATAAATCGAAATTAAAAAACAACATTTTTAAATATTTTTTCCAATTTGATATTACCGACTGATGTACATTGTTTAATTGAACATTTGGTATTAGTGATTATTTTGAATATCCTACATTGTTCAGTGCTTACATCGTGTTGGGTCCATGTTGGGCCTTTTTGGATGGGGTGGTGGTGTTGTAGCCGATTTAGCCTCGATGATGACTGCTATCGCTGCTATGGTAGATGCCCATGCAGCTCGTTGTAAGATGTCGTTGGGAAGTTCTGCTCGCTTAGCAGATTTTGCGCGTTGAGGAAGTGTTGTTCGCGGATTCTGTTTCTTAAGGCCCTGATTGCCTCGTTGGGATGATTGTTGTTGTCTAGAAGCTGCTTTCTGAATAATGTCACCATGTACTGTTGTAACTTGTAAGGGTATGATGCGTTCTTCGTCGTAAAGCTTCTTGTTTCTGTGGTGCTCTCGACGGTCCCTGTCGAAGGTGAGACCTGTACGTATTCGCAGTATTTTCCTTTCGAAAATTTCAGGCTTCTCCATCCTGGTCTTAGAAATGGTGTGACATATTGGGTAGCCGTACGTTAAGATCCGCCGTATTAGCTGCAGCTGTGTACTCTGGGTCACTACATTTCTCATTCTTACGTATCAAAGGATAGACGCGATGGAAGAATAGGTTGGCCTTCTTACGGGTCAGTTTTGAGTGGCTTTTGAACTTCAATATTTTCGTGAAGTTAAGGCCAAGATATTTTACCTCTTTGATTGTTGTTATTTCTGTACCGTTAGGGAGCACTATCTTTATGATCCGACATTTGGCTGCTGATCTGCATCCACCTCAGGATGGTCGTCTCAAGCACATAAGTATCGATTTTCTAGCATTAATACAAATACCTCTTTGGTGTAGTATCCATATTTTGTTGTTGTCTGGATTTCGACCCTTCGCCTGGCTATCAGTGGTGACTTCGAGCTGACATAAGTCAGTGAGTCATCTGCGAATCGCACTGTGTTGTTTGGAGGTGGTTGATCTGCTGTACAGATGTTGAAGAGCATCGGTCCCAGCTTCGACCCTTGCGCAACTCCCGCCTTGGTGCTCCGCTCAGTTGATTGGCTGCTATTTGCTGAGGTGGGAGTGGAATCCCATCTGATTCAGCTTGTAGATGAGTCCCTCTATCCAGACCGTGTCGAAGGCGCGCTCCACGTCTAGGAAGCAGGCAACGGTGACTTCATGTTTGTTCAGGGTAGCTACAACATTGTGGTGGAACTTCATTAGAGGATGTGGCGTCGAATGTTTTGCCCAGAATCCATACTGCGTATGCGAGATGATGTTTAGGTCGCTGGACCATCGATTTAGTTCTTGCGCTACCAGGTACTCCAGGATCTTGCTTATATTGCTCAAGAGCGATAGATAGGCCGGTACCATAAAACACTAGCAGTGTTCTCCTTTTTTCAATCACTTTTACGTCCTTACTTTCACTTTCAAGGAAAGTAGCAATTGTTGATACAATTGTTCATACTGAGGGTAAGAAGTATCATCACCGTTTGTGGCATTCGCTTCAGAAAGAAATTCGAGATTTTATCGGCTCCGGTTGAGTTCCTCGTGATTTCTTTCGCCGTTGTGAGGTCTTTGTTTCCTACCGGATCTTCCGCTGGGTAAGTTTGGTTGAAGATGACGTCTGTTGCACATGGATTCTCAAGTGCAGCTGCTGACTTCTGTAACAAATTCTGGATCATCAGGCGGTGATGGTAGGATGAAAACGCTTCTGCTTTCTCCGTTGGTGTGTTTGCGTCTCCTTTGCTTGTTGTCAGTGTTTGTGGCAGTTTCTTAATCTTACCGATGATCTAGTGGATTTCTCGGAACGCGTCGGGGCCTGGTTGCATTTTGCGCAGCTTGTTCTCCAGCTGTATGTTGTTGTGCGTTTGAACAGACCGTAGGAGTCATAGCTTGAGCAATATGACTTCGAGATGATTAGCTGAATGAGGGATATCTAGCAATTTACCTTCACCCATGTATCAAGTTGCTGCTGTAAAATAAACTGTTGTGAAAATGCATTTTCACCTTCAGCCAATGCTGTCTATGTCTGACGAAAAGTCCTGAGTCCCGAAAGCACAGTTTCACACATCCAGGGGTGATCAACTTTCAGTCGTTGCAAGATCATTAAATATTATCGTAATCACCCCGCAACAAGTCGCTGCTTACTTCGACCTTCGGACCTGATCTATACTCTGTTAAATCATCGACACACGATATTAAATGCGAACTTATAAGATCTGAATATGAAGTGGTTCAACGGCGAGTGTCATCTATTCCAATTCCATCAAACAGGCAATCTTCCACTGTTTTTTTTTTGATTGTATTTCATGTCGAACACCATATTGGAGACGGTATATATTCCACCCCTACTCACTTACATTTCTTGGCCGACGGCCCGTGTATGGTTTAAGCCTGAGCTCATATGTACTGCATTCTACTGTTGTCGGCACCGTGTCAGGTGCTTCCAGCTCCAAGCTGTCTTACGTCAGCGATTTAACTATTAACAATGACTGTTTGGCCCTTCTCTTCTTCTCTAATCAGAAAATCTCGGATTACCTCGGATTAGCTGCAGCTTTGGGATCTGCATGCGCTCGACGGTTTTTGCCTTCCGGACTACATCGATGTCTTGGTACAGCTCGTAGAGTTCGTGGTTTATGAGTTCTCCTCCAATCACCTTCCTCGCAGACAGTACCATATGTACATACGACACTGCCTTTTTCTTTCCAAGGCGCCACAAATCAGCTCTGCAAAATAGGCTTTTTGGTTCGATTTTGGTTAAGTGAAGAGCTGCTGTTTGATCAAACCGAAATTACACTGTTTGCTAAGGCATCTGTAGAACATTCCGCGAAAGGGACCGACATTGGCGCGTCCCAGGCAATCATATGTATTGGACCATTACTTGCTGCTGTTAAGTAAAAAGGAGGAAGAAGCATTCGAAGAGGTACATAGCAACGAGAAGGTGGTGCTCTTTAACTTTAAATTTCAGCTCGTACATTTGGCCAGGTTTGAAAGTTCAAAAACCCAACAGTCGCCTTCAGTGCTACAGAAAGTTGCTAGCGATGGTAGTTAGAGCACAATGTAGGTACGTACATATATACACTGGCGCCCTGAACAAGTACATATATTTATAAGGAAATGACAAACATATTTTATATATTTATGGGTCTGCACTATATACCACCCAGACCTATATATGAATTTCAGGAGGTTCTTGAGTTCAATCTTGTTGAAAGTCATCCTGCTCTATAAGGAAGTGTCGCTATGCAGTATGTTCAGACACAATGCATCAGCATCGGCCATAGTGCTCTCGCTGTTGATGCAATGAGCTTTATCTTTCAGTCGTTTCCCTCTGCAAGTTAGCCCCGCATATCTCAACGAACGCATAACTGATTGTTAGAGATTCCCTACAGTTCAGATTACTCTTTCGCAAGACTGTCTGCTTTTTCGTTACCTCGCATGCCAGTATGGCAAGGAGATCTCACTGACGCTTTGCCTACTTACCCTGGTGTTAGAATGTCCGATGTTACGGCAATGATAGCCGCTCGACCATTTGAAAAAAATGGTGATGGGCTTGTCGGTCTATCAGCATGTAGTGCCAGCGACTTATCGAAGAGGTCACAGAAGACCCCTGCACCTGTGTCAGCGATCTGTCAGTATAGGGCGATCTTCTCTTCGCATTCACTGGTTACAATCACCTGAAGTGTCACGATATGCAAATGGTGCTCGCCAAGGTAGCTAGTTAGGTTAGGTAAGAGTGATTGTCACAGTCGAAACAGTTGTGACGCACTTTGATCCTACTTGGATCATCTCTAGG
The DNA here is from genome assembly GCA_907269125.1 of Eristalis pertinax. Taxonomy (NCBI): domain Eukaryota; kingdom Metazoa; phylum Arthropoda; class Insecta; order Diptera; family Syrphidae; genus Eristalis; species Eristalis pertinax. The sequence continues at coordinate 26,542,685 of OU026146.1, read as the reverse complement.
TGAAGATTGATACACCGACTCCGCGTTAGCCAGGGGAACTAACTGACATCTAAGAAGTACTTGCTGGTATCCAAGTGGTCTCATCAGGGATTATCTACTTCATTAGTTTTTCTGATGAACTTAGCTACATATGTTCTGAATTTTTATACTTGACATTTCGTCTAGGCTGGTGAATAAACAGTCGCCTAGCGTACTTTTCATTGTTCTTGCAACAGCTGGACAGGTGTCGAGGCAGTCTAGCATGGTTTTCACTTTTTTCTCTGCCCCTAGCAGAAGTCGTTGTTAGAGGCTTTCATCCTTTTGCATGTGAGTCCAGGATACAGTGACCTGTGATGATCCCTACGACCTTACTGTCTCGAAGTAATTGCCGTAAAAGTCCTGCAAGTGTCCCGTTCCATCCATCTCCGATTGGTGATATTGATGGGATCTGGTATTTACTACTTGATCATGGTATTTACTACTTGAACTGAAAAAATGAGGAGTAGGGGGGTCTCCTGACTAATTGCCAGTGGCAGGCCCATCCCTGTTCTAGCTATCTCGTCGGCTCTTTCCTTGCTTGGAATACCACTATGCCCAGGGACCCAGCATAAGGTAAGATTGCATCTTACCTCCATAAGAGATAGGTGGAAAAGTTTTACCATCTGTGATTTAGTTGATGGTGTGTCCACAGGCTTGATGGCCACCTGACTGTCAATGTATACAACGATAGTCTACCGAATTCATTGACAGTAAGCGGGCAGCCTCCTGGATAGCCCTAACTTCTGCCTAGATTACACTTCAGTGGTTTGGCAGTCGAAGGGACATAGAGAACAAGATCTTCGACGAGATCGCGTGTACTCCGATTCCGGTGCCCTCGTCCGTCTTGGAACCGTCCTTGTAAACTTCCAGATTGGCAGGTTTTCTGACTATATCTTTTTTCCAGTCCTCCCTATCTGGGATTATTAGTTTGTACCCAGATTCGAAGTCTAAAAAGCTGAGTAGAATAACAAGAGGACATCTTCCCCCAATGGGCTCAAAATGCACGTCTACCCGCTCACATGACCTAACCCGTGTTGTTTCATTTCAAATCTCTGGCGGTGTTATCTTTAAACCCTAAACGATTACGATCCAAATCCGTTTTCCAGAGGTCTAATTAATTCATTAATTAGTTGAGTAGATTGCGGTCTGAAAGACCAGCCACCTGTATTTATGTTTGCTTTTCTTCTCTGAATAACTGCATCAAATCCTTTAAACGCGTAAGACCCTAGCTCATAAATAAAACCTGGAAGCTCTCCAATCCTCTCCAACCCTCTAAGTAGCTGTCGGAAATACTGCAATGAAAATTCATTCACAATGTCCTCTTGAGTGAGTCAAAAGATTTCCCCTTCCTCTTGATGAACAATAGCTCCATAAAGCCATTCATACTTCGAGCTTCAAATGGATGCGATAATCTCCCACACACCCACGCCGACAGGCTAAGACCACCTTTAATTCTCGTTCCTTAACCCAACACTCACACTCGCACACACTCACATGGCAAAGCAACCGCAGAGCCGCCAAAAAAAAAGCAAAACGACGAAACGCAAGTTCCATCAGATGGCACACCGAATGTCTTCTAACTCATAAAACAAAATCCAAACAGCCGCGTATTGTCAACAAAGTAATCGTGTTTTCAAAACATCCACCACCCATCGTGGCCAACGTCGAAATGCGCACGAGCCAACCAAAAAAGCTCTCAGATTCATTGACCAAAAGTGATTTAGAAACTTTTTGCCTGGCTCCCACCAGGTCCCAGTAGCCTTCAGCTAGCTAGTGCTAATTCGTTCGGTCTAGCTGGTGGTGCATAATTAGCAGTTGCCCCCGTCCCGTGAGTCAAATAGAATGCAGACCACGGCAACGGCAAGAAACGCGAGGTTTTGAAAATCAAATTAAAATTGTGAAAAAAGAAAACCTCAAATCTCAAGTGAATTTGATTAAATGTGAGAAGTATTAAAGGATTGACGGACGACGACGCATTCTAGTGGATTGACAGGTACAAGTGAGTGCTGTGCTGGGGACGTTGAGTGCGTTTTCGAGATTCCTCTGGGCGATTGGGTGCATTTCGTAATAGCCAGTCAGGCATCCGAAGCTTACCCACTTTCCTTTCACTGCTGAGAGTGAAAATCTATAAATTGATTATTTTGTTGTTTGCGGCAGGGTGAGCAAGAACGAGTCATAGAGTCTCTATGTGCGTGTGTGTTTGTGTAAAATGACACACTCTAGTCGGTCATATGTGCATGCAAACAGACGCACACCGGAACACGGTTGCTCGCTTTGCTGGTGTCGGTCGGATTCACTGATGGTGGATATCGGTTAATCCAAGGTCTACAGTCTTGTGCAGTTTATTTTTTGTATTTTCCTTTTTTCCTGCCCTTAATGGTCTTGTGCAAATTGAAGTTTCATTTTCGTTTTAATTTAGACGCGGTGAATGCTAATTAATTGGATTTTCTGGTGTGGGTGGGCAATAAGGGGGGGGAATTTTGTGTGTGGTGTTATGTTTCGGAGAGATACACTGAACAAGCACATACAGACATGATGTTCGTATCTCGGCTGTTAAACTGATAAAGTGAATCCCCTAGATGTTTGTTTACAAAGAGTTTAGAAAATCCAAGTTTGCTCTTGGGAGGTGCAAATTGTTCTATAGTGTCGCCTGTATAATGGGCTGCGATTAGGGCGAGATATGGCGTGAAGTTGCATTTGGAAACTGATATACATTTGTCCCTAATCAAGTTAATCGATAAGTCGCTAATAGCTTTTTTAATGTACGTTCGGAAATAGGCGTGAAATCAGATATAAAGCGAATGGATTTCATTGTTTAACAAAGTCACTTTGATGATGAACGAAATGTGTAGGTTTCTATGTTTTTTGTAGACCGGTTTAATCGATTGATTAAACGGTGCACGCAGTCGGGCTAATTATGAGAAATTCGAAGGTTGCAATAATTACTTTGTTTTATGGCTGGTGGTGCCTTCTAGCCATTTGTGCCTTTTTCTTCTTATGTCTCTACAGTCCGAGGTGGTCCTGGGACTCACTCAACATGGCTCTCCAGCCAGCACGATCTCTCGCCAGCTGTCTAAAGTGTCGCACACCAAGCCGGCTGAGGTTCTCCTCGACTTGTGTGCTCAAACTTATGCGTGGACGTCCTCTGTTGCGTTGTCCTCCAGGCTCAGAGTCGAAGATTCTTCGGACCGGAGGTTAGGTGCCCATACGCTTTACATGGCCTAGCCATCTTAGGCGTTGTATCCGTAGACATCTGACTAGACTAGTCATGTCACTGTACAGGCCAAACAGTTCGTGGTTGAATATTCTTCTCCAAACGCCATCAACGCAGACAGAAAATACCAAGAACCTCAACATCCACTTTGGATATAGTTCATACCCCTCCATGTGATGATGATGTGATTAGTAGTTGCGTGTATCTAAAGAAGATAGTAGGCTTTAGTGATCGTCATAGAAGTTGGATCACCTCGTGGTGTTAGGAAGGGGTTGTACCACACACCTTCATCGATGTGTGCTTTGCGCGGTATGTCACAATGTCTCGACACCCATATAAGGTGTATATTAAAATGCTCAACCATCTCGTTAAGAGACAGCCTGCAATTAAGTACTATTTCTGAATTGAACATGACATTCTCCAAGGACTTAATTGCGGCCTGGCTGTCCGATGAGATGTTAATACCCCTTTTGGATATTACATGGTTCTTGAGCCTGGGCAGTGCCTCCTTTATCGCAATTGTATCTGCCTGAAATACGCTACAGTGGTCATTGAGCTTCAATGAGGGAGCAATATGGCAGTAAACACCTACATCTTCGTCCGTATTCGAACCGTCTGCGTAGATACGCAGAGGATTATCCAGCGTCTGATTGTCAGACATCCAATTCGATCTGGAAGGGGTGCTGGTGGAGAATTTCTTCTCGAAGAGAGTGCCTTAAATTAACTGCTTTGCTTAGTGCTGTCCATCAAACTGAGACCCTGTACATTAGTGTCGGTCTGTCAGTCGAGGTAGAGATCCAGTAAGCGATACGTGGCTGTAGTCCCCTTTTGCAGTCAATGACTTTTTTTTACTGCTGTATAAAGCAGAAGAGGCATCTCTAACCCTATCCTGGATATTTAGTTTCCAGGGTAACCAAATAAGAACAATTTTTTTTAAATAATGCAACAACAATGTCGGATATAATATTAATTGAAAATTTATTTCAAAACTACATTCATGCCATCATATATGGAATAGCACATCATTCAAATGGCCGCCTCCTAATGACTTGACGTCGAGTGTTGCCAAGACGCATAATCGCGGCGGGCAATGAGATGACCCAGTGGCTACATTTCGGCTCCTCAACTAAGAGCGTTGTGTTTGGAATGTAACGTATTCTTATTCGAACCACAACTCAGATATATCGAAAAAGCTGTTCTTCAGCTGGATAGAATCTCCCATGATGTTCGTGTGCTTCTCGGTGACTGAGACGCTGTCCACAATGCACTCCACCTTCACGGAGTCGTAGCGGATTTGCACACTGTGCCACTTGCTATCGGAAACGATCACTTTCGGGGACAGCTTCAGAATGCTGCCGCATGATTGATCAGATTGGTGTTGGTGTACAGTCAGTGAACCGCCGAATCACTCGAAACTCAAACTCATATTCGAGATGCATCCACGGATGTTGTTGATGTCCTTCACATAATTAATTGCATGGATCATGGGAGTACTCACTTGAAAAATTTCGTCTGCTGGAGGTTAATCTGGACGACGCTGAGCATAATAATTGTGGGGGTTTCTCTGTTGTTGGGTTTGTCGAAAACGATCGCCAGGTCATCTAAGCATCTGTCTGCAACTGGACAGTCTTCTTGACCCGTCGATCGGAAAATTTTAAGTTTGGCAAACCTGATGCGAAACCGCATTTTGTTATCCACTTTCTGGATAGCTGGTAGGCTCTCCTTATAAAAGTACACTGCGGCAGCTCAGTCACCACAAGAAATTTAAATATGACAAATTGACAAATGTAGGCCTTCTGAACACTTGTTCCCATGTCTGCCAATTGCTAGAAGACAGAAGAAAACTGAAGCGATTATATTCGATTTGATATAGGTATTTATAGTTCAGGGCACTGTTTAGGGCAGCTTCAATAATTGAAAGAGATACAACCCTTTGACAGCTGACAGCTTATTACTATCAAATACAGGCGGGACCTTCCGAGATATGTATACCAGGGCTTATATATAACAACCATTCGTGCTGTGCTATCACGAGTGAATGGGATCTACTGCTTTATCCCGACTCCGAACGTCGAAGTTTGAGAAGCCTTTTTGTAGACAGGAATACTGTTTGAGTATTGTCAGTGACTCGAAAGAGGTACAGCCGTGAATTCTTAAACTACTTGCTTTAATGAAAATCCACATCTCGCGTAGACATCAGAAATCGCAACTGTTAACCATACAAGCAATTGTTGGTGATCGCGGTCACCACACTAAGAATGATGAGACAAAACCAGAGCGAGGGTGTTATCATGTAGCATCATACGATAAACAGACAGCAGATTCATCGGAGGCTAATTTTTCTTCATTAGAACTCAGCGAGATTACTCTTCCAAAAGTTTATAATGCTTTACTGCAATGTGCATCCAATGTTATCGTTCTATGCAGGATATTGGTGCACCCATCGTCATCCCCATGTCTGTTATTCTTGTTTCCTCCTATTCTTCAATCGATTTTAAAATACACTCATTGAAATCGCAACGCCACAAGATTCGAATCTTCAGTTCATCAATAGCAATGATGAACGTTGACGGCACGTCATGTCACTCTGTCATGCTTGACATAAGGGTGTGCATCCTTGTGTATACCTTATTTTGGTATGACTTAGAGTAGGAATGAGTGCAATTCATTTGGTCTTCAGTTCTATAAAGCATTAAGCAGTGAAAGGGTTGCTGCGTCATTTTGTGGTTATTTTCAGTTTTGCCGCCATTTTTGATGACAGGTCGTTTGCGTAATTGTTTGCGTATTTTCACAGATGGATCGTGTACAATCGAGGAGGAGGAAGGAGACAGGCGTTTACGCCTAGGATCTAATTATGACCATATCTTTTAACCTGCCAAATCATTGTGGAGTATATCAAGCTGAACAGGCTCAGTCCTGTCTTAAAAAAATACAATGTGATATAACCAAGAGGCATATCGTCATCTCTTCTGACAGACAGGGCGCGGTCATTTCTTTGGACGAAGACACATTTCACTCAAAGACTTCAAATTAAGTATGTTAGCATTCATCTCATGTGGGTGCTGGGACACTGTGTAAGTCTACGAAGTTTCGAAGCCGATGAACTCACCTCACCACTCCTTCCCAGTGCAGACATGCCACCAAATCTTTTTGTTACACGCTGCTTACTCAAGATTATTGCTACTAATCGTATATGTTGTGCAGGTTACATACCTAGTTACAAAACAAACCTGGTCTACACTCAATTCTAAATGGTCGCGCAGTTCAATTAGACTGCAAACCCAGCGACGATGAGGATGGAATAAAATATTGTACATACGAAAGTCATGCTCCCACAAATAGCAGTGCTAGCGTCACCTCTCATGTTAGTCAACTCTCTAAATCGCTTTATTCATCATCATCTTCTGATCTGCATGATCCACTACATGGTTCGAGGGGGTAATTCAGGCACGAGAGATTTCCAGGCCACACGATCCGCCGCCATCGTCTCTAACTCATCAGGAGATATGCCCAAGCGCTTTTAAGAGAATTACGATTATTTGATCCGAGTAGTAGCCTATGTTGGACGAAGTATGACTATTCTCTTTTAGGGCGCCGTCATATGCAACAGCAAACGTATTCTTTTTGTCGTTAACAAAAGACCATCTACACACGCGTTACACTAAACGTACTTACATCATCATACGGGTGAAACTTACAAATCAGTCCAACTGTTGTTCGATCCTATCGTGCCATTGCAGAAGCAGTCGAAAAATAATAGATTGAAGAACAAGCGAAATGAGCTATTCTTAGTATAAAGAATGATTTCTGGCTAAATCCGTCACTCAAAACATAAGCTATCATTTTGAGGTGGCTGAGGAGTTTTCTTAGCTTGGGATAAACGTGAGTGGTGATCCGATGCAGCCGTTGCTAACTAACTTCTGATAAATCCCTTGAATCAAAGCTGGACTACAAATAGAATAATAGAGCGGATACTTGGTGGCTTCGAGAGAAAAGTTGCGCTTCGGAGGAGAAAATACGGCCACGAATTCTATGAGCTGTACAATTATTAGACTGCATGTCAAACTGACTGAAGCATTCGCAGGGATCTTAGTTGGTATCCCCCTTGGTTGGGAGCAGTCAATAATATAATAATATGGGCGGCACTACATCCCGTAGAGGGCCTGGGCCTAGCTTCTCAGCAACCACGCGTGTTGTGCGTGGTATTGCTCTCTCACGTGTGGAAGGGACCTACAGATTAATGCCGACTCCGAACGGACAAGTTTTGAGAAGTTTTATCTACTTATACTCTTTGAGCATTGTCAGTGACTCCAAAGAGGTGAAGCCGTGAACAAATTTGTTTTTGTCGTACCAGAAATCGATAATATTTATCAATTATAACTATATCCTAAGCCCACAAGTTCTGCTCTCCAGACCGGAAGGCGAAGAGTCGATCGACTAAACTGGCTAGGCCACAACGCCGCCACCCAAGCAAATATTCCAATCCAGGCCTCCAAGACCAATTAATCCAACTTGGTATCGATTACTGGAAGCTGGGTGAAAATCAGCTCTACACCAGGATCAAGCTTTCAATGGAACGCTGGCCTGAAAAGCAAGTAGTTTCTTCATTTTCTTCTTCGTTTGGCTCTGTAGGCTGGTGTGGACCATTTCTCCAACCAACAAGACTCAACTGGCACCATCTCTTACTGTATCCAGACTTATCTTGCACTTCTTTGCGCCTCCTTAAACGCATGCGCCCTCTACTGCATTGCGCCACTGCCTGGAGACGATGGGAAAAGTGATACACGAATCTCAAAAATTACTCTTATATCCACTACAGGAATGAATGGATTCCTTCACGCATAGTGGAACGAAACTCTTCTATCTGACTTCAATTATATCTACGAGTACGTTAAATACGCCTTCCTAACCAAAGCTTTCTTTGTGACACGTTAGTATTTAATTGCCTCCAGGGAGGGCAAGTCCGTGACTATAATCAAATCAAAGCATTCTCGCTTAACACCGCAGGACCCTGGAGAGAGAGCATAGTCACAACAAAGCTGTGTACCAAGCGGTTGACAAAGTGACTCACATTAGAGGCGTTCGTATACACATCAGCGGTGGACATGACAGGGTTTTGAATTGACGTCCCAATTCTAGGGAATTATGTATATCTTGACCTGATTCGATTTTTATTAACTTTCACTCCTGTTAACGACATTTGACGTATGTTTTGGTGGCAAAGCTTTGTAGGCGAATGAGGAAACTGAATGACATCGTCAGTCATGCAAAGAGAACACGATGAAGAGATGGATATGTAGGATAATTTCAAATTATGGTGACTGACATGTATTACCTAGTATTATGAGAGCAACTGATTGCATAGATGAGGGTGGGTTGGATAAGTCATTCGGATGGGTGGTGAGTGCGCTGAAGCAAAGATAATTGCAAAATTGCATCAGAATGTACATGGTTGAAGGAGTACTCTGTGAATGAATTTCGTGGCGTGTGGATGCAATGTGAAGTGGGCATTATTGACAAATCCAACTACCAAATTGAGCACATAATTTCAGTAGTTTCCATTAAGGATGCGACACACTTTGCCACTTAAAACCACAGTCAATTATTGAAGAGCACCCTTAACTAAGGAAAAATGTACACTTGGTCGAAAGCTTTCCGAATCTCGAAAAACATTTCAATGCAACGACCTCGAATTCATATCTCTTACAATATAAACAGAGCTATTAAACATTTTCAATTTCAGAATGTGTGAGGCAATAACAAATGGATGCGGTGGACGATTGGCACTGGGATCAATTGTTCTAGTCAATCTCATCGTTTACAATGAGACATCCGGGCCAACAGTCGTACTTGCAACACTCTTTGCCACCTTTTATGGATTCATTGCGGCTTCTTGTAAAAATAGTTTAAGATCACTTCAAATGCCTTATATTAGAGCTAGTAATAAGTTTGATTTTACGTGCCTGTTTTTGGCCTCATGGATGGACGTGTTGCCAATTTTAGCTGCTTGCGGAGCACTCGCTCGAACGCTAAGCGCATGCCTGGATGAGCTGATGGGAGGCTTAGCTAGAATTTTGATATTAGGTGAGTTTTGATTTGCATATTCGACCTTCAATGAAGTAAGGACTTTGATTTTCAGGGAGAAACTCATCAGAAAACGAACCATGGCCAGATGTCTTGGGAGTGGCGGTGGTCTTTCTTGTAACCGGAATGTTCATGTTAGGTTTGGAGGTTTGTCAATTGAATAAAATTAAACGTGTATTTATGGAATGATTCTTTTTTGTAGAATACAACAATTTTTAGCTTCATAATGACACTGGGAATGCTGGGACTGAATGCAATGCTTAGCATCGTCGGCTGGTACAGCGGCAATGCCAAGGAGTGGGACGGTAGCCTGATGCTTCCGAATGGATTAAGTAGTGTAAGTAAGTTAAGAATTGAAATGCTTTTTTGAAAATCTTAGTCAAAAAGGAAGTAAAGTGAACAACTGAATAATGTTAAGAGGCTTCAGATTTATATGCCATCTTTTCATCTTCACTGAGTGTGCAGTGACAAGTTCGTAATCTTTAATTTAAATTTCGCTTTCGTTAGTTGCGAGTTTTATTTACACGTTTATCCCCATATACCACAATATTTTTTAAGCTGTGGAGGAAAACACCAAATATCGCGATTTTAAAAAAATTAATGAATGCTGTAATCTATTTCACAAGACGTGGCTTCGAAGCGGAAGTAATGGCGATTAGCGAAGCCCTGTGCTGGCTAAGGTGGAACATGATATCCGCCCGCCATATCTGCATTTTTACTGATAGCCAAGCAGCAATTTAATCCCTGGCATCGTTTTCTATAAACTCCAATATAGTAATCGACTGCCGCACATCTCTTAACGAGATATCCGAACAGTTCAACATTCACCTGTACTGGGTGCCGGGCTGGGGACATCCCGGGAATCTGCAAAGCTGACGAACGATCAACGCGCCTCTACACTACCAGTTGATGGATTCTCTCGTAACATATGTAGGTACTTCTATAACTGCCTTCAATAATCGCCTACGCAAAGAAAATCAATGCCAAAGTCGACAGGCACTACTTGTCGAATCTCAAAACAAATCTGGCCAAATCTCGATCTTAAAAGGTCAGGTAACCTGATCTCCCTAAAGAGATCTAAAATTAGCACTGCAGTGGGAATAATTACCAGACACTGCCTACTAGGCCTTCACGCAAGACTAGGTCTGTTCTCCAACGTCTTCTGTAAAAGAGGGTTACATATTCAGACAACTGTGCAGCAGACGAATTGTAGAAAACTCAGACAGGCATAGTCATATAAGAGAGAGCTTTGATTTCACCATGGGACAAATCCACTTCCGCACTCGTTGCAAGAGTACTTAAAGATCTCGACGTGCACAAATCCGCTGGCCCGGATAGTATTTCCCCTATATTTCTGAAGAGGTGTTCTTCTGTGCTGACAAGACCACTGTGTAAGCTTTTTCATCTATCCTCCTCTTTAGGTCTCTTTCCGAGCAGATGGAAAACAGCATTTGTCCAGCCCGCACAAAAAAAGAATCTTCATCAATTGCTTCCCATATTCTAAGTTCATGGAAACGCTGATGAATCGTGAAATATCATGAATCGCGGAAGCTTCTTAATGACCGGCAGTATGGTTTCCGCAGCAACAGGTCCACTGGTGTCTGATAGCCTATCTCACCGAAAAGTGGAACCAATCTTTGCATAATGCAGGCGAAAACAAGATCGTTGTGCTTGATATTTCTAAGGTATTTGACAGAGTTTGGCATCAAGCTCTCTTGTCCAAAATGCGTGCCTATGGTATCGATGAATCTCTTATTCTATGGACTAGAAATTACCTTTCGAACCGTTCAATTCAAGTTGCTTTGGATGGGTTCACGTCTGATATCCAACAAAAAAAGTGACGGTGTACCCCAAGGCTCTGTTCTGTCTCCGACATTCTTTCTCATTTTTATAAATTATCTCATGTCTGGTACTTCTAATCCAATACATTCCTTCGCTGATGACAGCACCCTCAGCTTTTCATATTCGTTCCAAGATTCACGACCCCGTTCTTCGGCCGCAGAATTCGTCGGCAAAAATGCTGCGAAATGTTTAGGTTTCCTTAATCGATGCAAAAAACATTTCTTCACTCACTCTCTGATTTGGCTTTCATATATCTGACATATATCTGCCCCAAGCTTGAGTACAACGCTCATATCTGATCTGGTGCCCAAGACAACACTGCACCTACTAGATAGAATCCGAAAGCGAGCGATGAAACTTATGGGAGACTACAATATCGCAGAGTCATTAGACTCTATCAATCGATATGATATTCCATAAACTTTGTTTACGGCGAGGCTATTGCTTCTTCCAGTCGATGGCGATTTCCGTCGTAGATGCCGATTTTAGCATTTTTGTTGAACTATGGAATTTGGTCGTTCGACATGCGGTGTATTGCTGAATGGTGTTGCTGCAGTTGTTGGCACTGACATAGCTCACGCGAATTAAACATTAAAACTATGATTATTTTGAGAAGACCAATCGAATTCTACATAAAACTGTAGATCTTCTCCATTCGTGAAAGAACAATACAAAATACGACAGGACTCACAAGGGAAGGTCGTGCCATGAGCGCATGAACACCAACCTTTTTTTCAGCCAAAAAGCATCTCAACTGATACAATCACTTATTACCTGCCTCCAGATGTGTACACCTTTTCCAATTGTGTATGCCGCCTTGAACGCGGCTCGTCCTCCCCTAGCACTATTTCGATGATTCAAAATAATACCAAATAACACACATTTTTACGTATACTTACTGAAAAGCGATAATTTCACACAAACTGCTGTTCATGTGCAACGCTTGAAAGTGCTTCAGATCAATAGGTATTACTGATCTTCCTCTTTAATAAGACTACGGTCAGCAGAGTCGTCGGCTAAGAGAACTTAAGCTGAAGCATTTTGTCTTCAGCTTAAGGTCTCTATTTCCTTTAATCAGAATACGAGAATATTATACAACCGTTTCAGATCTAATAATGTGTTAATAAAATACCTTCCATTTCATTGTCATTTTGTAGTGTCTCACGGCGGCCGCACTAGTAGCGTTTGCGTTTCCTGGTGAATTTACGAGCAAGTCCAGAAATCAAACACTTTCAGGTTTCCTTGTTGTCCTCATTGTTTGTGGCTCCATCCTGCTCTCAGCGGGCTGTCTCTCTACTATAGTACACCAAAAGTAAGTCATATTTGAATGCAATTTCCCAGATAGTTCAAGCATTACTTTCTTCAAGGTCAATTAATGAATATATCGCTGTGCCGTTATTTAGAATTTTAGAAGAAAATAATTTTCAAAAACTGATCCCAGCTGCTGCGTGCCTTCTATTGCTCACCTGCTCGGGAGCGTTTCTCGAACTTTTTCCCGAGATGTACACCATCATCGTTCGGTTTGCAAAGTCTGAGTGGAAAATCCTATCACGACAAATTAGCTACGAAAGCACGGATAGTGGAAATCCTGTGTTGGCTGTTTTCATTGGAGGTAAGATTTCCGTGACCAGTGACTGAAGTTCAGCAGCGCATTGCCGTATCCTATTTCTAGGTAGCCTTTGTGCGATGCTGGCATTCGCTTGTCCTCTCCAGAATTTAACGTACATCCTGGCTGCAGGACATCTGTGTGCCGGCCTTTTTCGGGCCTTCTACTTGCTCTATTCACCCTTCCGGCCGAAATATGTTCAACAGAATAGTGAGTTGAATGAATCCGAGGACATTTCTTGCATGATTCCAGATCTCCATTTCAGGTGATTCATCGCTTTCCTATAGTCGGCTGTCCACGGTTCCGATGGTCAAGAGTAGTACTTCTCGCCGACGAAGTTTATGGAACATCAATTTCCCAATTCAGGGCACCTTGAAGAAGACAAAACCAAAGTCGGCCAAAAATAAGAGGGAAGTCGAAAAGGAATGGCTGCTCCTGGGTGAGCCGTCATCGCCATGCCCTGTCAGGGAAAATCCCGATGTAGAGTCGACCATCTTATCTGATGGAGAACCGCCGGTTGTAAGCAATCTTTGATTAATGGTTCACTATTCTGACTAAGAGCTTTTTTTTCTTTCAGCCATCTGATTTCGAATACACCGAGAAATTTGAGACTACAGACTCTGACACTTCCACGGATATCGATGCCATTGTCGATGAATACCGACAGAAAATTAAGGTGAGTTAACAGAGATTGTGTATTCATTTTTGAACTATGTTCGATGTGTTCATCAAGTGGGGACAAATGGGAAAACTTGGGAAAACTCTGAAAAGGTAACCACTTTGACCGTGACAACTATTGAAGGATAGGTCTCTTAAAAAATCGTGTATTTTATGTGAAACTATGAAGGCTTTCATCAACAACTTGATACGTGGAATACGGCTTCAGGTCAGAAGAGTTCACAAAGGTCCTGATTTTGACAATGTGGCAACTCCTAAAAATTTATCATGAAATGCAAAAAGTTCGGATCTGACAGCGTGTGCGTCTAGTTTTGACACTCCTGCCAAATTCTTTAGATTGTATAGGCTGACGGTTGAGAATTCTCGCAGCAACGTCAAGATAAGTAGTCAACACACCGAGACCTTGAATGTCAAAAAAAGATTTATACAAGTCCACGCGCTGTCAGAGACAAGACCTTCCAAAAGTCCGTCAAATGTTCACAGACATGGATGACATTGATGTGATTGACCGAACACAGCGTTCGCTAGAATTATGATGGAAGCCGCTAAAATGGATCTGGCGGTGAAGGAGGGAGATATACATACGTATGTTGTTCTTAAGAAAGGACACTCAAAATCAAATCCTTCACACGTCACGAATGAAAGCTATAACTTCGAGATAGGCAGTGACTTTGTCTACCTGCGCTATTTATTTCAAGCGCGGTAATTAATTCAAGCAGCATCAGTACCGAGATTTGATGTGACTGACTGCCGAAAACATTATATTAGGCATTAATTATATAGGCCCACTGTCAGAATAACTCTTGTAAATCGTTGTTTCACTTGCATTCTTAAGCAATTGAGTAATAGAGGCCTCTATCGAATTATCAAGCTCAGTGTGCATAGCAATGATAGTTCTAGTCCTGTCCTACGACGCGGAGGCATGGACAATTTCATAAGCGTGTGTTTTGCGTGTGATCTTCGATCAATCGCCAAATGTGCGGAACCAAACATGAGTCTGTCCGTCGACTAGCATCTTCGACTCCGAGTATATGCGACAACGATTTTTTTTGTCAGAAGTTTTTGAACACTTTACAGGAGCACTACATTCAATGAAATTTCGTGATCTTCCGGAGGAGTACCAGCAGGCGCTTCTGTGATGAGGAGCCTACATCATCAGCTCTCACTTCATCAGCACCAAATAACTACCACCTGATCGGAGCAAAGGCGAGACAGTGGCAGAGGAAGTGCTCTGCAATGTCGTCGTCTTCTACACAGGCATCGCAGGCCAAGTGCATTTAGGTGTTCGGCAAAGGTGTAGTGGCCGTTAGTACGCCGATAAGACGTCTGTAGTCTGTTTGTTCAAGAGATAACAAAAGAATACCGCGGATTTCTTACAGACGTTAGGCTTGGTTTGTCTACATCCTGGAAAGTCATGCCACCTCCTGTTGTGCTCTCGAGAAGCCCAACCATCTAACCGAGAACGCGGATAGACCCAAAGCAGGATCAGGTCTTAAGAGTACCTCCTCTGATCCTTGTCTAGCAAGTTCATCGGCGATCGCATTTCCCGTGATACCGTGGTGGCCCGGAACCCAGACAAGTCTTAGCGAATTGAACCTGCCTATCCAATTCAGAGAAGACTTGCATACCACATCTTGGACTATCCTGCAGTTGATTAAAGTGTTAGGTAGGTCCTTAAGCATAGCTTACACCTGTTCTTCATAATAATATAGTTCGCTTGGAAGATGGACGCAAATTTAGAGGAAATTTTAGTGAGATTCAGAAGTGCATAAAGAGCAGATCCAGGCGTACTAGAAGAAGAATAGCCGCAATCATTTTCCAAAGTACATATGTATATGAAATTACGACGAATCCCATGACAAAATTAAAAAAAAAAGCTTTCTTTCCTTTTACTTGCCACTTCTCTGTAAATATGGGAATGTGCGTTTGGCTAGTGTTACTTAGCAATTTGAGTCTAATCTTAGATAGCTGCAAATTTTTTGTTGAAGCGTTCAGCGATCTAGACTTCGCTCAGTGTACAGGGACCAATATATTGCCAATACAAGCCAAGGAATACTTTTAGGATATCTGAACTGAAGAGCATTTAGATTCACACAGAAAACGGGTACATAAAACAGATAAGGACATCAATCAATGGCAGAGGGGAACATCCGCTTATACGATCGATTTTGAGAAAGAAGAAAATTAAATGGACAATTAAACGTCCCTTTTTTTATTTGAAAGCCAATTTGGACTAAACTGATGCATCTCTTCAACAACAGCTTACCAAAGATCATGTCATTATGAATAATTCATTTTTCACTTCCAGGTGACGACCGCAGGCCCAATGGAGCGCAGCATTCGGATACCTTCACTAGCCTCCTGGAGGGTCACCATGTTCGCAATTACAGTGATAGCCTTCGGAATTGCACTTACAGTTGCTGGAATATTCATGCATCTCTTCCCAGTCTTCATTGCAGGACTAATTGGTAAATACGAAGGCGGCCACATCCCAATGGCTAACTTAAACTCTTTCCCCCGACAGGCATCACCATCGTTAGTATAATGATGTCATTTATCCCCAAGTACACTGCGAGTGTAGTGAACGTTTCCCCCATAATGTGCACCACATCATTTGCTCTGGGATTTCTCCTACTCTCTTCATGCCTTGAATATTCATGGCCAGCCATCGTTTTCTGGATCATAGCTGGACTCATTCTAGTCATCAGATGTGATAATTGGTGCTGCTACTGCTTCAATGGTACCTCCATGTCGGAAGAACTCATCCCAAGTGTTTCCGGAAAGACAACAATTCGAATGCCGAGTGGTCAGGTTCTGGCTACGAACAGATGACATTCGGAATCCTCGGAAGAGGATTTCTTTAATGACAGGACAAGCGCCGACGAATGGACTGACCAGTTGAGGGATTTAATATGATCATACCGAGTTCTGCGCTGCATTTTCATTCATAACGCCTGTAGACTACATATATATTTTCCTGAAAGAACAAAAAAAAAAGATAACTCAAAATGGTTGGACCTCATTTAGAGAAGTCGGACTGAGAAATGTACAATTGATTCAATTACCCTGCGCCAATTGGAAACGATTAACAATTCGTTCAGTATTCATCGTGATGTCGATTGTCGACGACAAAATTAAAAGTTGCCTTTATTCGGAAATCTAGTCGAGAAAGACAATGTTACCTAAAACTCACACGTACCCACACTCACTTAGCAATTAACACAATTCATACACACACCCATTGGGAAAAGAGCCTGCGACTCGAATTAGGGAGGAAATGTAAGCGATTCAGCAATTTCGTCCAAAATGAATTTCCAAAGAAAGCGCTAAGCGACACACCTGCATTAATCAAAAGTATTACTTCCCCCCTCTTTATATATGTATGTATTTATCGCAATAAAGTGGCAATATTCGTTACATATTTTAAAACGATTCTATATTAATTTGATTTTTATCCCGTGTTGACTTGAGGGATGGAGCAACGGATGCTTCGTTAGAGGATATTGGTCATTTGTGTATTACAGCTTTAGTCAACATTTCATCTAATGAGGGATAAGTTTACACTGAAGCACATCGGTGCTACCCACAATGACACAGTCTGGACACATGTCAAGCAATAAACCCATTGTTTCACTAACTACGTTGCTGCTGATTTCTGTCCTGAAATAAAAGTGCCTTTCTTTAATAGTAATAATGTGCCCGTAGAGGTCCAGTGCCTAGCTTCTACAATATCATTATACAAGTCCAAACTTCGAACGAAACTGTCAGTCCATGCGGAGGGAGCGGTTGGTCCACTATTACTTACTTGCACTTCTCATGCGACCGACGACCGAGTTAGGGTCTACGCCTGAGCCAACAATGCCTTCCTTTATTGTCAGTCGTGGCCACTGCTATTCAGCTTGTTGATAGCTACGCCAACTTATTCAATGCTAGGCGGAAGGACCACTTAATCGACTGGATTTGGGATTCCTGTCATTCTCTTCTGCTTATGCCCACTGAGTAGCTGTAGGAAGTGCACATCCATCAGTGGTGTTTATTGGAAGGTGCGCAGATGTTCACCGCACACCCTACCCTACCCTATCTTTATTTTGCATATGTTAAATAATGTTAATAAATATTTGCATATTATTTAGGTAGAACAAATTACCTACATCTTCTCATTTGTATTTATTTTGCAACTGCCTAGCTATTAGTCAAATAGGTTCTCGTAACTTAAGCGCACCGAATCCACGCACCGAATAGCACATGGTGTTCACCTTTATCAAGCGCACTCCTCAACGATCCGCCTTTACTTCTTTCGAATGGCAAAATAATTCATTCTCAATCAAAACAACAAAAAATGAATACATTTGGGTTTTGTCTCCACATCAGTGCAAAGAAGAAAAGCAAATCCACATATCCAAAAAATTCAGACAGAAATACTAGATAAAATTGTTGAATACAAATCTGTATGGTTGTGTTCAACAACATTCAGCGCACCGTCATTGATTTCACACTCGGTTGTAGGTTGTACACAGAAGCAGTACGTTGAGAATTCGTGTTAATTTTCATTTCGTTTGTTGACGAAATAATACGCAAAGGAGGAGAAAGAGAGCTCATATATTCATGTCTCGTCCTTGGTGACCATAGATAAAATTTGAAGTAGCATTTAGTGAACACCGTACTGGAAGCACCACGGCATGTCACTGACATACACTATTCCCTGCTGGTCGATTATGAGATTACCTTCACAGTTTCAAAGAGCCTGGGTGTATTTCCTAAAGTGTCAGATCAAGCTTATAAATGGTTGCTACTTTTTGCTTGTCCCTAGAGCATTGAGCTGGGAGGCTGCGAGAATATTTTATTCTTAAAACTCTAGAAAAACAAATGGACCAACATCGTCTGCACAACATGCGTGCAACAAGGTTAAGTGAGCCGAGTCGGGCCTTCATAATCTGATAGTAATCCCTCGAATACAAAGAATACATCGTCGCGCCATTCTTACATATCGAGGGGGCGTTAAACAATATCGGACAGAAGGCAATTCCACCTGCGTTTAACATTCTTTGAATCGAAAAATTCCTCGTTACTTTTGCCTATCAACCGCTCTATGTTTACCAGCAGAGAAATATACTCCTAGCTTGGTGAAACGAAGATCTGCAGAAGTAGTAATAGAGGAGTAATTCAGGATTGAGTATTGCCTTCTCTTCCTTTTTGCAATCAATGAACTGTTATTAATATCGTTATCTTTATCATTATGTTCTCTACGCTAGTTGATATAATGCAGAATGACTTCTTAAACACGAAACGTGAACCAATTTCAATTCTATGCTCTCCTCCGCTGGACTGCTTGCGGCCAGCACTGATGTAAGAATCAAAACTATCAGACTATGGACCGAACCTCGTCCTGGTCTCTCCACACTCCTTAACAAGTTTGACTTCCTTGCTGAGGACAGTGACTACCTACTAGACCAACCCCTCAGCTCTGAACAAAAGACAAGAAATCGTTTTTGTTGGGATGAGACTAAGCTGTGTTGCGTCCGCGATGACTTGGCTCGGATTCAAAGACCCCCTTATGTGGAACATTCTCCATTCACCTTCCTCGCAGACGGGATCATATATCCGACGAACAGCCACACTAATTAGTTAAAGTCTTCTACATACCATTTTATTATTTAAAGATCTTCTGAAATGAAAGGTGAATCAGAATGAATCAAAAAATGCACTGAATCTCATTTGTGTGCAAGGATGAAAATGTCAAGTTGAATATATGCCGGAACAGTGAACGTATACGTAAGGCAATGAATCGAAAATTTAAAACTAGTGTTATCACTGAGATGTTCGTTCTCCTCTCTTTGCATACGACCCCTCCGACAAGTGTGAAATGAAGTGCAATCAGAGATGGCAAACCAGTGCGAATCTTTTCAGTTACTACGTCCGTAATTTCAAAAGGTTTTAAGCCCTTTTCACATTTCTCATTTAATGATGTTCAGTAACCGGCAGCGCGGCGACCTGTTGTTACAAACTCTTATGCAATGGAAACTGTTACATTTCTACCATTACTCTCCACTCACCTACCATCACCGAGGCCCCTTCTCGTTACCGACAACGCTTCCATACTTGGGAAGATCTTACAAAAAATAAAAGGAATCAAGTTCACATGAAAATAAACAAAAAGAGTGAACAAATAAAAGCGGCCATTCACCAACGAAACCAGTCATCATCACTCCCGATCGCAGAAGAACCAAGTCTCGAGCTGGTATCTTCCGAAGTCATACCAGTTAGCCGTGTACTTGTCTCCCACCAGTCACTCACCGGTACCAGTACATCCCAATGCACATCTACATATCCACAGCGGACCGCACCCGCAAACGAAGCTCACCAAGAGACCATTTGACAGCACCTCCGACCCAAACAATGCATCCGATGGTAGTCAGAAGTCACAGTTACTTACTTACTGTCTTATTAATTTAAATATTGTGTAAGCTTATTGCAATAAAATATTAATTGCAAATGGAAGCCACCGCAGTATGCATGTAGTCGGAGGCAAGATAGCATACTTCTACGTGCGGCCTGGTTGCTTACGATTTGCGCGTAGCCCCAAAACGATGATGATTATGAAAACGAACGAAACATGCACATAAGTGGGGTGAAGGTTGTTTCAAGAGTTTAGTGGCTGGTGTCCAGCTATGCTGGTAATGTGCTTCTTGAGGAGTTCGCGAATACAGTCAACAATTAGCTCGTATCACTTGAACTACACGTCTTGCTGTGAATCGGTCGGTTAATAATATTGTTTTCGTTTGAATTTTTTGTTTTACTGACAGTTGTTCATTCTTGTCTACCGAAATGTAAGTGAATTCTTTTTTGATTTAATACTAAACACCTATTAACTTGTGGCATGTGCTAAAGCCAAGGCTTTGACTGTGAACTTTCAAATGATGTAGTGTGAAGTTAACAATCAGATTGAACCCAAGCGGTTAGTGATTGACTGTTTGTGACCTCTTATAGTGATGTAGAATGGAAAAGATTCGGGAAGTGCAGAGAAAGGTTGCCAGCACTTTGGAGAGGTGACGAGTTGTTGTGCGTGTCCCCTTAACATTTTCAACGGAACTGATTCGAAAGGAATAATTTCACTTTCTCTGACGGAATAGCTTATGGATTATACACGGAAAGATGGTTCACTTGCTTGACAGAGAGTTTTATGCAATCCCAATGGGAACTTGGAAAAAGGTGTTTAATTGTGCCTTTCGAGATTTTTTTTTCGTGCGAATAAAAGAGAACGGTTTATTCTGTTGGAGGTTATTGGCAATCCAATAGGTCCCTTCTGCAATGATTCTTCATTTTACAATTACAATTTTTAACACCTCCACTTCTATGCCCGAAATTAAATGAGTAATATTCCCGATTTATTTGTCCAGTGTGTCTCGAATACTGTATTTTAAAAGTTTTCGTATAATAGATCAGATTTCGCATAAAATATTGGTAGTCCTGATTGAGTAATGAGCTTAATTCCGTCATTGCCTGTGATGAGTTGCGAAATATAAGTAAACCATGTCTCAGTACTTCCAATCCTATACAATACTGGGCTGACAAAGATTATAGGAAAGTTAATTTTGGAACCAGATTTAAGGGCAATCTTTCGAGGTGCTTTTCAAGCTAAGGGCATTGCGCTAGAAATGCTATTATAAAGGTCGTTAGCAAGTACACGTATCACTAGTACTGCGACTATAAATATCTTTTGTACCCCCTTCTATTGCTGCCTTCAGAAATTTGACAACTTTTCTAGATGGGATTTCTTAAACGTTTCTCCCTTTTTCGGATGTTTTATTTATTATTCTGAATCTTCCTCGGGCAAGACTTGGGCAGTCGATTATCTGGTGTTCCATGCTTTCCTTCGACTGACCACAGTGCTTCCAGATTTCTGTACTGATAAGACCCATTTCATAAAGGTGGTAGTTACATTCTCCGTGTCCTGTTAGTACTGCGCATAGCAACCATAGGTCAGCTTTATTGAGTTCTGGAGCTTCTTTGGCTCGTTTGGGACTGTGGGGAGATAATCCCGATGTAAATTTGAAGGTTATCAACGTTTTTTTGCCTCGGCATGTGGCAAAAAAATGAAGAAAAACCACGATATTATTTATCAAGTGATAGTTTACTTTTAATAATATGAAGGTATTAAAGCGACCTCTGATAGCTGTTGCCAATAAAACGGAGTACTTACCGACATTTATGTTTCAGAACATTATGCAAGATTTGGAGATTTGTCCAGTTGCACAGATGCAGCAGATTTTTTTTTCATTTCTTTTCACGTTGCCTTACCCAATGGTTTCCGTTGATGTTCCCTTTATATAGGAATTTAGAGACTTTTTGATGTTAACGAATTTTTGAGAGTTAATTTAGAAGCGATAGTCCGAAATAACAATATATGTTAAAATGTCGTCAAAGAAGTCGGTTATCCATACAATATTTGATTTCGGATATTTATTCCGATGTAAGAAAACAATTCCTTTGAGAATGCAACGTTATTCAGAATTGATGGAGATACCTAGTCGAATGATTATATCGTCTAAAGTTGGAAAACCCTCTAAATACTCCGATCTCATCACCAAATAATAATTGCAATCAGATTTATAACAATTCTGCAGAATATGAGCAATTATGTTTATGTTAATTTATATGACTTTCTCTAAAGAACTTCCATAAATTATATTATATTTTAATTTAAGTATTATTAAGTGGTCTTGAGTGATTATATTTTTATAAAACAATACGAGAAGAAAAACTACTATAAAGCTACGCTTAGATGAAATAGTGGATAATTCAATATGAACAAGCATTTACATGCAGTTTGCTTAAATATACTCAGCATGGCTTATTTGTTGAGCTAATGCATGTAAGGTCAGTGGTTATTACTCATTTGTACATTT
Source organism: Eristalis pertinax (assembly GCA_907269125.1). Classification (NCBI taxonomy): domain Eukaryota; kingdom Metazoa; phylum Arthropoda; class Insecta; order Diptera; family Syrphidae; genus Eristalis; species Eristalis pertinax. The sequence goes on along the minus strand of OU026146.1, from coordinate 26,520,337 downwards.
GTGTGAAAAAGTCATGAGATGTTATTGATTATGTTGAATTGCTGATAAGTTTGACTGTCCTACAATTCAAAGTGTGGTAAATAAAATGCAGGGAATTAAGTTGTTTGGCTCCATCTAGTTCAATAGCAGTCATTTCTTGTGCGTTGGTACTATATTTTCTAGTATCAAAGGGAAATTAATCCATCCGCCTCGATATGGAACATAAATGAGCTTATTTCACTTTAAGTTACAGATAGATGTTGGCCGTAATTCATTACTACTTGTGTATTAAAAAGAACGGCGCATGTTTGTAAAGGGTCTTTTTAAAACAAAGATGATTTTTTTAAATTGAAATGAAATTTACTTTATTCGATAGATAATTTTCTGGCATTATAATTTAAATGTGATGTCTGGCATATGACCGCCACGGTTGCTCGGACGTAGTCTAATCTGGATGTCCACTTTTAATATATCGGCAATAACGCGGCGAATACTGTCCTCCAAGTGGTCAATCGTTTCGGGCTTATCGGCGTAGACTAGCGACTTCACACATCCCCACAGAAAATAGTCAAGCGGCATTAAATAATTATAAACGATCTTGGAGGCCAATTCACGGGTCCGTAACGTGAAACTATGCGATTACCAAACGTTTCCTGCAATAAATCAATTGTGGCACGAGCTGTGGGACATGTTGCGCCTTCTTAGTGGAACCATAGCTCCCGCACATCACGGTTGTTGAATTGATAAACGAAAAAGTCAGTAATCATGGCTCTATACAGTTACCATTGACTGTAACGTTCTGGGCAGCATCGTTTTTAAAGAAGTACGAACAAATTATTCCACCAACCCATAAAGCACACCAAACAGGCAGTTTTTGTGAATGTTACGGTGTCTCAACATCCACTTGAGGATTATCATCACACCAAATATGGCAGTTTTGGATTTTGGAGTTTTGGATTGGATTTCCGTATCCATTCAACCAAAAGTAAGCATGGTGACAGTACCATGATTTTCAAAATAAATTTCTTTAATTTGAAAACGTTGCTCAGGCGTCAGTCTATTCATGTTAAAATGCCAAGCCAAACTAAAAATAAATCACTTGACAGCTGACAAAATGGCCGCCAGTTAAGACTTTAAGTTCTGTACCTCTAAAATAACACTCTTTATTTATTTAAGAAAAGAGAGAAATACAGAAACTCCTACCAGATTGAACTTCGAAATGCACTCTCCCCTTCGTCATTTCCTTCGAATTCATAGGAAATCAAAATCTCACAAAGAATCGTTCACTTTAAGCTTGTATTTGATGCGCATGGTGGGCGATGTTATCTTCATCTGCTATTCCGCGATGCGGTTGTTATTACACGAAATGGTCTTCTACTGCCGCATCATTTTTATATTATATGTTTCTGGTTACTTTTTAAGTAACTTCAAACTTGCAGCACAGTTGAATAAAATTCCCTTACGATTTACAGCCGCGGCATATAAGGTCTAGAAATTCGTATGCATTTTAAAAGCATTCTTTCAGCACGCGATGCAAAAATTTGCTTGCCACAAGTTTTTGCAACATATTTGACTAATCATCAGGTAAAGTAAAAGTTGTCATCTTTCTTTTTTCGATTGAAATGTTTGCATACACACCACATTCCATTACTGTTATTCAATTATTTTACCACTGCTAAAAGATGAGAGAAGCTAGGTGAGGTAAACACTCAATAAATACTAAGTGCGATATGGCTTGCAATTGCAAGAATCACATGATGTCAAATGACTCAAATTCGCTTTTAAGCAACCCTAAACTTAATTGAAAAATCTCTTCTCCAAACATGTCTTGGTAGTCTTTCCATCACGTCATTAAAGTATGACAGAAATGCCTACATCACTATCACAACTAATGAAACCGTCGTCATTTGCAAATATTGGCACCTCTACCGTGTCTGACGCTCTTCAGCCAAGAAGCAAACACAAAAAAAAAACAAGCAAATGTCACCTGCCACCACCATGTTCAAGGTGAAACGGAATGCCTGAATTGAAACCTCAGACATTCACGGGAGCGGGAGGTCATGTCTCGCTTCTCTTGGCTCATTACACCATTTCCCTTAATTGAACATTCAAAATTACTTGTGTTTCCCATAAAAAAACAAGACTTTCGTTATCACTTCTCCGCTCATTGACTGAACTTGGTAAGCGTTGTCAGTTGTGTGCGTCTCTATTCGGTGGATTACCTTTCAATCGCTTTGTTTACCTTCACTGCGTCCATACGTGATTGCTGCTTAGCATGGGACACATGCCTCGATTGCATATGAATCATTATTGAAGGCTCTTTATCAATATTTGGCCAAAAGTGTTATCGTTGGGGTTGAAGTGTTGTATTGCGTCAGGTGAAGTCAGGCTAAATCAAATGACCGAAATGATCAAAAGTCGCGTCGCTACGAGGCTATTGGAGCAATGAATATGGATCACGTACCATGCCATGCTCTAGTTCCGAGCAGTGAGGCGTTCAGTTCAGTGAATTGCTTGTTTTCGATTTTTATGGAAGGCTTTACTTGGCCCGTTTTAACCCTTTTCTTTGTTATTGTCTATTCAGAGTTACTGTATTTTGCGGATGACCTGATAGACGGCTGTTATGGCAATCATTTCCAAAGATGTGCATCATGTGCCAGGATAGCTCATCATTTTTATGTGACAACAGGCATGTCGTAAATAAAAGCGAGCCGCTTTACACTTTACCATTCATCGCTATAATCAAATCAATTTAATGTAAAACGTGACATGTGTGCCGAATAGGTGATCTCTGCTAACTTTGTCCTTAAAATAATTTTTTCGAAACGTAACTATTGAAAATTTGTATTCCATAAAAATACCAATGCGAATGTTACGTAAAAAGAGATGACTGTGTTAACAAATTGACGAGGTTATTGCTGGCAATAATCAGCAAATTTGGGAAAAGTTTGAATGCTTACTATTTAGAGACAAGATTTGGGTAAATAAAAAAATTGCTCCAGAAGTGCACTATCACCCGATCTTGAAGGTGTAACAAAACTATTTTAGTTTAATTTCAAAACATTTAGCCGGAGAATGATCGCTGATCTGTGGTGCTGGTAATTGATTTCTGGATGTAATACAGGCCAACATATATTGGGAGACTTTCACTTTAGGAGACTGCAGTACTTTAGCTTCTTACGCTTACTTCCTTCTCCGATCAATGACTCCTACAAAATCTTAGTCAGATGTCAGCTTGAAGTCGGCTTGGTCGCTATTAAGACCGGAGGGTAGTACAAAATGCAAATAATCCCTGCGATGGATCTCAGCATTTTGGACATTCAAACTACCCGTGTCCCAACGTCTGGTCGGTGAAGGAGCCATCAATAGCCTTGTAAGGAACCGATTTCTTTGCTACGATGAAGCTACTTCCTTTTAATCAAGCCAGCATTTTTTCTTGCAGTTTAGAGCAATGCCACAACGTCCCGGTTTTTTATGCCCACGTAGTTGCTTTTTTTTATTTGCTTACAAACAAGCACAATGGCAAGCATATAAGAGGTTTATTTCTTGTAGGTGTTGGTCGGTTTTAGTTAGTCAAGCCATAGCTTATCGGCTTGACGTGGATGACATTCGACCTTAGTTGCAAAAATCAAGACTGCACTGTATATACATATAGCCTAGGCGGAAATGATCTCTGTAACGTTGACCCATTATACGATAAAGGAAAGAGGCCCAGGTATTCAAGAACCCAAGTAATTTCATTCTTGAGTCATGTGCTCTCATAATAGTCCATGCTTGATTTGTAAACCTTGAACGTCTCTACGAATGCTACAATTTCTGAAATGTGTAACACTATGCCACAAGATTCAGCCCATATTAATATTCCGCTGGTTGTACATTTCTCCATGCTTATTTCCAGTATGTGCTCGTTTCTTTTCACAGAAAATGTTCAGAGTGGAGTGCAACGCAGAATGATGTATTACAGATTACATGTTTGTTTACTTTTCTGACATTTTGCCTACATCATAGGTGACAACAGCATATTATTATATTCTTCTGAAGGAAGTAGACTTTGGTACATAATTTCTACTATTCCAGAATCTACAATTCGAAGTGGGTACCTATGTTACTATATTTAAGTCCTTACTTGCGTTTGTGTATGATGGTTAATCATGAATAAGTACAGGATTATGCTATTATGTTACAGTTCCAACCGTTAAACCACAGTCCACAGTGGTACATTCATCCAGTGATATTAGGATGCAATATAAATTAAAGCAGGACATGAGAATATTATTGCAAGCTTGTTACAAGAAACTCCAGCCCCTCTAATTGTTCCTGAGTCGCTCGACTCGATTCGAATACAATTTGGTTCATTTTAGATCAGGTGTTGATGCCTCGATGAAAATGTTATTATGGAGTAACTTATGCAGAAGGTTACAAGGTGGTGGTGGTGATGAAGATAGAAGTATAGTTTGGATCGTTGTAGGGAAATAGTTGCTCAAGCAGCTAATGTAACCAGTCAGCCAAGTTTTCTTGTTGGTGTCCTCGCTTGAGGAACAAATCACCGCAATGATAAACAGCTTGAACGGATATGCCTGTGCGAGCGTTAAAAGCACGATTTCATCTTTATATTCCTCCATTACTTATTACTCGACACCATTCATTTGTAATTCCTTGATTGATTTAAGAAATATTAGCATCCTCCTACATGTAGAATGTAATAAAGGGTAAATTACACTTTAGCTATTATCTTTTTGGCAACAGCTGACGCACGTTTCGTGTTTTGTTTCACTGTCAAACGTCTTCAGTTTGGTCTATAATTTAACCATGAATCGTCTTACAAACGAACGAACAAAGCTTGCAAATTATTGAATTTTATTATCAAAATGCGTGCTCTGTTAAGAAAGTTCATCGCGCGCTTCTTCCATTTTATGGTCAGCTCATTTTTGGCTCAATGGGTACGTAAATAAGCACAATTGTCGATTTTGGAGTGAATATCAGCCAGAAGCATTGCAAGAAATACCAATGCATCCAGAAAAAGTTCCAGTTTGGTGCGGTTTATGGGCTGGTGGCATCATTGGACCGTACTTCTTCAAAGATGATGCGAATCGTAACGTAACTGTGAATGGTGAGCGCTACCGTGAGATGATATCCAACTTTTTTTTGCCCAAAATGCAAGAGCTTGATTTGCATGACATGTGGTTTCAACAAGACGGTACCAGATGCCACACAGCACGCGCAACAATGGTCTTATTGAGGGGCGAGTTCGGTGAACATTTTATTTCACGTTCGGGACCGGTCAATTGGCCGCCTAGATCGTGCGATTTAACGCCTTTAGACTATTTTTTGTAGGGCTATGTTAAAGCTCATGTCTATACAGACAAGCCCGCTTCAATTGACACATTGGAAGACAACATTGAAGCATTTATTCGTGAGATACCGAAATAATCTTCAAACATTGAATTATATGGACCGTACTATCGATTCAAATAAAGATTTCATGCATTTTTCTGAATTTTATGTGTTTTATAGCTGTTAAAGAGTTAATTGCAATGCTCTACTGTTTTCACAGATGTCAAAAGGTGGTCCATTTTCACAAAATAATTTATATGCATCTGGTATCATCTTTACATAATAAACTAATGTGCACACAAATGTACATATTTCATTTTATCCATTTGGTATAATTGCAAATCAACAGAACAGAACACACAAAAAATGTCTACCTCCATAAGAACATCAATTCAAATGACTTACGAGCATTGGCTACTTCACGAAAGCAAAACGAGTACTCGAAACGTGAAGGATTTCCGGTAGCAATTACGAATGAACTATCAACTGCCATCACACTCGCCGCAACAATGTCAATCGATTATAGTGCTTAATTCCTTTCTTTACACACTCCAAGCCATTTTGTCATTTATCACGTCCTTCACTCGGCTTGCCCACAATAAATTCCACTGTAGATGCATCGTCTTTTGACCTTAAATGTACAAAAAAAAAATGACTATGAATGGCACAAAAGCAAACATTTGAACAGCGTCAGTCGGCAAATACCATCATGCGGGTCGACTCCAGTACACCATCAAACAAAAGGGGTAGCCAGTGCTTTGACACTTTCCTCGCACATATCAACTCCCTTGGGCACCCATTGACTCGAAAATAATTTTCACAATTAAAGTAATGAGGACTTTACTACGTGATAACTTGTCGGCTGAAGCAATGGCGTCAGGCACCGGCCGAGAGATGCATTTTGTTTGTGAATGCCTAAAAACCTGTTGATTCCACCACTTCTTGTACACTTGTACATGCCACAGTCACGGACTATGAGGAGTTTTTGCCGAGGATCGACTTCCGTGTCCCATTTGTTTTGTGATTTGTGTTTTTTTTTTCTGCATTTTCATTGCATCGGCGGTCGAATTCAACGTTCTCAAACGTGTATGATTATGGCATAGAGCCTGTTTTTGTAGCCAATATCTTGATTTTGAGGTGTTTGCTTTCACTTTCGGTTTTTGCTTCTTTTTGTTTCTGAAGTTTATTTACTTTTGTAACACCTTCACAGCCGGTCGCAGAGGCTTACATTTGTAGATGGCACGTCGTTCTGCCAATGCCAGTTACACACGTCCGTTGATGGTACTTAATCAATGGTGAGGTATGTTTATGTCGTTCTTAGAGATGAGAGAAAATTGGAGTAAAAAAATTGACTGCCGCGGTTGCGGTAGATGCAAGGGCTTTAATTAAATGTAAATGGATTGTTTATCCTTGCATAACAGCCAGTTCGAACAGACGAGGTTTTGGAGACGAACAATTGAAGCGAAATTGCATTGAGCATGAATTATTCCTTATTAATTCTAATAAAGATCAGATGTCCTGGGTCGGATTTCGCAAATGTGAGTTTTGCTATACACAGTGCACGATGAGGGTTTGCGGTGAGAATAAGTCTACCCATTTGATGGATTTTTTCACTCTTTTCTCCGTTGTCAGAATTGCGGAAATTGTCCACAGATCATAGACTTTGCCCTAATTAGGCAAAAAATTGCACTTGGAACTCATTTTGATGATATTTTCTACTACTCAGTGCAACTGGCACACAACTGGACAGTATTTGACAAAATAAGAAAGCAGGTTTGATGGTGGTGGTGTGAAACAAGGATGAATCCCGAAAAATGTATTTCGTTTTTAAAGCGAAATATATGCGACTGTTATTTTATGCCACGCCCAGGTGGTAATGCTTTGCAGGTATGTAACACAAGATGATTCAGAGTTGAGTTAAACTGATTTATAACTGCTGAATACCTAGTGAATGAATTTTCGTACCTGCAAAGCGATCGAATCTGCCTTAAACACTTTTTTTGTTTTTTTGTTTGAGGTAGGTAAGTGGGCTGTCAGCGAAATCGCTAGCACACTTGTGATACATTTAGTCAGACTACTACCACTGATCGACAACTCCAGTTAATTTTGTCCCAACGGCAAATGGTGACTGGACTAGATTTGATAAACCGGATAAAAGCGTTGCTTTCACTGGGACTCGAACCGGGGACCCTTTTAACCAAGTGCAGGCACTCAACCAACTGAGATATCCAGTACGTCTAAAAAGATTTTAGGAACATATTTGGTTCCAGCAAGTTATGTTCGTACTTGACACTTTTTCCCCTTTGGGTGGGTTTACTTTCCGCCTGGACTTTGATCTAGCTTACGCCCTAACTACCACAGATTTATCCTCCAAAAAACGAAGTTTAAGCATTGATTCCCGCTGAGCATTGTCAATGGCCTACCGTCCAAGATAATATGTTCTGAATTTGACCAGAGTGCCGTTTTATTTTGCAAGAAGTACATATTTGTATGTCAACATTGAAGTAGAAAAATTAAGTAAAAAAATTGATTTTGAGTTTAAAAAGAGTTTATTCTAAGCAGATTCGGATTGGATTTACTTTAAATTTTACAATAAATTGTTGCTTGCAAATGCAATGATTTAAAGCTCTTAAGTGAATCATCTATCAATTGTGCTACAATCTGTTCAAAACAAATTTGGATTCAATATTCACAGACGGAGCTGGAGTCTTGTGTCGGTCTACGTTTTGAAAATATGAGGAAGCGTTGGCAGATATATATTGCCTGCAATGCAGATCACTTTGAAGGGAATAGAGTGAATGTCCAATAATTCCGTCTTTTCCCCCCTTAATTTAAAGTGCACCAACCGCCTTTTAAATTGCAGTAATGTTACCCGCGTATAATATAAATGTTATGTCCATTTGGCAAAGACAGACATTATCTTTCGGTGTGCTTGTATACACAGTAAGTTCAGGTTCTGTAATATATATTACATGGGTGACGTCTCATCCCTTAAAAGACCAACGCCTAGCTTGCAACCACTTGTGTTGAGCAATGTCAGTGACTCGAAAGAGATGGGGCAGTGTTGCTGTGAATTGAACTTAGACACCTTAGTTTCAAGAGCGTAGTAGTCAAGTTCAGATTCTATCCACGTATTTATCAGCGGAGCGTTAACACATACTGCTCAAACTTTCCCGATAGAAATAATTGCCAGACAGATAGCAGCCAGCACTGAAGTCACTGCTAGTGTGGAAGGCACTCTGATGTGCATTCTTCATGCTCTATCATCCTTGACAGTTTTAGAACAATGCATAGAGACACCGATTTCGTGCTACCAAAAGTTCTCTGCGAGAAAACCTTCTTATTCACCCTTCAGATTCTACCGAAAATATAACTACCAGATGCTGGGTGGTTCCTGCGAATTTTCATAGCGTATACATGCGTCTGAGAATATCCAATTATGATATCCATTGCCGAGCCGCTGTAGAGTACATCAGGCAGAAACTAAAGCAATCAAGGAAGGTTTGAGTTGGGTACATGATTTTATATCAAAGACATATGTATATCGTCATGTGCTCTGATAGCCAGGCAAATTAGTGTCATAACGGTCGTCTTCCCGTTCTTAGCAACTTCTTGGAATATAGATTTTAAACCAGTCTTTAATTAGTACTTGAATTGTGGGTTTCAGATGACGACTTTGGTTTCAATGTATAAATTATAGTCCCGATGGGAACGTATTGTTTAAGATCCCTAATATCCACTATTTTTGCCTCAAGGACGCTATGCAGAGGCGTAACAAAATTGATTGTTGGCGTTTCACAATGCCTCTGTCAACCCTGATCAGTATCGCGCCTTCAGTTTAATCTAGATGGAATAGAGTAGATATCGTCACCTGTCTACTCACTACTTGATGTATTCCAGATGTGATTAGAACTAATATTCAAGAAATTGCTTATAAATATGAATAATCAGCATTCCTTATGTATTCTCTATTATTTTCATTATAGGATTTTCAAACTCTTCCTGACACTCTGCATCATCATTGCTGTTGCATTTGCACAGGTACAGCACATTGCCGTGGTTGAGAACGATGCGTTTGAGCAAACACTTTCAAATGAATTCAAAAATCCCTTTTATAAAACTGCAAGAGTTCGTGCTGCCCTAACCCGGTCCAGTTGGCTTGGCCCTGGTGAGGAATTGGTAAGTCATTTTCTGCACAGAATTTGTCTGCTTTTCATTCATAGTTTCTCTTTGCATTCAGGTATTCGAGAGACAAGCTGAGAAGATTCCACGATCGGAAATTTATTCAGTTCTATCGCACGCTGGATTGATCCCAAGAAATAAACCGCATTTAAGAAATTGAATGCGAATGCCATTCGAGACGAAGAAGTTCATCTCAAGAATTGTATGTTTTACATTCAAGCGCCTGTAAATTGTGTATATGTAGTTGTAAGATAAGCAAAGTCATTATATAGTAATATACGTAAAAACATAGACTACATTTGATTTGTCTTATTTATTTGTGTTTTGATTGCGTCTTGTGAAAATTGAACATTTGTACACGCCCCTACTAAACGATCAGTATTACAAACAACTTTAAATATTAGTTTCACATGTTTAAAGTACTTTAACTTTACGAAAGGCAGACTTATTTTCACTAAAATGTAAAATCAATTGGTTCTTCATAGATTTTCCGAAGACGTTCATCATCGACTTCCTCATCTGCGGTGGATTTCGTCTTGGCAGAGAGTTTTGCAAGGATCTCTGCTCGGGTTTTGATAGTCTCGTCAATTTCTTCTTTATCGCTGTCATCACTTATTTCCATAGCATCATCATTTGCGGCCGTTGATGGTTGGACCGTTTTGGGTGAATCCACCTTTGCCATTGATTTGAGGAAGTCATTACATAATAAACTCAACGGTGGCATGATGTAACTTGACATTTCTAATAACTGAAATATGAAAATAGTAATTCGATTCAGTTTTACAGTTAACTGTTCTAATGTGAAAAAGTAGCTAATGATTGGGATTTGTAAAGAAAGATAAAGACGTCTGCATCAAAAGGTTACTGCAGACAATCTGCTGTTCAGATGGGTGGATGATTTCAAACAAAAATCTCTTGTCATAGCTGGAGCCACAATTTCCCGGCGATTAACTATGGAACATTCAGTTTTATGAAGTTGCATGTGCTTTTTCTTGACAGCTATAGTGGTTGAGCCCTTTCAGTGGGCACCTACCAAAGGAACCAACCCACAATGTTACAGCGGTCGTACGAATTGTGACGGACGTTCGAATTAACCGGTTCTGCCCGTTCAGATTTGTTTTAAAAGATGTCCAACTGATCCAGTGTCCTATGATGGTGAATTATTGTTATCGTAATCAAGGAGTAGGAACTTAATATCAAAAGATACTCAGATTTGTTTGTTGATCAGACATTTCATGCCTCCTGTTGCGGATGGTGAACCAGAGGAAACTCTCCCTTGAAGGGTTCGTTAGCTATGTATGTCAAAATAGTTGCTAAAGATGCAACCGTGATGGTGTTCTGTAAAACTCACATATTCTCATAAGGAAATGTTATGTCTGTACAAGCTCTTGTTTAGGAAAGAACAGTGATTTCGCCGAAGACGAAGACCGTAGTTGATCATTTGTAACCCACCACATTCAGTATGTGGATATCCAACATATAGTCACAGATTTTCCGTGACTCTACCGAATACTTTTATCAGAGAACGGGCCAGAAAACAGGCGGTATGCTACAATGATGCAAATGGCAGTGGATTGGTCACCCATTACGAAGGACGATGGCAGAAATACTGGCGGTCCAATGAAAACTTGGCACAGTTTTTTTTTAGGCAGACTTAAACCCAAATCGATCATGGTGGCATGTACCCATAGTTCCTGTCTTATGCCCCACAAGGTATAAGGAAAGACGAAAAAGAATCCATCACATTAGAATTCAACACACTCACCGACTCTACAGCATTCTTTCCATGAACACCAATTACCAGCTCTCGATTGTTCATCGTTCCAGTCTCAGCATTATACATTCTATTGGAAGCAAATGCACCGTAAGTTGAGTACAGCTGAGATGGATCATCTGCGTCACCAGCGAACACCACAGTTGGCTCTTCGAATTCATCATTTTTCGCAAGATACAATATTTCCTAGAAGAAAATTTAATTAAATGGACAACTCACAACGCACGTCTAGACAGGACTCACTTGTTTGTCTGTTAGGAAATATAACCTTGATCTTGCCTGCCAGTTGACAATAACCGCCTGAGGTCTGGGATACTTCCGTGGCAACCAAACGGCTCCCCACACGTTTGGCATGTTTGCTCGGTAATACAGCGGCAATGCAACACTTGGACGAAACACATAGACTGCAAGAAAACATGATTTTTAACAAAAAAAAATGTCTTAAACTAAACATGATTAAACTTACGCTCGTTATTTTTTGTAAAAACACTTATCAGATTTGTCAAGGGATCCACTGCTATGTGTTCGGTGGAGAGTTTCAAAACAGTCTGCAGCCGCAAAGTAAGAAGGTCCCAGATGAGCACTCGAGTTTCCGTACACGCAATCACCTTGAATGGATTTAGTCAGAAGAAGTAGAAGAATATACAGATGCAGGCCTACTTACCAGATGTGCAAAATCTCCGTAACAAAAGGCGACTGTCTTGATCATGAGTGTAGACTGCACTGGCGGCATGCAGTTATCATTGTTCTCTGGTTCTGATTCCGGTTCTGCTTCATGCTTGCCTACTCCGTTTGTTAGGCCCGGCTTGGGCGTCTCTTTTAGGTTAAGCATACTCAATATAGAGACCAGACTGTTGTTTGCGTTGTTATTGTCGCTTGACTTTCGTTCCATATATTTGCTTAACCTATATTTCGCCTTGAAACGAGACATCAGATTGAGTTGAAACACTTCTTTTTGAAGTTCTTTGCACTGTCTGCCTGTTACTAGATTCTTTATAATGTATTCTTTCATCTTGGCGTGCCATTCTTCCTTCAGCTGAAAGCGTATGCCCAGACGTTGGTAGATTATAAGTTTTTGGAATAAGTTCAATTGATTCGTGGATCGTAATCGCTTGAACAGCAGTTCTTTCTGAGCATCATCCAGATTGCCAAGTGGTTGACTTCTCTTCGTTGACATGGCTTTCTTTATGTCCTTCACCTTTGATAGCTCCTTCGTTTGCAGCAGGTTTGTGAACAGCTGAATGATATCCTTCTTAGGCAGGTTTTGTGAACCATTTTTGGTGTGACCTTTAACGCTCACTTGTGCCTTATGAAGTGAACCATCCAATGCTCCATGTGGTTTTAGGGCAGCTATGAGCTTGAGACTTGCGGCCTTATAGACGCAAAGTGTGCAGCCGTAACCTGCGGCTAACAATGAGCTGTCTTGTGAAAATCCAATCGATTCTATGGGATAGTTTTTGTAACTCGTCCTCGCAACGCAATACCAGACCTTCCCTTTCTTGTAGATACTTCCAGAGTCTTCTAGGGACCATATTTTTATGAAGTTATCCATGCCCGCTGTAGCACACACCAAATTATCGATGTTATAGGGATTTGAAAACTCAATGGCTTTCATTCCTCCTTCATGTGGCAGCTCCACATTTGTGTTCAGAGCATAACTGAAAGATGAGAAGACATTGTCAATCAAATTGTCTTGCTAAAGCACTCAATGGGACGGCTTACCTATGCTTCTCTTTTTGATACTCCCAGAACTTCAATCGCAACTCCGGCAAATGCTGTTGATCGTTAAAGATCTCAGCCGTCGCCATCCAGTCAATGTTAAATGCCGCGTGTGTCACTTGGGTATTATACAGAATCTTTCCAGTCTCCATAGAAAGCTGATTCTGTCCTACCACATCCATCTGAAAGAGAAGAGGTACATATATGCAAATGAACGGCGACTCTCAAATCACATTCCAACTCACGTTGTAGAGCAGACTCTTCGTGTATGCTGAATAAAATTGCAGATGTCCAGGTCTGCTGTTTAACACAAGTGTATTCTTGCGTGGATTTATTTTGAGGCCGATTGGGAATAGTTTATTTCCAGTGTTGTCTTCAAATGCATAAGTGAATTCCTGAACTGTACACTGAGTCTCAAAATCAACTCCCAGAAGCTGTATACCTAGACATCAAACATATTGGATTGGGTTAGCATTTCAAGTGGTGTACTTCTTGAAGCATCTTACCATTATCCGCCGTACATACGGCTACAGTCGAATTGCCTTCACTGGTTGTAATATGCCGAATGACAGACGCCATCCTTGGCACGAAATTCTTTTGTTCCGGGTGAAGGATATTCCATCTGACTAAGACTGCCTCGTGGCCACTGCTATAAAAGCCCGAGCCAGACGCTGTAAATGCAATGCTTGTCACGCCGGTGTGATGCCAATGAAAAAGAACCTGCAATGCCGAGAAGAGGTTATGTCAGTAACTTAAGAATTACAAAATTGCACATTGAGATGTGAATCCATTCTCTGGATCACATCCGTGAAGTTCTTCGACGTTACTTACCGTCCGAAGTTTTTCGTGACCAAAAAACTGTCTCCATAGCATGATTTTGCCCGACTCGTCGCCCGTCGCTACTAAGCACTCTGTAGGATGGGCTGCCAGGCAGGTAATGGGTACTTGGTTAGCATTTTTAAACCTGAAACAATCTATCCGTTAGCATGTTTCTAGAAATTGTAATCACATAACGTACCTCCTCCATTCCCAGTTGTTATAGTTCACAAAATACACATACGATCCTTGTGCGACGGCTATATACTCGAAAGAGCCTTTGTCAGCAACCACCATCAACCGTTGTCGCCTAGAAACAAATGAAAAGATAAAAATGCTAACCATACACAACGCACTATTCATTAAACGAACCCCAGTTTCAAGCTGAGCGGACAATGCACTTTCCTTCCAGTGACACTGTTCACAACATCACACTGTGATGAGCATCCACGTTTTGTTGTGGTGACAAAGGCTAATGTCTCGTTCTTCTCAATGTGGAGGTTAAGAAGAGTGAAGGTATCAAATCGAACGTCTAAACGAATCTTTAGTTGAACCTGGCTCACTATGGTGCCGGTAGACCATTTCCATCGAAGGACTTCACCGGTCTCAGTGCAACCGACAAGCACATCTGAATCCTGAATATCATATTCCAAGCTGATGAGGGGATCGTTAGCTCCTTCGAGACAACGTGTACAGTTTCCAGTTGAAGTGGAATAAACTTGAATCGCTCTGTCGGTGACCACAAAGAGGAAACTGAAAACGAAATGATACAGGACGTTAGCTGGGATATGATAAGGAAATTCAATGTGCATGTGTACCTTGCATCGGGTGAAAAGAGCGGTGGCAATTTAGTTATACTTCCTCCAGCTAAGTGCTGAAACTCTAGGGGGTCCTTGTTTTCTTCTTCCATTCTGATACTTTCACTAATTTATTTTAACTTCCTCCAGATTTGTTTGAATTAAAATTGTAAAATGCTCCCAACAACTGACACAAAAATTCACACGTGCTTCTACTTTAACTTTGCGCGTATCAAAGATTCATAATGAGGGAGACAACATCTGCAACAAGGCACTAGATGTCAAAATTTAACTCCGCCCATTTGATTTGTTTATGTTTCATTCTCTCCAAATGTTAGACAAGGGCAGGAATGAGATAGTGAAAGCAGTCCAGATAGATACGAAGCTGATGATAAGTGTGTAAACGAAGAAACAGCTGATTGCTGTTTTGATAGATGCCTGAATACATCTTCAGGCTAAAATCCAACCGGTCGGTGGCGCAATCCTTCAATAATTTAGAGAACTAATGTAAAACGATTTTTTTTTTAAACACTCTGACACTGAAATACAGGTAAAGATGTATGTAAGTATAACTACGGCATCACTAATGGATTGAACAAGTAAAATAACGAGCTTATTAGTTGATTTCTGAACAAGGGTCCAGTAAAATACTGAAAAAGACTAGAATACGTGCAAGCTAAACTGATGGCCACACTAAGTACAATATCAAAATCGATAAAAGTAATAGATTACCCAATGCCTTCACCTTCAACCGCATCCAACTTTCTACCAAGCAATACCGCAGCTGATCCACTACAATGCAAAAAAGAAAAAAAAAAAAAACGAGGACGAAAACGAAAACGAAGACTGGTTGTTACGTGTCAACTTTTCCGTTCCACTGGTTGTATTTCCCAAAAAAAAGAAGCATTTTTAACTTTCCTACTCTTCAAGTAACTTAATCAATTCAATTCGAACCCAGAATCAGTTTCAATTAACTTTAAACAAAACATTTAACAGAAATAAAGTGATAATTTCAACCAAACAGATACCCACCAGTGGTGGGAAAAGATACCATAAAGATACACGTATAAGTAGGGTCTCGTATACAAGATACATAAGAAAAAAAAAAAAACAATAAAGCAATGCAGGCCACAACATTCGCTCAATATGGAATCATTGCAATTATAGTTTTGTTGCAGCTAACACCAGCGGCTAAATCAACAAATCGATTAAGGGTGATTTACGCTGTTAATGCCGGCGGTGATGGACACACTGATAAAAATGGTATCCTCTTTGAATCTGATCCGCTGCGGGGTAAAATTGGAACGGAATCCGATTACGGAAAGCAGTTGCTAATGATTGGTCGAGTGTCACAACAAGATGAAATCCTCTATCAGACAGAGCGATATCATACGGCAACATTTGGATATGATTTACCGGTGAGCGAGGATGGCGAGTACGTTCTCATTCTCAAGTTCTGTGAAGTGTACTTCAATGCACCCAATATGAAAGTGTTCGATGTCGTTCTCAATGTGGATCACACTGTTATCGCTGACTTGGATATATATCATCAGGTGGGAAAGGGTACAGCGCATGATGAATACGTATTCTTCACTGTGTCCCGAAATCGACTGTTCGTGAAGGAGGAAGAGTCGGAAATCAGAAATGGCAAGATTCGTTTGGATTTCGTCAAGGGTATCAAAGATAATCCAAAGATCAATGCATTTGCTCTGTTGAAAGGTGACGTAGAGAGTATACCGAGACTGCCGCCAATTGTTATGGATGACAGAGCACCGCCACTGGAAACTGAAATTCCAATCGAAGATCTAGTGGAGAAACCGACCCTAAAAACGCGCAAAACAAGTGGTCCAAAACAACCCAACCCATACACAATGGACGATTCCTCTGTAATGCTGCCGGTGTTTATAGCCATCGGAGCATTCATACCGCTTTTGTTTTGCCTGTGTAAACTGTGATTGACTTTAATTTAATTGCTTCGGTTTAGGTTTTAAGTTTACATTTAGTAGATTATTTTTTTGTTTAGTTTCTAATTGAGTGTTTGCCATTTTGTATAAAACAGAAAAACAAAAAATCAGTGAAATACGTTTCTAGTTTAAATGTGACGTGGCTGCTTCTATCAGGTGTTAAGTGGGATTGAAACAAATGCACAAATCAACTGCTACTGTCAACTACGTACAAAAATGTTATGTATAGACAAATATGTTATATTGAACTTTAATTTGGCTTCTACTTTTCTATAGGCTTAGGTAAAACTTATTTTGCGGAAGTACAGCATTCGCTTTAATTTAATTCTTGCCACTAAACGGTTGGGTCGTTTGTTATTTGTAATTGCCGGTACGTTTGAGTGGAGATTGAATTCTCTATTTCTGTCTAGAAAGTGAATGAATACGTCGTCTTTTCTGCTAGAGCACTAGTGTTTTTCTATAGACTACTTGTGGTATTGTTGTAGACAGTACAGTCCACCCATGTATATTCATTTCAAATTTAGACAATATATAACCTTTCAATGATTTCTGTCAAGGGACGCTAACACTGAATTATCAATTTGTTGCATGACTTTCTCCATCCTACAGAGTACAGCTTGTGTGTATGTTAGGCTTGGTACTTCTCTCTTTATGTGTGTGATATCCAGTTTCGCTTTCCTAATTGAGAAGCATCCTTACATTCCAATTAAAAATCGCTAGTCAAAAGTCTAAAGTATCTAAACCACACTCCTCGGGCAAGTTGTTTTGAATTGACTTTGCCAAACATTTGGCCTGGCATAACGACGCAAACACACCGAAGTGACTTGTTAGCATTTAAGAGTGGTTTAGAATCTTCATCCATACCTGCATTCCGGATTTTGTACAACAATTCCTTTTTAGATTCATTCCTCAGCAGCTTACACACTGGTCATGCTGTAGAATCATCGTAGACTTACCATAAATGATAATCTTTCCGATGGTACTATGCCGACAGGACCTTCGCATTGACCAACAATCTAGTGGCGTTTCAAAAAGAAATCTATTCCTTTACTGCTGTATTTCCTCATTTTCTAATCTAACTTATTTGCTAGCCAGGCACACTAATACTATACATTATTACAAATCTCGAAAAAAAAAATATAAATGACAACTAACCCTAGTTTATGATTTAAGTATACACTTATTGTTTGTAAATCAATGATGAATGTACAGATTCAGATGCATTGTTCTCTGTGAAGGATATGTTTGTGGAGGTTGTGCAATAGAGTGGATTTCGACGTATGAAGACAATTTCATGTGCACGACAGTTCTTGTGAACTTATATTATTATTTAATTTATGTATGTATGTTTATTGTAAGAAGAAAAAAAAATCAAACGAAAAACAACAAATTAAACCTGTAAATGTGTAAATGGATTTATGAGTGTTCGTCATGTGCCCAGTCCTTAAAAGAAGAATAATTTCAAATGAAAGCGAAACAAATATTCATAGTTAAATAAATTATTGCAATTGTTGATGGCATAAGCGTTTGTTTGTTTTCACTGTTGAATGAGCCACTGTCACCTCTGAGTGGGAAGTTCTTACAGGTTAACCTGGAGTGATGAATATGCAAAAGCATACACTTGCTAAGCAAAGCAATAAGGACTTGTCATGGGGGATATGGGGACTTTTCGTGCTGGTATCAAAGGTAATGTAACTCTTACCAACGGCTATTTCTTCACGCCCAAGAGTTTCTGTGAGCAACACAGCCATCTCGAAGAACAGGGCAGATTTTGCACAGAACATTGATGGCAAAAAGTTACGGAAGTCCTTGATTTCTTCGAGCAAAGAGTTATGCGTGTGATCTTTTGTCCTGGTTGCGTTGAGGGCAGTGATAGATAAGACTATTCTGTACAGTGTCTAGACGACATGAGTCTAGTCAGGCGTCTACGGATACAATGCCTAAAGTGACTGGGACGTGTAGAGCCCATTGACAACTTAGGCCGCTTTAACACACGCTAAATTCGTCGCTGATTTCGTCGATGATGTGTATGTTATTTCCTTTGTGTGATCTCTTCTGTTTCACTTCCCTTGTCCACTTTATACAAAACTCGGCGACGAATTTAGTGTGTGTAAAAGCGGCCTTAGCTGGGGTTCAAAGTATTCTTGGCTGAGGGATAATGTATTATTGTTGAGAGTAAATTGCACCGCGACCTTCAGATCTATTGTGTCCCCTATTCATACCTTTACTTTCTTAAGGGCTCCCCTCCCATGCAGCTCTTTTCAAAGTCGTATTGAGGGTTATTTGCTCCTATTGCGCGAAGGTGGAAGATATTTGTCCTAGAGTATTCTCTTTAAGCCAGTTTCTTATAGGAATCTGAGAATGAGAGCTGGTTCTAGTGACATCAATTCTTCTTCTGATATTAGGTTTTGCCCAGATATCTTTGTCTTTTGTGGGATGGCGCCGCACAAACTTCCAGATGGAATTTCATTAAATTCTCCGCAGAATCTGCAGAGACCTTCTTCTGATACTCCTAGTTTCCTTAGGTGCTCCCTGAGTTTACAGTGCCCTGTTAGGAAGAATGTTAGGATACGGAGGTTGTTTTTGCTTATTCTGATACATGCTTCAAGCATCTTGTGGTTATGTTGACCCAAGAGTTTCTTATACCATGAGCGATGTTCCATGTGTCTGTCCGGTTCAGTCTTTCTAGTTTTCTGAACAAATCCCTGGGGACGTGATCTCCTACAGCGCAGAATGGTTCGGGGTCTACAAAATGTTCCGATGCTCCTTTTCTAGCCAGGAAGTCGGCCATTTCATTGCCTTCTATCCCTGTATGGCCAGGTATCCAACATAGTCCTATTCTGTTACTCCTACTCAGCTTCGTAAGCTTCTGTAGACACTCCGACACCAGTCCAGTGCCAGGATAGCGGCACGACTGTCCGACATTATTGCCATGTCACAGTTGGTAAATGGCATAGACTTCTGCTCGAAAGATACTGGCGCATTTGTCCATGGGTTCGTAGTACTTTGTCCAAGTTCCAAATATTCCTGCCCCTGTTCCTTCATCAGGGATAATGTAACAGAGAACGCGTATAAGTTGGGTCAAACAAGTGTCCTCATCAAATTGGTGTGCGCAGTTGGAAGCAGCTAGAAGCAGCTAGCCAGAGACAGAGCCAGCTGGTTGGGGCATATCCGCACCGGATTGGGACGCAGAACTTCGGTATACAGAATCGAAGGTAGTAGATTATGCAGACGATGTGCTCTGAGTTACAAAAATGGAATTGTGTTCTACTTTTTGCTAACGGAGAAAATAAATACATTTGTAATGAAACAAGCTCTAGAACATCATTGTGGCATTGTAGTTAACCACAGAATGTCTATGATTAATGAAGTAATGTACTTCAACGCAGCAGAGCATGTTCCTCCGCTTCGCATCCTTATCCACAAGTCATTGGAAACATTCCATGCTAGGTCTTTGCAGATTTACCTAACACAACGTTGTCTCTTCTCATAACAGAGCCGGGAGAAATCATTTTCTGAAAGACCTAGTATCTTTAGATGATACTTAAAATCCCAGTAACCGGAGCAAGTATGTTTGGATTTCTTTCAAATGCAAGAAGGTCCTTATGCGTGAAAAACGCTAGCACCACAGCCCTATTGTGTTTCAGGCATTAAAAATTTGTTACGTACTGCATGCACTTCTTAATTTTTAATTTGTTTACATGAAGCCGCACTTCTTTTGCGATGCAATTTTTGCACATGGTGGATTTGTTTTTTGTATCGTGGAATGTACAATGGTAATCATATAGGTATTATAAGAATATACAAACTTTAAAATAATGTTTTTAAAATATGTGTCCCAAACCCGATTACGTACATCCCTGTACACTCTTCCTTAAATTAAAATAATGACAGCAAGGAAACTGACAACTGACAGTCAACAGTTGTCATTTCATTAGGAACATAATAGCGTAAATATTTAGAGTAGCCCACAATCAATTTGAGAAAGTAAACAATTGGAATATACATATAAATACACATCCAATTTAAATGCCGAAAATACAATGAAAATTCTCTGTGAAACTCAAGTTTTTAATCGTCAAACACAACAAAACAGAAAGAAAATTCCAAAGGCCACAGTCGCTCTGGGATTTCATCCAACCAAGACGGACAAATCCAATTTGGAAATCATACATTTTACACCACAAAACAGAACCGGAGTGCGTTATAAGGTCAATGATAACATTGAAAATATGTTCACCAAGTTTGTAAACGATGGCAAAGCAACAATATCCTTCAAGGCTCCGCCGGAGAACCTAATGATCAAATGCGATCCAATTCAACTGAAATCATTTCTGCAAACTCTCAAATTAGGCCTTCAAGGGAAAGCAACAACGAATTTGAGACTTAACATCGCTGCAAGCATGCCCATTCCTATCAAATCGCACCCCGTACACAAGATGTTCGTTCAAAAGCGATCTGAATACCCTTTGAAAGGTTTTCCCCGGACACTCAAAGTACTGACAATCAATGGGATAGGACTGCACAAGGTCACATTCGATATTTGTAGTCTCATTAATCTGACAACACTGAAGTTGAATGACAATAAAATACAGAAAATTCCCAAAGAACTAGGCAGGTTGCCACTAATTGAGCTGGATTTATCTGATAATATGCTAGGAGAGGATACAGACTGGAGCTGGATGACTGGCAAAGAACTTAAGGGACGCTTGGCCGACCTTGATATGA
The DNA here is from genome assembly GCA_907269125.1 of Eristalis pertinax. Taxonomy (NCBI): domain Eukaryota; kingdom Metazoa; phylum Arthropoda; class Insecta; order Diptera; family Syrphidae; genus Eristalis; species Eristalis pertinax. The sequence continues at coordinate 26,499,044 of OU026146.1, read as the reverse complement.
GCAACAACAGATTAAATTACTTCCCAACTGAATTAACGAAATTGGAGAATATTGTGACTCTGAAATTGAATCACAATTCCATTGAGAGAGTTCCGTTCGGCATAAGAGGCATGAGGACGTTACGCTTCTTGCACTTGTCCAGCAATAAACTAGAATCTCTGCCATCGTCCATAAACGAAGTTCGTCTAGAGATGCTCGATGTGTGGGAGAATAATTTTCAGCCAATTTGTGAGAAGAAGATCGAAGTTCGTCGATCAGCTATGATCAGTCCCTCTCCGTTGTGGCTGTTAGCGGCACAAGTTGTATCGATTTCACAGGCGCCAATAAACTACAGAAGTGTTCCATGGATATTGGTTGATCTGATTACAAAGAGTCCTAAGTGTTTTTGTGGCAAAATATGTTACGATGAGCCGGTGTGGGAGCGTGCTATTGAAGCTTCGTTGGACAACATCAAACAGCTGGTATTTAGTCGGGATCGCTTAATCTACGCAGATATAGTTGTGTGTAGCGCTGTGTGCGCTGCGAAGAGAGCTATCTTTTAAAAGTGTAAAACTTGTTGATTGTGAATACATGTAACGCTCCTGTTTGGGGTTTTTTATATAAAAAAAAGTAAATAAATACAAAAACCTATTGATTTACGATTTTCTTTTTTTACAATGCAGTTTTCAATGTACAGCTCCGATCTTCCCATTCAATCAGTGTCACCAGGAACAACATGTGAGTGGTGTATAGTTGAAGAGGGATTTGTCTAGTTTGTTAGCAACAACATCTTTTGTTTTTCGTGGTATTGCTCTCAGTCGAGTGAATGGACAAATACATAGTTTTATACTGACCCCCAATTTTGAAATGTAGGAGCTTGTTCATCACACATTAGCAGAGACTTGCGAGAGGTGGTGCAGTCAGGTGAAAAGTAGACGCTTAGCTTTCGAAACGAATCAAGACTCGGACGCTCTTCAAAGAGATCGGTACAATGCTACCCTACGTCATGGTGGTCATGGTAGCCTATTGCATATAAACTGTTCATCGAATACAACAAACAGCAACAACAAATTGTATGATATTATACATAGTTCTGTAACGATTTTCTTTCTATGCGCACTAGAGTCCTTCGTAAGCCAAAGCTGCTTTGTTGGCTGACTGGATGATAATATTCTTAAGTGGTGGTTCTATGGTACTATGTCCTTAACGATATATTACTCAATTGACACAAATTATTTAATAGTTCGAAATTATTATACGATTTCGATTGCATACAGTAATAAAATACGGTCGAAAACCAATATCCATTGGTGCTTTCGAACTTAAGTCGCAGAGCCCGGTATTAAAACCGAATGAAATTCATTCCAAACAATTAGCATTCGCACCGGGACCAGATTCCCCACGAGTCGCTAATTGTCTTGGCTTTAATTATCTCTGGCAACATTGACTCTTGTCAATTGAATTAAATTCAGCGGAAAATATCAGCGAGCGAAATAAATTCCAATAAGACTAACTATTGTACAAAAATACACATCGAATCTTATTCAAGTCACTAGCAGTATTTACAAACCACACATTAATCTATAGTCAACATTACTTTCTAAATTAAATTAACCGAACGAATTGAAGTTCTGTGATGAAGCGCTGGCCTGGGCACTGGACGCACTGCCACCTCCACCGAATCCACCTTGATTGAAGCTCTGAGATGACGCCTGTGCGTTGGATGCACCACCTCCAAAGCCACCTTTTTGAAGAGAATTAAATCAATGTTAATTTGATCACAGAGAATGCACTCATCGTAAAGCCTCACCTCCACCATAGCTTGGTCGGCCGCCGTATCCGCCACCAAAGCCTGGTCCTCCAAAGCCAGGACCACCACCGAATCCTCCAGGACCATAGCGTCCACCGCCATAGCCACCATAACCGCCACGACCGTACTGTGGAGCTGCGCACACAGCAGCCACTAAGAGGCACAACACAACGAGAACCTTCATGTTTTCTACTCTGACTTGAACTGACAACGACGACGGCAGACTGATAACCATCCTGACTATGTGTCTTAGTTTATATAAGAATCATTGGGTGCTAATAAGCTCAAGCCGAAAACTCCGTGAAAGCTAAGCTAAAAACTTGATTCTGAATATCTTAGGAGCGACCAGTCGGCCTACCTGCTACACACGCATGGGGCATCCCCTTTTTAAGAGATGCTTTCGTGTGCCCACGTCTAGTGTGTATCTGGGGAATTTCATGAATCCCAGTCGTCATTCTTCACTCTTGTGTTTTGTCAGTCTTCTTTACAGAGCACCGTCTCAGGCGGCCGGGGCAGAAAACTGTGATTTGCGACCAGCATGAATCCGGTAAACACCCGAGGCTATGAAGTCAACGCTATTCGAATCGTCCAGAGAGGTTGTTTCCCCCTTCTTGGGACGCCATTGTAGGCAGACATACTATCAAGTGGCAATTAATCATGTTTCTAACTTTCGCAGATTGCTCGTGTTTTGTTTGCTTGTAGTGACTGTTTGCGTTGGACAACCTCGAGGGTGTCTAAGTGGCTGTCCATTCGGGGGGGAGAGGCATTTGTAATGTGTTAAATATTTTTTTTTCGCATTAATTGTATGCTTATATTTGAGTGAGACGAGCTTTCATCGCTTTTTTCTGGTTTTGGGAGAAAATCTCTGCTGCTCTTGGAAATCCCCCAGATCAGAGTAAACCCTTTGTTGGATCTGCATTCTAATGAATTTCTGGCGGTCGCCTTCAGATTAGTTTGGACGTTCATGGTGAGTAGTTGGCCTTGTAGTTAGCTTGAATTGCACGAATGGATTTCTGAGCACTAACAGGGTATTTTGTGTTCTTTACCGGCGTTGTACAGTTATAGTTGTTTCTCTTCCGCAGGTGTTGAAAGACTGATTACGATCGGCCGTTCTTGCAAGAAGTCAATTTGCGGTGTGAATTATCGGCGTTATTGGGACACAAATTTGATTTCTTCTAGTGTTCATCTTCACTGCCATCTTCGCATTTGAAAGTAGGTTACTTTAGCTCTAAAGTAAGCATTAAAAGCTTAAGTAGACTCATTGTCGCGATAGTATATTGCTTAACAAACGCTGTATGTGTCGGAAAATCGTTTCAGCCTGATTCAGACTTCCCTTTCCTTTTCGAAAATGCCTGTTTTGTTTTGGTTTGATTCTCAATCTAATGATAACCCTTAATTGATGTTCAATACATTGGACAGACTATTAGAAGTGTAGCTACTTGTCCTTCAGACATTGCTCAACTCCGCGGCCTTTGCGAAGCATTAACTTCAGAAAAATGAACAAATTTCCATTCTCCAGAGCAGTTTTTGTGTGACCTGTTAAGGTTACGCAGTTGCCCATCGTTTTAGGAAGCGCATTGATCTTTTCATAGATGTTGTACATTCCTAAGGTCGTAAGCATTGGTGATACCTATTACCGGTCATCTGAATGACGCGAGCTGGACACGCACAATAATATGGAGAATATCCTTCTGCTCTCCATCCAAAGAACTGCTCAAGAAGTTAATGGAGACGATCCTTGATACACGCTGTTTTCCGAAATCACGCACCTTCCTTTTTCGAGTCACTGTCAATGATGATTTACAGCAACAAGAAATATCACTATAAACCAGGTTAGCTCAGGTTTGAGCCAGTTTCGTAACCAGAAATAAAGTAGTAAAGAGACGACAGCCGACTTCTAACTCTATTACCCCTTAACATTTCTGTTGACAGCTTTCTTATATCATTTTCTCACACTCAACTGACCAATCAGAGAATGCAATTTACATTACTTCGTGAAAAACTGTACAAAATTCGTGAATAACTGTCAAAATGTAAAGTTTCTCAAATTCGTCGAAGGACTAGGGGTCAATCAGCCGTGAAGTCGGCTATCTTCATAGTATCTGATTTCTGGTCGTAAGCGTAACCCTACATGTACGTATTTTAATGTACAATGCCTCTAAATAAGTAACAAGGTTACTTCAATATTGCTCTCATCCTTAATAATTTTGATGTATTCTTTATCCCTTGCACCTCCACCATTTTGACGAACTCCTAAGCGACTTTAAAGCCCTGTTTGCCGAGGCTGTGAAGTATGAAATCACACATGCGGTGATTAGACTCCATCTAATTCGAGTGGAATACGCACATGCATATGTTTTACTTTTTTCTTACCAAGACATGAGTGTCTTTCATGATTTGTGACCCAATCACGTGCTGATACATTGCCTGCCTTGATCAAGCAAGGGCTTTCACAAATAAACTATTCCACTTTTCGATTCACGGACTGCCTGAAGGGAACACACATAATATGCTTCTTCAAAAATCTCTGTCTGAAATTGAAACTGAAGTAATGAAATAATATCAAAAACGTATCTAGAGGGAGGAAGAGGAGTGATTTTAAATGCACCAACTATGATGAGGTTGTTTTTAGTGCAAAGCTACGTGCAGTTTGATACCAAACAAGATCAGGATCAGGGCAACAGGGCAACATAGAGCCATGCATGGTGCATTCATTACCTAAGGCCATCTTTCATAATACATATTTCAATTTTCCTTTACTCCTTATGGTGAGTTTAGAGGGAAGGAAGGCAAGAGCATGGGAACTTTCTCAGAAATTTTATATGCACTGCTTAGTAAAACTGGCTGACTATGTGGCAGTGTTTTTCAAGCGGAGGTCTTGATAGCTAAAGACACGGTTGGAACTATCATCAGCGGATATTTCGAGTCTAGTTCATAATCAAAAGACCATAAAAGCGATAAAAGCGAAAGCGAGTATTATAAATCACTTCAAAGCTGGTCGCAGTCTGACTGGAAAAACTCAATGCTTTTAATACGCACTGAGTCAGGACACATCAGGTAATGGAGCAATCGATGAACTTCACAGGAAAGGGACCAAAAATGGCAAATCCCAAGCCATCCAATGCACTAAACCACCACTTGGGGATGTCAAGTAAAAAGTGTATGACGTCAAGTCATAGAGATAGCAAACAGGAGGAATGAAAAAACGAACATACGCCTTCAGTGTGGCAAAAAGATGCTAGCAGTGGTAGTTGGAGTACTCCCTGGCTACAATCATCTGAATCATATCACGACACGAACATTGGACTCGCCAACGATTACATATGCAGAGGCTGTGTAATGAAGAGGAAAGAAAGTCACTGCAACTGCCAAGTAAGGCCTCTATGAGCTATTTACCTCTAGTTCTGATTTTCTGCTTTGTTTTCATTCATAGAGTTCTCAACACATGTCCAAAGAAACAGCTGGATGGAGCTGTTGGTTGAGTGCCTGCCCTTGGATGAAGGGGTCCCCGGTTCGAATCCCGGTGAAAGCTAAGTTAATACGCTTTAGACGGTTTACAAATCTAGTCCAGTCACCATTTGTCGTTGGGATCAAATTAACGCCACTATCACTGTAGTTGTCGATCAGTGATAGTAGTCTGACTATGGGTATCAAAATGGACCAACATGGTACTGGCGATTTCGCTGGCAGCCCACTTACCTAACCTTACCTATGTCCAGAGATACCATACATGGCACTGCATTGTGACGTGTGCATCGATTGCTTCGCTGAAGAATCGAGTTACTGTAAAGGATAATCTTCTCAAACTTCGCTCTTTGGTCATTAGGCGGTGTTTAAGTCTTTCAGAGCTAGAAATGAAATTTACTTAAGCCACATCTTATGATACTATTATTGTAACGTGAAATATGGTCAATTAGTGTAAAATTATTATTAATTCATCTTCTGTTAGTTTCGGAATTATGACAACTAAAGATTTGACATCCATATGTTATTATTGCCGATTTAGCAAGTGTAAGTTCAATGGTTTATGGTGATGCTTTTGAAGAGGTCCCTAGGCAACAATACTCTTTTCCAATTATGATAGTCACATTCAAACACAATCACAATCGAGTTTAGCAAAATCGAATCACGGGGTTATTGGTCTTGTCAACATGCTCTAGAACTGTGTCTTCTAGATAGAGAACAGGAAAGTAGTTGATGTCAAGTTTGCTTTTATAAACTTCAAGACAATTCGTTCGATTTTTTCCAGGTTTAAAAAAAGCTTATCAACCAAAGATTTTTTTTAGGTTACTGTTAAGTCATTCTGTTGCATTTTCCATCGTTCCCAATTTGCAGTTCTACATATGTATGTACGCGACGAGTGACATTGGGAACATCGTTTGAGGAACATACTGACAAAACATAACTGAAAAACAATGGCCCAATAATTGATTCCTAAGGTACCCCTGAAAACAATTCCACAAAGTACAACAACTTATTGACGAGGACATCCTGTTAGTTTGATCCCTCGATGGAATAGAAATACACTAATCGAAAAATACTCCTCCGACCTCGGATTGATGATTCCTATTTTCGTATACTATTGCTGTATGTATAGTATCTGTATAAATCTAGTTGAGAACGAAGCGAAGTAGTCATAGTTGCCCACGATATTTTGTATCAGCTATTCATTTCTAAATGCATGTTCTGATAGAATCGCGATTTGTTACATGGCATCAATAAATTGTTCCTCCCTTGATAGGGGGCCGGCTTCTGAGTAATATTTTGTGTGCACCATTATCTCATAAATAGTGCACACTTTTGTCCAACCCTTAAACTGCGCCAACTTCATAGGATTATGGTTCCTAAACATATGTATCTTATAGGATCATCTCTCCTGTTTTGTGTGAGCAACTGAAACTGTTTTATGCCGGGGAAGTCCACACTAGACCAGATGTTCACACTACGGCAGATCCTGCAAAAGACCCAAGGTATTCAAATCGACACACACCAACTATTCGTCTGCATAGAGACGAGCTACATATATCTACAGAGCCATGTCTAGATTCCACATTCCTGGCAAACTCGTCAGACTGAGCAGCATGGCTATGGAGAACAGCCGCTGCTACATCAAGGTCAGTATCGAACTCGCCGAGACCTTCAGTGTCACAAAAGGTTTCCGGCAAGGCGATGCGCAGTCATGTGACTTCTTTAATATCATTCTTGAGATTATCATGCAAAACACACTGTCCAACACAGGGGGCACGATATTCCAAAAGTCCGTACAATAGCTACCACGCGCGGACGACATTGAATCACATCACAAAGGTAGAGCACAGTCAATGTGTCGTTTGTTGGCATTGAAACGGAAGCGGCTAAGTGGGTCTGGCGGTAAACGAGGGCAAAACAAAGTATACACTGTCATCGAGAAGGGATGCACAACATCGACGAGTGGGCCAGAAAGTCACAGTAGACAGCTTTAACCTCAAGTTAGTGAAAGACTTATTCTACCTCGGCGCCGAGGTAAACAGTACAAGCAAAATCAGTACCGAGATCAAAGTCAGAATAACTTTTGTCAACTTTTTTTGGGCTCAAAAAGCAATTGAGTAACAGAGCCCTCTCTCGGAATACCAAGATTACTCTGCTCAAGGCCTTATTCATCTTCGCATTGCTCTACGGCGCAGAGGCATAGACTATATTCCAAGCGAATGAAGAGATACTTGGTCTTTTCGAGAGAAAAGTTCTGCGCTCGATATCTGGTTGCGTTGATGGCATTTGGAGAAGAAGATTCAACCACGAACACAGCGACATGAGTCTAGCCAGGCATCTACAGATCGGACTCCTAAGATGGCTAGGCCATGTAGAGCATATGGACGACTTAGCAACTTAGCTCTGGCCCATAGAATCTCCGACTCTGAGACTGTGGGACAACGCCACGGAGGACGTCCACGCACAAAGCGATGCGCACAAGTCGAGGCTGGCGTTAGATCGTCCTGACATGTTGGTTAAGGCCCAGATCCACCTCGGACTGTAGTACCGAAGAAGAAGAATAAACATTGTTTTCTGGAGCTAATAATGTATTGTTGCTTATAACAATATGATTATTCTGGACTGCGTCTTCACCCATATGGTAAACAAGTGTTCAACCTGCTCATTATTATTCGAACAAGACAGCTCCAATTTTATTTCCTGGAAGTTTGAAAATCGCTGCTACTCGTCCTTTTCCTCAAAGAAGAGTTTTTTTCTGCATTTAGAAATGAACGATCTATAAGTTGGTAATGATAAACATGTTAGGAACTATCACCCGTATTGGTTATCTCTTCCAGAGTCTACTGTATATGTCGCCAGATTAAACAGGTCCATGTGTGTATGTACGATGAGTGATGTCGGCAGTTGGTAGATGAACTTACGCGGAATATCGCCAGACACTGGTTTCGGACGCCACTTAAATTCTCAGACTTTAACACAATCTTGAAATACATATATACTTGATTACATTGAAGAAGGCGGACAGAACAAAAACTTCTAATGCTGAATCATAAATCAAAATCATTGGAATTAATTTGTTGGTATTTAATTAAATATTCTTATTAACAACATTTTGATTTAAACACCAAAACAATGAAAATTGATGCTAATGACATTGAGACCTTGGACTGTCTCCGAAAACCCCCGCAGCTAATAAACAAAATCTTAATTTCCCGGTGTGTTAGTCAGATGGTACAGGTTGCGGTTACTAATTCTTACTCTACTGAAAATGTAGTTATTGTCCGTTACGATGATATTTGCTGACGGTGTTAGATCATTCAAGGTAGGCTGAAAGCGTCTATTTGACGTAGTAGTTAACGTCAGTTGTGTTGATCAAAATCGTGTGGACAAAGTGCCAAAAAGACTACCTCACTGCATATTTTTTTTCGTTCAAATCGAGGACCATGAACTTTGTGAACTTTTCCTGTTTACTGCGAAGAGAAACCTTATTCAAGATCAAAGAAACTGGAAATGTTAAGTTAGGAGACACGATTATTTATTTAATCTGTTTGTGATGTAGAAGATAACGTAGATATATAGAATTCAACTATTCAGAGAAGTGTTTGTAGTTTACGAGTTAGAAAAGGAAATCATGTGAGTTTTGACAGTCTGTTGTAATTGCAGTGGATGTAACGATATGGCGAGAGAGATCACTGAAAATCAGTTCTGTACATGATCGTCGACAGATCCATGTACTTTGTACCATAATTGGTGTCTTTCAAACATCCTTTGGTGATCATCTGGGTTACTGTTTCCTTCAATTTGCTAGTAGTGAGAGGAATTCAGGCTCCTGTGGTTCACAGGGTAACAAAGATAATTTCTTGGGTCAAAAAACATTGTTGAAGGACGACAGTGCCTGAAGTCAGCAACCTTTCTTCACAGATTATTAAGTTGAAATAATATTCCGAGCAAGAAAATTACGAAGTTCAGATGCAAAGCTTTCATAATTCTTCAATTAGAACTCACCAATGGAAAACTGTTATCTTACTGTATAGCCCATTTTCTTTCTTCTTCTTTGTTTGGCGCTACAGTCCGAGGTGGATCTGGGCTTCAACCAACAAGCCTCTCCAGCCAGCACGATCTGTGGCCAGCTGCCTCCAGTTGCGCACACCCTGTTGGTTGAAGTCCTTCTCCACTTGTGTGTGTCATCTCGTTCGAGGACGTCCCATGTTGCGTTGTCCCAATGACTAGGAATTGAAGACTCTTCGGGCCGGTATAGTTCGTGGTTGAATCTTCCCCTCCAAACGCCATCAACGCAAAGAAAGCCCATTTTATTTCCTTGGCATAAAGCATTGTCGCACAAATGATTCAATATCCAGTCAGGGTTTCCCAAAACACCGAACAATTATATGCACTACTTAAAAGGCTTATATTTAGGTTTTTTATTCAGTAGTCAAACATCCTCTTGATTTACGTGCGAATGACAACAAAGAATCTTTTGTTTTGCTGTTCCGTCACATTGTTACCTCTATGATATGACATTCACCCGCATTGGATTAATTACACTACAAATTACATATTTCTCGTTAACCCAATCACTCACGCCAAGGTTGTTCGCAATTGGTGTTGCCGTCTGCGATCCCACAACTGATGGTAAACAACAACGCATAAAAGGGGTCTGTATGATATCAGTTAAGTTCGGCGAAATAATAAAAATAGCTTTCGTGCAGACAGAAAACACTTAAACTGCACCCAAACGCGAGCGACGATGACACCCTTATAAAAATTAACCTTAACGCAGACGTAGCGTTTCAGTTTATTTCAGACGTAAAATATATAGAGGTCAAGATTTACATCAGTTTGTCTTGGCATTAAAGATTCCCCGCAGGCTAACTTGCTTTCCAATCTCCAAGAGAAAACTCTGTTCTAAGAGCAAATACTTTCGAATTTCCATTCACTTTCTGCGTAATAGTCTCAAGTGGACGTAACCAAGAATCGAACATAAATATGTACCTCTTTATGAGATTGAGAGAGTAGAATAATATTTGCTTCGATCAGACGAAAACAAATTTAAGTCAGAAAGACGGTTGCTCTTGGGCGCCTTGGTTCTCAGAAAGAACACAATCACCATGACCGGTTCCAGTTCCCATTTTACCATCTGACCATCGCTCGGTCACTGATATGGAATCAAATATGGAAATTATGTATGGGAATGTGTTTCTTCAAACAAAACACGCGCGGTACTTGTTGATTGTTGACTTTTTGTTAGTTTCAGTTGACTTATGAATCCTGCGTGGGTATTATGTCTAACAAAAAGCTTCCTCTTATCCATCTATCACTTTATACGCATCGACCATCCATCGCGTTCGGAAGACTGAAATACTTACAATCAACCTGTGTAGAGATTAGTGAGGTCATTGATCGATGTTTGATCAATGTTATGATATACCTAGACAGACAAATATAATAAGCTAAGCCTACTTTGAACCGTTCAACGATCATTTGATAAACTTTCGTTCTTCTTAAGATGTCATTGCCCAGTCAGTTGCATAACTAAGGTGCTTTTTTGTGAATCTAGATGTAGTTCGAAACAAGAAGTTGATGGCGACGCATGATCTAAGATGGTTACAAGTTGTTCTTAGACAAATGGGAAAAATGAAAAAAAAAGCTCTCCTAACCACAAGGAGGGAGGATATTTGCATGATTGTAGATATATTTCAGGTCAACATATTTGAAGAAGAGACAGTCTTTATCAACGCTCATGTCTAGCACAGAAGTGATATAAAAGTCTGCCTTGAAGCAGGCAAAATAAAACGCTTGCTAAATTTGTATAAAGGAAACAATTTTGAACTCAGATCTAGAATCTATATACAGTACAAGCTCGTTAATTTCGGAATGGTTGGGTGGAAGGTCATTCCGAATAAACGAAAGATTTTTACACTAAAACGCATTCCTAATGATGGTAGAATGCAAAAAATTAAAGCAAAAAATTACTTTTATTAACCCATTATTACCGGGATCCTCTAATAGACATTTCGATGATTTGTACCGAATTTTACGATTTTGAGATCTATTTTCTACCTATACGTGTTCAATCACTGCTTTATTTAATTTTTGCTAATTTAATTTAATTTTTACATACAAAATTGAAAACCTACTCTCATTTATTCGGAAAAATATCTCCAATTCAATTTTTTTTCCGAATAAAGGAGTTTTCCGAATTAACGGGCTTTTACTGTACATACTTATTTTTTTTCTGTTCTAGATCATCCATATTGACTTCTTTTAGGTGTGAGCATACTCGAAAACCGAACAGTGTTCTAAGTAGGTCATGAGTATCTTCTATGAGAGCCAGTACTACCTATCTACCTACATGGAGAAAGTAAAGTGTGTAAAATACAGTAACCTATTCCTGGATAACGTGGCGAAAGACGGCCTTGAATTAGGAGAGTTTCCTGGCATCCCTTACGTAAGGCAGAAATTATAGTGCTTATAAATAAAGGGTGTTTTTTTAGAGGTATAGAACTTCGAAATGGAATAAAACAAAGATGATTTTCTTAAATTGACATGAAATTTAATTTATTCGAAAGATAATCTTCTGGCATTATAATCTATATATGATTTTTGGAATATGACTGCCAAGGCTGGCTCGGACGTAGTATAATATGGACCTCCAATTTTCGATGACTTTTTCCAAGATTTGTGGAACGTGGTGAATGGTGTCCTCATGGAATATAGTGGAAAATAGTCATGCAGTGTTAAATCGCACAATCTTGGTGAGGGGTCCGTCACGTGGAACTATCCGGTTAGCAAACGTTTCCTTCAATAAATCAATTGTGGCACGAGTTATCTGACATGTTGCCCCGTCTTGTTGAAAACACAGCTCGTGCACATCATGGTTGTTCAATTGATGAATGAAAAAGTCAGTAATCATGGCTCTATACAAGTTAACATTGACTGTAACGTTCTGGCCAGCATCGTTTTTATAGAAGCATACCAAAAAGTCAGATTTTGTGGATGTAACGGTGTCTCAACAAACACTTGAGGATTATCATCACTCCAAATACGCCAGTCTTGTTTATTGACGTATCTATTCAACCAAAAGTGATCATGTTGAAAATGGACGTAGTGCGCGATACGTATTTCGAACAGAATCATGATTTTCAAAATAAATTTGCACAAGCGTTGTTCAAGACGTCAGTCTATTAATGTTGAAATACCAAGCCAAACTAAAAATAAATCACTTGAAAGCTGACAAAATGGCCGTCAGTTAAAACAGTGTTGCGAACATAAAGTTCTCTACCTATGCCAATAAAGCCAACAGATTAGATACGAGATCAACAACGAGGAATGGCAAGGATCAATGGTCAGTTTGAATAGCAGTCCTTGCTGGGGACTTTGCCATTGGCACACAGGCTCTGTGTTTTGACATCTCTCACAGCGACGAAGATGAAATATAATCTGTTCGAACATGTGGTTGTAGTTTCTGGACCTTGGTGTCAAGGTTCGAATCCCAGTGATTCGAATGATATGAATTACTGGTACAAAATATAGGAGCTCACGGCGACAGTGTATTTTATGAAATAATAACTTTAAATATGATTCAATTGAAATTGAAACTGTAAAGTAATTGTTAAGTATATATAATTACATTTTTATCAATTATACGTTTCGTTTTTCTGATTTTTTTCCAATATTCAAAGAGCAGTCGCGTTTCACAAATTAGCGATAAAAAAACCAGCAAATATCAGAAATAATACATACGAGCATGCTGTAGAGAGCTTTTGGAGATGTGTAGTGAGAACGCAGACGGTGTTATGGATCGAATTGTTACTGGTGACGAAACATGGGTCCACCACTATGACCCTGAAAGCAAACAAGAGTCCATGCAGTGGCATAAAAAATGAACAGACCCCCCGAAGAAGTTCAAAGTCATTCCGTCTGCCGGGAAGCTCATGGCCACAGTTTTTTGGGACTCAAATGGAATGGAAAATGGTGATACAATCAACGCCACATCCTACGCTACCACTTTGCATAATTTGCGGGAGGAAATTAAAAAAAAAAGACGGGGTAAACTCGCAGCGGGTGTGTTGCTTCTTCATAACAACGCTCCTGTTCGCACGGCGCGAGTTTCCAAGGCTGCTGCGCGAGATTGTGGTTTCGAAGAAATCCAACACCCACCCTATAGTCCAGACATTGCCCCTAGTGATTATTTCCTGTTTCCGGATTTGAAAAAATGTCTTCGTGGAAAAAGATTTTCGGATGAAGAAGAACTCAAGTCTGCAATAAATGGGTATTTTGCAGAGAAAGAGGAAATTTATTTGTTTGAGGGTTTAAAAAAGCTTATCTCAAGATGTAACAAATGCATTGCTGTTAGGGGAGATTATATTGAAAAATAAAAACAATTTAAACTGAATTCGCAATTTCCTTCATATCGATGCCGAGAATATATTGAACGCCCCTCGTACATGTGGTTTTAACTGGGAAGCGTGAAACTGTCCAGAATTCAGAATTGAGACAGTATTAAGTAAGATCTGTGCAAACTTACATTTAAATACATATTCAGATAGTAGTACTGCTTATTTCTGACAGATTTATGCCAGCATTTCGTCGCGTCTAATACATACATGTTTAAAACTACTGCAGCGAAGCTGATTCGATTCTTGGAAGCGGCCACAAAATTGAGGAAACATGCTGACACTGGTGCACAAAAAACTAAATAAACTAAATATTTCATTTGAGAAAAGCAAATTTAAAGGCATGAAATCTCGACTCAGTTTGCATTACTCGGACAAAAAATAGACTGGCTTTGTGGTGGATGTTTCCTTTGGTGGAGTTTACAAATTATTTTCAGCCGTGAAGCTCAACACTGCCGTATTTGCTCCGATAAGCTGACTCTTGTAAGCTTGTGCTGTGTGCACCCGTAAAAATTCACTGTTATCATTTTATTTGCCCGTATTTTTTCAAAGATGACCGGCTATAGAGCATTTATTTTAAACGTCTGTTTGTACGATTTTAACCTGGTTGACATGTGGTTCCAGGAAGACGGCGCCGCATGACACAGCGAATTGGTGAACCAAATGATCGGTCATACCACGCACGCATTTTTGTTTGCAGAACGTTCTCAGGACATGCAATTTAACGCTGGTGGACCTCTTACTCTCAATACGATCACGAACATTCACCCCTTGGATTCGTGACGTATCAACGAAATTCATCATCATTAGTTATGCAAAATAGTAATTGACTCATATGGCTCATAGTTAATACATACAATTTAATTTTGCAGAAGAGAATGTTTTACCGTCATTGAATGTTTGGGAACTTACTCCGAAATCAGCAACATAATCTTCGGATAAGATCATAATTTTAAGCTTCCAAAAACGACTTAACCTGACGCCTTTCAGTGAGGAATGTATGGATTAAGACATAAACAGTTGTTTAGATTCTTGATTGTCTATTGACGTGATTATGAACTAGGTCTTAATTCATTTTAAACTCCTGTTTGAAACATTTGATGCTTGGCAAGTTCCAGATATCTATGAACCAATCAGCAGTCTCATTCAGGCTGTCATTTCAAGTATTCTAATGGTCGACGCTGTTTGAAAGGTTGCTCAGTGTGCAAGTTGCAACTATTTCCTTTACGAGTTCAACCATCAATCCAACTACCACATTCAGTGGAACACGTTTTCGGACATTTAACGACAATTAATGACAAATTAGCATTTCTTAAAATTAATTACTTGAGTAACCGATCAAATTGACACTCCCACATTCACAGAAAATACATCCCACAAATTTGAAAACCCCCTTTAGCTGTTTATTTAAGATCTCTAACTAATGCACACATACGTGTCTATCGCTAGGAGAAAAGAGTCAACAATGAATTCTACGGCAATTAACACATTCTGTGCAAAATCGTTCGTGACAGGAGTACTATTTAAGTGGCTGCCGGACCCAGAAGCCCTCAGTTAAAGTGAAAATTTGACACCAACAGTTCTATTGCTATGAAGTTTGTAATTGTTTTGTGCATGCTCCTCGCAGTTGCTTCGGCACTGCCGGATCGAAACAACCGTCGTGGTGGACCACAACGTGGTGGTGGAATTGGAGGTGGCAGCAGTTCTTCTTCGGCTCAATCATCAGCGTCATCGCAATCCTTTAACCAGGGTGGACTAGGTGGACTGGGTGGTGGTGCATCAGCTTCGTCTGCACAAGCATCTGCTTCGTCTTCAACCTCTAATCGTGGATGAGATATGATAACGGAACGGAAAGGATTTTAATTGATTATAAATAATTGTTCAGAGTATACTAAAATATTTTTTCCTCAAAGAATTGCTTTGTTTATTTATTTAAATTGATTTAATACAACAAAAAAATAAATTTTGCTAAATTAAAAAAATGTACTGTTGTTGACATCTTCTCCATGCAACAAGTGAAGATTGCTGATACTACTCACAGTTCATCAACGAATGGGTCGCGTTCATAAATCACAAGTGAAATTAAGTGACATTATTATTTCAGTCCATATTTTGTGGTTATATTTGTATATTTATAAGTAACTGTCGGTAAGGTAGGTACTGTGAGTACCCTTTGCATTCGGAAGGGACCACTTTCATTGTGTTGGAATCTTGAAAGCAGGTTGATGCATAGATACCTTTATCCGGCAAATGGCAGCGAGTACCAAAGTCGATGAGATCGCTTTGTCCACAAAAAACAAAAGCATTTTTTCGCCTTCTTGATTATTGCAACAACTCAAACTAAATTTATGGCAATTCATCGACATTTTCCTGGCTACAATTGAATGTGATAATCTCGTGATCTCTGAATCTTCACGGAGCGATGGGTGGCGACACGATAATAAAATATAAGTGTCAAAATCAGGGACACGAATCATTCATTACATTCGGCAACAGAGTACGCCCGAGTTATTTGGACAATTCGGTCTCAAGATTGACAATTCAACAAATCAACAATTTAATTTAAACAAAACAACTAATTTGCAGAATTGAGCATGAAGAACGTTTTGTTTTGTTTAAACTAATAAACCGAACCTAAACTGGGTCAGTTTCTTGGTGTCAACAAAACTTGGTGTCAAAGTCGACGAACCGACGACAGTGAAGACGTTAATACTTGTTCAGCATAATAGGGTCGTTTTTCGGGTAGCATTGGTAGCCTCAGAGGTAGATGCAGTCCCTATGCGAACGTAATTCTTGCGTCTAAGGTAGCATACCTCAACCAATATAGTATGCGTAATTGGAAACAACTGATTGAGGGTTAGGTCTAGATCTGCAGACTCTAGCGCCACACAGACAAGAAGAACAACTTTGGGAACTGGACGTTCTTCAACCTGACAAGCTAAGTTGAATGTATCACACTCCATAAATAATGTGAAATATCAAAACAACAGCGCTCATTTCTTAATCTCATGACGCGTTGTGACGGATAAATAGTGGTCTGTGCTGGATTTCGAGTTAGAGAGCCATTCCAGGGAATTGCACAACTTGCCACTTGTCAGGAAAGCCAAAACATGAACAAGAAATTAGAAGATTAGAACTCTGCGATTTTCTTGCATGGACGATATTTAAAGCATTAAGTGTTCTTCAGTCATTACTATCCTGGGAGAGAAAGCATATTCGAACGAAACACCACTGACGAAGTAACTGAAAAAGTCTGCAATGTTGTATGGTGTTGCTTGACAGATGCGAGCGAACGGTAATATCAACTTCAACGCCAACTGTTTTCAAAAACCCGTGTTTATTCCTCCATCCTCGTTCAATTCAGTAAAACCGAAGACATCGGCGTAGAGTATGGTTATTCAAGTACGTAGACTCCTGTGCCAGTCCTGAAGATACTGACAATGCTCTGAGAGTGTAACTATCACACAAAACTTCTAAAACATAGAAATCTTCATGAAACTTGGATCTCTCTACCTGACTGGGAACAAGCGACTGCTGTTGAATCTACTGAATGGTTCTTAAGAGAGTATTGTCGGAATTTACGCAGGTATTGTCTAAGACAGTCAATTTATCACTTCACAACCCCCACCGGATAATTAAAACAAATTAAATCGAAATATATCCATAATTTATGTAGGGATTCACATACGCCCTAGATAATATGATGGATTATAAACCTCTCAAATCGCAACAGCATCAAATTCATTTCACAACAGGAATTGCTGAAACGTTTTTTTCTCTGAGATAATCTAATCTTCCTAAGAACCATTTGATCTTGTTGGAGCTCAGAGTACCTGAGATTGTGTGTAAATCACACAGTGGTAATGAGAAGTAATTAAATGAAATAATATTTGAGTGTCAGATGTTAATTGGAATGTCAAACTACGAAATGTTTGGCAGAGGTACTTCCCAAAGACATTCAACTGGTTTACTGTTCGATTGGTGATTCATCCCACTGTGAGATCAATGCGATTGTGGATCTTAATTCCATCTACACATGAAGATTGCGAACAACTCAAGACTGTCTTTTTAATTTAATCGTTATTGCCTACCTTTATATCTACTAGCATAGCTACTAATACTACCATTTTTATCACCAAACATATTTCAGCCAGCCGCAAAGGGTTGTCCCTAAACAACACTGCGAACAATATTGCGCACTTTGTTGTCTAATTTTTTTAGTGAAAAAGAAGACAAATGTTGGACAAATACCGCAAAAGAAACCTGATTATGCGTGTTAGCGGTCTCTATCGAGTGGAGGTGACACAGAGCCAATGATCACCTATTATGATATGCTCAACATATCACACTCCTCGTCCACCTGCAAGTTTGACAGATAATGGCGAATGTTTTGACATTTAGTAATGCACCCACGAAATTGCCTTAATTTTACGTCTGAATTCATGATTGCACCATACAATTGATATTCTTTGATTGGTCCTGAAACATTTGAAAAACCCGGATGTAATTTTGCGTACTTAAGGGATCGAAGTCTCAGTTTTTTCAGATTGTTTTCATAAGTACCCATTAAATGGGGTGGGCATTCATCCTCTCCTAGATTAATATTGTTAGCATAGTCTAACCCATGACAAGGTTATGTGACGACTTTTACTAACCTTTGGTTTGGCATCAGATTCGAGAAACGAATAAGAAAATATGCTAATTCCACTCGAATTTCTTTGAACTTAACTTTTTCTTGGTCGACATGTTTGTATATCAACTTTGCAAACATCCAATTGAAACACTATTGATCAGTGGGTTTTGCCAAAAGAAGCTTTGGACTTGAAGAAGTAGAGAAGCGGTTGAAAACGTTGGGCATTGACTGCGTAGTTGACGACTACGGTCTTATGGTATTTGCAATTCAGTTAAATTTGAATTCCGGCTGAAGGATTATTCTAACCTTTCAAAATCCTTTCTGGGGTGGCCAAATTTAACTGGTGTGGCCAAATTTAGCTGGGGTGGCCTTATGGGTAAAAGGTGCAACTTGGAATCAGATACGTAAAAAACCATACCTGACTTAAGTAAACTTAAGTTTTATAGTATAAGTTTCGAAGTGATCATAATACCTGAAACACATTGCGAGCATAACGTTAAGCGACTATTAAATTTCAACACAAGAAACCCAAAGGCGCACCCGAAAATACTGCGTTAAGCTAGCATTCTTTCATTTGTTGAAATATGAGAATAATTATAAGCATAAACTGCAACCGATGGTAAAAGTTTCGATTCCTTGTAGAATAGGAATCAACTACGAACACAAATTTACGTCGCGTCATTTCAAATCACTTCAGGATTCAAACGGCATATCATTTAAAAAAATAACAACACAGTATTTGTTTTTAAAGTTTCTACAATTATTTTATTATCACTTGAGTCATTTATTTTCCATATTCGTTATAACTTGTACCAATAGATGATGCACTAGCTTGAGCGGATGCAGCACTTCCACTGAATCCTGGATAGAAACCACCTCCACTACCGAACGATTGCGATGAGGCGGATGCTTGAGCACTGCTAGCAGAACCTCCACCAAATCCATAAGGATTATATCCGAACTGAGCAGAGATGGCAACGATCAGCATGAAGAACACAATGAGGAATTTCATTTTGAAAATGCGTTTGTTTTGTGTTATCTCAAACGGGGAACCCTTGAAGTGTCTCAAACTACTGATATGAAGTATCAATCAGGCAACAGTATTTATAGTCAGAAATACTGAATGTCTGTTGTACACGTTCTTTTGGGCGGAACAAGAATTTCGAATTTAAAGCGTCAAATTATTGGTTTACGTCGACTGGTTTTTGGACCTTTTATACATCATCGTGTGTGATCCGTCAATTCGATGGATTCGATAAGTCAGCATAAGGCCAATAAAATATCAACTCGAAAAGTAATTTAAATCAAATCCCACTGAGGTACGGCGACAAATAAGAGCGATCTAGGCTAAGAACTGGTTGCTTATTCCAAGCTTACCGATCGACGAATGTAAATATAAAACAAACGTAAACATAAAAGACAGACGGGTGAGTAAATCATTTCCATCAAGCGTGCACAGAAAAACTACGCAAATGCAAATATGCTTAGTTTTTTTATGGGAAGTTCCCCACGAGTGATAAGTAAAATAAATTTGCGTAAGTAAATCACCAAGTTCCAACGCTAGTGTTTGCATCTTCCAACAATTGTATGGGCGGTTCTGGTGGCTCCAAATTTTGATGATTAATCAATGGCTAGACAGTGGCCGATGAATATATATAACAAAGTTAGTTTTGTCTATGCCCAGGAAGAAGCATAGAAGTCAGAAAATCGTCTTCTATGCAACACCGTCGCGCATCAAAGTTAATGACTTATCGATCAGCCTTCATTAAGAATTAAGATACTTTGGACTGCAGAATTCAGTGTTTTGTCCATTATTATTTTACATTTTTATGTTATTTCAAAGTTATACTGAAACTTCAGCCGTAATTAGAAACATTTCCTTTATTTATTATGTAATATGGGTGACGCTACAAACCGAGGTGAACCTGGGACTGGCTTTTTAAAGCAACCACTCTTGCTGTGTTTGCTATTGTTCTTTCACAAGTGCAGGAACTACAGTTTTTATCGACTCGAGCCGGCGAAGATTAAGAAGAATTGAGAATGATTGAAGCTATAAGCCCAATGTACCTAGCCGCTATGCCACGGCGTCATTAACATATTGTATTAAAACACAATTATGTTGCATATATTCAGCAATTCAGTTAAATCCGCGGAGCCTAAATCTGCTCCCGCTAAACATTAGCCAATCATAAGTAATCGAATGAGGCTAATGATATGCCATCTAAATTGTGTCTGTCCACTTCCCTGTGATGCTATCTTCCATTCTAGTTCCTGTTCTGTCTTACCATAATATGTTCAAAAGAGCGTATTTTAACAAGATAATTGGGTATTGTATGGAAGTATTAATGCCTATTTATCCAATGACAGATACGTGGAAGGCCGTAAATAAGAACACTGTTAGTTGCTGTCCGGTGTTGCTAATTGGAGAGTGTGTTGTACATCCCATAACTCTATATATGAGTGAGCAGATAGCAATGATTGTTATTCAAATGTAATGTCTCAAGAAGCAAGGCTCGGGAACAAAAACCTTTTACTTAGCTGGAGCATTGATGTTCATGCGCGTAATGTTGCTGAACAAGTGTAATCGATGGATTATTGGCTTTCGGACTATATTCACAGTTTTCTACAGCTCAAAGACTTTGCGGTTCTGTTTTCTCCTCCATTCACCTTCCTCGCAGACAAGGCCATATTTCCGGCACCAAGAACCAACATCTTTTTGTTCAGCTTACGTTCTAGCATTCGGCTCCATAGAGCATAACTGGCAAAGTAAGATTTATGTAGAGCATGATTTTGGTCCTTCAAGTCACGCAATTTGGCCGACGTTGTTTCGACAAAAGTGGTAACGGTTCCGAAAGTGATCCGAAATGATTTTGGGACCTATTAATGGATACCCCTAACCTCCTTTAATGATTTTCGAGCTTCCTAGAAGTGCGTCAAACTAATTTAAAAAAAAAACTATATGACGTTGTCAAACTGTGCAACAACCCTGCTTCAAATTAGGAACGAAAAAAATAACACAAATTCATAATGCCAGTCTGTTTATTTTTATTGAGTTAAGTCTTATCGTCCGAATGAGTTGAAATTTTGTGATGAAGCAGCAGCATTGGCCGACGAAGCACTTCCTCCGAGACCTCCGAATCCACCTTGGTTAAAGCTTTGCGATTGTGCTGAAGCAGATGCACTGCTAGCTCCGCCACCAAATCCACCACCAAATCCAGGACCACCGAATCCACCACCGCCGAAACCACCGTGACGATGGTGTCCATACTGCTGAGCAGAAATTGCCACAATCAGCATCATGAATACGGCCAAAAACTTCATATTTTCGATTTTAGTTTAGTTAAACTACTGAAACGTTACTGATATCGATAGTTAATCTGTGGACGGCATTTATAGTCGCATCTATTCAATAAGCCAACCTTGATCGATGTAACTTGTAAATCGCGTTCCATTCATGTATAACGGATCGTAACCTTTGTACAACACACGGTCAACCAGTTTTTGACCTAAACGCACTTAATCACAAATTTAATGTTTACGGCTGGGCAATTTGCTAATTAAGAAGATGCCGGGGACTGACTGGACAGTACGAACCCTATCGAAGGCTGAATATTAAAGCCAAAACCGTATTTTTGCCGTCATCAACGTAGGCCGCAATCGATTTAAGTAATTTATTCGATGGCGATGTTTAGTTGTATGACGTCACGTGTGTGATGATCTGCTTTGACAACATGTTTTCGCAAAAAGAAAACACTGTTTGTTTATGATTCCATAATGAGCTTGACGATGATGAGGTAGGTATTTAAATTTGTTGTACGTTAAAGGAGGAATGAAATATTTCGTTAGAAGGCTGTAAGAATGCGTTAGAGGGTTTACTGTAATTTTGGGAAGTAAGGAAATGTGTTTTAAGGTGTTGGATGCACGTAGTAGAGCTGTGGTCGAGTCCAGGATGAGAGATGAACAGTGTGGTTTTCGTCCAGACAGAAGTACAGCCGACCAGCTTTTCACTCTAGGCTTGGGAGTATGACCGATCTACAGCTGTTTCGTAGATTTGGAAAAGGCATACGACCGAGTTCCTCGAGGTAAACTCTGGAGTGTTCTGCAGGAGTATGGGATGAGATTGATGGTCCTTCATCCAAACTGCAGCAGCTGTGTTCGGGTTAACGGTGGTCAATCAACATCTTTCACCGTGGGCGATGGACTTCACGAAGGGTGCGTCTTGTCACCTCTCGTTTTCATTATATATACAGACTGGATTGTTCTAACTCTCACCTATGGTCATGAAATTTCGGTAATGACCGAAAGAATAATATCGCGATTACAAGCTGCCGAAATGACATTTCTTCGTGCTGTTGTGGGAGTTACTCGCTGTGATTGTGTGAAAAACAGAGCAGTACACGAGGAACTCAATGCAGAGCAGCTGCTTCTTCGAACGGAAAGGGCTATGCTTTGATGGTTTGGTCAGGTGGCACGAATGTCCTCCTCATCACGACTTCCGAGATGTGCCTTGAATGTGATTCCATCAGATAGGCGACCGCTTGGCAGACCCAGGACGAGGTGGTTGGACCAATTCCAAAGACTCACCTGGTTACGCTTGATGAGGTAGAGTCAATGGCGGAGGATCGTTTGGCCTGGCGTTCTCTCGTGCGTGCATTGCCCTCGCGACTCTTGTAGTGGATTATGCGCGTCAGTAGATGATGATGATGACAATGATCAAATGCATATATCCTGCTTCTGATATTGGTTAAGAAATAGCACAATAGAGTCAAGTGAAAATTCGACTTGTATTGTGAGAACTCTTCTTGCTATCGCTTAATTGTACCAAAATTTTCTCTTGATAATTGACTGCAGTCTGCAATAACAACAGAAAACAGAAATGCGATTAAAGTCATCTTCAATCTCACTCCAACTGACTTGGGCGACAAATGGCCGCTAGTGCGGCTTTACTGATTCACTTCATCGTGCACTGGTTTTCAACTGGTCGCATGGAAATCAGGCATTTTGAAAGCACCATTCAGTGGCTTCATTCTTTTGTACACAAATGTTTCAAAAACGAAAACAGCAGAGTGTTCTGTAAACAGCTCTATATTACTTTTCCAAAATATTTCGAGGGCTTTTGTGGTGGAGACAACTCTGCCCCCACACCACTGTAAAAAACTCCTTAGGGGTATCCCCTTGTCATCAGCCATGAATAAAATACCCCTTGTCGGCTACAAGGGCCACCAACCGATAACTGAACTAAACCGGACGGTTTAGCTGACAAGCATTGACGCCAAACCTCCAAACTGATCTAAATCAGAGTAAGTCTCCATCGCTCCAAATATTTTTTTTTTAACAGATAACATGTAAGGCATGTGTTAACTGTCATTAAAGAATGCTGCCTCTTGTGAGATGACGATAGGAGATTGACCATCAGCGCAAACCACTTCTGCAGGATCGAGGAAGAGATCGTACTGCCATACGATGGCGAATCAAGGAACTATGAGCACATTTCCACTTGTATGCTAAACTTGAAGTCGTGTCGTAGCAGCTCCTTCAAGGATTAATCCCTCACAACAACAAAACTGGACTCAACTTTAATGCTGAAAAAAAAACATTACGCATTGAATGTACTTTATTTTATTGCAGTTTAGTCGCTACACATAGTTCACTGTTTGCTTGTTTGAGTGCAGCTACACAAACGTTTTTTTTTTATTGCGTTTAATTCTCATCGTCGCCAAAAGATTCGGACGATACAGCTGCATTGGCCGAAGAACCACCCCCAAAACCACCAGACTGTGCTGAGGCACCCCCCCTAGCAATTAATCCAGGTCCACCGAATCCTTGTCCGCCCTGGCCACCATGATTGTGATTTCTGCCATGGACAGCGATGACCGCAAGAATCATGAAGAAAACGATAAGGAATTTCATTTTTTGAATTGTATTATTAAAGTTAGGAACTTTTGAGATTCGTCCCGATACTGATACCGAGTGTCGGATGGATCCGCAGTATTTATAAAAAAATCGTTTGCATTTCTAATGGCTGTCTCTGAGAGGAACTAGTTATTTTGTTTTGATCTAATGCAGCAATACATCCTAAAATATAACTCGTTCCGAGCACTTAATATAAATGTTCAAGCTCGTTGAAATGATTTAGAACTTGAAACGAGTATTGTGTCAAGGTTTTTTAATGAAGTGCATGAGGCTTAACTGGGACCACTTTGAAAGTCTTTGACTTTCTATGTCATATGACAACTTTTTTCCCTTCCACAGTCTTGGGAGAGCATGTTGATATGCAGCAATGATATGCAAATAACTAGGCTTTTACGTAATGTGCATCCAATTGTTCTCTCACGAGTGGAAGGGACCTACAATCTTATGGCGAATTTTTCTAGACCGACTGAGCTTTGTCAGTGACTCTAATGAGGTAGAGACGTGAAAATTATTTTTGTCGTATTAGGATTCGAACCTAGTCGCTAAAGTTTAAGTGGACAGGAGTCGATGCACAGACCCACAACGCCACGGCCACCCCATGAGAAATTGCTACAGAGGAATTAAGTCAGTTTGAACTCCAAAAATAGTTACCAAGTCTTGACATCGTTTTAGTGGTATATTTCTGCAAGCTTTTTGAGCATTTTCGAATTATATTTCGAGAATTTTGATCCATCAATATCAGCCCATGGGGTTAGAGTCGAGAATCCTTACATTTTCTTCCTCTAATCACCTTTTCAAAGTCGTCGTCAGCGATTTGCGACGACTGGAATTTGATTATCAACTTCCTCAAGCGTGAAACTATCCTTTTCAGGACCCCGCTGTACATGGCATTATGGGGTAAGTTCGGCATATTTGACCCACAAGAACGGCCGATAGATGTGAAAATTGTAGTAAGGTATCTTGGCATTTGGTTGGATGAATATTTGTATTTTGACAAACATATAGATATTACTCTGACGAAAGCTAAAAAGGTCTTTGCTGTGGCAATGGGGTTGTTTAACAGCAGCTAACTTAATACTATGGTGAAGCTAATCGGTTGCATGGCCCTTATTCGGCCAATTTTGCACGAGCTATGACTTCTTCCAACAGTCTGATCTTTGGGGGTTTCTACCCCAATGCTATGTACCATGAAAGAGTGCGCCTTACTTTTATCAACACCATTGGCCTAATAAAGGGTTCACAAGAGTGTCCCGTCATCTTCCATGCCGTAGGTCGAACAGTGGACAGGAGAATCCAATTCGAACGAGATGTCGCTCGCAAGTCACGAGGATTTTCTCCGGTTCAGTAGAGCGATTTGTGCTCGAGTCAGGAAAAAGTCTGCCGAAGAACAACAATTTTACTGGTGGCAATACCAAAACATGTCTCCGCAGTTGATGGCTTTTCGAAATGACGTGATAGTTGACCATGGTGGCCAAATTAACACAGCATAAAATACAAAAAAGTTGCACCACGGCGTATAAACTATGTATGTTAGGCATATACATCACATATACGCCCTGGTGCACGCGTGCGTACTGTTACGGGCATAGTTATGATTTTTTTTTTTCTAAAACTTATGCAATTGTGTTGTCTGAAATAGAATAGTTTGTGACTATTTTGCTATTGAACTGAAATAACTTTGAGAAGCTGCTCAAAGTGAAAAGCCAACGGAGATAGACTCAAACGGGTAACAAAAAAAAAATAGAGCAGTTTTGGGAATCCACAATTTTTAAATAGAATCCAATAACAATTCGTACTTTGATAAAAAGTAGTGTCGTGGTGCGAAGTTAGTCACAGTCACTGACCATGTTTAGAGGCTCAGACTTAGCCACTCGAAGTCGACATAAAACTGTAGAGCCCTTCCACACATAAGGCAACAAAAGAGCGCGCATATTAATACTTACTTTCGGAATTGCCGCAAAGTCCACCTCATAATGTAGCACCACCGAAACACAAAAAAAAGCTAGACGGCCGAAGCATTTCGAGAAAAAAAACAATGCAATCACAAATATTTTCTGTTTTAGTTTACGTTTAGTCCGTTTATTTATTTTCCAAAGCCAAAGTTCTGCGATGATGATGCAGCATTAGCTGATGCAGAGCTGCCACTTCCTCCGAATCCACCGAATCCACCCTGATTGAAGCTTTGTGATTGAGCAGAAGCGGCGGCATTGCTAGAGCTACCTCCAAATCCGGCTCCTGGACCAAATCCACCACGATGGTGTCCGAATTGGGCAGTAATGGCCACAATCAGCATGAAGAACACGAAGAGAACCCTCATTTTTGTTTGGTAAGTCTTAGCAGAATAGAATCACGGATTTGAACTGATATCGAGTGGTAACTCACGCATCGTATTTATAGTCCGTTTCGATGAATTCTTAATGCAGCTTTTTTCAAGGAGGAACGAGTTGATAAAAAGTGGTCTCTATAGTTTAACCAGTTTCTTAAAGGCTTAATGACACTAATCTAGGCTCATTGATCTGTGTCCCATCATCAGAACTGACAGGGGAAAACAGGAACTTTTAAGTTAATCAAGTTAATCAAAAAGTGCGGTTTCACATTTGATTTCTTTTCATTAGAATAGATTCTTGTTTGTGGATTTGATTATAAAAAAAGGAGAAGTTTTGCAGTAAATAAATTATTTTGCTAATTCAATCAAGTGTCAAATATGTATATTAGTTTTTGTGATTTTTTCACAAAACATTCGTGTGTATGGCGAATAATTACGGCATTTTCAGGCGAATGTGGATGTTTCTGAATGGTTTTGATTCACCCGAAACTTTACTCTACCTGTACACGCTTGGCCCAATTCCGGAACCGCAAGGATGTCCTTCATGTCAAAGACGCAATACAGGGGTCATCTGCTATGAATGTGTCAACTTATTTAGGTCCAAATTAAGTCAATAAAGATACAAATAGAGAGTGCAGTTCAGCATATAAATTACATATATTTGGAATAAACATAAATCACATACAAGCCCAGATACACGCGGCCGCACTGACACAGGGTGACCAGATAATAACCTTAGGGAAAAACACTTAAATAAGGCAACTACCCTGTATAAAAAAAAAATTGTTTCTATCTTTATTTTGAAGCGCAATTCATGTCATTATATACAGATTAGCACTGCATTCAAATGGCGGCCTCGGTTTCGTTGGCAATGCTTCAAGCGGTCTTTCGAATATGTTCGTCGTCATTGCGACAGTATCATCTCGAATGTTGGGCGAGCTCACCCAAAGTAAGGATGGTTAGTGTCTGACTAAGGACTTGACCCCATAAAAAATAGTCGACTGGTGTCAAGTTGCTTAATTGAAGCAGCCAATTGATGAACGCTCGCCGTGAGATGATACTAGAAATAAATGAGTAAAGAGATATTCAACTTCTTCTTCTCTTGCCCCTTGATTTCATCTGACAGCGTTTTTTATGCGCTTTTTCGGCCCCTGTCTGTGAATACATGTGAACTCTTGCGAACAGCTGATACCCTTCCTCAACCATAGTATTGGGGTGAATTAGAGTTCTTATTTGAAAATTCGCTCGTTACTTGAACTTTTTTCAAATTTCGGTGTTAAATTTTCAACACAGTGGGGAGGAGTAAGCAAACGAACAAAGCTCATGTTCATGCTACTTCATGATATTTCTGCGAGTCAGTCTGAGGTACTAGGGCAAAATAATTTTGCCATTGTTTACATTAATTATTTATGCATGAATTATTAATGAATATACAACTTCTTGTATGTATTTTTGCATATGCATAATATCGAAAAAAAAAGCATTCACACGAAACATGTGTACCGGCAACTAATAATACCAATATTATTGAAATATTTGCTTGAATCACTTAAAATAAACAGCTTCTTTGCTTATTTTACAGAAATAGGGATGAAAGTTAATTGCAAATTTGTTTGAGTTAGGTACAGTTAAAGCCATTGTTCTTAACAAATTATGTAATTTAATTGCAAGTTTTCAGAATTCATGAACGAAAGATATAAAACTAAGTTCATATAAATCAGCTATATTTTACCCTGTAAAGAGAGCGTAGCATTACATTTTTATTCACGCAAGCGCTTATTACAAATATATGTCCTCTTAAAAATATGAGTCATCTTCTGCACACCCTCCGAACAATAAGTACATGTTCGTGGGCAAATTCACGAATCTCAAACAAAATTCATGAATCTGCCGCCATTATCCCACAAAATACACGAATCGCCCGCCATATTGGGGTGAATTGACGAACGTTGTAAAAGTATGCGTGTAATGCAAGGGAATTCCACTACTATCACAATTTTCTCCGTTGTGGACTTATCGGCAAAAATGGCCGAAGTTTAATATCTCTTTACTCATTTATTTCTGGTTGATACAGTCGACAATTTTTTAAGTCACAACTTTGAGCGTTGCGTCGCTTGTATGGAATGTAGTGCCGTCTTGTTGGAACCACAATTGGGAACCCAGACCCAAGAGCTTTTAAGATGATATAAAACGTGTTGATGATATCTTTATCTATTCCTGTAATTTGTTCAGTTTCTTCATCTCTAAAGAATCTTCCAGTTGTGTTTCCATTATTAGTATTGCCAAACTGTAACTGTAACATCCCTTTTGAACTTTTGCAGCACGTCTCAACCAAAGAAGGAAAAAGCTGCGGTATCCATTCCAACTGATTTCAATACAAGGAATCGATCGAATTACTGAGCATCAGATCTCAGAGGGAATAAAATACGAAAGCTTGAGCGAGAAAAGCAAAATGGCGTAGAACTACAGTGTTCTCTCGTTTAACTTAAACTACAAATTGACCTCAGTCAAAGGTTTAATTGAAACTATGAAACCGAACAAATAATTGAACTAAAGTTTAAACCAAAAGTGGAGTTTAGGCGTCTACTGTGAAACTGGGCATACGTTTTATTCATCACCCAATGAACTTTCCTCAGCGCTAAATACTTTTATCTGTTTTCACAGCACTCATCAAAGCTTTTTCTCGATCTTCCTACTCTAGTTGAATGAGATGAAGAATGCATTTCGTCTAAAACATGTTGTGGTAACGTATGGGTTTCATTTAGCTAAACGGAATTTGTATGTTCGAAGCGCTCTCTAGGCCGACCACTTTTGGTTCATCTTTCATCTAATCTCAACCTTAGAGTTATTAAGGTTGATGTAATTGACTAAAAAAGTGCACAGTTACTACGTAGCAGGTTTAAGCTGTGAGAGAAAGGGTGTTTTCATAAACGTCAGACTAACAAAAGACTATCCATGTTCATTAATGCAGATATACGATCATACTAACTTAGGTGAACTGCAGTACG
This sequence comes from Eristalis pertinax, assembly GCA_907269125.1. NCBI lineage: Eukaryota > Metazoa > Arthropoda > Insecta > Diptera > Syrphidae > Eristalis > Eristalis pertinax. Next base: position 26,469,511 of record OU026146.1, on the reverse strand, counting down.
AACTGTTCATAAACGTCAATATCTAATCGATGTCGGGCAGATTGTGCATGTCATTATTTTTTGACTCGATTGGAAGAAAAATATTTTATACTAAAGCCAGTAAGCAGACATTCTGCACCGTGTGTGTGTTCAAAAACGCATGAGAAAATAAATGCGATTGTACTAGCGCAGATTTTCGACGTTTATGAAAACTCCCAAACTGGTTTTTGATTATTTTTGTGCATGTAATTTTTTTAATTAAATCCTGCTAAATCGGCGATTCGTCACACTGTGCGACGCCTACTTTTTCTATTGCGTATTGTTGACGTTTACGAATAGAACAAATTTCGGTCGATCTGCGTTAGATCGATTTGATTTTGAGTTTACGAACACAACTAATGCAGATCTTTATTAGTCTGACGATTACGAAGACGTCAATGAAGAACAGACGTTTTCACGATGAAGAACAGACGTGAAAAACCCATTTTTACTTTGGTAAAAAGCAGCAACTATCAACACACATTTTAATTGTGAAGAAACCACTTTTCTATAGACATTTCACATAAATCAAAGAATCAGCGTTATGCATTCGAAGTTGCTATAAGGCCCCCTTGACATAAAGAGTGCGAATAAGTCGACTTGCTGTAAAGACCATCTTCGGGCTTTACCACCATCCAAACAGAAAAACAGGCTAAAACATTCATTCATTTAGAAACACTGATCTGAACTGATATTGAGTTGCAACTCACGCACCGTATTTACAGTCTGTTCCGATGAATTCTCAACGCAGCTTTTTCAAGGGGAGACGACTTGATAAAAAATGACCTCTGAAGTTTAACCAGTTTCTGAAAGGCTTAATCACACTAATCTAGGCTCATTGATCTGTGCCTCATCATCGTAACTGACAGGAGAAAACAAGAACGCAAACAACTTTATCCGGAAAGTACGGTGGACTTAAGGGGAATCCTTCAAAGCGCCACTTCACTGAATGTCTTTTGACTTAATCAAAAAGTGTTGTTTCAGGGTTGTTGCTTTCGACTTAGTTTTTGTTTTTTTCAAATGTTTATCGTCGTTCATTAGAATAGACTTTTGTGCGTGTTTGTAGCTATAAAACTGAAGACGCTTTGCATTAAATTAATTATTTTGCTAATTCAATTTAAATGTCAAATATATTTGTTTTCGTATTTTTTTGTGGTTTTTTCACAATACATTCATGGGCATGGTGTGCGACGATGTATGGCTGTAGTGTCTGTTGCCCAAAATGATTCATGGACGATATGGATCTGAAACTATTGACAGTGGTCGAGAATGGTGATATGCATAAACATACGTATATATGTACATATGCACCGTTAGATGTAAGTTTTATGCGATCTATTTTTTGTTTGTTATTCCGACGAAGGCTGTGTTTTCGCAACAGGTTTGATAAATAACATTTATGGCTACCAGACTCAGAGAGAGAAGTAGTCATTCTTGATAAAATTTAAGATCTCCAAATTCTAAGCGTGTGCGACACGTGACACCTGTAATTTGCTTCGCATATTATGTTTATATGTTTATATTTATGTGAAACTAGTTAACCCAACAGTAGGTATGAATATTCAATTTGGGCTGGAATAAACAATACAAGAAAAAATTATTTCTATTTTTGATACACAATATTGCTACTTTTCTTTTCGGGTGCGTAGATAAATAATGTTGATGGTTTTCCGACACGGGAACAGGCGATATACAACTTGTTATGTGAGAAATATAGATTTTCAAGAATGATTCCACAAAACAATGCGAGTTATTTATCAACATTACAAATGCAAGCTGCACTGAAAATTGAAACCGTTTAAAGTTAAATGGCATTTCGTTCAGAATAAAACGGATGTGTGGAGTTTACTTCCCTTTTAAAATTGTACCATCGATAACGGTTTTCATTACTTTTTCCAGTCCAAGCCGGAACCAACTGAAAACTGGATAAACAAAACTGACGCGCGAACTTAAAGTAGTCGTTAAGTTTTCGGAAATTATCCAATTCTATTAATTTGTATTTCCTTAAGAACCTTCTACAAAGTATGTTTAAGAAAACCTCAAAAATAAAAGTTGAATGAGATCGATAAAGTCCTTCTCAAGATACAAAGGGAAGCAGGGATTCCTTTTTATACATACATATACATAGATATAATCAAGCAAAGACGAAAATAATGAAAATATGTTTCAGAATAGAGTATTTCAGGACTATAACCGTTGAGGAGAACATCTCATTAGTTCAAGATCACATTGTGCACATATGTGCGCATGTACGTGCATGTTATCCGTGTATAGTGTTCGTTATTCGAAAAGTATACAAACTTGCATAAGTCTCTGAAGCTTAAAAAATTATTTCAACTAAATTAGTTAACATAACACACTTCATTCATTTGTTGCACAATTTTAAACGTTCGCATTGTATTTCTGACCGGACGCCAAATGACGTCTTTCATTAAGACATATTCTCATTCATCTTTTTCTGATTATTGCCCTATTTGTATTCTCCCAGAGATGAAAATGAAAAAAAAGAAAACAGTCTGCCTCTCTATCCGTAAATAGTTGTCTCCTATTGTCCTGACTAAAGGTATTTGTATCCATAATAACCACCAATCACAACATCGCCTGTGTACATTTCAAGGGTTTCATTTCCTTTCATACATCCTCCCTCCACGCAGAAAGAACCAGAAGACAATCACTGACAACCAAAACTAAATCCAATTTTCCACAAGAGATAAAATAAAATAATACATTCATAATATTCCACTTCAGTTATCTAAAATCCGTTTATTTATTTTGAGTTGAAGGTCTCAGACGATGCGGCAGCATTTGCAGCACTTCCTGACAATCCTCCGAATCCTTGTTGGAAGTTTTGCGTTTGAGCTGAAGCAGCTGCGTTACTGCCACTAGCACCGAATCCACCCAATCCTTGATTGAAGTTCTGTGTTGAAGCAGCTGCATTACTGGCACTACCACCGAATCCACCCAATCCACCCAATCCACCGAATCCACCTTGGTTGAAGGTCTGTGTTGAAGCAGCTGCATTACTGGCACTACCACCGAGTCCACCAAATCCTGGGCCGAATCCTGGGCCGAATTGGGCAGTAATGGCCACAATCAGCATAGAGAAGACAACAAGAACCTTCATTTTCGTTTGATAAGCTTTAATAGAATAGATCTGAACTGATCCACAACAAAATTCACTCACGGTATTTATAGTCCGTTTGGATGAATTCTTAATACAGATGAAAAACAACATGGAACGAGTTGAAGTAGTATACATGAGCTGTGAAGTTCAACCAGTTCCGAAGTCTAAATAACGCGAATCTATGGGTCATATAAGTGATTCCGTCATCAAAAATCAGATCCGAAAACAAGAATGTAAGCTAATTTCTACGGGAAGTACTCTTGTCTTCGGGGAATCATTCGAAGAGGTTTATTCGCGTCACCGAATGCTAACAGTGCTAATTTCAAATGTTTATCATGATAGCTATTCATGAGGACATGTGAGTGTGTGTCTTAAGGGAATACAGACGGAATAACCTTGGATATGTGTAAGTTTATAATTCGGTAAATTAAACCTAAATGCCATGTACTTCAATGGAAGAACATATCACCTAGAACAGTAACCCATTTTCATGTGTTTGTTGTCCAAAATAGTTTTGTTGTTCAGAACACATACATGTATCGTTATTTGGTTGATCTTCGAAAAACACTATTTGTAAGGACAATGTGGATCTGAAACTGCCAGTGGTTGAGAATGGTGCTATATAAACCGTTTGATATGAGTGATATGCGATCTATTCTTTAATTGTTATTCCGACGAAGGCTGTCAATTTGCAACAGGTTTACTCTTGGTTAATGTTTAGATCTTCAAATTCTATGTGTGTGTTATACGTGACACTTGTAGTTTGCTTTGCAAGGATAATTACTTTTATTTATTTAAGATAAAATCAAGCAGTAGAGTTCAGTAGCATGTGTCATCCATTTGCGCAGTGATGCGGCATAGGGTTTGGTTGCTATTCTGATGCAGTGAACATCTGATGTCGATGTGATGTTTAGTGAACAGTATTGATTGCTCTTCGAAAGATGTGGAATTCAAATATTCCAGATTATAATGCTAGATGCTAGCTTATTGATCTAAATCAACTAAATGTAAGAAGGACTTATTACTTGACTTAATACATGCTTCTTGTACGAAATATGAAAATCTAATGCACCAATATGTAGTACTTACATCAAAGTACTCCACATACGAGGGCTGTTCGATAACTCAGTGACTTGGATGCAAGATGGCGCTCTGGTTGTATAGAGCACTTTTTCTGATATATTTGTTGTATTTTGGAGACTCTACCCATCTCCAATGTAATGATGCGCAAATGGTTCACAAGATTTCGTTGCGGTCGTACGAGAAAAAAATATGTTGAGCGCCCAAAACGTTCAAATGATATCACAACGGGAGAAATGGTCAATGAAAACAACCGTATTATGTTTGAGTCGGATTAAGGTTCGTAAAATAGCTACGATTGGAGCAATTTAAATGATACCATCTTTCGAATCCTTCATGACCATTTGGGTGACCAATTTGATGACGGTGGACCAAATACGGATTCGGATGAAGATTCAAAACAGAATTTGGAATTCTTCAAGAGCAATTAAGTGAATTTTAACGGTGTTTCGTAACAGTCGATGAATTCTGAGACACCACTATACACCAGAAATGGAGAAACCATCAAAACAGTCGAATTTTCCAGGCGAACATTTTTCTTAAAAAAGTTGAAATATCGTTAAGAATAGTGCCTCGCGCTGAAAGAAAAAGGAAATTAATTAAACTTAAAAAAAAGCAAATCTTTCATTTCAATGTCAATGACTTAGCGATCATCCTCTGGATGGGTGCATTTGCTCATGATTAGGCATATCAGTATCGAAAAGCCTCCATCGTTATATATATCGTTGTATAATGTATATACTATATAGAATGTATCACATTGTATTTATTAGATTATACGTGAATGAATGATTACGATGAAAGCTCTTCTTATATTCCACAGCTGGTTTTTGCGGCGTACTTTATATGCCGTATGGTCTATGGACAATATTTATCGAACGACCAAAAAATGGCTTCCGTTCAAACTGTACCACACGATTGACAGACTTCATTCGTGGGAGTAATTTAGAAGTATGAACATGAAAGTGCGTGCTCTTCTCGCAGTGTTGATAATGCATGGAATATTATAGAACAAAGAAAACATCGAATGCGATTTAATCCGTGAATAGTAAAACCAAATACATTTTCATCGGTCAACCGATTAAGAGAAATAAACAAATATGCTCCTCAGTATTTCGCGAATAATTTAAAAGAAAACGAAAAATAATCCAAGCGTCGATTTTCCTACATTGTCGTATCAGATAGAGCAGCATCAGCGATTGCATCCATATCGTTTGTTCGACACTAGGTCTGATGCAGAGGTTATCGCCGTTTATGGACACATAAATTTAGAGTACTAAAGACGGGACACTCAACGGCGTCTTTCACTGAGAAATATTTCCATTCACATTTTTCTGCTTATTGTCCTATTTGTATTCTTCCAGCACTAAAAGAGATTAAAATGAAAACAAGAAACAGTCTGCCTCTCTATCCTTAAATAGTCGTCTCCTATTGTCTTGACTAAACGTATTTGTATCCAATGACCACCAATCACAACATCGCCTGTGAACATTTCGAGGGTTTCATTTAATTTCTTACATCCTCCCTCGACGCAGAAATAACCAAACGATAATCACTGACAACCAAAAATCGAACTTCCACAAGAGATTAAATAAAATAATACATTAATAATATTCCACTTCGGTTATCTAAAATCCGTTTATTTATTTTGAGTTAAAGGTCTCAGACGATGCAGCAGCATTTGCAGCACTTCCGGACAGACCTCCGAGTCCTTGTTGGAAGTTTTGCGTTTGAGCTGAAGCAGCTGCGTTACTGCCACTAGCACCGAATCCACCCAAACCACCTTGGTTGAAGTTCTGTGTTGAGGCAGCTGCGTTACTAGCACTACCACCGAATCCACCCAATCCACCCAATCCACCGAATCCACCCAATCCTCCTTGGTTGAAGGTCTGTGTTGAAGCAGCTGCGTTACTGGCACTTCCACTGAGTCCAGCACCAAATCCTGGACCGAATTGGGCAGTAATGGCCACAATCAGCATACAGAACACAACAAGAACCTTCATTTTCGTTTGATAAGCTTTAATAGAATAGATCTAAACTGATCCAAAACAGAATTCACCCACGGTATTTATAGTCCGTTTGGATGAATTTTTAATGCAGCTGAAAAACAACAAGGAACGAGTTGAAATATTATACATGAGCTGTGAAGTTCAACCAGTTCCTAAGTCTTAATAACATGAATCTATGGGTCATATAAGAGATTCCGTCATCAAGAATTAGATCCGAAAACAAGAATGTAAGCTTTTTTCTCCGGGAAGTACTCTTGTCTTCGGGGAATCATTCGAAGAGGTTTGTTAGCGTCACCGAATGCTATTTTAATTGATCTAACTGTGCTAATTTCACATTTTCGAAAGCCAATTTTGCGTTCCCATTGGAACTTCAACATTTCAAATGACGGCTTGCGTCAGAATTGTTTACTGATATTTTCATTCTTATTGGTACAGGTGTTGACAGTTGTTTTTTGTTTATGTCAGCGGGCTAAAAAGTCATTAAATGACGTGCTGAATTTGGAAAGGGGAAATGTATGGCCAATTGCATTTGGGCTGAAATGTTGAAACTAGCCGAGCTGTTGGATTAAGGTGCGATGTAAACGTACTATTAATTGTCCAAAACAGGTTTGTTGTTCAGGACACATACATATATCCTTTAACGTTCAGAGTCCAGGTAATTAATCGTAACCAGATAATGTTTGAGCATGAATATAATCTTTTGAACCTTAAACCACCAACCAGACAGAGATTTGTGTGAAAATAAGGCTGTCGTAGCGGCCGGTATTGCAGAAGCCGGAGAAATGTCGATTCGGACCCGATCAGCTGAATTCGGCATCGCCAGAGAGACAACTCGGCCTATTTTGGGGTTGCATTTGAGCCGACATTCGTTTTTATGGAGAAATTGAAACAGAACGATCGTAGGCAACTCTGTGAGTTCGCTTATTGGGTGCTGGAAATGTTGGCTGCAGATCCGGATTTCGGCCAAAAAATCATCTTCTTGAACCAGATTTATTTTTGGCTAGGCGCCTACCTCGACAAGCAAAATATCCATTATTGAAGTGAACACAATCCACAAGTATTTAACCTAGCATCCATCATATACACTTACTGTTTTGTGGGGTTTAGTGAATGGTGGACTCAAAGAATTTTAAATATTTGCGTCAATGGTCACAGTTTTTTGTGGACAGAGCTCGACGACATGAATATGGCCGTGCTATGATTCCAACAAGACGGCCCTGCATGCCATACAAGGGACGCAACGCTTGAAGTTGGGAAGGAACAAATTGGCGACCGTGTCATCTCACGGCGTTCTTCAAATGGCCGATTAATTTCTGCCGACATGCCAATCAGTTTGGTTGAGAGGGAACGAGAAGAAAAGGAATGAAAGCTAAGTACGACAAGCTCAAACAATTTCTTCATTACCTGAAGAGAGACTTGTTGCTCACAAGATCTAGTGGCCAGTCGAGCAAACACTCCTTTGAGAGTGTTTTCTTGAACATTTTGTATATTTAAAGGCTAATGATAAAGGTATAATAATAAAGGCTTTTGATAAGTCCATAATGAGTACTCGTGCAATGAAATAGTCATGAGACTCATTTGGCTAAAGTAAACATACCAAACTTTCGAATCCGAGGTTTCGCAAGTCCAAGAAAAATAGTAAAACAGACCTTCCATTCTCGGTGAGTGATAATCGGCCATCTTTTTTATAAAGATAAAGTTTTCGAAGTCAAGTCACGAATGCGCCACATGCCGCCGCAGTAGGAAAAATATCTTTCAATGCTTGAAACTATTGATCATACCAATTGTAGATAGTCCCATGGTCCGATGGCCACTACGAAACAATTATGGCCGGCTGTCAATCCGAGACGAACACACGGCTCTTACCGGCGCACAGCGTTCCGATTTGTATGGTAACGATGAACAATGTCTAAAATCTAAACCAATGTACCGATCGTAATGAAATTTGAAATATTGTACAAATGGTATGAGCTCGTTACATGGCCGCTACAGGGATATAAAATCTACAAAATAAAGTTTTTTATTATGCGGAAAATCTAATTTTAATCTACTTATTTTATAATTTTTACAAGTTACAAAAGTAAAAGTTTTTTTTACATCTTCCTGAAAATCTAATTGGTTTTTGGTTTAAGGTTCTTTGCGAATTTGTATACAAGGATCGGAAGTCAAGAAGGCCGACATCTTAATTTTTCTCAATTCGGCTACACTTTTGTCGATACAATCTCTAGTCTTTATTTCGGTCTCCCTGCGCCTCCTCGCTTAACATTCCTACCGATAGTATCGCAGCTGGAATAATGGTGGCTCCATGCCATAGGATCTTTTGCACTGTATTAGTCATGTTATGCCAACTATACAAGCCTACATATTTTATTTCCAAGTTTCTTGACAGTACTCATCGAATTTGACTGCATCTACACCAGCACCACTGTTGATAATGTCAACGATAATTCCGAGGCTGCGAATTAGCGCTTCACTTACACCTGTTATACTTGCGGCAGTATTTGTATCTTGAAAGAATGGGCGCGATGTGTTTGCATCGTTTGACCACATCAACCTTCAAGCCCATTATTGATCGGAATTTGTTTTGAATATCTTTCCTTATGACCTCCAGCTTGATTTCCTTTGTAGCTTTCCCTTGCTTAAGCGGCAACTTGTACGCAGTTTCCAAGACAAACTCCATAAATTTGATACGCGCATTAAGAGGGAACAAACTAAGTTGAAGTGGTTAGTCAGATTCGGGGAGGTTTCGCAAAATATCACAATTATTCATTTGTGAAAGTTTTGCCTTGGATATGGGACACTCTGCCATAGATGGTGCATTAGTTACAGCCTGAGCAACCTTTCTGTCTATTATTGATAGAATCATTTCACAATGAATTCTTAAAGTCTTGTCAGGAAGAACAACAATTCTTTCAGTTAACAGCGAAATCTCTTGCTTCACCCGTTCTTCGGGGGTTACTACAGCCGGTTCCTTTATGAATTCGACTTTTAACGGTCTGCATAATCTTGTTGACGCAGCTGTAAATTGTACCGTTGTTTAAGTAAGAATCTAAAGAATATTCTACAACAAGAATCAATTTGGAGCGATTCGGAGCTCGTTAGTTCTGGTCTACTGAAGTTCCGCAAATATTGATTTTAAGGTGATTTATGAATAGACGATTAAGAAAATCAAAGTTAGTAAAAAGTTTTCCTTAGGCATGCTGTAAAAGGTAATAAAAATTTTAAAATTATCCAGCATGTCGCGGCATAATTATTGACTAGAGTACAAGACCCTTCGCTGTATGCACTAAACATGGGTAGATAATGGAACGACTTTAAGCTGTGTAAATATATGCCAACACTGTGTGAATATTTCCATTTCATCGAAATGTGTTATCGAACTAATATACTTTAAGACTGCAAAGTCCCTAAGTGTATTACACAATGTAAATTGTTTGATTTTTTAGCCTCTCAAACCACTGTGCGCAATAGTAAAGTCATCGATATTCATTGCATTTGTCAAAGGCACAAATTGGTTTGCTGAGTAGGATTGATCGTAATACACTGGTCTAAGCGTGACTGCTGGCAGTCAGACACCAAAACCATACCTAACCAAAACCGACAACCAGATTGTCCAAATCAAAAAAATTACTAAATATCCACATTTTTTTCAATTAGTTAGCCAGTTGTATCAAAATGAAAAGCTGGATAGTATGGACACCTTTCACAATTTCACAACACAACAGGACAATCAGTTAGCATTCAAAAATAATACAAATTGCAATATATTTGATTTCGAAATCTTAAGTGCGTTTATTTATTTTCCAAAGCCGAAGTTCTGTGATGATGAAGCAGCGTTGGCTGATGCAGAGCTGCCACTTGCTCCGAATCCACCGAATCCACCCTGATTGAAGTTTTGTGATTGAGCTTGAGCAGCTGCGTTACTGCTACTAGCACCGAATCCGATTCCTGGTCCGAATCCTGGCCCAAATCCTCCGAATTGCGCACTAATGGCCACAATCAGCATGAAGAACACAACAAGAACCTTCATTTTGTAGTCTTTGATAAGTCTTTGCTGAATAGAATCACTGATTTGAACTGATATCGAGTGACAACTCACTCATCTTATTTATACTGCGTGGTTTAATGAATTCCTAAATTAGCTTTATTAAGGAGGAACAAGGTGATAAAAATGGACCCTGAAGCTGAACCAGTTTTAAATTCGTACTAACACGAATCTATGGCTCGTTCATGTGTCTCTATTCTTGGGAAATTTTATGTGAAAATAAGAATATGAACAAACAATCGTCACTGAATGACTTTTGTTTGTTTTCGTTCAATCGTCTCTAAGGTTCGTCGTCATTAATTCAAATATGCTCCTGGCACATGTGTGTTTGCGTCACTGAAAGACCCAACGATCTCATCGCATCTTCAGTGGAGCGCATGTTCTACTAAAGAAGTCGCGGGGGCAAAGTACGTCATACAAAAAGAAAAATAATTATCTACCGAATTTTGATTGTGATGTTCGCACAACTCATAAGTGTCCTGTACAACTTAACAAATATTTATCATGTTGCGATGCATTATTTGTTATCTGCTTATTGTTTATAATTACTTTATTTCAACTTTCAAATTCGAAGTAGTGAAAGGTACATAAATCAATAATTATACATACATTTTGATGCATTTGAAGTATTGTCAGAAATCACAGAAAGGCATAAAAACTCAAAATAAAGGAGTGTCTACTGTCTAGAGCTGCTGGGTATTTAAGGACCCGTATTCCAAATGGAACCTTCATAATTTCCGTCTGTCCATCTGTCTTGTCTATCAAACGTTCACAGCTCCTTCATTTATGAAGCGACTTACGTACATGATTAGAAAATTTTGTACAATATTTCACATCAGAGATAGTAAGCTCCATTTCCCATTTCAACCCCAAAGTGCCTAAATATCCGAGGGAAATTATGAAAAATCGGCTTCAGAGATTAGGATAGCATAAGATCGTGGGAAAACGCGCGGGATCACGCCTCACTTCACTTAACTCTCCATATGGACCCATTCTGATGCCCAGGGGGGAAGTGTTCCACCTTATACCCATATCGTACTCATCGAGACGTTGAAGTCGCATTTTGTGAAGCCAGCCAGCCCGACATCCTAATGAACCTGAAAAAGTGGGATAATTGATTGCTTGCAGGTCCTGGAAGGTTTCAGAGATTATTTTCATTATTCATTTATTTTTTTATTTTTATTATTCATTATTCATTTATTTTATATATTTTCAAGATAAATTAGAAATACATAATTATTGCGATATGGAACCGAAATTTAAAGCAAGATATCATAAATAAGAGATTCTAATCTATCACAATTATCGAGGAAAAGCCAGATTTTTTATTAAATATGCCAGGTATTGTTAAAGGTCTGATTGATTTGATTGATTGTGGGAGCTTATTAAACTGTTGATGAGAAACAATGGAAAATAAATTACGATATGCTGTGGTACCGAAGCTTGGAACAGATGACATGTCTGAAAAGTTTCTACGTATATTGTAATTTGAAATTGAACGAAAATTACGATTACAAGACTTCATAAAAAAAAACCTTGAACAATGCAGATAACGAACAGGAAGAATTTTTAATTCATAGAACAGACCGAAAATAGGATGTCTACTAGATTTTTGGCCCAGTATTCAGTTTTCGGGTTCTTATAAGAAATATAAAAGCCAAGTTTATTGTCTAAAAATTTCAAATATTTTGAATTTGCTTCCATGTGTTTGCAAACCAACATTTGTACACAAAATGGTCGGTGCAACAGTGGTGGTTTGAGTCGATACATGAATTTTTAATGTTCAAATTCATATAACGTAGCCTATGTCCTCATACAGATCAGAAGCAAACTAAAGCTCCAAAAGCATTATAATTTTTTATTTAATTGTATATGTAGGATTAATATGAAAAAAACCTATTTTATTTCTATGGAGGTATGGAGGTATCGGTTGCAATATGTATTTGCAATAGTGGTCGGCACGGCGAAGTTATTGTAGATTCCCACGTCCAGGACTAACTTTCATAAGTTATGACTCCATCTCAACCGTTCGCAGTCGGCATAAGACTGTAGATCCACTAAAAGAACAATGGCGCGCACAACACAAGTGTTTGTATTTAGAAGCTAGGCCCGGGTCCACCTCGGACTGTCTAGTCACACATAACAGGGGAGATCCGTTTTTCTGTGTTATAAGATCGGATCTGAACCATATTTATTGATGTGCAAAATAAAATAAACATACATAACAGTTTGAATTCACATAAAATATTTATTGTAATACTCTATGAACAACAATTTTTTGTTTCTCCATTTCCGTGACAATAAATGAATAATACTGACGGTTTGTCGACACATGAACAGGCACCGTACAATTGCCTGTGAGAGAATACTGTTTATCCAACAAATTCCTAAAGACTGACCTTGTACAAATCGGATGGTATAATTGGAATGCGTGAAATTAAATTTTACAATCAAAATTGTGGCTACAATATCATTTCAGTTGCATCAACTGGCATTGCACCATTTATTATTATTATTGTTGAGGGTAAATTGCACCACGGCGGATCGCGGATCTATTGTGCCCCCTATTCATACCTTTGCTTTCTTAAGAGCTTCCCTCCCATGCGTGTAGAGGGTTATTTGCTTCTATTGCGCGAAGGTGGAAGATATTTGTCCTAGCGTATTCTATCTAAGCCAGTTTCCTTTAGGAATCTGAGAAATAGTGACATCAATTCTTCCTCTGATATTAGGTGTTTGCCCAGATATCTTTGATTTTTGTGGGCTAGCGCCGCACAAAATCCTAGTATATATTCTGGAATTTCATTAAATTCTCAGCAGAATCTGCAGAGACGTTCATCTGATACTCTTAGTTTCCTTAGGTGCTCCCTGAGTTTACAGTGCCCTGTTAGGAAGAATGTTAGGATACAGAGGTTGTTTTTGCTCATTCTGATACATGCTTCAAACCTCTTGCGGTTATGCTGATACAAGAGTTTCTTGGCCTGCTTCATACCATGAGCGTTGTTTCATGTATCTGCGCGGTTCCTTCTTTCTAGTTTCCTGACCTCTTCCCTGAGGACGTGATCTCCTATAGCGCAGAATGGTTCGGGGCCTATAAAATGTTCCGATGCTCCTTTTCTAGCTTTGAAAATTTAACAGCTGATAGGTACATCATTTTGCAGTTGAACACGAATATTTGTTGTAAGAGAAAATATCTTCACATGCCTCCACAAATACAATGACTTCATCATCATCATCTTCTGACCCGCATGATCCAATACAGGGGTCGCGATGTTAATGCCCGCACGAGAGACCTCCAGGCCACTCGATCCTCTGCCATCGACTCTAACTCATCTGGAGTTATGCCCAAGCGCAACCAGGCGAGTTTTTTGACTTGGTCCAACCACCTAGTCCTGGTCTGCAACACGGTCGCCTACCTGATTGAGTCGCATTCAAGGCACGCCTCGGAAGTCGTAATAATGGTGACACGCGTGCCACATGACCAAACCATCGAAGCATGGCCCTATCCGTTCGATGATTGATAGTTCCTCGCGTACTGCCATTTTTCTCACCATATCCAGCTGAGTAACTCCCACAACAGCACGGTTTCACAATTTCATGACCATAGGTGAGATTTGGAACAAATACTGAATTGAAAAGCGCTAACTTGGCTTTAACAACAAGCTCGGCCTTTCAGATTACAGATCTTGCATGATAAGTTTGAAAATTCCGGCTAGTTCATAGGGAAAGCTCAGCAATACTCCTCCGATCACTCGTGAAAAATACCCCGACTTACTTGAACTTCTCCACCTGCTTCAATGGGACTCCACCAAATAACTTCAAGCAAGTATTAATTTCGTGGTGGCCCGTGGCGTTGTGGGTATGTGCGTCGACTCCTACGCACTTGGACCTACCTGTCTAGGTTCGATTCCTGGTACGACAAGAAATACTTTTCACGGCCCCACCTCTTTCGAGTCACTGACAATGCTCAAAGAGTATAACTGTCTAGCAAAAGCTTGTCAAACTTGGCCGTTCGCAGTCGGCATAAAACTGCAGGTCCCTTCCAAAGTAAAATTCGCCACTCCCATCATTAACTACACTCAATTTTTCATATTTGTTTGTTTGTATGCTGACTTCAAACACCGAAGTTTGAGAATACTTTGCTAGACGCGTGCATTCATTGAGCATTGTCACTTGTCAGTGACTCGAAAGAGCTGGGACCGTGCATTCCAGAAGCTGCTCGTGTCGGATATTGAAGCCAAACTCCTCAGAGTTGAAGTCGACGTCTGTTGTGTAGAAAGCTTGCTGTTACATCAAGGTCGGCAACGAACACATGGAGAACTTTAATTTTGTAAATGTATTATGTAAGGTTCTCCTATCGTCAAAATGACACTTCAGAAGAACTAACGATCTCACAAGATTTCCCATAATATTGGAGACAGCTAGCTGAAGAGTATTGTTACAAGTATAATAACTCAACCCCAAGAAATAGAAGAAGGATGGAGGATTCCAACTCGAACTATATTCTTCTAAAGTTTAACATGATAGTCCTAGTTTTTGGAGCCGAATTATTTGAAAACTTGAAACTTACAAAGCGCGTATTGTATTTGTTTGGACATGAGAGCTTTTGACTGCCAGCATTCTGCTTCCAAAACGAGATAGAGGCTGTATCTCCCTTATGGTTTGGATAATAGAGTAGTTAGGATCTTAAGGATAGCCTTAGTCAAGTCCTAGGCAATACATGAGTGACCATCTTGGTAAATGATCAAGAATCGGTATGCGACACTTAAGACCAAGACTCTTCAGCAGTTAATAGGAAGGTATTTGCAGGTAGATAAACGAATAACTCTTGCATGATTTCAAAAATAATGAAAATAGTAAACACTGAAAAGCATAGGGATGGATAAAACCTCGGCCACTCTATGAGAAACATGTTACAAGCGGACTTTGTTTCCATTTGATTAGAAGTAAGCCACACGACCCTGAATGCACAGCCTTGTATAACTTACTTAGTTTGTCTGGCGCGTGGTTTTAGTTTCACAAAAAATAAAATAAATAAACAAATTGGTTGTGTTTCAGTTAACTAAAGTCCGTTTATTTATTTTCCAAAGCCGTAGTTCTGAGATGATGCACCAGCATTGGCCGATGCTGAACTCAGGCCACCTCCGAATCCACCTAATCCACCCAGGCTCGAGGATCCAGCTTGAGCTGAAGCAAAAGAATTGCTGCCAGAAGCTCCGAATCCGCCTCCTTGACCGAATCCGCCACGACGGTGTCCAAATTGGGCACTAATGGCCACAATCAACATGAAGAACACAAAAAGAACCCTCATTTTTTGGCTTAGTTTTAAGAGACTAGAATCACTGAACTAACTGATATGGAAAGACGACCAGTCCACCGTATTTATACTTAAGTTGTGTGAATTCTTAATGCAGCTTTCTGAAGAACAACTATGATTTAACCAGTTCTTAAATATGTTCTTAGATGAAACTATAGCTTATTAATTTGAGTCTTCATGCCGAAATGAATAGGCAAAACGAGATTGTGAACAGCTTTTATTGGGAAGTACACAGGATCATTCAGACAATTTCGGTTGCATCACCGAATGCCGAATGCCGTTCGAGTTGTTGGTTCAGGTTTGTTCCGCACACTTATGTATATTCATAAGTATCAATTCGGATTGATTTTGGTCTTTGCAAACGTACATATGTGTATAGTCACCAGTTGTATGGCGCTCGCCAATTAATAATTTTGCGAAATTAATTTAAATTTAAATGCAAAATAATTTGTCTAGGGTGCTAAGAGTTTCCCCAAACATGACATTTATACATACAGCAACATATTAAGATCAAGAAAGAGAGATTAAATTATGCGTTTCTGAATTTACCTCCAATTAAAAAAAAAACAATTAGTACTTGTGATGGGCCATGGTGCAAAATAAATAAATAGACCAGTTGTATAGAGAATCTTTCATCAAGTAGCCTTGGCTCAGTCTAATCTTGGTTTCAGGGAGAATGCACATTTTTGAAACATATCTTCATTAAATTGACGAACCCGGCGATGGTAACAAAATGAAATGGTTATTCTTCTCTGGACAAAATGACATGGTGCTTGTCTGTCTTGTTCTGTGATGTGACAGTGACTAAAGGCCATATCGTTCGACGAGTGAATCGAGTGTATAGGACGGGTGGGACAGAACTATTATTTACGAAATAGTTCTTTACTTCGTGGACAGTGTTTTCTTTTTTTTTTATTTCATTTTTGTTTTATTTTTAATTCATTTACTTACGTGCTAGACAAAAATACTTAAAACTGGCTTAACTATCTTAACAATTGTTCTTACAACTAACCTACTGACCCTATACGGGTACTGTAAGCTATTCTGATATACATTTAAGTTTGCCTTTCGGTTTAGTCTATGTTTTTTTTTTTTTCTTTTCAGTCTGTTTTTGTTTTTCGTTTAGCCAAGAAAACTGGTAAAAAAAACTTGGCTTTGGACAAACAATGTCATGATTGACATATTCTGGTCGTTTTTTCTTTAAGTCTCTTATAATTTGTTTGCGGTAGTGATTCCCAATAATGGTTTCATGATTAAATCGTTTGATTTTACACTTTTTAAACGATGAGAAGGTAGGTAGTTGTCTACTAAAATACATATTCGAACAAAGTTTTAATAATCTCGAATATTTAACAGGCCGGGATACTTAAGCATTGTTCACATGTCCTGGTTTTAATTCATTTGATTTGCAAGTTCTTCTGTTAGGTACTGTAGAACACTTTTAAAATATCCGACTAAAATTCGTCAAAGTACAGACCATTTTTAAGAAATTCGAATTTATTTATTACAAGACCAATCGTCTTATGTTAATTTTTTGTAAATTTTCCTAATGCTATAAGTCTTCCAACTGAATGTATTTTAGAAATAAATATTCCACATTTGTCATAGGCACGAGTATGGCTTTTACGCTAGATCCGAAGGGCAAGCTGCTTCGCAAATAACATGTTAAAGACCGGTGGTTCAAAACTATTTCTTTGTTATAGTTATTCGCTTGATTACTTCAGTTGACTTAAGTCTCCCTATGTCCGTTATGTTTTGAACTTACTCTACTCTTACTAAACTAGTGTAGTCCAGTATCTAAGCACTTTACTGTGGACTTATTGACTTACAGTATTCAAAAGTAGAGTATTTTAGAAGACGTCATGTCGCCGTTTTTCTCAGAGTGAGATGAGTGATAAAACGTTTCTCGAACACTTTTACTTATATGTTTCAGATATGAATACTTTTGCGTATTCATAAATGCATCCCGAAAAAATGTTGTGCTGTGCAGGGGCGCCAATGTTGCAATTATGAACTCAACCGTACTCTGCTATTGCTCCCCATAACTACGAGCAGTATTCTCTGCCTTACTATTTTGTATTTTTACTTACTCACTTTTAAAGTACACTCACCAGATCTTGAAAACAAAGTTCATGAAGGCAACCATGATTAATTGGAATTTATACCGCATGGTCGGGTATCCTCTTCTTCTCAAACTAGGAGACTCACATTAATTAGCCGAAATGTTTATCTCCATGTTCTGTCCATGGAGGCAAGAAATCTGACTCAAATTGTCATCATCAATTGTCAAATTGTCAATCATTGAATAATATTTTCAACTAAAGAGTACTAAAAAATTCTATGCAAGTGTTTAGAAAAATATTCGATTAACTCCTTAAAAACCCACAGTGTTTTTAAAAACTGCCCGCACTCAAATAATTAAAAATACAAAATAGGTTAATCAAAAATCCATTTATTGAATTGATTTTTCCAGCGATTATGTAGATACTGGTACACACTAGACAACAATGGATGAAGCACCAGCGTTAGCTGAAGCAACACCACCACTAAGACCCAATCCATGTTGGTTGAGGCTGGATGATTGAGCTCCAGCATTGGCACTGGCACCACTGGAACCACCTAATCCATTATTCAAAGTGGATGATTGAGCTGCAGCATTGGCACTGGACTGACTGGAACCACCTAATCCATTGTTGAAGTTCGATGATTGAGCATTTGCATTGGCATTGCTGGAGCTGCTGCCACCTACGAGCAGGGATCTAGGTCCACCTGGGCGATATCCTCCTAACTGGGCAGAGATTGCCACAATCAGAATGCAGAACACGATTAAAAATTTCATTTTTTGAGTTTAAATTTGACTGCAGATAACTGTTCGAACAGAAGACACAAGACACTTTTGTCGATTGTGGAATTCGCCAGAGTATATATAGTGAGAAATTGAGGACTTCTCCGAGAAAAAGAGGATCGGGCTGAACTTGTTTCTGGTGAAAAAAAAAAACAAGCAGAACCAAACTCTTTATCTTTGTTTCAACCAGTATTTGCATTTTAAGTACAACTGACACTGACAATTAAAACTCTAAAACACAATGATCTGAGTAAACAAAACCACAGTCGTAAAGCTATTACCACCGTTAAGTAATTTTAAGGTTCCCCTTTAATTTTGAACGTATGCTTGCCTTTATATTGTCGCAAAATTTTAGCATTTTACTGCAGGCTATAAAAATGTGGAATGAATCCAGTTCTAAGTCGTATCGAGTACCTTTAAAATTCAAAAAGAAGTCACCCAGACATACTAAAATTAATACTAAAAAGTATTACACCAGTAAATCGATCGGCTTCATTCGAATTAATAATGCTAAGTAGAAGTCAAAGTAATCCACCTGAGGCCTGAGCCGCAATTCTTCTTCATCGGGTGTGGTTGTGTCTAGCTTCTCTAGAAACTACTTGTGTTTTGCGTGACATTATTCTCTGACGCCAATTAAATAGTTTTTTGTTTCTTTTCTACATATGTACATGTGTTCTCCAATCATTTTCTTTCACTCGATATAGATTTGTAGTAAGAATACCCTGCATACGAAATCACCTTAGTTTGTCAAAGCTACTGAGCTCATAGAGTCCTTAATATTTTTAAATAAATTCAAGTTCATCCTAATGCCTTAGCTCCGAATTTTCTCATTTATTCGACGCCATTGGAAGAAACATCTTCAGTGATTCATATTCCTCTAAAGGGATTGCTGGAACAAAGCACGCACAATAGATTTTCAGGCCACTCACTATTAACTCTAATTCATCAGGAGCTATGCCTAAGTGCAAACAGGCGAGTTTTTAGATTTATTCCAACCACCTCGTCCTGAGTCTGTTAAGTGATCTGCCTGATGGAGTCGCATTCAAGACAAGCCTCGAAAATCGTGATGATGGGGACATTCGTGCCACGTGATCAAACCATCGAAGCATAGCCCTTTCCGTTCAAAGAAGCAGCAGCTTAACATTGAGATCATGCACATTGTCTTATATTTTTAGAGGCCAATAACATTAAATTGAAATTTAACACAGAAAAAAATTTTAATATTGACAGATAATTTTTCGTCATTTTTCGATTGAATACGACCTCGGCCCGCCGGCACTTCGCGTCGCCTTGTACGCTCCTCACGGCGCTTAGTTCCCATGTTTGAGGCTACTTATTGGAGTCTTCTTTAAAGATTTTTCATTTTTCTTTTTGCATTTTAGATAGTCAAGAATACATTAATAAAATGACAAGCAAGGATATAGAACTTATTTTAAGAAGCTTGGGAAAAAGCCATGTAAGCTTTTGTTGAAAATATGATCCGCAATTTGAATAACTATTTTCATATGTTTAATGGCTATTAAAAAAAAAAAATCTCAAAAGGCTGCATATGACTTTCTCCAAAGAAATTTTTTCCGCTCTGAGACCACAGTGTAGCTTATTCTGTAGGTCAATTTTTCACATATTCGTAGTACATCAGACTGTTGGTGTGCAATAACGCGTCGAATTTTGGCTTATAAGTCCAAGTGTTTGACGGAGAAGTTAGTATTCATATGCGTACGGCTCACTGTTGACTGTAACGTTTTGACCTTTGATCACATTTTTGAAGACAAAAGGACCATAAAGCGACCTAACGGTGACTTTTTCTGATGTAATGGTGTTTCGACAACGGCATTAATCTGAGTTTCTCGAATTGAACAATGCTTCTCAAAATAAATTTGAATAATTTGTAAATATTACTCCGGCGTGAGTCAAAAGAATCTATCCAAATCGAAACTCAAACAGACCAGAAATGTCAAATCAGCTGTCACAGAAACCAAAGTTGCGAATATAAGGACTTTTAAAAAAAGCACCCTTTTTTAAATTAAATATACATCTTGCATTCTTGAGCTTTAAATCCCGAATGCCCAGTTTCACAAATCAACTTTAAACCTTGAACTGAGTTCAATTTGTAGTTTAATTTATAAGAGACTACAACGTCGTTTAAACCTCAGTTCTGAGCCATTTTGTTTTTCGTATTTTATTCTCTCTAACGTTTGATGAGATCGATTCATTGTATTGAAATGATTTGCAATAGATTTCCATACCGCAGCTTTTTTCCTTCCTCTGTTGGCTATAAAGATCTTTTTTTGCCGATAATAGCAAGGACGCGCTACAAAAGTGCAAAAAGGATGAACAAACATGTTTTAAAACTAAAGAGCACAAGAAATATATTAAAAGCCCTCACAAACAGTAGCCAATACACACATCAATATGGAAAGTGTTGCTATATTTTTTTTCGATCGCATACACAAACTAAATTCAATAAGGACTGAAGTTCAGATTTCACTTTGAAATCGGACGAGTTAAACCAGAAACTTGAACTCGGTTTAAGGTTCGACTGAACTTAAGTTTAAACCTTCACTGTGAAACTGGGCATCAGTCAAACATCTATTTCTGAAAGTATTCTTATCTAATGGGAATGAAGAAAAGTCGGTTACCTTATCGAAATATATTTCACACTATTTGCCTGGTGCAACGGCCGAACTTCTGATTGAGATGTTTGCCTGTCAGTATGATTAGTACGAGTCATTCGAACCTGGGTTGGTGGCAAACTTTTATTTTAGTTACAACTCAGGCCAAATTGGCACACTGTAGATTTTTACTGGTGCCGCTTAAATTATTGGGGACAATTCTTGCCTTTCATGTACATCTCTGTATTTTCGTCAAAAGTCGTCACCTTATATGTCACTAGTAGCTCATTGATGAGAAGTTTCCATAATAGAGGCGAGCAATTACGGCAACTATTCACACTCAGTCCCCTTTCCCTTTACTGGCTCTATCATGGGGCGGAGCATAATGTGAATTTTTATCCTCATCGACTACTACGACCAATTGCCATTTCGTAGAGCTCGCCAGTTAGTCCAGACGACGAAGTAATGTACTTCCCCTGTCTAGGCTGAAGGAATGTGAAGATGATAGCACTTTTAGATTGCAGTTTTTGGTATAATTACAAGATCGGGCTAGAAATCAATTATGTCATCACAAACATTGCAAATCAATCCACCAAATTGTTATGAGTTATTCACGTACTGGCTTGAACACGAGTTGTAAGGTCGTTAAGTTTGACAACACAATGACATCATTAAGCGAGGACATACTAAGATCTCACAACAACCTGTTTTATTGATGGCTGTTTAACTGCTGCAAAAGCCTTTATCGACTTCAACCTGCCAACCGTCCTAACTATAAAAGGCAGACCGATGTGGGCACTTAAGATACAAGATTTCAATTCGATTATGCACTGGACGTGAATTAAATATCTCGGAATCCTGTGGCAATTAAAATTGCCTGTCTAAAGTGGTTCTGACTAGAAGTTCCAGTTGAGAGGGACAATTTGATAGTAATTTAAAAAAAATAATTGTATGGATGAATACAATGAGGAAGAATCAAGCGCGCATGGGATTCCATAAGGAACAATTGGCTGTTCCAATGGCTTGGTTTACAATCTGTATGCATAGAGCCTTTATTGTTTTTTTTCGCGTTGTGGGTAGATCCATCCAATCTAAGGCTGGGTTGAATTGCCCGACACTTTATTGAATTACTGACAATGCTCAACTTCGCCGTCAGAACTCGGCACAGTACTGTAGGTCCCCTCCACTCATGGGAGTTGATTGTGCACGCACAACAAAAGAGATTGCTGTAGAAACTAGACCCAAGTCCAGTCCAGGACTGCAGCTCCACCTGAAGCCACGTTCAGCCGTGTACCAGGGCGAATACGTGATCAATATATATTATATATGCCTTTATTCTGTGTTTTCTATTTTTGTTACACTTTTTTTTAAAACAATAAATCTACCTTCATGCTGACTAAGTTGGCCACCATAGATAAGTTATATTTTTTATGAGAAGCGACAGACATGTGTTGGTCATTCATTGGTATAGACTTTCATATGGCGAACATCCTGCTGAACTGGAAAAGGTGGTGTTGACTTTAAAAGCCATTCCCGTCGTAGCGTAGTTAACCGTGTGATGTATGACGTACGACATGAAGATTATAGGCCATCCTTGTGTGTCCTCGATTAGGCTAACCAAGTAGAAAAATGCTTCGGGACTGTCTGATTAGGGTGCTAAGCAGCAACTAGCTGAGCGTTAGTGGAATATATAGCCTGTGCAAATGGCTTCGAATCAACTTCATAATGAATGTATTTATGAGGTCATTAGGAGTGTTTGTGGCATATTTTCATTGGTTTTCTTCCTTGTTCTTTGCGAGCCTGCTGAAAAGGAGGCAGCTGATTAACTGCTGCTGCTCGTTTCTACCCACATTTATCCAGTGGATAAGCAAAACACAAGCGCGAATTTCATGTGCGGCGAAAAATTATTGTTTTTGTGCCTGATTCCACTTTATGGTACATAAGGATTATGCGCACTCGAGTGAGATTGTTGCAATGACGTTGGTTGGATCTTTGCTTCCGATTGAATAGTGTAGCGGTATCAGAAAAGCAATTTGTATCCTTCCAACAACATCTCGGAAAAGCCACCACCTCTACCACCCATCTTTGCGGTTGTGAAGTCCCTATACACCCGTGATACGTTTAATTCACATTCGAAAAACAATTCATCGAATACACTCGTTCTCGTTTTTTTCTGAATCGCAACAAGGCATTGTACATTCTTTTTGGATACATAAAGAACACTTGCGGAATCCAATAACACACCTCAACGCATCGTCGCTTTGTTTGCATTTTACTTTCAATGTGCTTTCATTTTGTGCCGAATGTACTGTGTGAGAATGATTGTTTTTTGTTTTCAATTAACCGCATTAAAACCCAGGGCTGCTCACTGTTACAGCTGTATAAGATGCGCTTTGACAAATCAATCAATTTATATTGTAACTTATCTAAGAATGATGAAAAGTGTTGAGCCTGATCGACGGTTTTTGCACAGATTATACTTCGAAACTATTGTCAGTAGCTTGTGAAAGGTATTCCGTATTTCCACGAGTATTAAGTCCACTGACTTTAGTCAGCAGTAAAGCATGTACTGCATTAGATCCATCCATATCACTCGACATCCTACCTTATGTTATTCTGGAAGCTAACCCGATAAATCGAATCTTCGAGCTCGAATATAGATTCAAATCCATTCGTTATTTTCGAGCAACCCATGCAAGGACGAGTAAGAAATGGACAATCGACAAGATCAGAAGGAATGTTGGAGATCGGCAACTATTGGTTTACAAAATGCACAGTCTTATTGTGAGAAACATCTGATTCCTTGCAAGCACTGTCTGAACACTCAAATAAAATTGAAAATAAAAAAAAACACAATTTTTTTTCGTTGGAAGTTACATATATTAAACCAATTATTTATTTGCCGGCACTAAAGTTTTGAGTTGATGCAGCAGCATTGGCCGCTGAACCACTTGCTCCTCCAAGACCACCCGCAAAGTTTTGCGAAGATGCTGAAGCAGTGGCACTGCTAGAAGAGCTACCACCACCAAAGCCAATACCAGGTCCAGCGAATCCGGGTCCGAATCCTGCACCACCGCCGTGTCCACCGCGTTGATGATGTCCGTGTTGGGCGGCAATGGCCACGATCAGCATAAATAACACAACGAGAAACTTCATTTTTGAGGTTTTGAGTTTATTTTGCACTGAGAGAGAACTATTAGAATTGGAGCCGAGCTACTGATTGCAAAATTTAAATTGTTCTGGGTATTTATAGTCAAAACAATCATGACTCTAATGTTCATTTCCGTATGAGGAACTTGTTCGCTGTATCTTTGTTTTTTGTTCTTTTGTTGCCACGAGCAATAGGAAAAAAAATCATCCCCTTCATTCTATGATGCTATCTTCATAGAAAGCTAACGAACCAGTTTCTGCACTTTTTTGTGATAACTCTTAGAATCGCAAATCTAATATTTGAATCCCATTGATCCAACAGTTTACCTTTTTCGCACTGAAATCGAGAAGCAAACAAAGTGATGGATGTGTTTGACGATATTCAGCGGGAAGTACATGATAATTCCAGAGAATGAATCTGCCTAAGTGGGGTGATTATTCTATTGACCTTGTGATCTCCACTGTCAGGCATTAAGATAAATCGATGATTAAAGGCAAACATGTAAATGACCGTATGATGGGATTAATTCTGTTCGATCTACAAAAATGACTGTTTATTTTAACGGTTAGCCATTATGCGGTTGGTGATATTTTATAATATTTCTTAAGCTTGTAAAGAATTTAGTTGATTGATAGAGTGGACTTGCAAATGTATCAATAAGCGTAGAATCATTTGTTAATTTTTCTTCAGTGTAGCAATCCATCGGGTGTCCCTCATATATGGAAAAGATTGGTGTTCAGCTCTATACGCGCTTGTGTCAGGTACCAGACCACAGCGACATCCCAGGACATTGCTAGGCGGATGAGTTCGCCTACGCTCCGTTATTTGGCCAGAGCTCAACTACAAACGGTCTAAATACCTAGACCTACTACCCCTAAACAGAACCAATAAAAGCATCATGCTTGGTAGATTCTGAATGAGCATGCTAGGAAACCAGGAGCCCTTATGAATGAGTTCTGCACAAGCTACATGGCTAGCAGCCGTGGCCTAGTTGGTTGGGTGAGCCTAATCATATGCTGTTTTTATTATTATTATTATTATTTAATACTTTACATAATCCACAATATAATATAAATTTTAATCTAACATAATTAACAAATCTATCTAATTTTTTAAACATTGACTTTTAAACACGCTAAAGTCCTGTTCATCGATTTGTTTCCTTATTTTTTTTTTAAATCCTATGCTATCCTGTTTTCTATAAATTTGGGAAGGATTCAGGGTCGATTTCAATAATTGCGCAGTAACTTCACACTGTTTTTTTATTTTCAAACAATTTAATTAATTTCATTTCACTGCTTCTATGACATAATTTAGTTTTTTTTCAATTTTGCAATTACAGTGGCGGTCCAGTATAACGACTGTCGACCACTGTTTTCGTACGTTATATAGAGACACCTATGAAATTGAAAAAAAAGTGTACGCTATATCGGCATTCATTATACTGAACCACCACTGTAATTCATTTTCTTCATTTTGGAATTTCATGTTCGGTATGATTATTCTTTGCTTAATTTTTGTTTGATACTTTGATTTTTGATTCTCCATTTCAATTCAATCTTCACTTTCAATAATTATTATCCAATTATGCGCTGTTTCAATACTTGCAATTTTAAAGATCTACAAACATGTTTATTTAAATCTTAAATAGTTTTCCCCTTGGTTTTATTGTAAGTGGCAACTCTGATCGCATTTTTAGTATTACTGTATCATTTATGCCCGTTTCACAATGCTGCGTCGGTGCCTTGACTACGTGCTGGTTACGATATTTGATTTCAGGGATGAGTGTGTCACCATCAGCTGTTTCCTCTCCAGTGAAAAGTGAAAATATGGAGTAAAAGCAGGAATGAGAGATAGAAGATTACGCAATAAGGAGTTCAATTTTCGTTCGTTCTGCGCAGCCCACGTCACAGGCGACATCCGATTTGATAGCTCTATTTAATTTCCATACGAATTGCAAGAAATATAACTTATGTTTGTCTTTTTGCTAAGACTAATAGTGTTTTAAAATTGTGTCAAGAAGAAAAAGTTGTTTTAATATATTCTTAATTGAATTATTAAAATGTTTTACCAATTTTTCGCTTGATTGGGGTTGTTATTTAAATTATATTATTATATTATATTAATAATACAGATCAACACAAATGGGTTACTTTAAAGTGAAATAGTATTTTAATATTCTATTTGTATTTTCTAAAGTGTTATTAAATGTGTAATGTGTTATTTATCACAATGCATTGAATAAAAGTGATGAATAAGGAATGAGTTTTTCATTGTATTTTTTAAAAAAATCGTTGGAGACGAGCAAATTGTCCTCATTGCCTCTTTCAAAAATATCTTCATGGTGTTGCACTTGATCCTTTAGTACCGCTGTTGGCTTTGATAATCCTCATTAATTAATTTGATCGTTTACCCAAGTAACCTTGGATTGTAAATTGCACCCGATTGAAGCATCCACTAAAAATTGTTGCAATTGTTATTGTACGTATACAAATAAGCATGAACTTACATCTTCTGTTTTAAATCTTCAATTTAATCTTTCAACTGAATTCTGTCAAATTTGTTAAAGAATTTTGTTTGGTAATTGAGGAATATATCGATGAAACCGTGCTTTCAACGCTCGCACATAGCTGTTTATCGTATTTCGGTGCTTTGTTGCTCAAGAATCAGGGGACACCAACAAGAAAACCCGGCGGACTGGTTACAGTAACTAATTGGGTAACTAATTCCCTACAACGATCCAAACTATACTCTACGACTTCGATGAGGTCTTCAACAACACCACCACCTTTTGTAACCTTATCTGCATCAGTTACTTCACAGCAACATTTTCATTGAGGCACCTGATCTATAAAGAACAAAATTGTATTCGAATTAGAGGGGCTGCAGTTTCTTGCAACAAACTTGCAATCATATCCTCATGTCCTGATTTAATTTATAATTATATTTTTATTTTATTATAATTTATACCACTATGGTTTGTGGTTTAACGGTTGGAACAGTAGTATAATAGCATAATTATATACTTATCCTTGATTAACCATCATACTTTAATGGAAGTATGGACATAAATATAGTAGCATAGGTACCCATTTCGAATTGTAGATTCTAGAATAGTAGAAATTATATACCAAAGTATACTTCCTTCAGAAGGAAAAGATATGCTCTTGTCACCTGTGATGTAGGCGAAATGTCAGAAAAGTAAACAAACATGGCGGACATACGCAATGCGTAATCTGTAATACATTGGAGTAAACGCAGGAAAATGTCAAAAAACACCTAAATGTTCCAGTAGGTGGCCTAAGCCGAAACCGAATGTTCGATTGGACTCTACTTAAGATATCGGGTGTTATTGGCTATACTTTCTTGCATTTCTTTCATCATGAGATCCACATTTTGTAAATCCACAATCATCGCAAATGTATCTCACCACATTATCTGATTTGATGACATTACTAGAGAACTGGTCCAGCTGAGATCATTTGGTGGTACAGTGAAACACCTTTTTTGCAGACAACTTCACAGAGTATAGTCTCACCTCTAATGGGTAATCTGCAGTGTCGCACTCCGACATTTCCAAGTTTTTATATTTTCGTACACTTTTAAAACAGATATCTCTACTAAGCGCTTTCAAA
This sequence comes from Eristalis pertinax, assembly GCA_907269125.1. Taxonomy (NCBI): domain Eukaryota; kingdom Metazoa; phylum Arthropoda; class Insecta; order Diptera; family Syrphidae; genus Eristalis; species Eristalis pertinax. Next base: position 26,441,678 of record OU026146.1, on the reverse strand, counting down.
TTTCACACTTTGACAGTTCACCCTTTTGTGGTTGGGGGTGCCAGGGTCAGTTCTCCAGTTTAGCAACTTTCGTAATTCGCGGTACAATGTGATTCCAATTGAAGTGGTATGTGCTGACGTTATCCAGCGCAACGTAACGTCTTCCAAAGGAGCTGCAAAAAACGTCTGTCTTCGAATTGTACCCAAAAAAAAATTTAAATTCTTAAGCGTTTGGTTTCTGTTTGTCCAAAATAACACAGAATAAACACAAAGCAAAGCAGCGGCTGGTTGCAGATCGCAGTGACTCTTAGACCAGTATATGTCTGTCCATTGTAGTCCCACGAGGGTTGACTAACTCTCATACCTGGAATCAATTTGCGATTGCAACAAAGTGATTAAGTTGGCATATGCTGACGACATCAGCATCATACCACTCAAGTTACTGAAGAACTAGGACCCGTAGATGTGAATTCACGAGTTCGTCAGATTTGCAATTGCCCTGTATGTCGCAGCCACATAAGGTTTATATTGAGATGCTTAGCCATCTCGTTAAGAGACAGCCGAGGGTAAAAGGATGTCTTTGAGTGAAGAAGAATTGAATTGTCTAGGTAGTTAAATGCGGCCTGACTGTCCGAACAGATATTGACATCCATTTTTTTAAATCACCATCTACTTGAGTCACGACAGTGTCCCTTTTATGCTATGGTTTCTACTTGCAAAACGCTACAGTGATTCGGCAGTTGCAGTACACCCACTCCTTCATCTGTTATCGATCCGTCTGTGTAAACTCGTAGAGGATCATCCAGCGTCTGTAGAGACATTTTTCTTGAGGATGACTTGAGGTGGCAAGCGATCGGCTTAGTTGGGATGGAAATAAAATTCTTTTAGTGGATGATCCAGAATTCGATCCACAGTCTTAGTGTCTTGATTGATGGTCCCATAGCTGTACTATCTGGCAACTGTGAACTTTCCAGCGAGGGGAGGTGGAGAAGTATGTTAAGTGCTGCAAATGATACTCTCTAAGATACACATGTTGCACCCGGTTGAGTGTGTTGCAGTTGACTGCAGGCGTAATATATGTGCATGGTAAACGCGGACTGGGAAATTGTATTTCGGTCCCAGTTATAGTACCTACAGCAGAATGGTCAAAGTGGTCACATCTTCGCACTGTGGCAATCACATCTACATACCTAGAATACAGACATGAACTTAAACTTACCGGTTGTTCCAAATATTTACCCCACGCCGGCCACTGTAAACAAGATTATTTTTATCCCAGAAAAAAAAAACAATTTTCATATTCTGTTAATTGCACAGTATTTATTGACTATTTTCTTTTTACTTTCTTAAATCACTTTCTTCTCATTGGTTTTTTCGGATACTTTTGCATCGTCCCCATCCTTGCCATCTGACTTGCCAGCACCATCGTCACCAGCATCGTCGCCAGTTTTGCCTACTGATGAATCTTTAGACTGCGATTCTAAGGCATGCACACCCGAATTATGCCCAAATCCAATGGCAACAAATGCAATGAGCATAAACAGAATTACAAAGAATTTCATAGCTTTTTCTTGTTTTTTTGTTTGAACGTTAGAAACTGCTGAAGGATAACAAGCAACTGATGTCGAAGTCTATGTGGACGTTGCTATTTATAGTAAAAATTAAACATTATAACTGTAAATAAAATATTGAACAAATAATAACTGGAAGCTTGCAACTGGTTTCAAAATTCATTTATCTCTGTGAGCTAAGTTCACAAATCGAAGAGCATTATTTTATCTAATGTCATGTAGACATTTATTGATAATTTAATCCAAATCGTAGGATCAACAGCTTGAACTGGTATCGAGTGATGCAATAACGTAGATTCATTGAAACAACGAAATAATAAATTTAAGTGCAACAGAATGCCTCTGGGAAACCCACCATGAGGCTGAAAGTGCACAATGCGTCAAGTCATGGAGGTAACGAGCATGTATTATATTAACCATACCAGTCGACATAGTTTTTGCCTAAATTTCTACAACGCTTTGGCTGTCAATAAAAATTACTTAGCAACTACCTTAAATGTTGGTATCGGTAGTTTTGTATTGGTATGGATTTAGCCTTTTCAGGAGACTCTCGTGCTGTGCGTGCTACTACACCAATTACGAATTCACATTTCACCAGCAAATGTTTTGGGATACGAAATGAAATCATTGATTCTAAAAAATCATTTAGCGCACCCAATTGAACTTGACTGCTATTCGAAAAGTGACGTTTCTGAAAAGATTCCGCATTAAAAGTTTTAAAGACATTGGTCTGGAATCAAGTTTCAGCAGTATGCGAAAATTGGTCACAGAAATGTATATTTTAATGATGAGGCAATATTGAAATGAGAAGTTCACCATTGAAGTCTTTCAACAAACAGAATTATAGGATTTATGAGAGTTCAACCTGAACACCATCCAATCTCTGTGATGGTTTGATCGGGAGTCGCCTGTGATGGACTCACAAGCTCCATTTCAACGAGATAAGTGTTAAAACATGAGAGAAAGCTTAACAAATGGAGGTATGTAAAACCTTACTATTCGACAATAAACCTTCGAGCATCCAACAAGACTGCCCTCCGCTTATAATGCAAAGATCTCGACTTGCACAAATCCGCTGGTCCGGATGCCCTCAACACTCAAGTCCCTTCTTTCTTAGGTTATGGAAACGTTGATAAATCGTCAGGCTATGAAATATCTTGAATCGAAGGATCCTCTCTCTACGTGGTGGCCCGTGGCGTTGTGGGTATGTGCGTCGACTCCTACGCACTTGGATATACCTGTCTAGGTTCGATTCCTGGTACGACAAGAAATACTTTTCACGGCCCCACCTCTTTCGAGTCACTGACAATGCTCAAACTGTCTAGAAAAAGTTTCTCAAACTTGGCCGTTCGGAGTCGGCATAAAACTGTAGGTCCCTTCTACTCGTGATGGAGCCGTGAAAAGTATTTCTTGTCGTACCAGGAATCGAACTTAGACAGGTAGGTCCAAATGCGTAGGAGTCGACGCACATACCCACAACGCCACGGGCCACCACCTGTATTCCGAGTAAAATAGCTATAACTTTGAGATTAGCACATACTTTCCAGCGTAATCTTAATTAATCTATTATTGATTTCAGATTCTCATATGTTTCCTTTAGGACAGAAGAAGTCGAAAGTACGCTTAACGTAAATACCCGGCCAATTATTGGCAAATTTCACGGTGGGCCTACTCACAATAACGGAGTCAAATTTAGCGTTGACCACCGCCCTGAGGAGATAATTACCACCCCAGTAGCAATTTAGTGACGCTTAACGGACCTTGCTGAGGGCGAGGCCTATCTAACACCTCTAGCAATATGTTCCCGCGATTTTGGGCAACCACAGCCACCATGATACTCCCACTAGGGGGCCAACCTCTTGATAGCTCGGAATAGAACGTTGGGAGCCTAACGGTATCAACTATCCTTTCCGGGCCAGCTATCTCCCATGGTACCAGAATATAGCCTCTGGTCAAGCTTTCGCAATTGTGAAAGTCACTTCTGGATAAGTGCCTTAACACTCAAGGCATAGAAACCTTTTAGATGGACGCACATCGAATCTGTGGTCGAGGCAGTGACCAATGGTCGAGTTGCATCCATCTACACAAAAACAACACAAGACAACACAATTTTACCCGGAAATCCCAACAAGGTCAGACCGAGGCAAGCACCAACCGAATCGTTCTACACCACTACCGAAAAATCTAAATGCTGGAGAGTACAGGTACATAACACATGCACCCCCTTTCGTTTAGGACAGTTGAATATGCAATACCGCCTGAATACTTTTTTTTTAACCATCAATCGTGCCACGCATAAGAAATGTTCAACTCACTCATCAAAGTTTCCATGTCGTTAAATAACAAAATAGAGTAATATGCATTTTTCACTTTTTCAGAAACATACATACGTAACAAAGCTTATTTGGTACATTAATGCGGTTGCGACGACCGCTTAGCTCAGAAATCATGTTAAATTTTAAAATAAATGGATTAAAAGATATTGCCGTTATCGAGCTGAAACGATTTCTAAGCAAAACATAACAATAAAAGATATAACACATCGACATCGTCAACTTCCTCTTAAACACATGAAGTGAAATAATGTTAATTTCGTCTCCCAAAACATTTGCTGGTGAAATGTGAATTAGTAATTGCACAGCACGAGTGTCTCCTGAAAAGGCTAAATCCATACCAATACAAAACTAGCAATGCCACCCGAAGAAGAATTTGTTAATTGCCTTCTTGACTCACAACAGACTCATTCTAGCTATCTGTTAAGCAGGTACCAAAATCATGTAACGCAGTGTAATCAGCCAATATCCATGGATGGCGTTTGTGTCGATGAAACAACAACAACACTCACTTGGAACGATAACATGTTCGAGGTCGCCAAAAATGCTGCGAAATGCCTCAATCTATATTTCACCCACTCTAATTTGGCTTTATTTTTTTTTGTATGACTTAAGTATATTCGTTTCAAGCTTGAATACAGCGCTCATATCTGGTATGGTTCGCTCAAGACCACCCTGCACCTACAAGATAGAATACAAAAAGCGAGCGATTAAACTAATATCGCAGTCATTAGACTCGCGCGAACACGCATGTACCGTGTCTTTTTTGTATCTGTTTTCTCGCTATTTTAGCAAACAATACTCAAGTGAGCTAGCTAATTAAATTCCTCCACTCCATGAATTCACTCGCAATACCCGTCTCGCCAGGAATGCCCATCAGTTTACTCTTAAGCCTACTTTCGAACGCAAAGTTAAATTTAGAGACTCGTTCTTCAGCCGCACTACACGAATATGGAATGCTCATCACAGCCTAATATTTCCCACAGGCTACAAACTGCAGATATTTTAGACCAATGTGCACAGTTACCTCCTCTCCCCCTATACCTTTGGCGAGTGCAGTGTTTTGAGTGTTTAAAGATTTAACAAAATTTTATTGTGAACAGAAATTATTTTTTACAATCTGAGAGCCTAGTTGTAGGCTTAAAACTAAGAGTTAGAGTAAATTCTAGACCAAAAGAAGGGGGTACAATAGATCTTTATGATCGCAGTACTAGTGTTTGCATGACATACCCCCAGTTCTTCAATTCAAATTCATGGGTTGTTGGCTCAACTGATGTACGTTGTTTAATTCAACATTTGCTATGACAATATCGGTTTAGTGTTTATTTTTTTATATCCTACAATGTCCAGTGCTCACATCGGGTTGTCAAATATCGGTGTGTCCATGTTGGTTCTTTTTGGGTGATGGTGTGGTAGCAGATTTAGCCTCGATGATGACTGCTTTTGCTGCTCTGGTAGAATCTATGCAGCTCGTTGTTAGATGTTGTTGGGAAGTTCATCTCGCTTAGCAGATTTAACGCGTTGAGGCAGCGTTGTTCGGGGATGGTGTTTCTCAGGTTGTTTGCCTCGTTAGGATGGTTGTTGATGGCTAGAAGCTGCTTTCTGAGCAGTGTCAACATGTACAATTGAAAGAGGATGATGCGTGCTCCGTCGTGAAGCTTCTTGTTTCTGCGGCCCTTGTCGACGGTTGTTTTGAGTGTTGTCTATGCATAAGCGCGCAAATTATAAAAAAATCGACAAAAACATGGTTTTCACGATTGAATGGCCCTCTGGAAGTCCAGACCTTAAGTCTTTGCACTACAAATGATGGTGCGGTTTTATAGAAAATAGCTTGTGCCACTCAAATCTTGCATCTTTGAAGTGCCTGCTTAGACGAGCAGTGCTGCGTAACATAAAATAAGACGGAACAAAATAACGCCGGATTCAATTTGGATTTGAAATTAATTGACAGAGAGAAACAATGCCGAAACTAATGGAATTATCGACTTAAGTTTAGCACATCCGCTTCCCACCGTAGTTGGTTAGTCTTAAGGCAATAAGACAACATTTTTCTGTTTACTGGCGGCTTTTTTGGTTTGTAATAACGTCTTCAGGTTATTGAAGTCTTTGTGACCAGTTTCGGACTTAAGACCTTATTGCCTAACGTTAAACAATTCATTCAAAGAAAAAAATTAAGCAGCAAAACTTCTTTAGGTAAGCCAAAATAGCTCCGCAAAGCACAAAAATGGTAAAAACTCGTCCTGCATCAACGATGTGTTACTTCAACTGTTCGTGTTTAAAACGCTAATTTTAAATTAATACAAAAAAACTAGGCAATTTATTTAAAGTAATCACATGTGTATGTTTCTCTGTGTATATCCACATTGGTGTTTTATTTTCACTCCGATTATGCACTTAACTTGGGCGGTTCGTATTTGGCATCTTTAGGATTTTCTGCGGGAATATCGGCAGGTTTTTCTTGTGGTTTCAATTCAGGATTTTCTGCGGGTTTTACGGCAGGTTTTTCGACTGGCTTTTCTGCGGGTTGTTCCTGTGGTTTTATCGGTGTATTTTCGGCCGCCTTTTCAACGGGCTTTTCTGCAGGTTTCACTTCAGGACTTTCTGCAGGCTTTTCCACTGGCTTTTCCGCGGGTTTTGCTTCAGGACTTTCTGCAGGTTTTTCCGCCGGTTTTACTGCAGGACTTTCTACAGGCTTTTCCACTGGCTTTTTTGCAGGTTTCACTTCAGGACTTTCTGCAGGCTTTTCCACTGGCTTTTCCGCGGGTTTCATTTCAGGACTTTCTGCAGGCTTTTCCACTGGCTTTTCCGCGGGTTTTGCTTCTGGACTTTCTGCAGGTTTTTCCACTGGTTTTTCAGCGGGTTTTACCTCAGGACTTTCTGCAGGTTTTTCCACTGGATTTGCCGCGGGTTTTACTTCAGGACTTTCTGCAGGTTTTTCCACTGTTTTTTCAGCGGGTTTTACTTCAGGACTTTCTGCAGGCTTTTCAGCGGGTTTAACTTCAGGACTTTCTGCAGGCTTTTCTTGTGGGGTCTCTTTTGGCTCTTCTTTTGGTTTTTCACTGGACGTTGCGATGATCACCTCAGTTAAATCCGCAGAATCACCACCAACTGTTATACTGCCAACTGATGTGCTTTGTGCATGAACACGCCCATTATGCCCGATTCCGAGAGTAAAAAGTACGACGAATATGAATCGGATTATAAAGAATTTCATTATTTTTGAGTATCAATTTTTAATTCCCAGTTTTCAACAGTTTTAAGGACGCCACTCTACTGAACTTTCAATTCAAATCTGCAATCGTATTTATAATAAATGATTTGGCAAACCTAAACATGATAACAGTAAAATAAAATAAAATCTTCATCCAAAACAGCGATGAACTCAATTAAGAAAATGCAAAGTGCAACTATCTAATAATTTGCACAAATGTATTAATAATTTAAGTCAAATCGCACCAAGCAGAGAATAAAAAAAGATTATAAAAATCAGAAAACATGAAATTTCTGGTTAGCAAATCAGGTCCTGCTGATGTCGAATAATATAACAATATTTTCTCAAATGCGATGCATAAAAATTCCTTTATAATGAATTTGATACAAACAATGCGGCTGCAAGGGTACATATTAAAGTTCTTCAAAGTCAAGTTATCAAGAATGATTGTACGCAATTCACATCACTCTCCATTCTCAATACTTCAGGTTATTTAACACATTTCCTCTGATACGAGAATCTTCCTTTTCTTTATTCATAAATTACTGGCTTAAATTTGTGTTGTCTTTCCAAACGATGTTTACGCTGACAAAGAAAGAGTAAAACAAAAACAGTTCATTCCTGTTGATCCAGTTCGGTATCCATATTCTCAAAAGGCGAATGGTTGATATTTATTTTTAATAATTCAAAACATCATGCGACTTTGGAAGGGAAACTAATAAATGCAGCATTGCCCACGGTGCGGTAAGTAAATATATATTGAATATCAAGACATCAGCAAGATCCCTTATCTGAACTAAAATCCATTCTGCTAAGCAGTTCAAATGAAACGAGCATTGGGCTGCTTATTTCCATCCTCATTCTCATCTGGTTGAAAAAAGTCATTGTATCACATCAGGTTCAGTCTTTCCAAAGGTCACGAACCTGATAGACTACTCGCACAAATAAAACCTGACTGCATGGTACATCTTAATGACTAGCGACACCTCATCTAAAATAGTCTATCACTGTGATTCGGTGACAACCTTCAGACACTGGAATTTATTTATTCTCGCTTCTAAATGGGTTGTCTTTTATTGCTATTGATATGAGATGTTAAGTATCGAAATCGAAGGTGAATCGTTCTGGACGCATGAATGTGTGTCTTACGAGTCACTGACAATGGTCAAAGGCTTCCCAAACTGTGCCGTTTGAAACCCACAAAAAATTGTATATAGGTGCCCTTCGCTCGTAACGCACAACATTAATGGTTGTTGTAGAAGCTAAATAAATCCACCTGAACAAGAAGTATGTATGTACCAGCCTCGTTCTAAATGAGGAAACTCTTCTGCATACATGTTGGATTGTATTCTTTATTTGAACATTTCTTTAAGATGTCTTGGGTTCTATTATGTACCAGGGACTGACAGTTCATTGCCTACATGGATCAGCTGTGACTATGATGCTCGAGATTTCATTGCTGATCGGCATGCTTTTCAGTTTCGACACTCAACGTCCTGTTCTTCCAAACGCTATGAAGTCATATGGACTAAGGCTGATTTAAGTATGCAAATGTACACTTGGCAGATAACAGTGTGAGGTCAGCGTACAACGTCGGGCGAGGAAATTTGTTTACATAGATGTTCATCGACAACACCCCGCGTCCTCCTCAAGTTCACATTACGCAATATTTCCAGTCGTCTAATCGGATTTTGCTAGGAGTGGGGAGATCGAGCATTTTGCTCGAAAGCGTCATGACTATTCAGATTAATTATTCTCCCAAGATGTGCCACCGGTTTTCCTTCTTCACCATCATCATCTATTATTACTCACGCGCTTCGCATCCACGCACCACTCAATTCTTTATTCAGAATCGAGGGTGTGAGAGAAAGACGGCTGTTCGTTGCCCGTGCATATTATTGGGTAGAAATTTGTGAATTTTCAAGATCAAGTAGTTCATAAAACCGAAAAAACTGGTTGCTAAGATGGGGGACTTTTTCTCGGTCTTGGTAGTGACGGTGCATTGGTAATTTGGCCAAGAGCCAGCTATAAATACGCAATCTATGCTGTTGGTTGATATCAGTAGCTTGACAAGAGCCCACAGACAACTCACCAAAAAATCTTTTCAAAATGAAATTCCTCGTTGTATTCTGCATGGTGATCGTAGCGATCTCTGCCCAACGCCATCACCGTCCAGGTGGTTTCGGTGGCGGTGCAGGATTCGGTGGCGGTCCAGGATTCGGTGGCGGTCCAGGATTCGGAGGTATTAGTGGAGGAGCCAGCAGTGCTTCAGCCTCATCGCAAAACTTCAACCAAGGTGGTTTGGGAGGAGGACTCAGTGGTGGTGCCAGCACTGCCCAAGCCTCATCTCAAAACTTCAACCAAGGTGGTTTCGGAGGACTTGGTGGTGGTGCCTCAGCAGCCAATGCCGCAGCTTCATCCCAAAATTTCAACTCTTTCGGAAGGAAATAATTTAATCTAGTCTAACATAGTGTACCTTTGCAATAAAAAAATACAAACCGAACAAATATTACCGAAACTTCTGTTGTTTTAATTTTATACAAATTCCATCAAGCTCCTTAGCACTTCTTGTGGACGTGACACAATCTTGCAGATTACTTGGAAACAATCTTGTAAAAGAACGAACATTTGAACATGTTTTTCAAGCTGTCACCACGCCTACTTCATCATCGATTTATTGGTTAGATTCGCGGCTGAATTCACGTTGTGCTTGGGACCAGTTTATTCTACGTTCTACATAGTCTACATAGTAGATTTTAGTGTAAGCGTGGTTATGGAGCTGCTCTGATCTTCGAATTGGCATGCACTTCAAGGTTAATTGTGAATTTGACGTTTCTATGACGATTCCGGGGGATTTGACCACACTGTTTCTGTGTAGTTTTTTGATTGCATCCTGGGCAGACTTGGAGTTCTTTTGTGAGTGGAATGGGTGTTTTCAAAGATCAATAAATCAAAGTTTGACTTCAGTTTTGAAGCCTAAATCGTGCTCATGTTCAGACAGACTAAGTCTAAGCAATCCTTCGAGGCATGTTAAACGAAGCAGATACGATGGAAGAAACTATGAAGTTAATTTGATTTAAGAGTAAAAGTTATTCTTGTGGTGTTTGAGTCACAAGTTTGCCGGTGAAACAATGACCCTTGTCCGGGACGTGTGATTGAACATCGAACTGGAAATTGCGATTGGCCACCGAGATCATGAGATTTTGAGCCATTTCAGTCAATTTCTTTATGCTCAATCAAAGGCGCAATTAGGCAGAAGCGTGATGAAAAGTCAAGCCCTTCGGAAGAAGAGATAAATTGGATGAACACACACATATTGTATACTAATGCAGGGCCTGCACTTTTGCTCACAATAAGATTGGCACCACTTCTCAAAAAAATTTGTTGAACGATTTTATTTATTTAAAATTGGAAATGAAAATAAATAAAAATTGATGGTAAAAATATAAATACCCTCCTGGAGATGAGAGTGTTGCTGGAGGAAGACTACATTTAAACTACAGACGAGAGGAGATTTCTTGTCTATGACACTTCACTTGGAACAGGAGTATGATCCAGTTTGCACGGTTGTTTGCTTGAATGCTTCAACTTAAGTTAATCGAGTTGCCTTTCCAACTGCCTTAATTAAACCAGGTCCCTTAATCAGTATTTCAGTGTTGCACATTGTCTCGAACTCAGTCAAACGGTGTCGCACTGTATTCTACGGTGTCACTGGTCACCTATGATGTCGTCCTGTGGTTTAGCACTCAGTCCCGCGGTGTTGCACTCACAATTGGCGTATCACACTCAGTTCAGTGGTATCGTACTCAGTCCGGCGCTGCCTCGCTTAATGTGTCTTGTGATGTCGCACAATTTAGGTGTCGCGTTGAGCCACAATGCAGGGACATTAATCTTGCCTCGGGAAGAATCATCAACAAAGTAATAATGAACTAGCAGAAGTCAAAACAAAGTTCTAGGATCCCTTAAGAAGTCACGCTGCTGTTCTAATCTACATTATCACTTCGAAGTCAAAAGAAGACATTTTAACCCAAAACGATTTAGCGACTTTGTGCGAAAAAAATTCTTTGACGTAACTAGACTCGTCAATCAAGTGTATGTATGTCACCGGTAGGGGAATGAACCGACTGGTTTTCCAAGAACTTTCATTTCGTTAAACTGAAATGAATTCATCTCACTTTTCGGGAAGATTATTTCACTATATGTATTATTTTTTTCGAACGAACTTCAATGTAAAGTCTTTCACTTCATTTGATGCCAAAATAAATCGCGTCTATCGGTAGCAAATGAGTGCCGTCAAAACGACAACCAGTTCTTGTGCATACGCTTATTGATTCGAAAGAGTAGGTACTTCCCCAAAGCTTGCTATCACTGGATAGACAAATATATAAATAATTTCTCAAATCTTCTGTCAGAGGGATTTAATTAAGCAACCGGTTGCTGTCCGAGTCCGACGCGATTCGGTGATGATGAATAAACATTTAATGGCTTCCAATGGTTTTCAGACGCTTTCAGATGGGCGAGAGAGCATAAATTAATTACTTATTCAAAGTTCTTTTCGACTTTAAGGTGTTTGTTTTGAACTTAAACATGAAGAAAAAAACACTAAGGTCACAAATAAATCAGACGGATGAAGTGATTTTGGTAATGCCTGGTCTCGAGTTAAGATCGACGAACGACACAGTTTGTTGTTTTCGAGTGTGTGCTGTGTTGTTTGTTTGTGCTGGGGCTAGCATGAACTTTAAAATAACACAAAGATCTAGCAACAAATTTTGTTTATCGTCTTTTTCTACATCGATTTAATTATTTCAGCTTGAGTCACTGTCCATAAATAAACAAAAGAGAGAAAAACAAACAAATTTGTGACTCCTTGAAGTTTGTTTTTGTTTTTTTTTGGTAGACTTGCCTCGGCGGAACTTAAGTATCGAACACGTCGTCCATTCTGTCAAGCTAATGTCCTTCTGCGTAAAATGTAATATTCAGCTGGACTGTAGGCATTTCAAACTCAAACTCAACTCTGTGAAGTAAATTTGTGAACTCAAGTCATCACTGTTCAGGGCACAGTCAATGCAATATATATAATTGGTTTTCACTTGAACCTACGATGTTTGGGTTCGATTTCTAGTACGACAAAAACAATTTGAAAGGGCCCACCTCTTTCGAGTCACTGACAATCCTCAAAGGGTAATAACTGTCTGTATAGAAAGAGCTTTTCAAACTCGTGAAACAACAATATCTGGCACCACACGAGTGGTTGGTGTAAAGCCAGGCCCAGATCAATCTCGTACTGTAGTGACACCCATATAATTATTATTGCTACAATGCAATCACTATGCAGCTATGACATCATCTTGCAGTCAGCAAGTACGCAAATATACTAAATGTACTGTCGTAAAACAGACTGCATCAAGACAAGACACACCCTGCATTTGAGAGAGTACACAAAACATATCCGTCATCTCTGTAACTACCTCGAAAGACATGCATGTGTGATCGTAACCCATCCATTACGTCAATGTAACACTTAATTTGAAGAAGATCACAATCAAAGAATGTTATAGGTTTCAATTAAAATTCAATCAACCAGTAATGGAAAGGCATTTATTGCTTCCACTTACAACAAGCAACAGTTTACACCTCTTAATAAATATTTTGTACGTACACACTAGTCTGGAATGAACAAATCATGTTCTTCTACGTTAATTGACATTGGACCAGTTCTCAGTAATGCCTTTCAAATAACTGCAAAATACAGCCGCATTCACGTCAACAATCGACTGCCTATAGATAAAATATTCTACGAAATCAAAAACAAAAATCACATTAGCACGTCATTTCAAATTTATATTTGTTTTTTTTATTGGAACACTGGCCAGCCAGTTTTTAGCGCTTTTTGTTTAACTAGTGATCATCAGTTGCGGTTTTTTCATCGACTAATGACTTATTGGAAGCCATTAACTCTGGCTGGGAGTTTGACAGCATGAATTTAAATAAACTCTATCCGTGCAACTATTTGTTGGTTAACAAATTTCTTTTATGCAAAAATGTTCGATGCTTTGCTATTTTTTTGGTGAAAGTAATAGTGTAAGAAATAAGAAGGATGAATAAAATATAAAAATCATATTTTGAAGACCGGTTGAGTTTGCATAAGCCGGTGCACAGGAGTGTTTTTTTAATGCCGAGGTAGCGCTTCTGCACTGAAAGTGCGTGTTATTGATTTCTGTATTGTGTTGTGTCAGAACTGTCAGCAAAGTCTATAGAAACTTGTGTTACGGTAAAGAAAACACAATCGTTTAATAACTTTATAATCGTGTTTTAATTATAATTCTATGATGTACTGCTAATACTCCTTTCCGCAGAATGTCTCTTCATCGGCTGCCTGACAAGATCGGGGTCCTCGCCAAAGACGTCTATTCATGTGCAGACATCACGCACATATGATCGTTGAGAAGGGGTGGGTTAACACTAGCTACACATAACATCTTTCATTAGCGATGCCGGAAATGTACATAAATGCGAGGATTCGGTTCAACGACAGCAAATTCTTCTTTGACAGTAAAGGCGTGTGTATGTTTGGTGGTTACATTTTAAGGGCCGATGTTGATTTTGAATAAAACACAAATTATTTATGAAATTGTTGTCATTTCTTTTTATTATGACAATATTGGTACGATTCAATTATGTATCGATCAAAATATCGGCCAAATGGCCGCCGCGACCTCGGCGGCACACCTCCATCCGATGGTCCAAATTTTCGATGACGCTGAAGCATAATTGAGGTTCTATGCCGTTAATGTGCCGAATTATCTCATCCTTTAGCTCTTGAATTGTTGCTGGCTTATCGACGTACACCTTTTCTTTTAAATAACCCCAAAGAAAAAAATCCAACGGTGTCAAATCACATGATCTTGGCGGCCAATTGACATCGCCACCACGTGAGATAACGCGGCCATTGAATTTGTCGCGCAAAAGAGCCATTGTTTCGTTAGCTGTGTGGCAAGTGGCACCGTCCCGTTGAAACCACATATCGTCCACATTCATATCTTCCAATTCGGGTCATAAAAAGTTCGTTATCATTTCACGATAGCGAACACCATTCACAGTAACTGCCTGACCGGCCTCATTTTGGAAAAAATACGGCCCGATGATGCCGCCAGCCCATAATTGGTGCATTGGTTTTTCGACAATCACTCTTAGATTATCATTCGCCCAAATGTGGCAATTCTGCTTATTGACGAATACACTGAGGTGAAAATGTTCCTCATCACTGAAGATGATTTTCTTCGAAAATTGATCATCCACTGTTGTCATTTCTTGCCACAATTCTGACCATTGACGACGCTTGAAATGATCAAGAGGCTTTAGTTCTTGAGTCAATTGCACCTTGTAAGCCAGTAAATGCAAGTCTTTATGCATAATGTTCATCAATGACGAGCGTGAGAGGTGCAATTGTTGGGCACGACGACGAGTTGAGGTGGACGGGTCTTCAGCCACTCTATCGCGAACAGCAGCAATATTTTCTGCAGTACGGGCTGTACGAGCATGCACTAGTGTTTTCACATCTCCTACAGACCCGGTTTGCTCAAATTTTTGCACAATTTTTCCGATTGTACGCACATTTGGACGATTAAATTGACCGAAAAAATCACGAAGTGCACGATATGCATTTTGATTTGAACGCCCATTTTCATAATAAGCCTGAATAACTTTAACGCGTTGCTCGATTCTTTCCATGGCTCAAATTGAGTTAGTCTGAAATTGAGAAATGTCAAATGAAATGCAGAAAAAACTTGACGTTTAGGTGTGGTTCACATTCAACATCGGCCCTTAAAATTTAACCAGCCTTTACATATAAACATAACTACAAATGAATCTTTGGCGACTGGGTCACCTTACGGCGAGCTTTCATCAATTGACCGATGCGCTGAGGCGACCTGACATCACTCGATAATTTTCTCAGGGGCTACGTCAAGTTCTTAGTGTACGCTGACAATCAACCACGGGCTCTAGGCCAACATTCGAGACTATATTGCCAGACTAACCCTGCACATACATATTGGACAATTGGATCCGCTTGAAGCACTGCCAGCGAGGGCTAGATGGTCATTTGAACGACTTGCTAATCCAATAATCCACATGAATGTAGCTTCAAAATAGTCATATATCTCACACCGTTGCTATTTCATTTAAATTTATTTTTATATCGTTCTTATCAGGTCAGTCTGCGCATGGTGTAAGGAATACAAGTTTGTGGAACTGAGACAGCCCTACAACCGAGGTCGATGATCTAGGGCTGAGCATTCGGCTGAACACATGTTGAACGTATTATATATCTTCATTGTCATTGGTACGCATGCATTGCGTCTGAGCATACTACAATGCTTCGGTAGCTTTTGCAGAGGTCCTTGTGGTATGCTCAGACGCAATGCATGCGTACCCATGGCACAGTACCCGGTAAAGACTCCTATTAGGATGCCAACTTCCTGCCGACTGACCACGACTGGGCTCAACGTAGAGCCCGGAAAAGAAGCAACCACGAGCATTACGGGCTGTACAGAGACATAAGTCTAGTCGGCGTCTACGGATACAAGAGTGAATGGACAACTTGGGTACGGCCCGAACAATTTCGACGACGATCCTGTGCACTGGAAAATTTAAGGTGGCGCACGCGATGCCATGTGCGCGCTAGAGTATTGGTATAGGTCGCCCCGGACTACAGGGCCAGTCAACCAGCTGTTTGAAGGTTAAGAAGCCTTAACACAGCTCCAGTCATTGGTACTCATTCACTTTCTATGCTCATCTTAATGTTTCAAAGATTAAATTGCGGCTATAACGCTTCACAGTAAACACATCGATGAGGCAGACTGTCTCCCATCTTATTTCGCGAAAAACCACATATAAGACTGTTAAGTCATTTCTTCCTTAAATAAGACGTTAAGACTTTTCCGCCATTGTCTTGAGGCACTTAGACTCTTCAAGACAAGGTGTTTGCCTATCGACCGATACCCTCTTGGCACTGGCTCAATTACCAACAGCAATATCTGCCGCCTCTGACAAACATCGTCTGAATAATGTTCAACGTGAAGACATAAAAGACAAGCCAGAGTGTGAAATTAATTTTAAGACGATTAAATTGAGTACTTGCCTGAGCGATTACGCTTAACTGGTTAGCCGATACTTGTTTATGTGCTGCTTATGAACATTGTGCCATCTTGCGATGTCTGTAGTCGGTCGAGTTAACCGCAGGTAACTGGAATTCAACTGCCAAACCTTAAAAAGAATATTATTTGTTTATTATATAAGCAGCAGTCTTTGAGAGCCACAAACGGGTTTCGATCTTGACTAATTAACAATCAATAAACCTATTCGCGAAGACATCGCTCTGATGAGGGGTATGTGGTGTGGTGTGGTGGTATTCTTGGCTGGTTTGTTTACACAAATTTAGAAAGACCCTGAAGTGGTTATACGCATTTGAGGGGGTGTGTTCTAAGCATCACTAATCATCACTAAACGTGCAGAACGCTTATTCAATGGCAACACAAAGAATTTTGTTTGGTTTTCTTTTCGCAGCATAAGTAGACGGGTTTTGACGAAAAAGATTTTTTGGACAGTGCTAGTCACTTTCAGTTTGATTGTGTGTGGCAATCAGATAATAAGTCAATGAAATTTCTGTGAGTGCATAGACGGGAGTCTTCCAGAGTAACTTCATCTTATTCCTGCAAAAGCAAGTCGGATTTGATTTATTCAAATTTTAATAGGAACTTGGGTACAGCATGTAGAACCTGTTGACGTCATGTCATGATTATTTTTGAGGGATGTACCTTGCCAACCAACCAAACCCGATACATATGTGACTGAATCGCGTCCTCTATATTTACTGACGAGACTTGGCCATAAAATAAAGTATATATACAAAATAAAAAACATTGCCTGCAAACAGTTGGCCTTGTATTAGTTGCCGGACAAACCTGAACAGGTTTGATATATAGAGCGAGATATCGACTTATTTCCTTTAAATTGCTTTGCACATTAGTATAGTTAACCATCGGCATTTCAAGTGACTTCTTTTCAAGCATAGTGGTTGAATCATAATACAATATCGTTCAACGTGAGTGCAAGCTTGATGGAAAAGATTCGGGTGTTTGAGAGAGCTTGTCTTAGGGCTTGCCTTCGCCTTTACAGAGCACCAGAGTCCCAGTACAGAAAATTCTACTCCAATGAGGTTTTATACAACAGGGCGAACCTGATACGAGTGGACAATTTCCTGTTGAAACTGATTCGAGGCCATACTGCCAGAGCGATGAACTCAGTCAATAACTTGATCTCTGGGGCTTACTACCCCAATCCTCAGTACCATGAAAGGGTACGTCGCAGTGGCTTCGTCCCCCAGAAGCTTTTCTCCATTTAGACATGTACGGTCTGTTACAAGACATAAATGCGGTACCGCTCATCTTTCACATCGCCCGTTCGACTGTGGTTGGGCGACTCAACCACGACCGTTCCGTCGCACAACGAGCTGAGGAGGGTCTCCTCCGGTTCAGTACAGCGGTATCGAGTCGGAATGTGCGGGATGTTGCTATGCAACATCGAAAGTTCTGGTGGCTGGGGTGCGAGGGAACTCCAGCTTCGAACCCTTTAGACCCGGGTTAGATAGGGTAGTGCGTATCCCCTTATGGGGCGCAGTCGGTCACTGTCTTGCAGTGGATAACTTCAAAACCCATCAGCTGCAACCTATGGCCGACTTCCATAGCGTAGGGTAGGTTTAAGGTAGTATTTAAGATGTATATATGTAAACAAAAAAAAAAAAAAATAGGGATATATGCGTAAACATATTTGTATATGGGTATACACATATGTATATGCATATATATGTAGATTAGTTTAAGTTAGTTGTTTAAGTTTATTTTAAGGTAGAATGTAAGGTAGTTTGTAGTTTTTAAATAAAAAAAAGTTAAGTTATTATGTTTTTTAAATTTTTTCATAATTTCATAATTAGTCCTTAAATATTAGTATATATTTTATTCATTGTTAGGTTAGGTCGAAAGACATAGTTTAAGGTTAAGTTTAGCTTAGAGTGCTCGCCTAGAGCCAGTAAGTTAGAAATAGTAAAATTGTTCGTCCAACTAGCTTTAAGCATTTTTGTCTAGTATATAAGCTTATCCTGAAATAATAAATAAAAATGAAATAAAAAAAAAATAATAATAATACAATATCGGTAGGGGTACAATGAATGGGGGAGTTAATAGATCCAACCACTGTTCTAAGACCAGAAAAATAGTAGATTTTAGAGTCAACCACAAGAATGTGATTCCTCTTGGAAGATCACTCAGTTGCTTTGGCAATAATAACAAGCTTCTTCATTTCCACAAAAAACTGCTGACGATGGTAGTTGGAGCACTCATTGGAGACTTTACAGCAAGACTTCGATGATCAATGCTCCAAATCTTCCAAACAAGGCCCTGTTTCTGAATTTTAACTCTTGAGCCCCAAGAAACAGCGTTGACTGCGCAGCCGAGTTGGACAAAGTCCTTGACTACCTCCACACAAATTCATGGGAGAATACTTAATTTATGCTCTTGCATCCCATTAGGTGAATCCACCAAGCGTCGAAATGTAGTATAATCTTAGGCGAAATTTGAAGTTACCATGATCGTTTCTTACGATCTTCCAACTCAGATTTGCCTTCGGAAACGATATAATCCTAAAAGAGAACTTGTATCGATTGATAGGTGCATCAGCGACGCTGTTGATTCTTTTGCACGGAACATGTTTTAAGGCATTTTTGTTTACTGTCTAGTTCAGCGTTTCTCAAATGGTATTCCGTGGTACCGTGGGGTTCGGTGGCAGGGTTAAATTAGTTAATTGCGTCAAATCACGTCCACTCCAGTCAAGGCTGTTTAAAAAGTGTGTGAAGATGTAGGAAGTCAGCATCAATTTCTTCTTCTACACACGGAAGTGAGATCGCTTTCGAGGGAACAAATTTATCTAGAATATTTTGAGTTGCGCAACGAGCTCAAAATATTCTCGGTCGAACAGACCATTTCTGCATCCGTAACTGCGCTTGTTGAACTCTTGCAAGATGAGAAATGGTTGGTGAAATTGGCGTATTTGGCCGATATATTCGATAAACTCAACGTAGTTTGTCAAAATGTATAGTTAAAAACAAAATATCTTCGCTTAAAATCAAACATGGTATCTGGCTGCAGTGTATTCACAAAACAAAATACGGAAGTTTTACTCTTTTAAAATGCTGATGATGAAAGAAGCATATCTGCATAAAAATTTGTTTACCCTTAGAAAAATAGTTGGAACAGTATCTCCTCAAGAAAATGGACGACATCGAATGGGCACAGAATCCATTTGCAAATTATAGCAAACCATCGATGGTAAATGTGCCAAAGTATGAACATATTTTGATCGACATCAAATGTTCATCCCTTCTTAAACAAAATAGATACAGAAACAGGCTGGACGCAGCTCCAGGTCCAGACATTCAGTTGTCGGAGTTTATGCCTAATTTTAAGGATATTTCAAGTAAATATGTGAAAAATTTCATTCTTTACATTAAAACACCGTACAACGATTTTTTTTGTAGCGCAATAAATGTTTAATAAAAAATAATTAATTGTATATCATCTATTCTTTCTTTTCTTTTGAAACACACCAAGATCCAAACCGTACAGAAAAGGAACCATGTTTTCTGTTAATATGAATATGGGGGTCCCCCAAACAAATTTGATCATTTAGAGTTCCGTAGAAGAAAAATATTGGGAACCACTGGTCTAAATTAATATTGTTTGACTTGTGGTCGACATAATTTAGACATAAAATGCAGGGTCGCACAACCAATTAATTTCACTAAAATTTGTGATTAGAGGTAAGCAAGAAAGAACAAAGTTTGTCATATGTTTACTTATGGAGGACTCTGCACATAAATAAAATATTGTACAGTCGAACTTTAGGTACGTCTAATTTCGATAACTCAAATATTTCATAACTCGAATGAAATTGGTTGGCGCCAAGACTGAAATTTACATTTAATTTTTAGTTGATAATTCGATGTCTTGATAACTCGATATTTTTTTGTGGCGCTTGTGATATTTCCAGTTATTAATGTTCGACTGAAGATTAGGTTAGGTTGAAGTGGCTGACTGCAGACGGCAGTCACACTTAACCCAAAGTAGGCCCATTGTTATACCACGCGGATTAACTTCTCCTATCATCGGAACCAGTTGGTGTTTGTAGTGAAGCGATTTAGCTGGTTTGCCCCAAAATAGGAGACCCTGCACGAGCAGAGTAGGTGATCTGTGGTTTCTACCTCCTCGTCATCCACACAGCTTCTGCAGAAATCATTATATGAGACACCCATCCTACGAGCATGAGTGCCAATTGCACAGTGCCGGGATATGCCTCCTATGAGAGTCCTCAATGAGGATCTGCTGAGCCTGAGCAGACTGAATGACCGTTTTAAGTTAAGTGATGGCCAGATTTCTTTTGTTTTAAGGCAGGTGGTGTCTTCCTGCCATTTTTTATTGGCGGTTTTAATTGTGTGGATCTTCAAAAGATGGTAGGCTGCAGCGATCGGCATGGAAGGTGGTACCCCTGCTATTGATAGGGACGAGGTTGTACCACACCTGGCGAGTTCTTCGGCTCTACAGTCGCCTGGTATATCCCGGCATCCACATGAGGTGTATGTTAAAATGCTCAACCATCTCGTTAAGAGACAGCCTGCAATTAAGGAATGTTTTTGAGTTGAACATGACATTGTCCAGGGACTTGATTGCGGCCTGACTGTCCGAACAGATGGTGATATCCCTTTTAGATATCCCGTTGTTTTTGAGCCATCACAACACCTCTTTAATCGCAATGGTTGCTGCCTGAAAGACGTTGCAGTGATGAGGTAGCTCTTGAGGTCTTCGAAATAGACACCTGCAAGATACGCAGGGAATAATCCAGCGTCTGCTTGTCAGACATCCAATTCGATCGGTCAGGAATGCTGGTAGAGAAGTTGTTCTTGGAGATAACCTATTCGATAGGAAGGAAGTTGAATTCTTTAAAAATGGTTTAGTGGCCGATGTTGAGTTCGGGCTACAATTGGAGTGTTTTAAGTCTCACGGCTCTGCTGGCTGCTGTTTATTTGCCGAATATTTCCAGTGGTGAAAGGTGGAGGAGAATATTTAGTGCTTCAGACGCCAAATAGATCATTGAGGAAACCGTTCTAACTATTTATGCCATGGTCCTAGGTCCAGTGGGACAGACGACAATGAATCCAAAAAAGGTGAATATATTGTGACTCTACCACAATCTTCCTCCTTCTTAAGCTATTTTGCCACTTTAAGTCAGTTCTTGTCAATGGTAGGTGCTACGTGCACAAAAAGAAACTCTAACACGTTTTCAATGACACACATCTGCAAAAAGAAACAGCATCAGTTCGTGGTAAACGTATTTTATTTTGGCAATATAGCGTGAAATACGCTTAAAACTTTATACAAAACATCGTAGCCTACGTATTCTTACAGTCAAGGAAAAAGTCTTGTAAATCGATTATAGCCTATCACATACACATACATACATATACACAATCAAAAACAAGTTACAATAATCTTAGAGAATACATTCTGTTAGCTTTGGTAAGCGTGTAGCGCCAGCTCTGCTCCAACAAAGTCCGCCTATGATCCAACGATTCGATTGCCGTGCCTGTGACTCTCAACACTTCGAATGTTGCTAATCAGACGCACGTAGACCAGCGACTTCACATCGATGGCCCACAGAAAGTCCAAATGATTGAACTTCTCCATTGGAACGATGTATTTGTCAATTACTTTTGGCAGTTCGCGTCCCAATCGATCGACACCGGTGGTGGATACTAGCAAATCGTTCATCGAGTAATACAGTGCGACGGGTACCTTCACCTTGGATAGGTCATAGTCGGGCGGCATCATGCGACCGTACTCTAGCTGGTTGCGCAAGTATCCGCGATCAAATTTGCGAAAATGTCCGGACTTCATGAGCTGACCGAAATGCTCGAGTTGCTTTATCGACGCACCGGACGGTGTATGACTCAACATCACTGGAAGCATCGTCTGAAATTTTAGAATGAGACATTAGTTAAGTGCTGTGCTTACGCAAAAAATAAAGGTAATGAGACAATGAATATTCAAAAGACAAGACGATGGGGTTACTGTGTACATTCACGTCAAAGGTCTTAAATGATTTATAGAGTGCAAGTGTAGGTAATCGTTTGATGATGTCTCCAGACAAGAATTCGCACATAACATTCATAAGTTGTGGATGCTAAGACTTCCTCCTCGATAAGAATGTATTAACAAACCCATCAAAAGTTGGTAACGAGATGTTCACCTTCTCTGATCTTGCAGTCTCCTCTCCTCCCGAAAGTAGATTCATCTAAATGTTAACTCTTCTAATAATATGGCTGAACTAAACAACATTAGTGTCAATCATCTTCATCTACGCCCTAAAAGCACCGACTGGTTCATCGTAATATCATAACAGCCCTTCGCTGGCCTAAGTGTGACTGGTGCTTGGTGGAATTCAGGCACATTAACTTAACCTAACCATTTCAACAAACTTTCCTTGCATTCAGAAGTTTGTAAGCACTATCTTTTTTATATGTACAGAATATTTACTATGTTATTAGAAAAACAGATAACAATCGATAATAATTAAATCTAGGTGAAGAAGTGCTTGAAAGGAAAACTGCACACTCCTTCCTGTTATGGATGGAAACTCGCAGAGTAGTTATCGAACAGATTCTACACTGTCTTATTCTTCATATCTGCATCTAAAAAATGGGGCTATTAAATTACCAAGATATACTGCACGTAAAGACGTTGTTTTATGGAAAAGGCGAATCACTACTACTTTGGAGAATTAAATTCAAGTTGTTTTGGGTGGGTACAGGTCTGATATCAATTAAATAAACACTGGTGTTCCCCAAGGCTCTAATATATATCCGGGACTGTTTCTCATACTTATAAATTATGATCCCCTACTACTTCATATTCACTCAAACCAAGAATGTCCCCTTTCCACAGACTAGAATCCAGAGATATTTAAGAACACTGTGTACAAGTACCTTCTCTCCTTTAGGTTAGGTTAGGTGGCCTGCCAGCACACTTAGACCATGTTTGTCCATCTTGACACCCATAGTCAGACTACTACCACCTATCGACAACTCCAGTGATACTGTCGTTAATTTGATCCCAACGGCAAATGGTGAAAGGACCAGATTTAAAAACCAGATAAAGCGTATTAACTTAGCTTTCACTGGGATTCGAACCGGGGCCTCCTCTAACCAAGGGCAGGCACTCAACCAACTTCGCCATTCAGCTGTTACCTTCTCTCCCTGACTTCCTCTATACCCTCGGCCGGTGCTGTACCTTGACTCCAGACACTTAATGGCTTTGTAACTGAAAGACATATACTCTTGCTACTAAGACAATGTTCACTTATTCTCTACTGATACCTCATCTTTCCAGCGTGAGTGGTCTCCATTGCGAATATTTGGAGTGGGGCGTCATAAATCCACAAACCATCGTGGACCTTGCTCTTGACACTTGTGACACTTACGAATGCGGATTAGAAGACATTCAAGAATTTTCAGCGGAGGAAACATGATGTGGTGAATATCAAATTAAATCTCAACTTACCTTATTCAACTGATCTGAGTTGTATCCAGCAACGAGAAACAAAATGTTTGAGCACACATCCTGTGTCATGGCATTGTCGTGGCACACTACTTGGCTGTTATCCACAAGAAACTTTGTATTTGGCATAAACTCCGTTATCCGTAGAACTCGTGTTGCTGCCTATTAATCAAAACGTTTCAATCAATACGTCCATCTTCAATGTTTCATACATACAGTCAAAAAATCCAAGAACAACACCAACGTCCGGAACAGCGGACTCTTCATGTCGGATATGTAGGCGATCGGTGCAAGGGCGTGCATCGATTCGATTTTCTCAGTGTACGATGGATTCTCAGAGCATAGCACCCAGAAGACAGCCGTTCCCTAGAAACGAGAGCACTCTTCGATTAGAAGTCTCCACAAACGGCGCAAAAAACTTCCTCGCTCACCTGTGAATGACCAATGTAATGGAGTTGCTCATGTCCCGTCTTCTCCAGGATGTAGTCAATGATGGCCGGCAAATCGTATTTGCCCATCTCATGGAATGTAAAGTCCCAGAATTCCTGATAGTCACTGTTCAAACTTGTGTGATTCTTGGAATACCTGTTCCCACGGGCATTGCCCATCCATACATCGTAACCCAAATTGTAGAGAATGTAAGCTGCAAATGTTGATTTCAGAATTGCTCTAATACTGAACAGGTATAGTATAGCTTACCGAGTCCAGATTTTGGTCCCATCAGCACCCATGTGGCTGAGGTATCCAAAATGCCATGCATCAGGAGGATGGGCTTGGCCCCAGCCTTTGGTATTCGATGCATTTCGAGAATGTAACCATCTTTTGTGACAACTGTGTGAGTCTCTGAAGGGTAACCATACTTTCGGATTAGTTTCGGCTGAAATGTAATAAGTAAAATAAAATTAGTACTCGATTAAGGTTGTAGTCTTAAAGTTAAGATAATATTTATATAATTGCGTATTAATACTTTTTTTATATTTTCAGGAAAGGAGGATGACGAAAGGTGGAAGCATGTCTCGCTGGTCATTGCCTTTATTTATTTAATACACGTTATTTTCTGGTTATTTGTTGTGGCCGGCGATGTGGGTATGTATGTGCGAATCTCCTCTCGTTTAATAGACCGATAGTGTGTTTATGGTAGGTTAAGTTAGTTGATAGATATATTTATTAGGTAGTTAGGTTTAAGTCAAGTTTTTTCGTAGTTTTCTTGGTTCTGCAGAATATAATAATCGATTGCCTCTAAGGACTTAAAAAATATTATAAGTTTAAGCCGAAAGGCACAATACATATATTAATTAGGTTAGCTTAGAGTACGCACATAGGGTCAGTAGGTATTTTTGTGTAGCAAGGAAATTATGTATTTACATAATATATTTTATGCATATAAAACAAAAATCACATCACAAAAAAATATGCGATAGCTCCTACGCATTTGAATCTACTGTGTCAAGCTTCGATACCTGGTATGACAAAAATAATTTTCACGGCTCCACCTCATTTGAGTCATTAACAAGGCCAGAAGAGTAGAAATGGAAAATCTATATTATTATAATAGACGGTATTTACACAGCCCCGACACATTCTGAAACTTGGCGCAGATAAGACACTGTAAATGATGGATTACCTATTGTTCGTTTTTGCTACGATCTAAACAACTCCTCGATCAGGGTGTTAGGAAATCAAAGTGTGATGGACAGTTCTGTTGAGGCGGTGCGTGACGTCATTGCGAGAGAAATTTGATAGTGGAAACAAATGACGTTTTGAATGTTCACACCCATAAAAACTAGATCGGATTTCTTTTCCGCGCATATTGTAGCTTCCGCAACCTATCACATTGGGGAAACTTACATCCATTTGCAATAGAGTTCCTGTTTTCGATTTCAGTACCTTATACACAAAATTACATTGTTATGTAATAATAATAATAATAATAATAATAATATTGGTGGCGCTACAGCCCGTAGAGGGCCAGGGCCTAGCTTCTTAGCAACCACTCGTATTGTGCGTGCTATTGTTCTATCACAAGTGGAAGGGACCTACAGTTTTATGCCGACTCCGAACGGCCAATTTTGAGAAGCTTTTTCTAGACAGTTATATTCTTTGAGCATTGTCAGTGACTCGAAAGAGGTGGAGCCGTGAAAAGTATTTCTTGTCGTACCAGGAATCGAGCCTAGACAGGTAGATCCAAGTGCGTAGGAGTCGACGCACGTACCCACAACGCCACGGGCCACCACATGTAAGCTTAGGAAAAACATCTGTCCAGTGTCAGAAACGGACCCTGAATGAGGGCAACAAGATGACGGTTTTGCCAAGCTGTCCAGTAGACCTTGTTTTTCGTACACCATGTCATCGATCACTTATCAAATTGAAGTCATGGTCCACGAAAAGTTATTATGATCAACAAATTCAAATGTCTGTATTGTTCTGTTCTGTTTGATTGAGTAATCGCTGCTACATTTGACCGACGACAGTTCCATTTGAATGAAGTGTCAAAACTTGCAAGTTCCACAGATGTGCCCAGCCTTATAGATACAAGTTGGAAGTTGTTGTTTTCTATTTGAATCCATGTTCTAAGTTATTGTCTCCTAAGCCTCGAGACGTCTGTGTAGGTTGGATTAGGTCGAAATGGCTGAGCCAAGTGCTTCTAATAAAGCATTGAAGCTGACTGACTCTTCGTTCAACTAGTAAGCTTCTGGCTGGCTTCTTCTTCGGTAGGAGAGAGGGCTGCAATCACAGAGTGGATGTACAATAGTTTCTTCCTCCTTCCCGTCTCTGTCATAATTGTATAGTGATGAGGAATCCTGTGCCAGTAGACCATCTACGTTTTTTGCAAGTGCAAGCGTTTCAAGGTTCGATAAATGCTTTGCAGTGGTGATTGGCATGAGTGGCAGATCTCCATCTGAAAAGAGCACATAGCTTGAGCCTTTTTAGGCAAGTCCGTCCGCTTCTTTGGAATGGCACAGTGTCCCGGCACCGACATAAGTTGGATGATAATATACCTGAGCATCTCCATGAGAGATAAGCAGCAATATAAGGACGTTTTTGAGTTAAATGTGATACACGAATAGACGTCTAATATATAATAATAATAATACGGGTGGCGCTACAGCCCATAGAGGGCCAGGGCCTAACTTCTCAGCAACCACTCGTGTTTTCAACTCCATTGTTCTATTGCAAATGGAAGGGACCTACAGTTTTATGTCGACTCCGAACGGCCAAGTTTGAAAAGTTTTTAGCAACAGACGTCTATCATGTTTAAATAAACAAAAGCTTGTGTTGTGTTTTTTCCTTTTTCGCGATTGAAGTACTTGATGAATTCTCCATCGTCATCCTGCACAAACGGTCGAGAGTGTTAAAACCAGGCATGGTGTTGAAAGTGTTGTTTAATTGCTGCCAATTTACGGGGAACATGAAAAAGTACAGCCCAATCTCATTTCCTTCATAACCGCCGTGCAAAAGAAAAAGAAACTGAATAACCATGCCTAAGACTTACAGTAGAGTATTTCCCCCGTGTTTCCTCTGCTATAGGCCAAGATGGATATTCATCTCTTCGTTCGTCATGAAATCCAATGGAATATCATCCTCAATGAGGTCAATGTTTAGACGTGCTCCTCTATTCTGTTGCACAGTCTCTCTTTTGTAACAAAATATATCTTCCGATTGGTACTGACTTTTGCTCTCTTCTGTACATCGTTGAATAGACATGGAGCGATATTTGGCAACAAAAAGCATTCTACTTATCCGCGAACACCATCAGAACTGGCAACGTGTTTAAAATTTGAATGCAATAGCTGAAAAGAAGATCTCAAAACTTCCGAGATGCGAACCCGATTCGAATACTAAGAGACATTCGTTTCCGAAATATTGTAGTTTACAAATGCAAGTGCAAGTCATTACACAATAATGCATGTTTGACTCCACGATCCTCCTTACAACCGCCTTTAAACACAAGGGCTTCCATCAAACACGAATAACTCGCATGGGCAACACCGAAAATCCCACATGGAACCATCGACCGAAGCGGTTAGGGTATAACTTTTACTTAAATTACATAAACTAATTAACACCGCAAGCGTCTAGGTGTAAACTCGAATAAGCTTTCAAAAATAATTGCTTAAACAAACCAAAATCTTAAAGAAAACCAAAAAAATACCGTAAAACGATATGTTTTATATTTGCATTCCGCAAGTTGTGCTGAATTGCCTGCGGGTCTTATGTCATCGCAGTGCAGGCTGGCAAACGTGGATTGCGGATTGCACATGCCTTAAGTCCAATGTCAACAGATGCAAATGCAAGCGTGTCTTACAAAATTGCCAGTTAAGCGCGTCTCTCTTGGCGAAATGGGGGAAAAATTTGAATTTTTTTCAATTCAATTTATCATCGCCGCATCAGAGATTCAGCGCCGACCTGTGGGATGACAGTTATTTGCAAACGGTGTGAGGCAAAACAATGTGCAACGTTTACCTTAATTGAGCGTTTGTCAATGAATGATGAAGTGGAAAATTATATTGTGCAACTTGAGCTGATGATTACTGAATTGATCGCCGGGCAATCCATGCGATCGTTGAATAGAAAATCTAACCGAATGGAAGGTGGTAAATCTGGATGAAGAGCCAGTAATGGGTGTCAATAACAACAGCATGACCATTAAGACTTATATAAATTGCAAATCTCGACCAGAGACCGACTGAAGTGAATATGTCTGCACATTTCCTTATTACTTAGAGGTTTACAATTGCTCATGTGTAGAAGGCCAAGTTTAGTGAAATAAATTCGTGTAATGGACATGTTGGACGGAGGCGAATCCGAACCATTTCAGCAAACAAAGTACAAGCCAGTTATGGGCATTATATTACGAATTCTATAAATATGGCTTGAAACATTTTTAGTACACTACACTAGAGCAAGCTTTGTGTATTGGCCATGCTTTCTAACTTTTCCATCTTCTATGTTACATGCTTACTTCTCAAGCTAGTCGCTCATGGTGAGTCTTGCAACCTCGCAAGCATGCTGTTTACAGTCGTCAAGATCAATCTGGCCTGTGTCTGCGATTACTTAGTGTAGGTATATACTGGTGCTTGAATGAAGATACTCGGATTCGAAGACTCTCGTAGTTGGATCAGTGGTGGCGCATGTATTTTTGCTTTCTTATAATTGCCTACGAGGATGGCTATCTCGCTATCGCTATCTCAGGTAATTAGCCCATTCTACTGGGAAATATAATACAGAATGCTTTTGCCACGCAAAATTAGACTCGGCAGACAGACAACAACCTATCAGCCACACCAAAATTCTTTCTACTTCTTTCCGAAGTGCCTCATGACTCACAGGCTGTACGCAAGTGTTGTAATACCTATACTACTAAGCTGAGGGCTCCTGCCACTTAACAAAAAAAAAAAACGTTTACAACATCGTCAGGAATGCAGAGAAGGCTTGCCTGCTTACGTATCGGGGGACTTGACATCATCTTCAATCCTACTCACCTTGACTTACTTGAACGGAGAATAGCCACCGTCGCAGCTTTCCGACTTAAGTCCTTGAGCAGAACAAAGTGGCTGGCAAACTGTACATATCATACTTTGGAGATGATCTGAGCCAACCAACTGCTCTCTCTTAACGACTACAGTCCAGAACTTCCAACCAGCATCACAGATCAATTCATTATACATATCAATGACATAGCAAAAACCAATGTCAATTCCATGTCAACCACCATTTAAGCAGAGCGGCTTACAAAACCCCAAGTTCAGATTACACAAGATCCCCACAAACTGTTGGCCCATGTGTGCACTAGTGCATTCAGCCCTCACTATTGTCACTCCAAATGGATTCAGTTTACAGCCAGTCACTGGAAGCTACTAAAGCCGATACGCGTATCTTGACACGCACTGCACCTTGATCGTTTTGTAATTAGTAATGACCTTGGGCAGCTAATGAAACACGTATCACCCCGAATCACCGTAAGCCGCTTAGAAAACCATATGGGTTGTGCATAATTTGCATATTACTTTGTTTGTCGCTTGCCGCTTGTTGGGTTGTTTTACCTCCGAGCCGAAAGCAGTTGGCCAAACCCGTAGCATTGCACATGGTCTGTTGATTCATAGTCCGACTGAAAAGTGATGTCCCTGACACATTAGCCGAGGTTAAAGGCCGGTTCTTTCTCTGCGACAAATCGGGAATATGATAACTACCTGTCATCTTTATAGTCTCGACTGTCAACGGCCGGAATTGTTTGTCAAATATTTGATATGCACTTTAAAGACGGTCGGGTGGAGACACAGCATTTGAAGCAACTCCTCATTATGTGATTGTGACAAGACATTGTTGCCACCGAATTACATTTATAAATACCTTACACTTGATATTCATCTGAACACGTTTGAGGAACATATTTTTGGCAAAAAATGGAACACACAAGCCTTCACATTAAACTGAAGCAATGCTTACATCATTTGTGTTCCGCATGTGTCTTTGTTGGCAAATAAGCGAAATGGAACACTCACTCAATGCCTCATCAAAGTAAACGTCAAGTACACAAGTTATAGCGTCACTCAACGTGCTACATGCTACATGCATGCGACGTAATGTCACAGATAACAATCATTCAATTATTGTAGTCCAAATGCGTATGATATTTATTCAATAAGCTAATTATCTTACAATGTGAATCCGAAATGTCAATTGCGATGTTGAACTCGTGCCGTTCTGTACAATTTGGCTTCTGAGGGGATCTAGTTAAGGCATCATGTCGTAAAAATGTTCTTGAGGAATGCCTGCGCGTGATGACTGGCGGGGATGGGTAGACAAGCTTCGTCACGGCCATGGGATAGTAATATCAGCTGACTTAAGTTTCTGGTTTGATTCCTAATTTGGCAAAACAGTTATATTATTTTGCGATACAATATGGCGCTTGTCTCTCATGGAAAGTGTCGCCATTCGGAACAGTAGCTGCACAATAAGAGGCCAACACAAGAAACTGGTGGGAGTGGGGTATCAATATCTTGCTTTGATGAAGTTACATGCATTCGAACTTTTAGTCTCCTTAATAACGCTTAATAGTCCTTGCGAACGCCGAGCGCGCTTCGTGAACAACTTGGATCTATCAGGTGTCCGTGTGGTTTCAAGCCAAGGAGTGTGTGTTAAATGTGATATAAACTACATCTACAAACTAGGGCAAAAACAGAAGGAAAAAACAGAGAATTGACTGAAAACTGACTCAAATAACCCGATTGTACTTTCACGACTTGTATGATATGATGTCTAGTTTTGAGATTCCTGCTAAACCCGTAAGATTGTGCAGACAGTGATACTTTCGGTCCCCTAACGAGGTCGGGAATGAATGAAACATTTTTTGTGTTCCTTACATCATAAGTGCCGAGAATTTGTCACCCCTATGAACTGGAAGCAACGGAAATAAAACTTGTTTTTTTTTTTTTGTCAACTAAGTTCTTTCACTCAGGAGAACTAGGTACAATTAGTAAGCTTTCTTGTCATAATGTACGTTCAGTGAATGCGTCGCATATGATTATGTGCACCGGATAACAACAGTTATGTTCACGCAATTGACTTCACATTCCACATTCCCCTGCTTTTTCGTTGACACTTTTAACAGCCGGCTAACCTTCACTGCTCTAATTTGTTGTGAAATTGTCTTTCATATTTGTGCTAGTCCGTTCTCATTGAATCCATTACCACGTAGATTTTAAAAAAGGTGCAGGTGCCCACTTGCATTGCCAATTCACAAATTCAAAATCATGCAGCGCGAATGTTTGCAGGTGTCTGGCCATAAAATGCTAAAAGACTCTAAAATTTCATTCACAACTTGCAAATAATCCCCTACTTAAGAAATTTTATCTGAATTCTGTCTTTTTATTGCCACATTACGGCGTCAGTGATTTGCCGCTTATGTACAATTGTTAGGTTTTATGCGCTGTGTGGTGAATGCAAAATGTCAAGTGATACAATTTCGTCAGAAAATGTGTCAAAACATATTATTACACAATAGTGAATGACAAGACTGCAAAATCTAAAATAAATGTAGCATTTATAAATATCTCACGAAATGAATTTCAAGATCATAGTGTTTCATAAGGAGACGGCGTTAGTTTTCTGTATCACATGGTCTAAACGTTTTGCAGTCGAAAGTTGCTTGATGTCCTTTCGTACTTATGCCAATTACTTATGACGTGTTTTTGTGGTTTGTTGTTTCAGCGAAACGACGAATCATGCTCTACACAGGAAATCATTTGATTAGCAAGATGCGCTGACAAAAGGTATAAGTAAATTTATTATAAATTTACTGGATTAGTATGAAAAAGCATAGATTTTGGAAGTCGTCATCAACCACGTTATATCCTGTAAACGGATATCCGACTTTACAGCTGATTGTCCCCTGTTGGGCAAGAGAAGTAGAATTCGGCCATCTCTGTAATACTTGATTCCTCCCACTTTCTTATTATAGCAAATTGGGTTGTAATTCGTCATTCGCATATGCCTAGAATTCATATTTAACTCAAAGTGGAATAAAAAAATTAAATCCTTGGAATAAAGTCATTACCATGCTCATACCGGAGTTTATTATTATTTTTTTTTGTTAGTCCTTTACCAACAGTAATCAAGCATGTTGACACTAATAGCTTATTATTCTCAGCACACAGCACACAGCACTCGATAACTCGGTTCTCGGTCCATCAGGACATAACCGACAATGAATCAGTGGTTGTACTTGTCATTAAATTGGCGGAAACAGGCAAACCTATGTATTAAACCACCTCTTGCGGATGTCAAGAAGTGGACGACTGATGTACTTTCTAACCAGTTGCGAAACCACTCGTATACTTCAGCCCAAGTTGAGCTTTCTCAAAACCGACAGAATAATTGCTAGCGAGGTGCTAGTAGGTGAAGCACTAACTGGTCATAATCATCGAGTGTACCATGAAAAATGGAACTAGCAGATATGCATATATGCTGAGGCTACAGCGAAGAAGATGATACGCCTCACTACCTTTGCCATTGCATCAGTCTCTGCCTGTTGAAATGTAGAAACTAGGACCATATTTCTTCCAAGTCCTCTAAGATCTAACAAAAATCCGGCTAATGTATTTTCGCACAATGAGGCCAGCAGGACCTAAGTGAGACGTGGCTTATGTCCGTCTACCTACCTATCGACCCTAACCTACTTTTCAATTGTTCGATATTGAATTTGTCAAAATAATCGTAGTTAAATTAGGTCGAAAGGTATAGGATAAGATTAAGTTCTGTCTAGAGAGGCCACTGAGGGCTAGTAAGTAGGTAACTAGGTTAAGCATTTTGTGCAGAAAAAATCCTATGATTTGCTTTAAAAAATTCGAACATCTTTCTCTTGCACTTCTTTTTACAAGAGCTGTTTGATCTGACTTAATGTTGAGAACTACTTATTATAGTTAACATATTTGTACGGTAGGAAACTTTTCACATGCGGTACTACTCCACCTGACCAGGATTCTTAATTGATTTCTCTGTCCACGCGGCATTCTAAATAGCGTCAATATATTTCTCAATTTGTACTTCTAACTCAAATTGTGCTCTGTGCGATATATTATGTGAAGCTGCAAAGTTGCACTCTTGCCCAACTCAGACCCAGTTAGTGTATGTAATGTAGAACGATTCCCATTCATCTGAATTATAGTCCTATTATCTTTCTTCTCCATTAAAATTACATGCACAGAGGACATCGAACGAGTAACAGGGCAGAGAAAACAGCAAACAAGTATTTATGAGACTAAAGCATATGGAGTAGGCTTAAAAACAACAACGCTTCAAACGTATGTTCCCAGGCTATTTCAAACACAAACGAATGAAAGAAGTTGATCAATTAAAAGCCAACAAAGCTACTGACGAAGAAGAACTTACATCCCGATCTCTCAAGGCTCATCGAAATATGGCTCCAACATTATCATTCCATCAAAGGCAAAAAATCTTTTCGTGCCTGCCGCAGTCAATCTTAAATACAGTCAGTGTACGAACATTTTGTAATTAGCATTGTTCAGGAAAGTGAACAAAAGTTTCCATTATCACAGTAGGTGGTCGCAGTCCTAAATAAAGGCAAACGGCAAACACACCGAGTTTATTCCAGTGGTCATTCAAATCTTAAAGACTCATCAAAAGATACCGGCATACCATCTCCCCCACAAGGCACTACGCTCAGACGTCGATGAATTATTCAAAAAACCAGGAAGTCAATTCTCAAGACATACATGAGTGTACTCGACCAGGGTGTGTATGGCTTCACTCTCTGCATCTACGATCAAAATCGATTTAATCAATTAATTTGCGCCCATACTGAGTTGGAACAATAACAATAAACGTCACTTTCCAAATAACACGCCAGCCGATGACTGCCAGCTAATGGCGTTCGCGTTCATTCCGTGCACACGCACTTGACAGCCACGAGATTCCCATCAACCCAACAGGCATCGTTTTGTTATCATTTCAAGAGGCGAATATAAAATGCAAAAGCAAAAGAGAAGATCCAAAGACAGATACACGAAAAGAGGTTAAATGTCATAACAACTCCCTTGACGGCTCACAAACACCAGCTGTGATGAATAGCGTCCAAACACGGCAATTAATGTGTGAAGAAACACTGGGCCATAAGCTAACTAACGACTAAAAGAAAGCAAAACCAACAAAACAAAGAGAGGCAAACAAAAAACAGTAAAACATGAACTATTTATGATTCCATGTTTCTATGTATCTCATAACGTCTTCTCTTGATTTGGACCCCGATTATGCCGGTCTTGCTCCTATGCCAACATAAAGTGCCCTTCCCCCTCCGGCACGTTCATAGGCAGCAATTTAAACGAGACGCATTGCCATTTGTTGTGTAATTCGCCGCGAAAATTGAAATCGCATGCGAATGAGAAGGCAGAAAAAAAGTGAGGTTATGACACAGGAAAGTACCGTGAGAAGGTGGAAGTCGGATGCCGATTTTGACGAATTTGTGCAACTCTTGTTTTGCTGTTTTTTTTTTTTCAATTGCGGTTTCCAATTTGAGTGACTCGTCACGGTCGCGTCGTTATGCTGAACGCGGTGGCACGAGAGCGATGAGTGTTGGATTATGTGAACTGCTTTCAAAACGAGATTACAAGCACTTCGAGGATTGATGGTCAATTGTATTGGTAAATCGTTGAAAGCAAAGCCGAGTGCGTTTTGAAATACATTTTCAACTGAAGTGTGACGGTGTTTAGATAACCTTTGCGATTGACATTGACTGTGACTTAGTATTCATTTCGTCGTGAACTTGCGATGTATGGAGAGGTGTAGACTTCTGGGGGACTTGGGGAAGTTTTTTTTTGTTGGTCTAGATTTCGGATTTGGATTATCGCGTGTCCTGAATGCGGCAGTGGTTTGAGTCCTATAACCATAATAGAGCAAGACAAAGTGCAAGAACTTCTGCTATACCTCTGCAAATTAAATACGTGACTATAGTCCAATCAACAATCCTTTACGTTCAGCGCAATCTATGGCTAGGTACACTAGTCCTTTTAGTCACTAGTGTGAGCAACTTTAAAAGTGGGTACCCTCTGTAGCATTGCTCCTAGTCTAGGTCCTAGTCGAAGGCAAATTGAAAGACAGTATGAATGAAATAAATAATAATTTAAATCGTTCACATTTCTACAAAATAGATTGAAGGTGACATCCGATGTAATCTTCATTTGACTCACAAATTAATTAGTACAACAATTTCTCACTTCCAATCAGTACAATGATCCCACACGCATTTTTGCCCACGACTGGTTTCAATTGCTCCAATTGGTGACAAGTAAAAGTATCTGTGACACACACGAAGGCTGTGAAAACCAAACAGAGATTGTACGGCCTTGACACTTGTTGCTTTGTTTACACGCACGATATAACTTTCAATCAATTACTTTTTCCGGGGCTTTCATTGATCAAAATCCTCAAGGTCTTGAGCATCGGAGTGCGTATGTTGTTTCAATATTTACTTTCCAAAACTGAATATCGTTCATTTGATGTGTTTGTATTTTAATTTCCGATCTCTATTCAAGTTTGGCATGGGTAACAATTAAATAAGATCGTTGCAGAAGACTGACGTATGGAAATCAATGCTTACATTTGTTTAGTGAAAGCAAATGATCTAACTTTCTTTGGGGACAGTAGTAACTAGTTGAAGCGACTACCAAATTTTTAGTCAAATATAAAATCAATGGTGTGTGTAGACTTCTAAAACTGATATATTCTTCATACTCCAATTTCTTATTGAACCGTATTGAGTTGGACTAGCGACTACAGTAGGGTTTAACAAAACTCTCTGTGACAATGAAGTAAACTGTGATATCATTAAGAAGCAATGATATCATAGCTGACCTATGAAATGGCTGCTGACACCCGAGAACAAAATGCATGTGTCGACTGTACATTAGTGAATTCAAGCGACACATGATACGTTCAGCAGTCAGTGGCGAAGTTTATATCGGTGTTGCAGTTGAAAAATGTTAAAAAAAAAAAAAATCTGGCATAGAAAAAAAGGTCGGCACAAAAATTTAAATAAAAAATTAATGTGAGAATACATTCTAGAATACAAAAATTCTAAACTAACAAAAAAGTATCTTCTAATATGATGGAAATTATATAAGAAGATAAGAAGCACCAATTCGGGATTATAATTTTTACTATTTACTACCATTTTACTACTTACCAAGGACATTGTGTAACTCATATAATAACCTACAATGCCCAGTTTCTTCCTGAAAACATTACATTTTGAGAGTATTGTTCAGAGTTTTCGCGTTAAGCAATGATATTCTGTATTGAATTCAGCTGGAATACCGCAGGGAAGCGTCCTTGGCCCTCTTCTTTATCTACTTTATATTTGCGATGTTGAGAAGGACAATACATGCTAAACATACTAACTTTGCTAAGAAATGGCTCAAAGAGTTTCAAGCTAAATTACAAGCTCCACTACGTCAGGTACACAATAGACAACAATGTGTGGAATCGCATTTTTAAGGTTCCGTTTGGTATACGGTTTCTCCATTTGACAGACAAATATAGAGACAAGTGACCCAAATATTGAATAATTGAAATATATATGATCCACCACTGTCCCAAGCAATCAGAGTCGGAGCGAGGGAAATACTAAGTACGTGGTTGCAGAGGAAACAAATTTACTAAATTCAAGTGATCAGAAAATGCCAAGAATAACAAATAAAAGGAAATAAAACGCTGGCGATTATACGGGCCACGATTACTCAATCGATCCACATTTAATGAATTCTGCCTGCCTTCATACCCCTTACAGGTACGCAAAAACAAACGTCTTTCGAAAAAGGCGTCAAGACTGGGCTCTTCCACCAAACATAGTACGTTTGAATGTTTAAAAATGTGTTTTGACAAATTGTCGCTAAGAAGTAGCAACGATCCACTTACGGTAGCATGTAAATTATATATATTAATTCATACACCATATATTATGGTCAAAATTCACATTTCTCAATTCAGTTGAAGCGCGGAAGTCCAAACGAATGATCTGAGATCAGCACTTGCAAAGAACACGGAAACTGAATCGACTTTTGGCTAATTTTCTGTGTCTATCATAAAACATTTTTTTGTCAACGGTAATCAGTAGAAATCAATCAATTTGTGATAGTTTGAATTAGAATTCGTCAAGGCAAGGCAAGCGACGCAGTTGTCACATTTATCTTATAAGCTACAGCAGATATGGACATCGAGAAGACCCTCTCTATATACAAGTGCTCTCTGTACCTTAAACAGATTGTTCTCTCTTTTGATACACTCAAACTATAGATTCTCCATGATGCGTAACATTTCAATGGGCCGATGGTTTTCTCCCTTTCCAATGCCGCAGGGTGGAACGTCTTTTTGCCAAAAACAGAAGAAAAAAACCAAACAGAAACAACAAACAGAAGAAATTCATAAAACAAAAAACAAAAAAAAAAGTTCAACGCACCGCTCTCGACTTATCTCATCATAACGAGCACCGCGCTCATCCAGTACGGGTGCACAAGACCAAAGACCACTCGTATCTAACAGATTGATTTCCGCATTCGATTGATGTGGCAATACAACGAATCCAACTGGTATGCAGTAGCGTACACCTGGCCACGGTGAATGGTGGTGATTGCAGGCCCCCGTCTTGATTAAGATAATTAAATTACATAACGCGCCACACAAGGCATCAGTCAGGATCATGGGCTATTCTTTGGCGTCCCCCAGGAGTTGTGTCACTCAGGTTGAGGGGTATTCGTGATTTGAATGTTGCACGCAAGATCGTTACAAATGTCACGGAAAGTCGTTCGAAAGTGTTTACCTCCGCCGATACCGGTTGTGCCTCAACAAAGGAGGACTCCGATGCCGTAACATCCAAGGAGGCACACTACACAAGTACATGCTTCAAACACCAGCACAGTATGTGCACTAGGTTGGCCGACTGGAATTTATTTTTGTCGTGGGCAACGTACAGGTGTTTGTCGTCAGCTGCTTAAAGCTGGCAACTGCGTGGTGTGGACATAGGAAGTGTTCGCCAGCCGCAGGGGATTCCAGTGAGCCCTGGTAGGAGTAGGTCAAGCATTTTCTATTGCCTCTGTTGACATACTCATGATTTATCGGATGGTAGGTGCAAATTGGCTGGCAGGCAGCATTCATTAAGTCATCACAGAGATGATCGTGCAGAATCAATTAAACAGGCGACGACGCCAGGGTTTGTATAGAATTTTGTACGTTTGCTGAACAAATTTGTGGGAAGCAGAGAAATGCTTGTATTAACTTGACCCAGTTGTGGTCTGAGATGTGTTTTCTTTGGAAGGAATAGGATTAAAGGCAGTATGCAAAGTCCGCAGCGAAAGCATCACCCGGAGTCACCTCGACTGTGTTTTGTGTGTAGTGTCGGATGTGTGCAATGCAATTTGTGAGACGCTTGCAGAGAAAGTTGTTTAGACATGGGTCCTTAATAGATGCGAATATTGATGTTATTGATAAAGCAATAGGTTATTGAGACCAAAGAATAGCGGAGACTAACACTTAGGTTCAATGGCTCTCGTTTTGGTGGTGTGGTTTGGTTTCAACTCTTGCACTTCGAATATCGAAGCCATTGTTACCTTCTACCACTACCTTGGTACTGCTTCTTTTCTTGTCTTGCCTGATGAAGGTGTCTCCAGTATCGTATAATTTTTCTTAAAAAAACTTCTCGCCTTGATATGGCTTTGGAAAGATGCGGCTATCAGCGGTAGAGATAAGGATTTTGTATTTAGCAACACAATATACACACATGGTGTCGTGTAAGACCAGTAAACGAGTCTGCATAAAATTTGTAACTCTACTTAGGTGCTTTGCTTTCATTCAATCATTCTTAATGTAAGATGAGCTTGAAAAAAATACCCTCATCATTCCATATAGTATTTCTTACTTTCATCGGGTCCCATAGAATTTTGGTAATAGTTAAATAATAAAAAAAACGTGGTAACACTTTGAATACACGCTATCGATATCAGTGCATTTCGATCAGGATATTGCTAGACTAGATGGATAAAATTGCATCAATCAAAATGATTTTGATGCATCATCAATATGAAAAAACAATTGTTTCTATATTAATTCTCAGACTCATGACTCTCAGTTTTAGGAGGTTATTAAAAATTGTACAACTTTTAGCCAAAAAAATGCAGTAAAATGATAAATGATTTGAGTGGCCTTTTTATTATCTGAGTGAACCAAATTTAGTTTTGACTTCTCTGGGATTTGCGGAAGGATTCTAATGGATGAAAATGACTAGGGCATGTATAACCTATTTCAGAGTCCATACAGAAATTAGTTGTTTCTGTATATTCCTTGCAGGATGACTCATAGAACTTGAAATATTCGCACACAACTTTTATTCAAATTAATTTATACAAATAATCACAGCACTCTTGCATATGTACTCATTCAGATGTTCCACAAGTATGGCAGTTTGTGCTTATACAACACTGAGTAAATCCTAGTTCTTGAACATAGCTAAGACTAATTACATATCTGTATTCCGATTTTTGTCCCTCACGTCCGCGTCAAGGGTGCCCATTTCCGTCTTATATCTGAAGCAAAGTTTATGGCAGTAGATGGGCTCAAGTAGTATATTGACTGTTGCAATGGAATTTTGTAGAACACTCCGACTTACAAGTCAATATTTGATGTAATAGTGCCGATATCCGCCCTGATATACTCCGAAGAGTATGTGAAATTTGGACCTTGACAAGTGACCCGGCGCTGTGTCACTTACCCGAAATAATATTCAAACACTAATGCCATCAAATTAACTGCCGAATAATCCAATTTTATGGAAAAAAATCAAGCATTTTACATTCTACTTCTTATCTCATGAAATTATCAGATTTAGACTACAAAGGCACAACCCAAAGTGTTGGGTCTAGAAGCACGGATTTTTGATCAAAGATTATTCTGAAAGTGAGCATTATGAGCAATTATTTCAGCATCAGAGGGCATATCTTTTTCATTAGCCAACTGGCATTTCGATTTTTTTATGATTGTTTGAACAGTTGCACGGTTTTTACAGATTTTTCCATGACGTTTATTTGTCTCGTGTCTACCTTTACATTTTACTTACATTTCACCGGCTTTCTCACAAAGAGGGTGCCACACTTTCATTTACTTACGTATGGCATTTGTGGCAGTCACCCTATAAAAACGCACGCAATTAAGCCAAGATGAATACGAAAAAAACTTCAAAACGCAATTGTTAGAAAATGTTTGAATTAAATTGCCCATTCTCCATCACTAAATAGTCTAGTGACAGCATAAATAAATGGAACATTAATCAGATCAAACTCTGGGCTAAAAATTTGCAAATTATCTTAAATTAGTGAACGAAGCCATCACAAGAAATAGATGAAAGTTGTAGGAAACACTTTCTTTAGGCGCATGGAGTCTTTTACGGTTCAACCTAGGAAATAAAATTAACAAAAACTTTCCCTACAACAAACGGACATAACCATAGACAATGTTTTACGACATGGATTTGTGACAAAGTCTCCGCAACTCGGAGGCGTTCAGCCTAATCTCATTAAAATTATCACAGTTTTGATTAAAAACAATTTTTTGCCAATCGTTGAAACTTCACTTAGACTCACTGTACTTCAATGTTTTTATTCACTTGGGGGCGACGCAATCGCTGTAACCACATCTACATACGTGTGTCGCATATGTACACAAACAGTTTTGTTTTCGAGTACACGACTAACATTTGAATGACTTACCGTGATCAGAGATGCATCCTCCAGAACGTCTGAATTCAGAAATCTTCCTGTTCCTGCCAGATTGGGATTACTGGAGAGCAGCAAACTGTTGAGGAGACTCTTCA
The DNA here is from genome assembly GCA_907269125.1 of Eristalis pertinax. Classification (NCBI taxonomy): domain Eukaryota; kingdom Metazoa; phylum Arthropoda; class Insecta; order Diptera; family Syrphidae; genus Eristalis; species Eristalis pertinax. Next base: position 26,400,546 of record OU026146.1, on the reverse strand, counting down.
GCGAATAGCTTGATGGAACCTTTAATGTGAATGCTGAAGCACTTGTCGCCACCAGCAGGCATGACATCAACTGAACACAAACGCTACCACTTTTCATGTTTGCTTCCTTTTCTCTGAATGATATTCCAAAGTCACAAGTTGAATGTATTTTGTTTCGTTTTTTTTTTTTTTTCTACAAAAGATATTGTATCTTAATTCACATATTAGCCGAACGGAAGGCTATAATTGAAGATACATGTGTCACTTTCCCTCTGCGATCGATGGCCTACGGTAAGCTGTGGCAGAGACTGTGTCTTGATATACCACCGAATGTCATGACCAAACTAATTTCGAAGAGAAACGAATCGATGCGGCACCCCGTGAAGTACTTCCGTCCGCACCGGCAATGGTATTTACGTGGATGTACAGGTACAAATGCCCGTAGACGCTTTTAAGTCTGCCCGCCGACAATGGTTGGCGCATAATTCGCGAGGAAATACAGCACGCTTGCTATGTATGTGCGCGACTTTGGTTACGACGTAGCCGTTGCACCCATGTCTCGTACCGTGTGGCCTAGTGTTAAGGCAAAGTCTCCGACCGAAGCGATGTGCGATAGTCAACTGACGGTACGATCGCTGGCCCAAGACGCTCTCGCATCAGCTGCTCTCAGAGCGAAGTAGTGGGGCGGTTTGCGAGCGCAGGTGTGTGGGGATAGGTGTGCTTGGTCGGAGCTTTTGCTAGGTGGTGCGCAAGTTGGATATGTCTCGCGGTGGAAACAACTGCAATGGCGTGTAAGACTACCTCGGTTTGGGCCTTTGTGGGCTTGGTGTCTAATCGAGTGCAGTGGTAAAAGGGAAGGCAAGGCGTGCGCGGAGGTGATTTATAGTCCAACTTTCTGTCAAGCAGATGCAGAAATGTGGGTCATTCAGATCACCAAGGTTGTTAATTCAAAACTTCCTGATTGCTTTGGCCCGCGTCGTCCCAGAAGCTGTTGTGCCAGGGAATGTAATGTGTGGTCAGTGCGGGCTTGCGTAAATTGTTGTGCATTAATGCGGCTCAATGTTATATAATGTTTGATTAAATTGAGAGGAAAAGTTCTTTGGGCATAGACACGGACATGCAACAACAATCTTTCGCATCGGTTTCCCCAGTGCATCAACCACATGTGGTTATGTTTAAAGGTGTGGTTAGTTTTCAGTTGCAGCTGTAATGAATGATAATCGGGCCATTACTCGTTAAAAACAGTCATTTAATTGGAGTGAATTTGATTAATTTAAGTTTGAAAGGATTTAAAGAGGGAAATGCTTGGAGGAGGTGGCGTGCGAAAATAGTTGCAAAAGATTCATTTTCTGAATATGTTTGCTTTCGGATCACGAGTTGTAGACGCTCTTATGACGAGCATCGCTTAAGAAGCACACTTGTGTGTGCATTTTGGTGTGAACATATTTGTCACTTTCCCCGAGGCATGTCACACAAATCCGCACGCACATCACACTTCGCGGAACACCGACAAAAAAACGAAAACATACTCATTTGGCCCGAACAAGCTCACACATAGGATAGAAAGTGAAATTATCCAGTGAATTAGACGCAGTTTAGCAACAGATAATGATGTCCCTTCTGAAACAAAGAGTTACTCTGCGTTTGATCGCATAACTGATGTGATTTGTGTATGCTGTATGTGTTTCCTCGACGAAAGCATATACTTCGTTTTGCCCTCCTTCACCGCTGGACCGGTTTTAGCCACCTTCGTCTTAATGCCAGCCAACGCTTACAATCACTTCAATGTCCTTAGCATCGTCTGGAAGATAGTGCTTCTAGTGTTGGATGATAATGAAGAAGTCACATGACTGCGTGTCGTCTTGTAAAAATCCTTTTCCGACATTGAAGGTTATTGCGTTACCGACCTTGATGGAGTAGTGACAATTCTCTTTCGTCATCCTGCATAGTAAGACCAGTTTGACAGGAATGTCACATCAAAACATGAGCTGCATAAGTTGTCGTTATGCAAGTTGTCTTATGCAGCCTTGGAAGCGACGAATTGGTATCGATTTGCACTCCTTGGGTGTTTTCTCTGGCCAAAAGGCACTCTGATATGATATGGACGGATTGGGTATAAACGGCTTCAGGAAAGCACACAAAACGAAATAACACACTGTGCATCCTCAACATGAAACCTGTTCGTATCGTGGTTATTTACGTTGTGATGGAGTTAACCTCATCCACAACCCTCAACTGGGAGGTCAGGCCCTTTTAGTTTCGGATGTCACCATTGGCCAATATGATGGTCAGCTCCTCCATCGCCAACTCAAATCATCATACCATTTTAGATAAACTTCATCCGGCAGACATCAACATCAAGGAAATAGACCTTCCGAGGTTATCTTCTGTCACTTGTGGTGTGCGTGCTATTGTTCTGTCATGAATGGATGCATTTTTGAAATCAGAAAATCTAGTGGGACTTGGAGAGTTTCGACTTCCACTTCGAAACCTTTTTTATGCCGGAGAAAAATTGAATGGAAGGGTCGACCATTTAACGCGAGCTAATAGTCCTTAGAATCAAATGTCCGATTACTTTAACGAAGAAAAAGTGGCCAGAATGATGTCAACGTGGATGTGTGCTGATTTGTTCTTCTTCTTCTACGCTACATTCCGAGATGGATCTGCATCATCAAACCGCTCCACCTCTTTAGGAAGCACCACGGCGTTATTAAAAATCAGGTTGGCCCTTCGAGAGATTCTGACGTTACTACTTATTCTGATTAACGATGTCGCGTTGATATAAATAAAGCATACGAAGTAGGAACAGTCACATAACCTATCAGGATTTAGCCTATAAACTTAACAGGTCATAGTCCGGAATGAACCAAACTCGAGTAATTTAAATGATGGATGGATGGCAAGGTTCAAGTGGCGGTATGGAACAGATGACATACTCTCATCAGTTGCAAAGTAGTTCAGACGCCAGAAAGTTAATCCACTGCTACACAAGGATAGTTGCAGTCCATCACAATTTATTACTATGTGTTGGAGCAGTTTTATAGCACAATGACTCACCTCTATACTATGTATTAGTCGTGGAGTAGGACGTTGTGAAAACATTTCATCTGGAACTGACATGAAGGATGGACAACGCGAAATGGCACACTTCATCAGATCTTCACAGTAGAACAAGTCTCACATCGGCTACTACCCGAAATGAAAAATCGATTTTACGCATGACCCCAAGACATAACATATTCTTTTTCAGCATATTACATCGACCTTGGACTCCGACATAAACCATAATCTTCGACTCTTATGTCAACATTAAGCACAGCTGTCTGCTCCTGAGTAGCTTATTAATGACCTGTAGTGCCACAAGCTGTCGGATGTATTTTTGTCTAGCTCTGCATAAGGAATTTCAAAGTTGGATTTTATCTTACAATTTCTATTATATCATCTTCGATTGAAATTCAGAAAAAAACGGCACAAAAATTCAGCACGTGTCACTTACAAAGACATCGCAGAGACACGGCTGTGCTCAGCTCTGCTTGAACTAATTTCTCCTCCGCCAAACGTTTTTGTCTGAAATGAAGTTTGCAATTTTACCACTCTGGCGATACATACTTTTCTGTTGTTTTTGTTTTGTATCTTATTACATGTTGCGCAACGACTTCTTCTGTTTATGGTGTTATACGTAATGGTTTGCTTGGGTTGCGCAAGTTTATTGCGATTTGTTGGCGCTTGCAACAGCTGTTTGTGTTTGAAACAGAGCACTACACTCCGCCAACTTGCATTCTATCAAAATGTTTGTAACATAGTCGTGAGGATGACGGTGTGCAGCCGCACAGCCTGTTGTTGGTAGCAGAGAAAAATGCTGTCGGACAACTCGTGTGGACTCGAAAATTCACATTTCACCGCCAAAAAGGCCGGTCCAACAAGGTAGCCAAAGGAATGCAGCGAAAAAAAAAAGATTTGCAAGTAGGAAAAATTGGCGAAGAATTGGATTTCAATAAATTTAAATCGTTACCAGTTTTATCAACTGTTAGCACGGACGGAGCTGTGAAATGGAGGAAATTGAAGGTGCTGAACATGGGGCCGTGTGGCAAATGAGGGCTGGCTACTCTTTTCGTTTTCAGAGAGTTTATTGCGGCAGTATTTCACTATTATTCGGGAACATGGTTGAATTCAGCTTCTATAAGTCTACTTGGAGAAGTGATTTGCAATATCTTACAATGCCTGCACAATGATAGGGAATATGTCGTTGAACCGTGGATATTTGAAAGCGAATCTGTTTACTTACCTGCTTATAAAGTCTGCTCCCCCTGGAGTGTCTGCGCCTTCCATCTTCAGCACACGGCTTCTAGTCATCAAAACCAAGTTGTTTTGAGTACCCGTTGCCAAGGGCGTTACTTCGTCGGATTCGTGCACGTGTATCCAAAATCAAACACAAATAATGAGAGATCATCAATAAGATTTTATATTCATTTGCCTCCATTCTTTAATTTATAAATACATTTATTTCCATAATAACTTGCAATATATCATAATAATTGAATTCATATTAGTTTCTCCATATTTCTTTACATATTCTTGTATTATTTTTGGTTTTTTTTCATAATTTTTGCTTTGTTTTGTTTAAATATCTGTCTTTCATAGTACGAAAATTAGTTTCATTTAATTTCTGAAAGTTTATACAATATGTGTGGTTTAGTAATATGAATAGATACATTTTGTCTTATTTAAAAATCAGTCTCCATAATCACTAATATTATTATAAATGTAAAATAGATATAATTTGTATTGTTTTTTTCTTATTTTCTTTCTTTTTTTAATGATCAATTCGGAAATTCTTCCATGGTATTTTTTTGCACATTTTTTTATGTGTGTTTTTCTCAAAAAGAAAGAGGGACATTCCAGGACCTGTGCTTTTTTTTTTTGTTCACAATTTTGCTTTTACTTAACAAATTAAAGTCATGTGTTGTGTGTGGATGGATGTTGTGTTGGATTTGAAAACTAAATGCTCACATACAGACATTTGATCAACTAAAAGAAATGTGGACCTTCACCTGACTTAAGGACCATCTACTTATATACTGAAAAGCAGAATACTGCGGGGTTTTCAAAAGTATCTTTATAATATGTCGTAAGTTCATATAATGAATATGATAAATATTTACAAAAACAAAAATGTAGGATATTTAAGAGAGCTAATTTGTTTTCCTAACAGTTACATGATCTTTTTATTTCGTTTGTCTTTTTTTTCAATTTTTCACACTTTTTTTGTTTAAAGGATTCTTGCTTGAAGCTAGCATTATTGTACTGTTTTTTTTTCTTTTTTCATTTATTTCTATGAGCGTTCGTTGAGCCATGTATAAGAAATGAAGTAGAAATTGAACAAACAATCCTACCAACCGTTGAAAAATAAAATAGAAATGCACGTGTTTCATGTATAGTTTTGAAGTTATTTAAAAATAAACTCTATCTCCAAGAGAAATATTAAAGACAACAAAAAGACAAATTGACTTTCGGGGACTCCAAGAATAACATATTCTTTAGAATGGACAAGTTAAGCTATCGAGTTATAATAACAATGTGGGTGGCGCTACAGATAACTTTGCTTCTACAACAAGTTATGACATTTATTTCAGACAAATTTGCATATACATATTCAAATTCTCGAAAAGAATACTCGACGTGAATACCTGAGCCCGAGGCATTTTAGTCACTAACTTTAAAGAATTGAAGTATTCAAAGGTGAGTACGGTAGTGTGCCGTGAATCGAATTATCTCTTAGGAGAAAGTTTGCAAAATAATTTGATAATTTACGTTTAAGGAGTTTGGTTTATGTTACCTTAGAACTAATAATGACAATAAGCTTAAAGAGTAGTAAGAAGAAAACGACATTTTGTTCGGGAAGGCTCTGATGCCATCATCGGTCGACAGGAGTTAGTCCCCAGTTTTCCATCACCAGGCTGATGTAGTAGTCATGAATTATACAGGAGAAATGTAATCACCTAACTATACAGCCAATTGAGCCTTTTGGCAGCGACAGAAATTTTCTAACATGGCTTGGGCATTATAGACTCAGAGACTGACTCCTCACTTAGCTTGTCACGTTTGGACACAAGGTGCATTGTAGCGATCTTCTCTAAGAGCTCTTATCTACCTTAGTTAACCACTTCATGCTTAATCTCATTCTTTTTAGCGCAAGTTCCTAAGTGTAAAACACCAAAGACGTTCTGCATTCGTTCTACAGCGTTTTAGAGGGAGAATATTCGAAAACAGCAGTTTATGCTGATGTTTTGTTGTCTTTTTCTTGAAGCCCTCATCTAAAGAAGTTCTTTGGAGATTTTTTAACATTTGAAACCATTGTTTTTCGCCCTTAAGGTCATGTACAATCTTATTCTTCACATCCTTTGTCCAAACCTTGAATCATCTTTGCTTGCACACGATGCAGAAAGTGCACGACATAGCAAATCAAGAGCACTACACTCCCGGGTTATCGGGATGACTTCGAGGACTTTACTATATTGAATGGGCAATGCGAGCACAGATATAACAACCGACTTTGTGCTTTTTTCAAGTTCTGCGTCGAAAGAAAGACAAACCGAGGTTACTTTCATTGCAATCAAACTCTTCGCGGTGATTTGGTTTATGGATGTAAAGACATCACTTTTCATAGAATTTTTGTTGTTCAGTTGTAACGTGGAAACATCGCATTGCAGAACTTTGAAAAATATTTCATTTGTTGTACGACTTGGCAAGTGTCAATCCCATTTATCAACGATAAATAAAATAAAAATAAAAGGTATTTAAAACTAGTCAAGTCGACTAAATGATAAAAAAAATAAGTACTTACACCTCAACGATTGGTAAAATTGTGTAACAAAAATCATTTCTATAACACCGATCGTATAGCACGCAATATTGTCAAACAAATTGTTTGCAAATATACACAAAACTATTTATAAAACTATATAATTCATATAAATGTAAGAATAGCTACAAAAATGACTCAGATTGATTGGCTACGAAAATTCAGCTGGCGAAGCTAATTAAAAAATACGTACATAAGTCTTAGAAGTTGTTGGAAGTAAAAATATTCCACACCAAAGTATAAGATAGTTACTGTAATTCTTAAACTTAAGTAATTCTTTCATCAAACACACATCCTGTCTTCGAGAAAAAAAATAGATTAATAAATAGTACATATACAAGTTTTTCTTTTGTTAATTGAAAACAGTTAACTGATCACCGAATAACTTCTTTTTCTTCGTTCTAAAGAAAAAAAAGCATTATTCCATTGCATTTCGTTATTTTTCCAGAGTTGAAAAAAAAATATATATGTTTTTTGTTTTGTTTTCTATATAAAAAAGGAAAAATGTTTTTTTGTTTCGCTTAGTTTTTTGGTTTTCACTACAAATTGCATTGATTGCTACATTCATGGCAAGATGCGAGAGATATATGTTTGCTTGATGCATTCACCACGCAAAATTGCACTACTTTTCGTGCTTCTTTTTGAACAGATACTTGCAAATATTTACATATAAGAATCTGTATATATATGTATATATATAGATATTACATTTGGTTTTTGTTATGCTTGAAATCTGAAATACCTCAAATACTGCCGGAGAAATTGAATAGTTTGCAAGTCTACATTTCGTACGATTATATCTATACAGGCATATGATTATTATTATAATTGTTATTTTGTTTTGAAATGAAATGGATTTTGAAAGAAAAATAGGATAAATAAAATGTTGTTGGTTTGTTTTGTTTTTTCAAGGAATACATATACTCTGGTTATTTACTTATCGATGTCTAGGGTTATTTTATTCAAGCAGATGTCTTCGATTTCGGAAACTGAACGTTCAATTCTTAAGTCTTCGTAGACTGTCGAGTTGGTTGACTAGACTTGCTTCGTCGGCTACATATCGTTTTCGTTTTTTCGATCCTGTCTGAAATGGAATAAAATTACAAATTGTTAAATTTAAAATATGTTGAAAGAAAATTATTGAGTTTAAAGTGCAGAATTGGAGAATGCCACAAATGTGTGTCATTTAAATCACTATACACGGTCACGAAGGGCAAATATGGACAATCGATTTCTTTAAGTCACTGCCCAAACTTCTCCCTTCTCAAATTATTGATTTCAATAAGTAAGTTCAAATTCTTCTGACGGACATAACACGAGATGACAACTCACGTCAGCAGTTGATGAAAAAAGCGACGCATATTGTTTGGGAAAGACCCAGACTCAAGCTTCAACCAGCACTTCTATCTGGCCACTCATTCCTTGAACCCAGCACAAGACTTTGCCGATAACGAGACACCTCCAAAAGCCACATAAAGGTATAAACATATTTCATCTGTGTCGTCATTAGCACTAATATTCAAGGAAAGGAAACTCCTACTTCAAGGTCTGTATACGCCATTACTGGCTGAAAGAAATCATATTCATGACCTCTCTATTCCTGGTGATAAGTCACCTTGGAACTAACGAGCAAGGGCAAATACGCAGAAAAAAAGAAAATGTTTGATCATAGTGGCAGTGACTTCCATGAGCTAGGCCTGGCAAAGACATCACTTTGACTCTTCGATGAAAATTACAAGCGTTCAACCGTTCAAACGATAGGCGTACTCGAGTCTACCGCTTAAGGTGAATATCAGTCCGGTGTTTGGATCATATTACCAAGGAAGGCTATTTGAAATTATTAGCGGCAGAGTTCGTAAACTACCCGGCAATACACAAAATAAAGACGAAGAATGACTTGTCGTATACGACTTGGCCAAGTAGACCGACAGCTACAATAAACCCTACGCGGATTTTAGACCAATCGGTCTGGTACCAGAATATATGGTCTGGTAAAATTGGAGCAAGATACAAAATAATGTAATTCTGGAAGGGAAGGCTACACTAGCTTTGTTAAAGAAGGGGTCTTTCCCGTCCTCCCTAAGCCTGGATTCTCAGAGACTTGCATTTGCGGTAAAAGCGTCAAAGATCTGAGTTATTTGAAAAGCTTGCTGCACTCCATGCAATTCCTTATTACGCCATGCCATCTTGAATCTCCAACTTGGCTTGCTTGATGGACAGTTTATTGTTTAGCTTTTTCTTGAGGCTGCCCCATTCGGGATTACTGCCTTGGATAGACCTACAACCTTACAGGTAGGTTGTAGGTCTATCCAAGGCAGAAGCGTAGCGACAGTCTCTCAAAAGCAACAATCAATCAATTATCACGAACAGTCCTCAGAGATGGATATCCTTGCTCCCTTCGATCTCTATTAACAACGGTCCTATTAAATACGTTGACACTGTCAAAAACCTTGGTATGATTTTTAACTCAACTCTAACCTGGCATGAGGTTGCCAAGGCACATGGGGTCCTCCGCTCCCTGTGGGCTTTACAACATCTTACCCCTATGGCAACCCGATCTCTATTAGTCAAGACCCTCATTACACCCCCATCTTACTTACGGATGTGAGGTCTACGGAAAATGTGATGAATTCAGTAGACGTAAGCTTAATGTCGCATATAATAATGCTGCTCGCTATATTTTTAGCCGCCGTCGCTATGACCACATTTCTGACTTCTCCAAACGTATCGATGGTCTCTCATTTGATAGTACTCTAAAGTTCCGTTCCATCATGATGTTGCATAACATCATACACACACGTCAACCTCAAAACCTATTTAATCGAATTTGGTTTTGTGCATCTAGTAGGACCAGACAAATACTATTACCGCGCTTTTCTCATCTTAACTCTGAACGCCAATTCTTTGTTACCACCACTCGACTCTGGAATGCACTCCCACGCAACATCATTGAAATAGAAAATAAGATACGATTTAAAAATCAATTAAAAACTCATCTATCTACATTGAATTGAATGAACCGTCTATTGTAACTAACTTTCTCTGTAATTTTTAATAGCTTATCACAATTTTTTGTAAAAGATATTATATCTTAATGTGTTAGTTCTCGAACTAAACGAAAAATAAAATAAAAAAAAAAATATATGATGAGGTACGAGTGTTAAATCAATAGCCAGTAAGTAGCCTAACTTTGCTGCATTAATAACCATCTTCCTGAGTCTCGGAATGTTTCAAATGAGAACTTCGGAATCGGTTTATGTTTGCAATTAAAATGGAATACAAAATGAAGAGATGATGCCTTATCGTCATAGAGTGCCTTAGGATGGTATGTTGATAAACAGATGATTTGACAGTTCTTGGTGGTCTTGCGTTTAGTTTGATTTGGAAATTCATCATGAATACACTCATATAGTAATAACGATTTGTTTACTTTGACTTCGAAGGCAACAGTTGACGCATTACTGCTGAAATACAGCCTGATGTACTGCGAATGTATGTGAAAAAACGCTCCAATCGCCGCGGTCACATGTCCAAAACCATATTCAAACATTAATGCCATAAAATTAGTTGTCAAATAATTTTACATTACAAAATCTGACCTTATTACGCTACTTCATGTGATTTCCTATCCATTAAGATACCACTTAATTTAAAACACGACATAATTATTGATAATATCATCTCACAGAAATTTGTAGTAATTTCCAGGAAAATTCGTTTAATTTCAGCAAAAAAAAATGCCTGTCAATTGCGATTCATTGTACTTTTTCCTGCAATTTGTGTCATTTTTGGAAATATTGATTTACATTAGGTAGGGCGGGAGGTATGGCGTAGCTGACTGTGAAAATGATAATTGAAGTTAATTAAATTGAAAAGTTAATTGTTAATCCTTGGAAATTGGAGGAATTTACATTTTTTCATTTTAAAATGCAGCGGAATTATTGCTGCTTTGCAAGTAAGTTGAGTGGATTATTTAACATGGTTTTCATCACATATCGAGGAAACATGAAATCCGTCGATGTTGAATTCAAGCTCGATTTATGCTTTAGTGTTCAATATTCACCTTAATGACTTACCTTTTTCAATTCCTGTTTGATGGAGATGATCTGCTTGATTGTGTCGTAGATGCTCTGATCGATTCCATTCGGACTTTGGCTGTACGGCTTAGCTGTGGCCAAGTAACTTTTGTTGGGCTTATTCGCTGGTGCCTCTGTTGATCTCGTCAGTTTATCGTCTGGAAACAATCTCTCCTTTTGGCCGAATACTTGTAGAACAGTCTCAGGGCGGGCGGTACTTGTTGGCATGGATCTAAAAGCTAAATTTTGTTGCGCAGCATTCTCATCTTTTCTGAATGTTTGCGAAAGCCGTTTTCGGATTTTATAGTCCAAGGCGCGATTTCGGCTGGAGAACGCACTTCGTTTGCGGTCCCAGTTTATCCAGGACTCATCGTCATAATCGAAAGCACTGTAGTCATCGTCGTGATCATTGTGATGTGCTGCGCTGTTTTCGGCGTTCTGTTGATGCACTTCCCAAGCGTCCTTCTCATTTTGACGATCTACCGGCTTTGCATGGACAGTGTATTCCTCGAAGGAATTATCTGGCTCTTGCTCCTGTTTTGGCATCGGCTTGAGCTCGTCAACATGTTCATCGATTCGTGACCCAGTCGACTGCTCCCATTGATTGTGGACGGACGGCGGTGGTGTGGCGGTATTAGCAAGAGCTGACATCTCGGATTTCCAATACTTCTGAATATCAAAGTTTGAGTCGCCTTTGGGCTCGTATTGGTACTCATCCGGATTTATGTCAAGATCGGGGAAATAGTCATCGTCCAGTGAGTGCTCCGGTTCTGGTTCGTCAGCTAGAGTCTGCTTCTGAGCCATCGCCTCCTTTTGAGCGAGAGCCTGCTGCAAGCGCAACTGTTCCTGTTGCATTTCCTTGTGATGATTGTATGCGATCATATTTCTTAGGAAGTTATTCGTAAGCACGTCTCGTTGACTTTCGCTGGGCTCTTCGTAGTACTCTTCGTATTCGGGATCGTTCAGCATATCGGTTTGGTGCTCCTGCTTATTCTCCTGGATAATTTCCTCGTGCAGATCATCAAGGGGATTAGACAATGACTCCCTGTCGTCGTATTGACTGTAACTTGGCCCATTGGCATAGAGGTAGGGCGTAGCTCTCCACTCGCCCCGATAGATGGGCATCCCGTATAAGTGCACTCGGTGATCTGGAAGATAGTAGCCTTTGTGCTCCACCAATCCCATTTGTCCCATTTGAATTGGTCTCACCATTGCCATTCGTGGAGCCTGCAGGGAATGGAAGAATAATAGAAGAAGCAATGATTATTTGAGATCTGAATTTGTTATGTGTGCTTGGAGATGTTACCATTTCTCGTGAATGATGGAATGATGGGTTCTCCTCGTTGACGTAGTTGGGACGATCGTATCCCATGTAATGACGAAGGGAGTTTGTGGTTTCCATGCAAAGCCATATGGTTACGCACATCATAAGAAACTTCATTTTGTTGAGATATTCTATTGATTTCTGCAATGGAGAGGTAGTTGTTGAGAATTGGAGGTCAATGCATGATAGAGGGTTATCTCAACAAGAGTTAAAAAAAATCATTTTATAAACAAATATAGTGACAACGATATACATATGTGTGTGGAAAACCACCCAGTAGGAGCCTGTGCCTGTGTCAGTCAATATGGTGATTGCTTAAACTAAAATTTCCACCAGATCATGTTCAGTACCCTAATAGACGTCATAGCCACACCTATTTCGACACCAGAACAGCTCGGATGAATATTAACTAACAACACTGTTGAATGGACAACATCCATTTGAAAATCGATGCACCACCCAAGCCCCATCTGCTACACATCCATAGCACAAAATGGGACAGTCAGTTAAGGCGAGTGGGGCAGAAAAAAGCAAAAAAAAAGAGAAAAACAAATAAAATTGATAAGGATACAGGAGCCACCCCGTGGATTATGCAAAGCAGAAAAAACTGTCAGTCCAAAAATAGCATTGTGCCTCACGACGAACGGCGTAAGGACGTATAGATAGGAACCTGTTAACCAACGAATGCGCACCGAAGAAGAATTATTTTTTTCCTCTTTCAGTCGCCTGTCCGAAGTCTTATCGATGCATTGACGTCAAAGCCGAACTGAGTTATTCGAGCACAATTTGTAACTCCCTCGTGTAACCATTGAATTGATTGCTTCGCTTGTCATGGCTCACTTAAGCTATTAGTTGAACTAATTATAGCTGCGTTGACCTACTAATTGCAGTTGTATTCAATTTTGGGGAAACATGAAAAAGTGAAGTCGATTAAAAACGTCACCACGGAGTGGCCGGGAGTGGACTATTTCTGAAGTCCGTAATTTGTTTGATGAATTTTTCATGAATGTGTATGCATATTTAGCATTTTATCTATTTTAAAGAATTGGAATCGCTTAGGTATTGTCATTTTTGTAAAATGGGGTTTTCAATTGTGAAACTTGTCGAGGAAATGGGAATAGATTGCCACGAGTTTAAACGGATTAATCATTCATGTATAACCATGAGGATGTATTACGTATGGCGACAGCTATAATTGAGAAAGAGTCCTTCCTCGGTTCGCTTCAATTATAACTTTCAAAATGAGCACTTTTATGCAACGTTTTTATTAGGTAGGTACGTCCTATTAATAGTATACATAAGTTATAAGCGTTTGATGTTAAGACATAGCCTAATTCTAAAAATAATACAATAAAACGACAAATATTTCGAAAAAATATCCACACGGTTCATTAAAATTCAATATTTTTCTGTCGATATGTTGTTACACCTCTTGTTGAACAACCCCTTCTTACTAAACAATTGCTGTGGGCATCTTGAACAGCGTGTCATATTTCTCTGTTTTCGATGTCACGCATTAGTGCACACCGTAGACTGTGAATGTTACGCAAGGTTCTTTGTTTCATATTGCCATCTAAATGTCAGCAAGGTGATTATGTAACGTGTCTTTCCTAAGACAGGATATACACTCCTTATCCTTTACTGTCCCATTATATACAAATATCTCTGACAGGAGCATAACAGTACATTCAATAGAATTTTATGTCATCGTTAAGATGTTCTGTTCTTTACAAGGCAGACACAGATTTGTCGTTATTTATCTGCCATCTGGAACGGTTGAAAGGTGGGCTTTATACTAAGGGAGTTTAACCTTTCGATACAACCAACCGATGGATACCTCACAATTGTCACAGATGCTGTCAAAACTGATTACTGAAACTGTAATGGGCTCGAACTGGATGACATGGATCGAACAGCATGTTCAGAGATTAGACACAATCAATAAGCAGAATTATTGCGTTTAGAGCTAAGGAAATCAAAGGAAACTATGGAAACCTCATTGCATTCTGAAATATTGACAAATCGACTGTTTAATGTGGTCTGCGGACATGTGAATTCGTCGAAATATAATTTTTTTCGTTTTCTCAAATAAGGTTAATTGGTAGTTCCTGCTATAGACCCATTATTAATGATTTTATTGTTCATGATTGAACGACTCCATGTTGCGTAGGTTCAGAGGGTAGCTGTATCTAAGGTGTCCTACACAAGTGGAGAAGTGGAATACCTCCTTATTTTTCGTGTGCATAATTGGAGACGTTTTTCGGTTCAGACCAAGTTCTACCATCATCTGCAGCGCCGCACAAAAAAGAAGAATATTGAACAGCAAAAGTGTGCTGGATATGTGAATTCAGCAGGATGGATCTGCGTATCATGAAAAAATTCGATTAACGTATTGCTTAGCGGAATCTGTAAAGCAGCCTCCAAGATTTTGTGATTTAACGCATCCTGGTTCTTTAAAAATAAACGCTGTGCATGTTATGTCTCTCAGGTGACACTCATGAGGTCCAGCCGTGGTGGACATATGCCAGAAGTTGTGGTAAAGATTAAAAAAAAACAAAAAACATCCTCTATTAGTCACTACCGTTGAATCGTCTGTGTATACTATTATTGAGTATGACCCTTGAATTGGCTATCTTCATTTTCGATATCTCTGATGATATGTTACATAATACTAATAATAATATGGTAGGCGCTGGACCTAACTTTTAAAGAACTATTTGTGTATAGAGGAACTGCGGTCTTATGCCGACATTCTGAAGGGCGAGTGTCGAGTGTCCATTTCCGGAATTTTACCCCATAGCGTATGAGTCAACGAAATAGCCCGCGGCGACCACTAATGTCACATTAATGGTCGGATTATGCGTCGTCCTGTCCAACCATATTGTCGGTGTTTGGACTTCAGAGCAAAAAAGATACATATGTGTAGAATGTTTTTTCTGGTATTTCTAACATCAATGGGAATTTTCTCCAAAAACAGTTAAGGCACGTGATTTTTAGAAAGAAAAGCACTTACTGCGTGTGTCGAAGTTAACAAGCATTTCTTCTGAATCATGTCGACGGAATCCCACAATATCTAGAATCAAGTCTAGACTTAATTGTCATTGCCTTTCATCGAAATCAGGAGAAATTTGATGGTCGTGTGGTAACCATTAACGGCACCATTAATGTAATTGCGTATACTTTCACGCAGCGACTTATTCTATTCCCATAATGATACCCTGCACATGTTTACCTATAAATAATATTTCCATCGTAATGACCACTTAAGTAAATGTCCACTGAAAGCAACCAAAGCCTGACAGCCAATAGAAATATTTTCAAACCTTTGAATCCTTTTCTTTGGCACAACTTTCTTAAAGATAAGTGCCCACAATTTGATTACATGTTATGATTATTGCATAAGATAATCCCTATCATTTAGCTTTCAGCTCAAGTCTGCTTCAAATGCCGGTGCAGATTATGTGTTGCGTTGGCATTTGCAAAAAAAAAAAAATACAACAACAAGATCTTCAGGGTTAAATGTGAAATGCTCTCTCTCCCTCATGAATTATGAATAATTCCAAGAAATATGATGTGCGAACTTCTGTGAAGACAAATACAGACCGTTTGTTTTGCAAATACGAGCGTACATGTGTACATATTTCAGCCCCCAGAGCGTTTATCTCGTAAAAGGTCAAATGAAAATTAAAAACGCCTACACGTCGGCAAAAATCCTCGCCAATAAGTGAAAGTAAAAATGCCAGAGCCGGTCCACACTCGTGTCAGTCTCAGTGAAAAGGATCACCATGCTCTGTGAATAACTACAAGATGACGTTCCAACGAATCGTAAAAAAAAACCACCCAAAACCAACCAACAAAAGGCAATTTACATTCAAAAGTGAAGTTGAGAAAAGAAAAGGAAAAAAATATGAACCACCAGATATCCTACATCTTCCATAGCAATCTGCGTCCTACGCAAAATTTCTACCTCGTCGAAACCATATGCCTGATGTGTGTGTGGGTGTGGGCTTCAACTTTGACCTTTTGTTTATCCCGAAACAAAAAATTAAATGAACTGGATGTATTTTAGGGAGTCTTTACGAACCTGATCGTCCTGTGAGTCTTCTTCAAATTGAATTTGAATTGAATAAACTGTAAAATCTTCTTTTCTATCACAATGCTGCTGCGGTTTGAAGGACCAATTTATTTTGTCATCGATCTGGAAAAAACAGAAAAAAACAAGAACATGCAACATCAACAAGAACAAGAAAAATGTCTTCATTCAGAAAAAATATTGTTCACTTGAAAGCATAGATTTATCTATATGTGACTCAATGAATTTCTGGCCCGAATTACTCATCTTTCCCCCGAAGAGAACACTGTTATTTTCAACCCACAGCTTGTGTGTGTGTATGTATGTATCCTTCGAGTTTAGTGAAAACAAGTCTTAATGGGAATCAGAACTATAACTCCCACGCTCTCTGCTATGGACACCCCCGCATATGCCAGGGCTACGTATGTACTCCGCTTTGACGTCAAAATTCCAATCCTGGGGTTGCAGGGCGTTTTTTCCTCTTTTTTTTGTATTCCTCTTTCTACCTACCATCACAGCAACCCACGCAAAACACCCGATGACGCTTGTCACTGCACACAATGGTGCTCGCTGTGTTCGCTTTCGGTACGTGGAGATTCACGTAAATCCACACAAATGCAACAACACTTCACCGAAACGTACCAACAAAATGGGGGAGACATTTTGTTTTGTTCCATATGCGACCCTTTTTTGTTGTTGTTTTTTTTTCCGAAGTCTGTTGGCAAAATTTCTCAATTCATACTAAATTATAGATTGCGCGGTCGGACATCTCATTCAGATGAGGCTTTTTTTTCCGCTCAACTATCATTAACCTAAATGCTGTTTGGAGCTTACGTATGGGTATATGTACGTCCTGCAACTTTGGCCTAGTGTGGGAGTATCTGGATACAGTCTTCTCAACTTATTTTCCTGAATATTTATTTACAAGGATTATGTAAAATGTTCAAATGTCATCGGTAGGTATAACAACGTCGTCGTCGTTGTTGTTGTTGCGAACGTCCTATTTTCCAACAGGTACTTTTCTTGCGGGGGCGATGGAAAATTGATACACTACCAAAGTTTACCCAAGCCCTTCACAAATACACATTCATGGAATAGGTAAAGTCTATTTTTAGTTAATGCGTTCCTTTTTATTTTATTTTCTCGTTTCTTCATCACCCTCCCATCCCTTTAATCCAATCCTATTTTTTTTTGCTATTCTTCTACGAACTTACCTAGTCAATGCCGGTTGTCGTTAAAGCTGGAGCTTGAGTTGATGAATATATCTTTTGGCTTAACCTCGACTTAACACATATATGTACATATATATGTATATTTTTTCAAAAGAAAATTAATTGAATAGAAAACACTTTTTTTCACAACTATTGCTTGTTAACACACACTTTACAAAGTTTGAGTTTGAGTCTTTTTTTATTTGTTCTAAATTGACTAAGGTGTTCGGTTGTTTTTTGTTCTCTTTATTTAAATACCACTTGAAAATGTCTGTTGTTTAATGAGTTTCTTGTCTTTTTCTTAAATCTTTTTTTTTCACTTTTCACCAGTTAGTGCTGAGGGGGCGAGATGAACTGTCTGACAGACTTGAACTGAATAACATCGCTTGCATGACAAGACATCCTTTTATAGACTACCCACTGAAGTCTGATTGTGGGAAATTTTCATTCATCCCGTTAGATTTCTGATCGATATACCTACAAACGGGTGTATACATATTTATGTATTTGCGTGCATTTAAGTATAAGGGCTGCCTCGCCAACACGGTTTTGAATGAAACACCCGCAAACGTCTCGATTCACCTCATCCACAACCCTCCAGTCTTCCGTGTACCCAGGGATGTGTTGGTTTGTTGGTTGGGCAAGTGTCAAAGTGTGTGTTGTTGAATTTATTTGAACCACGTACATGTACGTCAAGCTATGATGTCACTGAGCAGAGCACCGATGGCGTCTGCGGCCTCTAAGGGGGCTTTATTTTCCCAATTCTCTGGTCTTTTTTCTTCTTCTGTTCTCTCTCTCTCATCTTTCCTCTACGGGCATACACAACTCCTTCTTCCTGCTGCTGCCCACAGAAAATCAAAAAGCTCACTCTGTGTGGGTGTTCGACTACCTTGGAGCTTTTCATTAGGGTTATCTGGAAAAATGCGCTTCTCGGAATTTTCTATGAATCGCTTTTGGACGTCATTGGCGCGGGCTTTTGGATACAAGTTTAGCTCGCCTCATTCCATTGGGAAGTTCTAAATTTAGCCTAGAATGGGGTTATTGTACCCCTGCAGAGATACTGCCGTATGCTGAGAAATTCCGCCTCTTTTATGGCTGAGGTTATTTTTAACCTTTAAAAAGTTTCCCGCTGGTGGAAATAGGACATGGAGCTTTTGCCGTATTTGGACGTAGTTTCGCCCACACGCGTACCACGATGGGCTTGAGTTCGATATTCTTTTGGGTTGTTGGGTGATGGCCTTTTAAGGGAGATGCGGGATAAGCTTTGTGCTTGGAAATTTACTCCAGGATAATCAGTTTTTACGTGTAGTCACCGTTGTTGATACATAAATGTGCGTCTATGTAGCTTTGGCTTACGTACATTGGCACAGTGTGTGGTGATATTATTCGAACCAATTGGAATTAACTATTTATAAAATATGGAAAATATTAGCTTTCAATTAATTTGTATATACAATGTGTACATACATGTAAATATACATTATAACTGTTGTTCCGTAAGTAAACTTAAATAAAAATGGTTTAAGTTTCGATAAAAATTATGTATTACAGTATTATTTGGATCTTGCCATTATGAATGGGATTCAAATGTCCCTTTTCTTATTTTATCAAAACTTACTATTGTTTTATTATATCTTAACATTCGTTTTCTCCTCTAACCTACTGACAATACACGGGCACTCTAAGCTATTCTAATCTTAATATAACTGTGCCTTTCTTTGTTTGGCCAAGAAAACTGGTAAAAAAATTGATATAATTTGTCTAACTTAACCTATACAACATAAAACTTAAAAACTGTCTTAACTATGTCCGTATCTGTACGGCCACGTGCACCAGGGCTTACATGTTATGTAAGTATATGCCTAACACAGCGTAGTGATAGTAAACTAGGGAGTATTCACTGAGTCAGTACATTTGGATTGGTGCAAACATTTTCTCACGCATCGGTGCATGTAATCAAATTGCATCGCGCCGGATACTCATGCTGCACTCGATTCGATGACTCTGCGGATTGGACGGAGGAGCAAGACTTCTAAAGAATATTTTAGGCTTAAGTTTAATGCTAGTTTGCAATAATTTCGATGCAGTCGGTTTGAATAAAATAGTAATAAATCTCAATTCGGAATTTAATTTGTAAGTTAAACAGTTGGGGAGAGGTTCATCCACCCCTTTCAAGCTTGAACGTTTTAAAAAAACATTGAAAACCTATTACCATGGGAACACAGCGATGGATCAAGCTCATGCCGACTTCCATCGTTCCCGTGAGAACACGTCGGAGATCGCAACGGATTAACTGATAGTGGTGGTGAAGCAAATCGTGCCATTAAAAACCAAATGTTCGCGAAAATAATAATGAACTTCTCCCTTGTACTACTATCCTTATACTTCTATTAGTCCCTTCACATACTACTGATTGTCACGATCAAGGAAGGCAAGGGATGGATACTGGATAGTCACTTTAAATTTGTCAACGTCATCAACCTCTTAAAATGTTTGCATCTCGCCGGTGCGTATACCAAATCCAATATCGAAAACATCAAAAGACCAGAACTAAGAACAACGATCGAATACCACCTACAGCAAGTGAGGAACAGGCTAATCTATTCAAGGGCAAAGCGGGACGGAAAACTAGATAAATTGATTGGACAGGTTCTGTCTATTAATTGAGACTCGTGAACGTGATAGAAGCCGTAGAGTATGAATTCCCTTCCATCTACACGAATGGTAGGTTCCTGCTCTACACTCTTTCCATACCCAAAGTCATGAGCGAGGAGTTTAACTTGCTTTTGACGAGAGCCTAAGCCATCAATAGAACTCAGATCGACATGGAATTCTGCAGGATTAAGATCAACTCGATCGTGATCTTCGGCATTGTCGGAGATTGTCTTTCCATAAATAATTCAACTGTATGTGATGAATGGTCGCTGAAGAAACTTGACGAAGAAGGCTGTATAGCGAGGCTTCTGAAAGGGGGCCGTACCGCATGCACCTTTCACATAAGTAGCAAGGAAACGATCGAACTCATCAAAGCGGCCTCTGGGAATACGTCGGAATATCTAAACGGAGCATACGTTATTCGCTTGAACAAGGAAGAAATATTACTGAAAATTATGAAGTTCTCGAATTTCATGGCCACGATCCGTCAGCTTCTTCCACCATAATGACTAGCATCCCCAATAGCACTCAAAGGATTGACCTGAAGCATATGGAACGACTGGGAGATCTTACACTAAGCCTTGAGAGCTATGGTTTCCTCCCTAACGGATGGTGCGCCGGATACATGCGCTGCACTCGATTTAATAACAATGCGGATTGAACGTATTAGCAGAGACTTCGACCAAAGAATATTTTAGGCTTAAGTTCAGTGCTAGTTTGGAATCATTTCGAAGCAGCCGATTTGAATAAAATAGTAATAAATCTTAATTCGGAATTTAATTTGTAAGTCGAACAGTTGGGGGAAGGTTCAGCCTCCTCGTTCGCGATTTTATTATGAATCCCCTTGAGGGATTCGTTAACTTGCACATTTGTTTGGATTTTTGTATTATACTTTTTTTTCAGTAATTTATGTTTTGTTATTTTTTTGTCTTAAAAACTACGTTAAAGGCTATGTAAGTTGGCCTCCATTATCAATTACAGCGCCGTTTTGAAAATCCAGTAACAGCGGGGACTAGTTTTGCTGTAACCATCAGTAAAACTGCAGTTCTTTGGCACACTCTCTCCTGTCTCGAGCAGAGATAGCTCAACTGAACCTGAGGGGACCGTCGTGGTTCCCGTTCGTATTGGATTCTGCTGTCCACGGTTCGCTACATCCTTGTGTATTAGGATCTGTATTAGGCCAGTTGTGGCGCTATAGAGGAATGCTTCAGGAGGAATACAGCCGTTAACGCGCATAGGATCAGACTGTTGGAAGAAGTCATTGCTGGTGCAATATGCTTTCTGATCAGCTTAAAAATGGTCTATACTAGTTTTGGTATTCAGACTCGGGTGTACGATACAACCGAAGACAGGTCTGAAGGCACTGTCTCTCGAACAATCTCATTTTTTCCATCTGAGATGAAGTGGACAACCGTCCGCCCTAATTGGCCGGATGAGGGACATGTAGCAGATGACCTTCACCCTGGAATCAAGTTGGCTGCTGAAAAACAAACTCCTTGCCACAGCAAATGCCTTTTTAGGTTTCGTCAGAACATTTTCTATATGTTTGTCAAAATACAGATATTGATCTAACCAAATGTCAAAATGGTTTACTACACTTTTCACAGCTAACGACCATCCCTTCAAGGTCCCCAAAATCATTATCTATCTCCGCTCCACGGGAAATTGTACCAATAACATCAGTTTTGCAGAATAACTATTGTCAGCCGTTATTTTGTTGGGATCGAGCGTCCAATAAAAAAAAAATGTTTGAATTCATTCGCGATCACTTATCGATCCCGTGTAGTCACCGACTCTTTGCCTTTCGGACTACATTCAGATCTTGGTATGGCTCGTGCAGTTCGCTGTTGTATCTTCTATTCCATTCCCCTTCCTCGCAGACAAGATCAAGGCTCGTGGAGTTCGCTGTTGTATCTTCTCTTCTATTTCCCTTCCTCGCAGACAAGATCATGTATCCGATGTAGAGTTCTTCTTTCGAAGTCACCAAGAGTAATCTTTGAGCGATCTCTGGGTAGCAGCGTCCATTTTCGCTCGGCAAGTTGGTTGGGGTCCTTCTCGCCTTTAGTGCACCACCTTAACCGCGAGCGTCCTCTGTTGCGTTGTCCCACAGGTTCGGTTAGCCGTTTGGTGTTGGATCCGTAGACGCCTGACTACGCTCATGTGGCCGATCAACCCATACAGGTCGTGGTTGAATCTTCTCCTGCAGATCCCATCAACGCAAGCAGGACTGAAGATCGCACGCAGAGCTTTTCTCTCGAAGAGATCAGTAACTTTGTACCTCTGCGCCGTACAGCAAGACTGGTCCGACAGTGTCCTATATAAAGTCAGTTATTCGAGAGACCACTCTGCTCTTCAATTGCATCTTGACCCATAACAAAAAGCGACGTACAGGAGATATTCTGTGTTTGATCTCGGCACTGACGTTGTTTGTACTCTTTACTTGTGTGCCGAGGAGTTTTGGAAGGTCGAGCCTCTAGTGTTGACGTGTGAGTCTTGTATGATCTTCGCCCGGATAATGTTGAAGAAATCACATGATACCGCATTGCTTTGTCTAAAATGTTGACATTGATGACAGTTTGGCAGGAGTGTCAAATCTGGACATGGCGGTGTACAAATCGTCTATATGCACGCTGTTGGATTCGGCCTTGAAATTGACGAATAGGTGATGGGTTTCAGTGTGCAAATCTTTAGTGAAGATCTGGTCTATTGCAGACTTCTCTGGCCGTTATAAACGGCTTCAGGAGAGCACGCAAAACCGCAGAGAAGATTTTATATGTTTATAATTGGCGTGGTTAAGGGGGTCTCGTTTCGTGTTGACCGGACAAACGATACTGAGATTTCACTCGTCGGTCATACTTTCCTCCGACAACATCTTGTAGGTGAGCTGCTGCTCATTATTTTCTACAGGAGTAATCCTTCCAGATTCCCAGTATCGACTGCGAATCTACTAGCAGTTGTCTAATTTCATACCGACAGATTTCTATCCGAAATTTTTGTTTTACCGTTGGATAAAACTTTTAGGCACAAGCTCTCCTCGATCGCGAGGTCGTTTCTGCGTTGCTTCTAGCTTCGCTGCATTTTTGTCAAACCATAGGGCTTTCTTCGGTTGTGTCGGAAAACACATCACATTAGTGGCATCTTCTTTGACTTCTTAATCTTCGATTGTGCAGGCGGATTCGGAACTTGCAGAAAGTTTCTGGGAGATTCCTTCGGCAAAAATCTCACCAGTCCGTTGCAATTCTAGCTTCCCGACGTCAAACCTTGGTGTTCTTTCTCGGCCCCATTGTTCTCTCGATATCCGGGTTCTTACCTTGGCTACAACAAGGTACGAGCCTATGTTGGTTTTTCGGATGGTTAAGACATTGAGAATGCTGGAGGAGTGTATGCCATCGATCGCAACGTGATTAATCTGGTTGACGGTTGATTGATCAGGAGACCACGTACGTCGGAGCGACATCTACAACGGTGATTGCAACAGAGAGAGCTGCTTATTTGGATGTGGATTTGTTGTTCAAGGCAGACTTTGCCAAAAAGTCTTAAGCTTCGTTTATAACGAACGCCTCATTACTATTCGCAACAAGGCTAAATTCGAGAACCTAAGGCCGATCT
This sequence comes from Eristalis pertinax, assembly GCA_907269125.1. Lineage (NCBI taxonomy): Eukaryota > Metazoa > Arthropoda > Insecta > Diptera > Syrphidae > Eristalis > Eristalis pertinax. The sequence continues at coordinate 26,376,758 of OU026146.1, read as the reverse complement.
ATGCCCACGCCCCGACGGATGAAAACACCAAGGATGACTTCTATGGTAGCCTAGAAAGGACAGCTTCGACACCAAGATCGTTCTAAGAAATTTCAACACAAGGCTGGGTAAGGATGACATCTTTGCTAAATTCATCAGGAAACACAGCCTGTGTTACGTTTGGGAGCGAATCGTACTACACACAAAATTCAATAAAACACTGCATTTAACAATAAGAAAAATTATATTATTATTCTTGATTCGATTTCGTCGGTGGTCTACAAATTACTGTGGTAGCAGCTAGGCACAACAAAATATAACAGATAACAATAGATTTTACATACACAAATAAAAAATGGAAAAGAACGATACTAAACATAAACGTAAACACTAGGATAATGACAGAATAGGTTAAACGCTAGAAACATTTAAACAAGGATGAGGAATGAGGAACTAAAAAAGTTTGACAAGTGCATAGATGCATTGTTGCTACGTACGTTGCAGAACGTATTGCAACACGTAACTTCTGCGCCGAACTAAATACGATAACGGATTCAGGCTGTAGCTAGCACGCGATTCCTACATACATATCCAGAAAGGGCAGTTCCCTTTTTCATCCTCTTTTTGCCCAGTCCAATCCACCGCCCTTCTTGGATGGCGGTGATGTCTGCTTTATGGCAGTCTAGAGCTTCCGCGAGTTCTTTGGCTGCACGTGGTCTGTTAATGGATCTAACATCCCGCTTTCAGAAACGAAAATCGTTCTTAATTCGTTCCTCATTTAACATGAGACTATCTATAAATTTCTGCTGCTCTTCAATTGCGATTAATACTTCCAGCATGCCATCTACGCAAACCATCTTTTGCACTGATTTGTGATGTGATCTTCCGAGCATTGCTGCCAGAGGAATTATATTCTCCAGTAAAAGATTGAACCACTAATACGAGAGCGCATATTCTTGCGAAAATCCTCCTGTGATGTCCGGTACATTACGCTTGCTTTCCATTCCCTATCAATTTCCATGTTATCCTGAAATAGTTCATCGCATCGAACTAAGTGATGAATGTTGTCGTGTGCGGTTTTGAACTCGACAAAGAGATGGTGCTTATCAGTTCATTGTCGGTAATTTGTTTTCGTGTACAAAAGGATTTATGCATTCGCACAGTGCACTGAACAACAACTCATATCCGATATAAAGGAGATATACACCAGTATGGTTCTTGCAGGAACAGGTTTTTTTTGTGATGGGGCATGAGGAGCTGATATTCCAGTCGTCGAGCATGCTTTCGCAATCTTAAATTCAGAATATCGCCACCAGCTTTGAATAGCTCTGATGGAAAATGATCTGAGCCTGCATTATATTTGTTCTTTCACATATGCCCCCTTCAATGCACAGCGGATGTTGTACTGCATCGGTGGAGTTGGGATTTTCTCGGCCCTTAGTAATAAAGGAATTTAAACTCGAGTTTTACGTAAACTAGAGTTTAACACGAAATCCGTAATAATAAACGAGCAACCCACTTCTAAAATCGACAAATATTTAGATGTGGCCGAATCGTATCTAAGTCGAATTTAAAAGTGACAGTTTAATGTTTCAAAATGAGTGTCAAAATCAGCTGTGCTAGCTCACAATAGCGAATATGACAGGTTGTGCTAGCTCACAATAGCGAATATGACAGGTTTATTCACAATGATTACGTTAAATTCGAGTTTTGTTAAAACTGATTTATTACTACGGAAACTTAAAAGTACCTTAGCTACACCTAACAAAATTCGACTTTAGAAGCGACTTTATGATTTTCTATTACTAAGGGCCATTGAATTTCACTCCCACCTGATCACGGTCGTGAAATAGTTGCTTAACTACACACATACACAAATCTCTACTGTCGATAACGAGATCACCCCCTACAATTTTCAAGATCATTGCCAAATAGTAATCTCCTCAGGCTGAAGTTAGCCTAAGGTAGTCTCCGTTACTTCCTTGATTTCTGAGTGGCATTGCAATTATTGTCGATTATGTTCGTTGCTCCTCTGCATAGAGACACTTATACATATGTCAAACATTGCCACCGAATGACGTCATCAAATATAATAATGGTGGTTTTGACAATATGACAATCATACACTGATTTCCAATTGGATACCCCGACCTGGAAAGGTAGTGGCATTAATGCACTTAGGCCAAAGTAGGCCCATTGTACCGCCATGTGGGTGTGGTGGCTTTCCTGTTTTAGGCAAGAGCGGGACAATTGCAGAGGAGGTGTTTGTTGTTTTCCTCTGCAGAAGTCTGCAGTCCTTGGAAAATAGACCTAGTCGTTTTGCGTGAAAGCTCTTTTAGGCATTGTCCGGTAATTATATCCTCTGCAGTGCTAATTTTCGAGCTTTTTAGGGAGATAAGATCGCTTGGTCTTTTAGGATCGAGATTTGGCCAGATTTGTTTTGAGATTCAACAAGTGATGCCTGTGGACCATCTGGCACTGATTTTCTTTGCGTTGATATGAGTTTATAGAGCTGTAACTTGAATTTAGTTATAGGAGTACCTACGTTACAAGAGAAACTATCAACTGTCAGTCAAGTGGCGCGTTTGGCGCACAGGCGAATGTTGAACTATTAAGAGATGAGCGGCAGTCTATTGCTAATTAAGAGTTTATAGAGAATGATGCCAGGGATTGCTCCTTGGCTATCAGTAAAAATGCAGATATCGCGGGCGGGACAGGGCCTCGCTAATCGCCATTACTTCGGGTTGAAAAACGATGCAGTGATTGACGAACGGATTTGTTCAGGTTTAGACACTCCGAGAAAACGCCACTTCCTACTCTACCATCCGTCTTGGATCCATCGGTATATCCCCCCGATCAAACGAGGTCAAGATAGCAATATCGAGACTGAGGTCTAACTAAGCTGCTGGTGTGAAAATCCACGGTAGTCCTTAAGGCAGCTGGAGAAGATCTGCTTAAGCGTAAGATATGGTCGGAAAATATGCCCAAAGAGAGGAATCTCAGTATCGTTAGCTCTTTGATTGTGCCAACTATCAAGAAATACATACATGACTATTCGTGTGCTCCCCCGAAGCCGTTAATTTGAAATCTGGTATGGTATTGTAGTCAATGTTAATTTTATGTCCGTTATCTTATGGCCTCGAATGTGTGTATATCTTTTCAGCACTTAGAACACGTCATGTGATTCTACAACATCGTTCTGAAGACAAACTTACTTAAGAATTTCGTTCAGCTGCTATCGAACGCGGGTGACATTGACGATAGAATCGTTAATAAATTAGGCGTTTATTTGCTTTGTGACAAAATGGGTCCAGCGGTGAACGAGGCTATAACAACGTGCCTGAAGGAAGGATACACACCAGTGGCGATATGCAGATGCCCAATTGAGTAGTAGAGTCTTTTCTCGGAGGAAGACACATGAGTCTAGCATTTCGCCTATGAACTCAACGCCTAAGATGGATAGGCCATGCAGGTCGTATGGACAACATATTGATCCAGCCTAGAAATGTGCCAAACCGAAACTTTCTTAAACCGAGTTAAACCGAGTTGGAATTGAAGCGAATCGAGTCGTAACTCGAGTTGACTAACACGGTATCAAACAGTAGGTATTATTTGATTTATTAATGGTACTCAATTCAAAATAGATGTGCAGTACGAACTCGATTTACGCAACTAATGGAAATTAGAGCATTTGCAATAACCGAGGTTGTCACATTTTTATTACATATATAGTCAAAATGTCTATTTTTCTATAGGAAAACAACCCTTTGCAAACAACATATTTAAAAAAAAACAGTTAATATAATAAAGTAGTAATAGTATGCTTTTTTGTAAAAGAAATTAAATATTTTAAATATAATTTTGTTATCCATTTTATTCAATATACAAAATATTTTTCAAACTCTAATTTTTTGTGGTAGTTCTAGTGTAATACTATTCTCTTCGGTCCATTGCAAGCATATGTTTAAGGATCGAACTGTAACTTCTGTTTTCGATAATGCGAGGCCTCAAAGTTTTCGTCAAGCCAGTCGTTGATTTCGACATTCGAGATGCTAATATTGGGAACAGTTTCATAAAGCAAATTGGAAACGGATGATATCAATTCTTTTTTCCCTCAAGAAAATGTGACCTATGAGTAATGAAACGATGAAAGAAATCAAGATAGAGGAGCAATGTTCACAATATTCCACATAAAAAATACGCAATAATAATAAACGTAACATAACCCGCATTAATAAAAATAATGTTGACACAGTCATCAATCTCTAAGGTTATATATTAAAACAACGGAATAATTTATATTGGTACGTTACCTTAGTTTTATTTTATAAAGAAAATGTTTAAGATTAACTTTACGTCTACATATATTCCACTCTTATATTTTTATTTTCATTATAATTTCTTTTTCTGTATTTCCTTTGACTTAACTGTATTAATATCTACATTAACTTAAGTTAAAATGTATCTTTATAATTTGTAAGAATTTAAACAATAGCTCCATTTAAACTTTGTACCCAGAAATAATGATATAAATATTAATGTTCTGTTTGTTAAGAATATCCTTGTTCCCCTTTGTATTGCTGCAGGTTGTTCACCTAAAAGAGAGAAAAATTGAAAAAAATACATTAAGTAAATCGTGCCAGGAATAAATATTTGAATAATTAAATATTGCATGCATAAGGAATCATTTTTACCGCATGAAATCTTTAACCGATTCTTTTCGACTTCAAAGGACTTTCGTATTTCTAGGTTCCGGAATGAAAAATCCGCATAGCTATGCACCTTCACCGTGTTGTTAAAGGAACATTTTTATGGGATTTAAATAATATTTTAGCTTATTCCTATTGCAAGCTTGAATAGGTAAGCTCCTTTCGTAGATATAAATTATTCAACCCACTTATTAACATATGCGGGCAATGTCCTTAGGAGTAAAAAGGGTTTTTTTCTCTGACTAAATATTTCCTTAAAAATATTTGCATGGAAAATGTGATAAGGAATAAGATTAGCCATCGTGACCTTCGCACCATTTCCATGTCCTTCCTCGTACTTTAAAAATTGTGTTTGACTTGAAAATTAAATTCTGCCTTTTTCTACTTAATTTAAAGCAAAACTTTATTGTCAAGGAGCATCTGCTTGCTTGCAATCTGGTCATCATCAATCTCGACGTCTCACTTCTTCTCCGACATTTATCTTCCTCATTCGCTCCAGTTCAAGAAACTATTCTCGATTCGATCAATTATCTCCCGGTATAATTAATTACCTTTTCACATGACTTTTTAGTCCTTGTAGCCATCGCTATTCCGGTCATTCAAGGATACTTTGATACAGATGGCATTTTTATTATATACACTCTTTAAAGACTTTAAGGTTTGTTTGAATTCGTGCAACCTCTTATTGATGTGAACTTCATGAAATATAAATGTTAATGTGTCCGCAGTGAAACCTAGTTCGACACAGGAGTCATAGCATATACCTGCCCAACTGCTGCCATGGAGGTGCTATTGGACCTAACTACTTTGCATCTAGTGGTTGCAGAATTTGCAAACAAACAATTATGAGAATGGGAAAAGAAGGGGTAGGAAAAGACAAGTGCATGACATCGAGACAATTCGATGCACTAGTCAAAAAGCGACCACTCTTGGGTGATGTGAATAAGAAATTTCCAAACGAAAGGAACCAAAAAGGGCTAAGCTAAATTTGTAGACAGACGCATCATGAACCGTTTAAGGAACTGGGGTATTCGATCCCAGGAGAAAGTAGTTCGATCCCATGAGTAAACGCACCGGCATCATTCCAGCAGAGATCTATGCCATAGATAGATGCGTTCAAATCAATCTTGATGAAAACATAGTTATCATGCTGGACAGTCGAGTAGACTCCATAATCAAATCCAAGTGGGAATGCCTACAGAAGCTCAAAGAATTGAATTGGAGCAACAAAATAAGACTCTGATGGATACGTGGCTAGACGGGAATAGAAGGCAATGAAATAGCCGACTCCCTAGATAGGAAAGAATAATCGCACCCTTTCGCGGTCCAAAACCATTCTGCTCTGTAGGAGACCATGGCCTCAGAGGAGAATCCAGGGAACTAGAAAGAAGGAACCGAACAGAAACCTGGAACAAAGCTCTTGCCAAGAAGCTCTTGGGCCAGTATAACAGAAAGAGGTTTGAGGCATGTATCAAAATCAGCAAGAACAAACTGCATATCCTAACAGGGCACTGCAGACTCAGGGAGCACCTGAGGAAACTAGGGTCTGATATCCCTAGATTCGGTTGATGAAGATTGATGAAATTTCTGAACACGTTCTATATCTGGGCAAGCACCTTTGTATGAGCAAGCGTTTCAAGATATAGGCTATGTTTTTTGGTGGCGATTGGCATGGAGTGCTCTGGTGTGTCACAGTGTCCCAGCACCCACTTAAGTAGGATGTTAAAATACTTGGCAATCTCGTTGAGCCAATCTGGCAATTAAAGGAAGTTTTTGAGTTTAATGTCCAGAGGTTTGATCGCTGCCTGGTATTCAGAACAGATTTCAATTCAATTTATTTACACATGTCATTATTTAATGTGTACCCATTTGGCTTTTCTGCAGGAGGTTGTGCATATGATGACGATATCGGAACTTGGTATTACATATTTTTTGCAGACAGTACACAACTTCCTTTATCGAATGACAATTGAATAAAGGGATTTAGGTGACATGAGTTCTGTGTCTAGGTGACTAGTACGAGTCAAGGATAGTAGAGTGTCCAGAATAGAGTTTTCTTGCAAATTTGCAATTTTAATCGCCGTACTGGCCTCTGTCTATCTGCCGATTAAGTCTATCGACGGTAGATTAAAGAGTAGCGATGGGGGTTGTCCTTAGCGCTCCGCTGTTGAAGTTGATGTCAGTATCGAGCGCAGTCAAACAAATGGCGACTCCATACAGCAGTAAGGGTCTGACTACTGATATGAATAGCCAGTGGACCATACGGGACTGTTGTCCTCATTTAACCCTATAGCCTTTTTACAGCAATATAAAGCCGTGGAGGCCTTTTTGACATATTTCTTGGTATGTCTGGCAATGGGTAGAATAGAAGAAATAAAATCCGTCAAGAGCAACATCAAATGCTTTAATTTCTTAGTTATAATCTCCTAAAATGCACAGTTATGCATTTTAAAGGGTCATGGTAGAGAATCTATCTATGTTTAGGACGCAGCTAAACACATCCAATCAACTTAAACTGAAAAGCACTACCACAAGATATTCTTACAAATCCGCTGCTGTCCAATATCGGGATTATTTCATTGTGAATCATGTCAGCGATCCATTCATCAGGCCCTCCTCTGACCGTATCCCATGAATGAGCAGGGCCAGGCAGACAGCCAACCAGAGAACCTCTATTAGTTTTCATTACACATTTAATTTAATCCTGGAAAAAGCCAATTCAACCACATTCGCGGTAGATAGGAATGCTCCAACATCAAACTCCCCCTCATTAACCAAATGTAATTAAGACTTCGTAATGAATTCCTTTTAATGCCACAAAGGTCATCTGAGTTATTTACATCCCGCTGCCACCATAATCAAACCACTCCCACTTTGTTATAATTATTAACAATGCAATTAGGTGTTACTGATGTTCTAGATGTGCGTACGTCTACGTATTTATACACTTACCATTGAGTACATGAACATTCACTGACTTAGGGTTGGCCGTCGATGGAGAGCATGTGTATACGCCCGAATCTGATATTCGAGCCTTCTGGATCAATAGATAGGAAGTCGTTATGTCGCCCTTTTCAGTTATCACCGATACACCACCCCGTGGAGAGTCATAATTGATTTCCTAAATCAAATATCGAATTACAAAAGAAAAAAAATCATCGAATTCCAAGTTTCATCAAAGCATTCATTCAATTAAATAGAACAGCCTACCTCATTGTTGTGTGTCCATCGAACAGCTGGTGGCGGCTCTGGCAAATGCTTTACAATGCATGTCAGATTGACTGTTGACCCGGTGTCTATATACAGATCTGGTCCACCTTGTATAGTGGTGATAGGTTCTGTTGATTGAATGATTCTCATATATTAAATTGCTTGTGACATATGTGTGTCAAGGAATCTTACCAACAATGGACAGAATCATCGTGTATCCCACTGGAGGAGTTGTTGATACTTGGCACTCGTAAACTCCGGAATCCCTTATCTGAGCGTATTTAACCTGAAATTTATTGGGAAAGGGAAATCATAGAATACGTTCAAGATGTGTGTGGAAATGGAATGTTTTAGATTACCTTTCGAATTAGGGGGTAAGTAAGTAGTTGTACAAAGTATTTTAATGTGTACACTTAAAAGGCATATCATCATCAAGATCCTCGGCCCTAATGGGCAAATTGCTCAACTTGAGTGGCAATGGAATCAAATTAAGGTCCCATACAGAGACAATTTTGGAATTTCGACATCACTATTGTGTACGCAACGAGTGGTCAAATAAAGGGTTTAAGTCTGTCTAGTTTCACAGTGAAGGTTTAAAATTAAGTTCAGTTGAACCTTAAACCAAGTTCAAGTTTATGGTTAAACTCGTCCGGTTTCAAAGTGAAATCTGAAATTCAGTTCAGTTGAACTTCGATTGCGTTCGATAAAAATATGGCAACACTTTCCATTTTGAATACAATTTGTAAGGGCTTTCGATGTATTTCCTGTGCTTTTTAGTTTTAAAACGCTCTTGTGCATCCCTTTTGAACTTTTATAGTCCTCGATGTTACCGGAAAACAAAGATATTGACAATCAACTCAGGAAGCAAAACGCTGCGGTTTGGGAGGATACCATTACCAAAACTCAGACGTGAGAGAGAATAATATACGAAAGCTTGAAAAAATAGCAAGAGAAACAAAATGTCGCAGAACTGAGTTTTAAGCGCCATTGTACTCTCGTTTACTCGTTTACTACAAATTGAACTCAGTTAAGATTTTAAACGGAACTCTGACACCGAATAAAACGTTGAACTGAATTTTAAGCCAAAAGTGGAGTTTAAACGTCCACTGTGAAAGTGGGCATAAGTGTGATAATTGCGCCTAAAATCACTGAATGGATTTAATTTTCAGTCAACAGTCAATAATGCGAACCATGCGATTATGTACAGCTAGCTCCTCAGTCATTTCGTAGTCAGGGTGAAAAGTAGCTAGCATTTTCACAAAAAAGGTTTCGAGAAATGCAACAATTCGTGCTGTTTTAGAAGCTACTCGGCAGGATAGGGTGAGGAGCACGGCAGTACGCGACGAACTCATGTAGAGCAGCTGCTTCTTCGAACGGAAAGGGCTATTCTTCGATTGTTTGGTCACGTGGCACGAATGTTCTCACCATCACGACTTCCGAGGCGTGTCTTGAATGCGATTTCATCAGGTGGGCAACCACTTTGCAGACCCAGGAAGAGGTGGTTGGACCAAGTCCAAAAACTCGCCCGGTTGCGCTTGGGCATAACTCCAGATGAGTTAGAGTGGCGGAGGATATAGTGGCCTAGGAATATCTCGCGCGTGCATTACCCCCGCGACCATGTAGTGGATCATGCGGGTCAGAAGATGATGATTTTTCACTTGATGTGACTGTTGTCAGAACAGCCTCAACAAAAATGTAAAAAGTTGCTAATGACTTGCTTTGTTGATCACGATCATCAGTTGGTCGTCAATCTGTGGCAATATAAAACTGATGTAAGAGTAACAGCAACACAAGAGATCAACAGAAGAGGAAATTGTGCATTCGTACAAACTACAAATGTAAATCGCACTTCAGTATTCGGTTAGACGCATGCATCAACTTATCTTTGAGATATGGTCGTGGTAAAGCCTGCTGAGTAGAATATTAGTATCATCTTCCCAATCCACAAGAAAGGTGAAAAAATGTAGTTGCTCCATCAAGGTCTATCGATATCGAAGTCTTCTAGAGTGAGGTGAAACGCAGTCATGTGTGTTAACATTCTTGAGCAGATTGGGCAACACTTATGGAATACCTCTAGATGCGTGATCTTCTTGAAATGTTCGTATAATAGCTAGCATACATGAATGACATTGATTTAATTGGTTTGGGCGGCAATGAGTCGTTTGCTTCCGGCAATAAACGATACGGTAACATACATACATTCATGCTGTCGTACAGAAATGGTGTACAACGTCAAGGTCAAGAATCTTAACGAACACAAAATAACACAACGCGAATTCGCGAGATAAAATGATACCATGAAAAGTAGGGATGAGAGAAGTTCATTCAGATACCAGGCATCAGACTATACTTCATCTCAAACAAGTCAACAACTGACGAGATTTTCGGTTTCAAGCTGATTATAGAATTCGAAATCCTATGAAAATTTCAGGCTACCTATGACACTCTTGATGGAAGCGTTGGCCATTAGTCGAATATTTAAATTTAAGTTTCATCATAACCAAACAAACTGCAACTCTTTAAAGATTGCACCTGGTCAATACCAATGCTGGGTTTTTTCCAAAAATTACTAACTGTCATGGACCAACAAACAACATCTCAATAGCGCTCCAGAAAAAAACAGATGCATCTGAATGATACTTCGATCAAACTGCTCGAAAACGAGAAGAGATACCGTCAACTCCGAACACCGTCAAATCAATAACAATTATGGCAAATAAATTTGACATATGACTTTCTGAAGGAAAATATAAAGGTTAATGACCCGTCAACTGTAGCGTATACTTCCAAAAATTCGATAAACAGCTATTAAGACAGCAATTTGTTTTACATTGACGAGAGCTATAAAACACCACGAGCGGTAATAGCTTGTCATCATTTATTTATGAAAATTTCCAAAAATTAATGAATACGGACATATCCAAACCAGATATTGGTGAATGATGCTCTTCTCATCACCGAAGAGTCAAAATTCAATTTCAAAGTATCTGACAGAATTTGAAGTTGAAAAACGAATGCGAAAGTTTTCCTTCCAATACGTAAGCACAGTTGAGGCATGGCCGAGCAGAGGGTTCTGGGGGATGAGAGATGTTCTTCCGGCAATGAAATCCGGTCAAGGAGATAATCAATCTTTGTGTAAACGGAGAAAATGTGAAAAATTATATCCCTCAAGGAAGTCAGTTCTCAAAATGTTGCAAGAAATGCAGAATGCAGAGGGTACATAGCAACATGATAACAATCGTTAGAATTGTTTATTGCGAACTATATATTTTTCTGTAATTTCATTGAAATGGATATCAGGCGATTAGGGGAAATGATCCCCTCTACAATCTGAGGACGCAATAGGTATTATTTTTATTCTTAATTGAAAATAAAGCCAAACGAAGAACAATTTGGTAAACTACCATGAAGAGCGGTGGCACCAAGCAGTTCCCAACCAGAGTGTTTGCATATTACTGGCTTTTAAAAAACGAAATGAGGCCGAATTTAGAATTCTGTTAGCAAAGTACAACACACACATACACTTGGACCTGTATCTCTCTTACCTGTAAGGACCAATCTCCGGTCTGTTTGTTGTGAGTGCTAGTAAATCGTTGGTCGGATGTGTATGTATTCTCGACTACTGTAAGTAGATGTAGATCCCTGTGTCTTATCCATGAGACCTGAAATTGAAAGTAAATAAGTAGGTATTTAAAATGAGACAAATCCAAGGGCAGAAATAAACCCAACAAGACGGATTTGTATTTTGCTTTACTTTTCTGTGAAAAATAAAAAAAAATATATCTATTTTTTATTTGAAGAAGAAGGGTCAGTTCCGATATTATAATCGTGAACCCAATCGGATAGATTCTAAGCGGGCATTTACCGCGTAATGTATTCCTGGAGATTACGTCGATTTGTTGTGAGACTTTTGTCACACTTCTTAGTTCCGCGAAATGCATGTCATAGTATTACCAGGCTTGTCTTTCGACGACGAAAAAAACACGGACGTAAAAAGTGACCATCGCCTCTTTCTGGAAAGTCTTGAGAGCCATTCAAATCCGCTTAAGTAAACTTAAGCTTGTCTAAACCGATCGAAAAGTAAGCCAGAAGCATCATCTGATTTCCACCTAGAATGCTCCTGTAGCCTTGTTTAGGCAAAATTATCCAAAGGTATTGCAAACACAGGCGAGGAAAAGCAATAAACTATTTTGCACCTGTCCTCCTGCAGCAGAAGCTGCCACTGCTGAGAGTTAGCAGTCAATCAGTGTAACCAAGACCAACCTGCATTTTTGTAATACGTGATCACCAAACTAACAACTAGCTGACATCTCTAGTGATTACTAAGTATAAATGTCGTCAAGTCAGCTTCACCGCACTCGAGCACACTTGAAGTACCCAGCAAACGAATTTAATGACTAAATATATCAACATTAGGCTCCCACTTGCTACAGATCCTCGGAAGATCTAGCAAGCACGGAAGAGACATTATTCTCCAATAATGCAAGAAATGAGGCAATGATTTCAGCTGAATACTAGATCATCCGAAAATTGATGATGTCATTGGAAATTGATCATTGACGACTCAGAGCCATAGTTTTCGATTCGGGGATCAAAAGAAGGCGATTGGCAGCAAATTTTTAGCAGTTGTCGTGCACTTAGTAGCTGGACAAAGGCATTTGGTCTTTTTACAACATTTTAAGGAATGACGGTAAGGTCGCAACTAAGAGGTTGCAAACAAACTGAATCGCAACCAATTTATCGTCTGTCACCGGTGTAGAAAGAAAACAATTTTTTTATCTCATTCAGTTCGGATTGTGAAGCCAGGAAGAAGTGATGGACATCACTAAGGTAAAGCAATAAGCAGCTGTAAGCGTCGTCTTTCTACTTGTGTCCAAGGTATCTGCAAAATCAATTCTACAGTTTCACGGAGACTGTTTCAAGAGGCGTCTGACATGATAAACTGGGTAACATCAATTTCATCTTCAACTGATATAACAAACACCTTGTACAAAATACAATTTTACAGCAGGTAGAAGCTACACAAAAAAGAAATTCAAATAAACCAACTCACCGTCTTGTTTCCAAGATTTTTGATGCGACAATTCAGCGTTGCAGTCTTTCCAACGAGAACTGTCACATTTTTCGATGCAGATGTGTCAAAGTATGAACCCCTCTCAAATGGCTTATGCCTTGGACTTAAGTTATCTTGTAATATCGAGAGTTCATCCTCAGCATTAAACGGCTGACTTAAGTTACTTGTTGGATCCATGAACACGTCACTATAATCATGTTTTCTGTGTTCACTTGCTCCACCATCTGAAAATTCTGAAGAAAAAAAAAACAAAAGAAAATGTAAGGACATGTCAATTTTTGTATGTCAAGCACATAAAATTCAAAGAGAACATGAACAAAAAACGAATTCAAATTGAAACTAACTGACTGGCATCATCTCTCTGACGTCTCCAGTGTTTCAATTCACGAGAGCAAAGGACCCCCATATGAATGTGTATGAACGTAGATAGACACGAAATGTGTCCACCAAGAGATTAATCCGTGTGCCAAAGAAAGAAAAAATAACCAAAAGTATGTCAATAGAAGCAGCATAACGAAAAAGTTCGCATTATGTTTGCGGATTGCTTATGTCATCTTTGGTGAGTGGAAACTTTTTGATGGCATTTCGAGTTTATTTGTGCGTCCTGCATGCGGTTTTCAGAAGATGTCATCATGCCCAGTGCATTCACAGTCACGTAAACTTCTCTCACTCAACATTCAAGTTAAGTAATTGTATGGATTATGGTATTTGACAGCAGTAACTAATGATTGCACTGGATGACAATGCAAACATTTTCCAAGGGATGCAACACGTGACCAAGAATCGTAGCAGCAGTTTGTTGAATGCTGTGACAACACTGTGGTCTTGTGGTGATGCAATTGTTGATGAGTCAGGCGTATAATACAATACGATGAAAAGGATAATTACACACTGCGACAAAAAGACAAATACATATATAAATACAATATCTGAATCACAAACTCAGTCGGCGGAAGCATTTGTAAGTTGAATATTAGCCACGTGATGATTATTTCATCATATGTACGAGTATGTGTCGAAGAGGTAGACGAGAAAACGCTTTTGGGTGCAGCTTCTTGGACGGAGTGGTTCCTGTCTCGTGGACCATCTAAAATGAAAAAAAAGGGAAATGGCAACAAAAAAATCAAAAGCCAACGAGGGACAACGTAACTTTTTCTAGGGCTATTATAGTTTTGACATTTGGGGTTAAAGGTTGACCAGATAGCAACGATAGCTTTCCTAATGTATTGTTTCACCAACTGTCAAAGTTACCAGTGACACGCAGCTCTCAAAATGTTTAAATTTCGGTTCAGTTTTAATTTGGACAAGATTGTACTGAAGCAAGAATTGAAGCTGGACGACCATAGACAATGTCATGAGTTCGCCAATTGGACGCTAGAAATGGATAGACATTCCGGTCGTATGGCATGATTTCGTTTTTTCCCAAAAAAATGCATATGAGCTGGTGCATGCTCCGTACCAGAACATTGCCACCGGCCTTGAAGAACCCTGTAAACCAGGCATATCGAACTCATTTTAGTGCGGGTGTCAAATTCTTAGAAACTGTGTGCGGGCCGCAATAATTATGTAGCGGGCCTCATGCAGCCCGCGGGCCATGAATTTGACACGACTGCTTGGGGTTTTACTTCAGCTGCTGATGTGCCATCCTCTTCGAAGCTAGGTGGGAGGATTACTTCGTCAACTAAAGTTGGGATTTCCGTTCCCTATCACACTCTCCTGGTCACGACCGCTAAGCACCTGTTCGATGGGCTGATTAAATACATCCACTATTCCCCGATGGGAGGAAAAAGTTTACCACAGGCCTTTTCTATAGACTGTGGCCAAGCGCTTGGTTTTTTTTATATAATACCGTAATTTTTCTCCCCAGAAACTTCGATATTCTTGAGCTGGGAGGTTGCGAGAGACGATTTTTCTCGATACTTCTTTTGCGCTGCCATTGTTTTGGTGTGCATCGTCGGGCAGTAGTCCCGTTGTATGGGAGAGTTGGAAAGAAATCTGAAACTTATCAACCCGTGGACCGATATTAATGAAATTTGCCATGACATCTTTTCGTGGCAAAAATTACTTGTTTAGACAATAACGCCCTTATTTCCAACTTTTGTGACATGTGAACCGGACATGCATTTTATGACACCACAATAAAAAACAATTACAAACAATTGCTCTCATAGTTATAACAAATCGTATGACCTAAATTATTCTAATTCGCTATAGTACAAACTTTCTCTGCCTCTCGGCACAATGCAGGGGAAATCTTTTGAAAATCCAAAGAATGCAAAACATAGCTCCACTCAAACGCCTCATTCTCCCGAAGTGATTAAGAGTGATTGTTAGTTAGCTTTCAAAAAGTTGGTCTTCCGTTGCACTGCCTTCCTCAAATGGTGGCCTTAATTAAAATCCTGGTCCAAAAAATTGGTAAGCAGAATAAAGAAACTGTTGATGCAGTTTGAAGGCCAAATGAATGTCCTTTAAAACACATATAGCTTTAGGTTACAAACTACTTAATTATAGGAAATATGCAACATCAAATTTTCTTAAAATGTAACTTCAAATTTGAGGTAACGGTGAAACAGAAAAATATGTATGTCACTTATTGTATTTAGGTATTTAGTTCCACTGGTATGCCTATGTGTTCAACGTCAAAAACAACTCTCTGCTGGTTGGTACAGCTTTCTTAAAATGGGTAGTCGAGCCCTAACTCGTGCTGTCACGAGAATATAGTCAAAATCGAAGTTTGATCCCCTGAAAGTTCGCTCATCCAGGATGTTTGACCCATTTGCATTCGCTGCGTCAGTGAGCATATGGTTGATTTAGTTGGCGATTCAACCGCGTCCGAAGATCGTCTTGTAACTGTGTGGATTATGTTGTGAGGAAACCTTGTGGTATCATGTGAATCCCAAGAATGATCGCCTCTAATTTAAACTATTCTTAATATCCCATAAGTCATACATTAAGGTTATAGTAAGATATGTAAAATTATTGAACTGAAATAATTGTTTACTTGTTCATTATTCATCTTACCCATGTACTTCGATTGAGTTGAGGGATTCCGGTTGAACAAAATCGCAGCTACTATTGCATGACGTTGTCCCACTGAGCTCGTATTTGATTCGTGACAAAAGTCATTTCATCGAAAATGTGGTTAAATTGATATACAAAGTGTGTGGACGAGTACTCTTGACTCTAAAGATGTCATTTTCCACTTACATTGTGACTGTGTGGCACTTTCACTGAAGACAAATCCATATTCCCCCATTCTGAAGGAAGCTGAAGTTGATAAGATTCATACTCTGAGCATCACCCTGTTCCGGAAACTGCACTCTCCCCTACCCAGAAACTCGTTGTCAAAAAAGCCCACACCAAAGTGTTAACTGCCTTGTGGCCGGAACCCATGCTCGAACTGCCACTAAAACTAACCAACCATAATGTCATTAAGATGAGTTATTTCTCCAATAGCACACATCATTGAATTTTATATCTTCACCAAAATGTTTGACGAAACACAACCGAATGCTGCCGCCCACGGCACAGAATTCTCCCTCAACAGGAGTTTATGGAAGGAAAACGGAAGAATTATTATCGTCGTCGTTTAACAGTACAAAGGAACACATCGATTGATGATCGCATTTAATACATAAGCCTGGCGGCCTTAAAATTCGGATAAAACTGTTTCATACTTTTTGTTGGGACTAACGAGGTAACCACGAAACTGCGTGTAAAATGTTTTCAAAATGTTCACACCCCTTAACTCGTTACTTATTGTGTTTCGGTTTTTGCACATCGCTTCTGTGTGTAATATATTTTTTTATTGAAAAAATAATTCAGGGTAACAGTTGTGTGTTTACTTTTCTCCACAGAAATTATTTGCCACTGGGTTCAAGAGTATTTATTTTGGTCTCGTCAGAGAAAGTCATAGTTTGTCCCCAAAACCGCTATGATTCTACCCTTGGTTTCCGCAGATTACAGTTGGGAGGAAAGCGGAAGGGAAGTGTGACTGTCACAACGACCGCTGTGACCAACATTGTGACATTACCAAACCGGAAATTCTCTTCACCAGCAGCTCCAAGGATTAAAGGAATTTTCAGCAAAGTGTTGGATAGCACCCACTTCGTTTCATTAATGTATTTGAGTGGGTAAAGGATTTTTAGCTTCCTTAGCTCTTTTAGGCTATTGAATGTGTAAGTGAATATAACCTTTTTTCTAGTTACTGCTAGCGATGGACAAGGTAGTATCCACATTTCACCTACCCCTCGTTGATGTAGGGCACCCTTATTCGCCTTGGTCGATTGCCCACCAGGCAGTGACCAGTGTTTATGTCTCTCCGATTCACCGACATATTTATATGAATAACAATCATATGAGTAGCGCTACATCCCATAGTAGACTTAGGGCTTAGATTCCACAAAAACCACTCGTGTCGTGGTTGTGGTTGTTCTCTCATGAGTGGAGGGGACCTTGTATAGTTTTATTATGACTTTGAACGAAAACGTTACGTTTGAAAAGCTTTTTCTAGACAGATTCACTCCTTGACCATTGTCACGGACTCGAAAGAAGTGAGGCCGTAGAATTTGTTTGTCGCACCAGGATGGACCTGGATACCATAGATTCAAGTGCATAGGAACCAACGTACATAGTACACTTGACGACCTCCTCTTTGTGTGGCATTCAGCTCAAGACTTACCAACAGCGTTAACCAATAGCACTTCTAAGCTGGATGCCTCCAGTTAAGCACACAATTTGGGTAGAGATCCTTATCCACAGGTCACCTTGGCCGGGAAGGATCCTCTGCGGCATTTTCCCATAGCCACGGAGTCAAAAACTGTTTATCAACCATTGTCCATATTCGGAAGAGATTTTCTTCTACGCTGGCCACTCTTCTATCTTTAAGATTCGTTCACCCTGATGTATAACTTAACAAGTAACTATAAATATAACATCTATTCCACCGATGCCGACGCAACACAAAATGCACATAAAATATAATAAAGTGTTGTATTGCTAGTTCCATCGCCTATCATCATTCAAACATTAATTGTAATAATCCTACCTTGTATCGTCTTGGTGAAAAAAAAGGTATGTGACGGAATCAGACACTAGGTCTTTTGTCGAACATGCGAGCTTTTAGTTCGATGAATCTGTTATTCAGTGTATTAAAAACTAACTTCTGAACACTTGAATTCAAAGGGGGTTCGGGCGACTCAATGTTTGGCATCCGCTTTATAAATACTGGTGTGCCGCAGGGCTCAGTATTAACCCCAACACTGTTTCTGTCTGTCACATGTAATTAAATACATTCCTCCGCTGATGACAGTACAATATAATTTTCATATTCGTTTCCTAGAAAACTAGGACGTTGAAATGGAACATCGTATGTTAAGTCTCATGGGCTGCGACAGAAAGCAAAATCCAGACCTCGGGTCATTGCTTATGAAAGTCTTGCGTCACTGGAGCCGCTAAGAATAACGTCCTCGGTATGACTGCAAATGCCAACTTACGTTGAAATGAGCACGTATTCGGGTACTAATAGCGCAGTTGCGCGCCCTTTTGATACCACACCTCGTAGACCGTGGTTGTTTGGTTAGCTAAATCGAGCCTGTGGAGTTGAGAAAATTGATTATGTTAGATATATTTTGGTGATGTCAGGGTTTGCCGAACGCGATATATCTTTGCTTGGCTAGTGCCAGACAGTCACAGAGAAAGTGATGCAGACTTTCCTCTGAGTGGGTGTCGAGACAACTGCGACAGTGTGTGTTGAACGGTATTCCGAGTCTAGTAGTATTGATGCCTATAGGCCAGTGTCCCGTGCTTACAGCCACGACTCTAACGATTTCGGAGCGATTTCTTTTGAGGAGGTCATCTTCTTTTAGTGTAGGAGAGCCAGGTTTTCCTAAAGACTCTGTACTTGGATGACCTAGTCCACTTTCTACTAGCTAAGGACAGGAAGTGTTGACAGATGGCGTGTTTGAGGTGGTTGATTGGGGGGCGTTGCCGAAAGCTCCTTGCTTGGCCAGTTCGTCGGCAATCTCATTTCCCTCTATGTTGCTGTGGCCTGGAACCCAGAGGAGAGTAATATTACACCTGCTACTATCTAAAGAGTATATAAGGCCGAAATTTAGGAAAAGCAGGCACAATAAATATAGTGATGTCGTCAGACCTCCAATATCTCATGTCTTGCATTAATGGTAGCTTGAGTGAAAAAAGTCATATCCTTTCTCAGAGAATTCATCTGTAATCTCCGCACACGAAGGAATCCTTATTCGTTTATCCTTGAGTACAATTGCGGATAGTCCGCGCTGAGTTAGACTTGATGCTAATTTAACGCCCGCTACTGGTCTAGCTAATTCTTCGTCTCTTTCGCTGCCCGTAATATACTTATGCCCAGCGGCGTCACGCTGACCTTAATAATCACTTCACTCAGTTTCGTTACAATTCGTTCACTTTTGCTTATTTAAGTGCAAAAATGTTCGTCAGAGCTCGACAACATCGATATATCCGAGCTGTGGTTCCTGTGGACGAAACGCACAAGGTTGTGAAGGAGTAATTTGGTACCACTGGATTATACGTCAAGACCTTAATCGACTACCTCTCTAAATTCAAGGTCATTCGAGGCGCTATTGCCGGACCGCTTAAAGTACTGCCAGTGACGCCAATTTGAATGATGTGCTATTCCGTATTTTGTGCTGTAAAGTTGGGATTATTTTGTATGGATCTTTTGCATTTCTTATGATATTTACCTGGTGGGCGACGCACAGTGTGACAAAATGTGAATCAAGACTAGCATGAACATATCAAACAATAGTATGGAGAACTGATTTAAAGGACATTTATGCTACTACCAACTAAATACGGTGACCATTCCGCGTTTTGGATTCATGCTTTTCGATAGCAATTTTGTGAAAGTGTTTTCTGCGAAGTTATTTGTTCAGACTGTCATAATACTTAACCATGTACAAAGCTAGATCTAATAATAAACCTTATCGATAAACAGAGAACCTGAAAAGTGTCGCCTCATCCTTGTCAGTCACAGTTTTGAACCAGAAACTCAAAAAGTGGGACAAAAGAGATTGCTCCAATTATCGGGGCATATCTCTTTTAAGTCTCCCCGGGAAAGTCTATGCTAAGGTGTTGGAAGCGCGTTCTAGAGCTATTGTCGAGCCCAGGATGGGGGATGAACAGTGCGGCTTTCGTCCCGGCAGAAGTACAACCGACCAGCTTTTCACTCTAAGAATGGTACTTGAGAAGGATTGGGAGTATGCCAAACCCATCTACAGTTGTTTTGTAGATTTGGAAAAAGCATATGACCGAGTCCCTTGAGGTAAACTCTGGAGTGTCCTGCAGGAGTATGGGATTGATGGTCCTCTTCTGAGGGCCATTCAGTCTCTATACACAAACTGTAGCAGCTGTGTTCGGGTAAACGGTGCTAAATCAACACCTTTCACCGTGGGTGTTGGACTTCGTCAAGGGTGCGACTTGTCACCTCTCCTTTTCATTATATATATGAACTGGATGTTGCAGCGCAGCCGAGGCAAGGAATGTTTCACATTGGAAGGGTTGGAGGTAAGTCATCTTCTTTCTCTTGACTTAGTTATCCTGACATCGTCCTAGACGGAACTCCAGCGCACATTCGATGGGTTTGTTGCCGTATGTGCAGATGCTGGGATGAAGGTTAACGTGGACATATCAGAGGTTATGTTCATTTCCAGAACGCCTGTCCAATGCACTACATGTTAGTGAAGTCTCATTGAAGCAAGTAGAGAAGTTCAAGCATCTACATGTCTTTTTCACGAGCGATGGAAGGAGTAATGCTAAGCTTTCCTGTAGAATTGGCCAAGCTTACTCAATTTTTGAAACTTGACTTGGAAAATCTGTAATCAGAAAAATCAGGAGCTTGGTGTCGAAACCAAGTGAGCGGATTTCAGTTCAGTATTCGTTCCAACCATCTCACCTATGATCATGAAAATTGGGTAATGACCGAAAGAATAAGATCGCGAATACAAACTGCCAAAATCGGATTTCTTCGTGATGATGTGGGACTTACTCGGGGGGATAGGGTGAGAAACACGGCAGTACGTGAGGAATTCAATGTAGAGCAGTTGTTTCTTCGAACGGAAAGGGCTATGCTTCGATGGTTTGGTCATGTAGCACGAATGTCTTCATCATCACGACTTCCGAGGCGTGCCTTGAATGCGATTCCATCAGGTAGGCGACCGCTTGTCTTCATGTCAGACCCAAGAGGTCAAAAAAATCGCCTTCTTGCTCTTGGGCATAATGCCTAATGAGTTTGAGTTGATGACAGAGGATCGAGTGGCGTGGAGGACTCTCGTGTGGATCATGAAGATGATGACGATGACGCAAAGGAGAGAGAGAGAGAGAGAGAGACGATGTACGACACAATCGAAATCGATGACGTAACAAGCGTTGAGCCAATTGCGAGCACATCGAAAAACTTAAACTAACCACGTCGAAAAAATAAATAAAAATTGCCAACAAATGGATTGAATTATGTAGAATAACTTATTTTAGGGCAAACTTTAACAGGATATTTTTTTACTTTTTCCCGAAGAATGACCACCACACAATGATGACAAGCTCACAGCGATACGGGGATATCAGCGATACTCTTAACTAAAAGTCAGCATAAAACCCAATCTTGAATATCCATCTTATAATTTACTCTCCCATTCAACAACACTATTATTTTAAGAGATACATATATGTATTCCCTTAAGCAGAGCTGAATAAGTAAGTTAAACAATAAAAATGGATTAATGCTTAAGGATCCTCTTAGATCCTAGATTGTATTTGGCGTACGAAATGATGTCTCGTGAGAGAACAGTCACAACACAAGTGGTTGTTAAAACTTGTCAGATTTTTAGCTTGTCCCCTTTCATCAAATTTTGCACCACACTGAAAGCATTATTTTTCGAAACCATATTACATCCATATAGACCCGCGGTAATGAGTCCCATGTTTTAACCGGCATCTCCTATAAGCCGACATGCCTATAACTCATAATGCGACTCGAATGTACGTAGAATTTATTTCTGAAAATCTTTGTTAATGCCCGTTTCAATAGCAACAATAGTTCGCCCACCACGAATTTTGCTCGACGCGTATCTATTGCTATCTATTGTGTTGTTTAATTCACTAAATGCCACATTCGTGATATGATTTATAGTACATATTGATTCGTACATATCGAGTCGTAATATATTGAACTCTCTTGCTAAAAGCAGTACTCTATAGTTCGACAAATCCGATAAACCGACACCGCCTTGCAAAACGTTTGTCGTATTACCGCGGGTCCACAGCGTTTCTATTTGGATGTATGTTATTTCATTAACAAATGTATCCACTTTAAAAGTTCTTTTGTAACACAAGATATCCCTTTAATGGGAAAAAAACGATCAGCACCGCTTATTCTACCAAAAAAACAGAAGTTCAATATTAAAAAGTTGAAAAGGGTAAAATGTGTTTTAAAGTTACTCACCTGTTAATAACAACAATGAGAGTATAACTAACAATAACCGCCTCATGACTCTGCGTTTAATATATATTCCATCCTGAAAAGAAAACAGAAAAAACAAAAATGTTCAATGTTAACAGGACTGAATCTCTTCTCGACACATAGCAATGTAACATATGAGGGGGTGAAAAGAAAACATTTGATTGTCGCTGTCTCTCACCCCAATTGGAAGAAATTCCCTCAACTCAACTCAACTTTGTCCACCTCCAAGAAACTAATCCTCATGTGAAAATAAGTTTTGGGAAATAAAATTCATGGGAAAAAGTTTACTGTGTGCCTTTAAGCTACAATGAATTCTATTTTATGTTTCAACTTCTTAATAAAAAAAATATATATAACCTCACATGAGTAATTCGATAAGCGTTTTATGGGGGAGCTATAGCATACTGTCCCAAACACATTCCTTCTGTTCTTCGTGGTATTAGTTTGAGTTTCATAAAGTTTTGATTTATTTATAGGTTTCTCGGACAAATCTTGTTAAGCTTCGCAACTTGTTAACAACTGGTTCAATTTGTACTTTCTTTCTGAAATCAAAGTTTTTAAAACCTCAATCAATCAGAGACACATGTAAAGTAATCATTTTGTTCAGTTTTCAAAAAGGTTCAGGTCAACCGGAAACTGTTTCTGGTGAGTCGGCGATAAATTGGATTCACACAAGATGTACATACATTTGATAGAAGAAACTGATTTGAAATTGCTCTTTTTTAAATGACCCACGAAGTGCCTAGTACAGGCATGTGTGGTTAAATGTATCATGGTCGTTGCATAAAATTTCTGAATTTAAAAATATTATCATTTTTTTCTTTTATAATTACAAAATTAATGCGAAAAGGTTATGAATAAGTTAGACCGCGGCTTCTACCATTTCTTTCGTAATTGCTTGTGGCTTAATTGTGCATGTGGCTGAATTCTGTTAACATATACAATAATACGCAAACACTCTCGCTTATGTATGTACTTCCCGAGTGTCTACCTACCGCTTAAATGTGACAGTTGAACAAGGAGACAAATCTGAAACCTATTTGCCCCGCATAACAACAGCTGATATTTACTTCAAATGTCATTTTCTGCTAAAAACAATTTCAAATCAAGCACAGCCTCCACGACACGATAATAAATAACGGCTTTCGACTCACAGACAGCGACAGCACATAATAAGGTAGTCTGTAGCATGAGGGACAATCGCAAAACAATCCACACAGCAACCTGGCGATCTCCGGATGATCGCATCGCCAATCTATTCGACCGATATCCCGAATCCCGAGTCTGACCAATTCCTCTACCAGCTCGATTCAGAGTTTGACTGTCTACTGTCAAAAAGCTGCACAAACCAATAGAGACGAACTCTGGACGACTGACCACACGGGAGACTACCGAAGTGTATACAAAGCAACTAAGTGAGAAATTCACCGGTAAGCTTACATCAAATACAAACTTCAACGATATGTGAAGCTCGGCCATTAAAGAGATAGCGGAAACAACCTTAGAGCACCTACCACCTGTGACAAGTTATCCCTGGTATGATGGCTAGCACTGGAAGGTAAAATACTGGCAGCACAAGAAGACTATGGGCTAGAAGGCAGCAAGAAAAGTTTTGAAAAAGTCGACACAGCTGAAGAACAATAAAGCCGCGGACTCACGCTGTTTACAGAGCTATTCAAGACAGGTGGCGATTCTTAGCAAGTAGCATGCACCAGATCATCCGCAGAATTTGGGAAGACGAAAGCATGCTCGACTACTGGTTTATCAGTTCCATATGCCCGGTCCACAAAACTGCTGATCCTAACTCTTTCAAAAACTACAGGGATATATCCCAGCTCAACACCGACTACAAGATCCCATTCAAATGTAGTCTCCGGCGATACAACACAGTGGCTCCAACAATACTCTGTCACATCATACGCGGCTCGTGCTGCTATAGAATTTCAAAAAGTGTTAATATCCACGATCGTCTAGTTTTGATTCCTTTCCGCCTTGATCTATTCTCGAATCGAAATTTCTGATTGTGCACCATTATTATGATAAATGAAATTTAAAGGGCTCACCTTTGAATCTATGCCAGAGATGGACACTTGGCTGACATCATATTCCTACTGAAGCATAAACTAACTAACAGTCGCTTTCAATTAGCAGAGGAGAAGGATATATATATATACTGCTTCTGCAGATATCAATTCAGTTGAATGTGCTAGCCTTCAGCTGGAGCCTTAGGAATAAGCTCACAGAACTTGTGACTGTGATGTAGCATAGCTCAGCTCAGAAACCAATAAAAATAAAGGAATTTATAGAATACCAATCGCTGAGAAAGAATTTGCTCTTAGTCACATAACATGGGCACAATATTGTGATGTATTCCACGAGTCAAGAGCCTAGTATGAAAACCTGCATGTTCATGGTCAAGACATTGTTGGTAAATACCCCGTTTTGGATTCAAGACCCACTACACTACGTAATGCTTAAGTGAATATACCATCAAGATAACAACACAAAAGACTGTTTCATCAGCAAACATATATTTCAGTATAAGACTGGTTGTTCGGAATATCCAGCTTTAAGCATATTGCAGCATTCTTGATTCATGCTTTGTGTACTGAAAAAAACATGTACTGGACGTTTAAATTGCCCACTCTGATGACATTGAAACAAAAGTGACTAGAATGAATCTATCGGTAAGACACAGAATATGAAAAGAATGCGCAATTTGCTCTAAATATCACAGTGAATAACTACCATTTTTTTATATAGCAAAGGACTTTCTCTACCTCGTCTTCGTGGGTAATAATCGCATTAACAAAAAGTCTTGTCTTTGAGGCTTTAAGACCTCAATTGAATGGCACACAAGTTAAGGACTCTCTCTCTCTCACCACTAGGCCAATAACGCGAGATCTATCAAAAGACATATTTTGAAAAAAAAACGGGTCTAAATAAATCACCCGTGTTCTCACACGAATTTTTAGAACTCTACTTGCTTGGATATCGGTTTTTGAAGAGGACTTTGCGGGAGCATAGAAAGGTTTCCGACTAGAATTCAACCCAATAAGCAGTCAACGATAAAACAACGATGACCTCAGGCTTAAGGCAACCACCAGCAGTATAATTCTTAACCTAAAAACTAAGCCAATTCCCAGAAGAAACTGAATGGTTCGTTACGGTAATTTGGGGTTGAAATAAAACCGTCCGATCTTAAATACAGACTTACTGCAGTCACAATTAAAATGAAAATTGGCAATTGCGAATCGTTCAGCAGTTCGTTGTGGCGAACCGTGTCATTGTCACAAAAAGAGGGCAGATCAAAGATAAAACGGATACATGAAGAACATGCCAGCAGTAGCAATTTTCCGTAGACAAAGAAAATCGATTAAAACCGGTGAGAATTTGATTTCTAAAATTGGCCTTTGTCCAAAAATTGAAGGTTAATTAGTTTGTGTTTATCATCAACAGCGGGAGGGAGATTGCTAGTTTCGTTTCAGCGAATATTACAAAGGTCAGAGGGATACATTTACGTTGGATGACCTGAATTATGTTTAAGTGGGCAGAACAGCATGGCAACTTGACTAATGTTCACAAGAAAAGGTCTTATCGAGGTTTTGCATGGGTTGGGAAATTGTCACCCTAATCACTAATAAAGCTAACCGAAAGTTTAACGCAACTAATGATGTAAAGGATTTTGATGTGATGGACGGAATTTTGCTGAAGATGAATGAAGCACGAAACTGGTTGAGTTGGGAGATGACATTATATGTTTGAAACTTTAAGTGGGAGTTAAGTTTGGAGTGGGAATCCCGAAATAAGTGAGCAAGTCATGAATCGCAACACGTTCAAGGTTTAGAAATATATATGCCTATATGTTATATATATAACACCCTTTTAAATTTGAGCTTCAATTTGCAATAAAACTGAAAAAAGACTCCAAGAGAAAGGAAAAATGTACTATACAGTCAAACATCGTCCGTTTGTACAATTCCAAAATGAATGGATGGAATTTGGATGATCCAGATGGTCTCCTCACGTCAATAATAAACGTATTTTACGAAAGCAACGTTAATATGTTCAAAAGCGGAATTTCGGTGGCGACTCGGTTATGTTGTAGGGCCAAAAAGAACAATCGCGACTGTATCCATGTGCTCCGAGGAACCTTACTTTAATTTCTAGCCGAAAACCACGGGTTCAATTTGATTTATCAACAAGACAATGTACGAAACAGAAGCGAAACAAAAAATTGGTTGAAACTTAATTTAACAAATTTTTTTTTTAATTTAAATTAACTAATTAAATTAAAAATATAAATAATCAAATTGAAACCCTTTGGGGAATCCTTGTGAGTAGAATATAAGCAGGCGGAAGGATATACTTGTCTTATAACGAATAGTAGTATTATTCCCCATAACTTTTTTTATATTTACTCCGCTCTCGGCTACTCCGCCGCTAAGGTTAATCCCACCATTGTCGGAATTGAGAAACTTGTCCCAACTTTTTAACCTTTTATCATAGAAAGTACGGAGAAGGTTCTGACATATTGGAAGCCAACATCAAACATGTTAACTATACGGTTGCTGAGTAAGCCTAACTGAAACCTGACACGCTGCGAAAATCTTGGCGACACCTTTGGCGGGAAATTGTAATCGAAAATGAAGTGAAGAATCTATCTGACACTTGAGATATACCAGAGATCCTACAAAGCTAAGTATAACACTATGCAAGAGTCAAGAAAATACAAACATTGATCAGATTATCAGTTAGAAATATATTTTTGTTTTATTGACTTCACGAAAGCTAACACGACCAAAATCACTGGTAAAGACTTCGATATAGAAAAAGGAGTTCGAGATGATGCTGCCACCAATTTTCTTGACCGCTGTTCTTTAAGAAATATGTCGAAGTATTCACCAGAACGATGACATACAGTTCTGATCAGTACATCACCCAAAGAATAACAAAGAATGGCTGATGATCTACATATCCAATGTCGAGTGGTGGACTTAATACTAATCGAGGAAAAACTAAAATGATGAATTAGAACTCCAATACGACTAGATGGATGCCTTACACATTATTTTGACGATTTTATTACGTGGGGCGGATTCTATCTTTCGAGAGAATAGACAAACATTCACCAGAGATTAGTCAGTGGATGGAAAGAAATTATGAAATAAAAAATATATCCTTGCTGCAAGCTCAACGCCAAAATGTACTAAATATTTTATAGACCAGTGCGTATATGTATATGGCGCATAGACGTGGATCAACAGTAAAACGCCATAGACAAGCCATTAGTGTGTGAAACAGGAATGGATAGATGGATCCACAAATTAAGCAGATGCCAATACATACCCAATGATGTTATAAGAAGACCTACAAATATCGAAGACGTGCGACATAAAGGTAGACGATTGAAATGGGTGTGATCTGGTGGAAGAGTCTTCGTCCCTTATGATGCGATGTATTCAATATACATTAATATTAATTAAATAATTTTCATGGTAACCCTGTTACGATCATGCATTTGCATAAACTCCGAAAAAAAACTTGTAGATATGTAGATTACTATGTATTCAATTCAATTCGTCCTATCTTCAAAAATAACAGAATGATCGAACGACGCTTAAAGAGTTGAAGTCTCTGTATTCTGCTTAATGTGCCATCGATTCTCGTTGTTATTGTAAAAGCTTCTTCAAAGGATCACACATTATGTAACTCGTTCGAATTTAAGATAGTCTTAATAAATCAATCGAGTGAATAAGAGTTGCAAGAGTTTTATTTTATTTTATTTCAAAGGATATAATATAAATAAATTTATATCGTCCGGGATATAACGCCGAGGAGTAATGCAAGAGTTTTTTTTGTGATTTTGCTTTTTCAGTGATTTCTGCATGTTGAAGAAAATTAATAAATGTTAAGCTTACCGCTCGGTAGCGAAGGGATTCGTCCAGATAGAAAAAGGAAAACAGGTCGGCAAATAAGTGATGAACAGACAAAGCTATCACGCTGGTACAATGGAGAAACAGCTGACTTTCTACGTGGATTCTACACACCAAATCAAGAACGTCGAGCAGAACTTAACTTAAAGACCTATGAACATTTTGTGGGTTGAGAAATGGAAGACCACTGCAGCTAAGTAAAGAAATTCAAGCAAAACAAACATCAATTTTGAACGCGGAAGGCATAATCTTCTGCAAGTATATAAATTTGCTGTCAAGCAAGAACCGATCCGTCACATACAACCTGGGACAAAACATTACTATTCACAGCTATAGTTTTGAGGTAATGAATGACTATGTATACCTCGAGGCAAACGTTATCTCCACGACAAACATCTGAGTAGTGATCCTACGTAGATTCGCCCTTGGCAATCGGTGCTACATTGGTTTGACTAACTACTTTGGAAGGACTAA
The DNA here is from genome assembly GCA_907269125.1 of Eristalis pertinax. Taxonomy (NCBI): domain Eukaryota; kingdom Metazoa; phylum Arthropoda; class Insecta; order Diptera; family Syrphidae; genus Eristalis; species Eristalis pertinax. The sequence goes on along the minus strand of OU026146.1, from coordinate 26,347,868 downwards.
AATCATGATCTACAAAACACTTATATTGCCAATGCTGCTATATGGAGCCGAAAGCTGGACGATAAGCAAAACAGCAGAACTGTTTCTTACTGCCTTCGAACCGAAACTAAAAGGGAAAGAACTGACGTTCACTGATCGTGTCAAATATCTGGGTGTTATAGTCGACAGTAAAACTCCGCTGGAAACATAACATACAACAAAGCATCAGGAAAGCCTCAATTGCACTATATACCTGTAAGAAAATCGTCAGACCCAAATGGGGAATCAAACCGAAAATAACAAACTGGCTGTACACCGCAATTGCAGGACCTATTCTGTTATATGCTGGTGGACGGCGCTAAAAGTAAAACATAATCTCACGAAGCTAAGCAGAATACAAAGATCAGCATGCATTTGCATTACAGGGGCACTCAGAACAATGCTCACGGCCACCCTAGAATTGTTAATGTACTTTCATCACCTAGATATCTATGGGAAACTTATCGCTACGCATGCAGCGATAAGAGTACAATCGCTGGATTAAAACTTACAGCAAAGAGCATGTGGATATACTCCAAAACTCCAAGATCCCAAAGGAGACAAATTATCTGATGCCATTTATGGACTTCGAGGTAAAACACAAAAACCATATTCCCCACGAGAGAAGACTGAGAGAAAGACAAAGTTCGCAAGCATGCTGCAAATGGAAATTTACACAGACGGATTCAAATCGGATGACGGCACAGGTTCAGGTACATACGACAGCTCGCCAGAGATATCCATTGAGATCCAGCTACCGAACCACTGCACTGAATTCCAGGCAGAAGTCACAGCTGTTCAAGAGGCAACCGAACGACTATCAATGAGTCCGATAGACGGGAAATCTAATGTTTTATATATAGATAGTCAGGCGGCCATGGAGGTTCTGGAAACACCATAAATCAATTTCAACATAGTAAAAATCTGCCGTCTTTCTCTAAAGGAGATAACGACCAGATGCAATCTTACCCTGTGTTGGGTCCCCGGGCACAAGGGTGTCACAGGCACAGCGAATGAATTAGCTAGAAAGGGGGCTAATCATTGGCACTGAATCAGGAGACACTTCATCCCCCACTGAAAGCATTAAAATCGCTACTAATGACGAACGCCATCAACGACATCAAACACAGGTGGGCGCTCTTAGATACATGTGGATCATCAAAAACAATGTGACACGCACTATATCAAAAAAGGACTAATGCTCTACTGGAATTAAACAGGAAGCGATTAGTAAAATTATATATTAGCGCAATAGCGGGGTACTGCCTCATAGGCAACCAGGCCAGAAGACTTAGAGCGCCCTACAATGGCTTCTGTAGAAGCTGCAAGGATGAAGAGGAAGAGGAAACAATGCTACACTACCTCGGAACATTGCAGAAATTTGAAGAAAATTGCTAGGCAGCTATTTCTATAGCATAAAAGATATCCGACAATGTCTAAAAGCCACGGAATGGCTATGAAAACGTCAAAGAAGGTAACCAAATCCAGAATAGTATACGCAATAGGATCAACGGTAAAGTCAGGTTGGAACTAACTGCTTTTAAATTTTAAGCTAGCAGTCACCAAACTCATGCCTACAGATATTTTGATGATTTGTTCCGACTTCTACATATTTGAGATCGATTTGCTGCGTGTTAAATTTAGCTAAATTAATTTAAGTTGTACGTTAAAAATTTAAAACCGACTCTCATTTAATCGGAAAAATCTCTTTAATTTGAGAAAAATATTTGTTTCGAATAAACGAGTTTTCCGAATTAAAGAGTTCCGATTTAAAGAGCTTTAACTGTAGGTTGTTTTCAATGATTACTCTTTTTCATTACTAAACTTGTGTGTGATTTATTGCAGTGTTTCTACTGCAGAGTTGTTCTCTTGAGTTGAATGGTTGTTTTTTTTAATTTTTTTCAGATAATCCGACCTGTTTTTTTTCGTTCCGACCATACTCCCACTCTCAAATGTGACAGAGTGGAGGAGAACAACGGTATACAATAGTGTGACCGCAGAAAAAAAGCATGGATACGACCAGTCCAACCATCAACGTCACATCCTGTACGCAATATTCACGGAAAGCAGGTAAAATTGGATATTTGGTGGGACCTGAAGGGAATTGTGTGCTATGAACTGCTAATACCTGGTGAAACGATTATGGGCACTCGCTGCCGTCAACAACTGATAAAATTGTACCGAGTATTGAAGCGAAAACCACTGAAATATTCCCAAAGAGACGCATCAGTTATTTTCGTCCACATGTTGCAAATGAAGTATAAAACTATTTGGAAAATATTAATTGGGTATTTCTGCTTCATCGACGGAATTACCAGACTTTGCTCAGTTATTTCCATCGGTGCATCAAGGACTGTGATGTGATGTGAAGTGAAAAATTGATGCGTGCTTGTGGTCAGACGACCGCGACGTGTATTGGTAGGGAATGCAAAACAATCATCAATTGCAAGAATGATGGAAAAAAGTCATAACTAACGATGGTTACTACTTTAATTCCTATTATTCCTTAGTTTCATGTTATTCGAAAAAGAGAGTTTTTCTTGGTAAAATATCGAAAGGGTGACTAGAACGTTTTCCCACTTGTTTTGTTGCCGTAGCTGTCAAAGTTACCAACCTCATCCAGCAGTCAAAATATTTGGATGAAAGACCACGGAGAGAGAATCCAAATTAGACGCTGGAAATATTGACATCTTTACGGACGAGGAAACTTTTTGGATTAGTGGCTATGCCAGCAAACAAAAACTATTTTTGCAAAGAGCAAACTTTTGACCGTCATAGCTACATCAGTGGACATTATTTCTTTCGAAATGGGGAAGGAGACATGCTCACCGTCAATTGTCCCGCATATAGAACGATCTTAACCGACTTTTGTTGTCAAAATTCGACAACATCGATAAATCAGAACTGTGGTTTCAGCATGTTGGCGATGCGTGCCATACAAGCGACTGTGTTATCTTACGGCGATCGCCTATTAATTGGCCATGAGATTTGCACTGCTGCACTGGCTGCGAAGCTGAGGCGGTCATTTGAATGACGTGCTATTCCATAAACAAAAAAAATTCAATTCAAATTTCTTTTTCTATCGTTATTATCTGGTCACATCTTGTACCTAGAAGAGAAAGATTAGACAGCAGTTTGAGTTGGTAATCACACGTGGCTGCCTTGAAAGCAATGTTTTCCTTAAACGTCACTGCTTCTTAGCTTTATTTATTGTAATTTTTACCATACTCCTTAGGTAGGCTAGGTTGTTGGGATGCCAGCGAAATCGCCAGCGCACTTAGACCATGTTGGTCCATCGTGATAACCATGGTCAGACTATTACCACTGATCGGCAACTCCAGTGATGGTTCCGTTAATTTGATCTCAATGGCAAATGGTGACTGCCCCATTATAAAGTCTATAAGTATGTAAAGGTTGTTTTGTATACGCTAAGGTTACAGTGCAATGATAAGGAATTCATGCACATGCGGATTCAGAGGGAACACTGTGACTTGCTCAAATACGAGTTAAGAACACTAAGGGCCGTTTGCTGATACTACACTTACATCTACATCATAGCCAAGTTACACTTAAACTTTAAGCTCAACTTAACCTATTCTTCGTTGCTCGTAAATATTTAAGTCGAACTTAATAATGACACGATCTTTTTTTTAACTGCAACCAAGTTCATTTCGATTTCAAATGTCATATCCGTTATAACGTCACTTAAAAAAACGTCCGTACGTTGTTATCAGTTAGGAGAAGTATTTTTTTGAGAACAGTAGTGAAAGACCACGAAATCCAAATGTTACGTCTTATAAAAAATCCATACACCTGGAAGAAGATGTGGAAAATGAAAATAAAAAAACAGATGGTGTGCCGTGGAAGCAAATGGAAGAGACTTGGTGCCGAATTGCGGAGCATTATAATTTCCAATCAGGAACATTTTGCTATAGAAACAGCGACGCCCTCAAACTAAGTACTAACTATAAAAAGGTAAAGGACATTCGGACAGGAGCTGTTGCCGAAAAACAATCAAACATGCAAACGGGAGGAGGCAACCATATAAATGTAGTGATCCAAACTGTGACCTTTATTAGACGCTTTATCAACAACGAATACAAAAACAGTGTATGATCTGCCTAATGTAATGAATAGTGATACCATGGATGCGCAGTTGCTTCAAGGCTACCGAGTAGTAAGATTACTGAAAGAAATGTTTCTTGGCAATTGGCATTTGCAATATGTTCCTTAAAAAGAGACGCTATTGCTTTCGAAACTCTCAAAAGAATCCTGGATACACTCGAAACGTACATTCCGTAAAACCTCAATGTGACAAGTAGTTGATTCATAGGTAAAATCGGATAATTTCTTGAACATTTATGTTCATTCAAAATATGAACTAACAAAGTAAAAAGAGAAAACCGTTCTTCTGTCGAAGACCTGACGAGGAACTCCAACATCTAAAATTTCTACACATCATCTTCACATAAATCCAATAATTCCAACTCCCTATTCTAATTTTTCTTTTTACACTTTATTAAGAAATTTCTTTACGACTTTATGTCACTGCCAGTATTAAAGTACAACTTAAGGTCTTATGATCCACTATTTCTTCAACTTAGATTAAGTTATACTTAGTCGGCTTTAGGATCTACTTTGCGAATCGTGCAAACCGCTAAGTCGAACTTAACTTGTTAAGTGAAACTTAAATCACTAAGTGTAGTATCAGCTAACTACCCTAAAGTATTCGAAATAAAAAACAAACTTGTGGAAGAGGAAGCGAGTTCAAAGCGAACAAAATCTCAAACTTGTCTTCAAGAAGAGTGTGTTGATGGAGAAAACTACTAGTAATACGATAGGCCTTGAGGATATTTCTCGTTAAAAATATTTCCAGCATTCTTAAAGTTTTAGAGTCATCAAAAAACGTAAAACATTGTCATGCGAAATAAAAGAATCTGCGAAATATCAAAGATTTGCAATTAGTTTTCCACAACAATTCCCCACTGAGAACAGCAAATCAACGAAGTCTCAGTGGATGGCTGCATTAATTTCACCCCTAAACGCACAACAAAAACTTCCGCACAGTTGGCATGATTAGTGATTGCGTTTGAAGCCCGGGGGAATTGGGATATTTTTCGTTGGTTAATTATGGATAGGAATATGTTATGTACCGGATTTGAGTGGAAGCTAGTAGTGCATTTAATTGAAACAATTTCAATTCGTTTTTCCTCTTCCGGAAGTAATGCGTATAATGCGCGAACGAATTGTTGACAACTTTTAAAATCGATGTATAATAATATTTCGAAACTGTGTGACAATATGACTGAGGAGGTGCACGATTGAGATGACGTACACTAGTGAAAGAACCACACCATCTAAATGAACTTGGATTTCGTTACTGGAGACAACCAGTAAAGATCGTTCTAACTGGGAAGGGTAATTGGTTGTAGCGTAATTCAAAGAATTTGAAAACGATGAAATTATTAAATTAATAAATTCTCAACAGGGTCAAATTCTCATCAAAAGGAATGTATAGATACCCTGACTCTATGTAACAAGACGGCAGCTTCGTAATGTTTACTGCATTATGAAAACAAAAGAGTGAAGCGAAGCATTCAAGCAGAAGACAATAACAATAAACAAAACTTTAATGATCCTGTAAGAAAAGGAGAAAACTGCCACAAGAATATGGCTTCTTTTTACACAATCATTTATAAGCCCATAACCGCAAGGCTCACATGATGATTTCATATGTAAGCAATATCCTTTATCATAAACGTAAACTTAACAAGTAAATTGCATAATGCCACGCCTCCTTTTACGAGATACTATTAAACCGAAATGGCAAGCAGAAGACATTCCGCGTTTCGATACATTCGCTGTATGTTTACACACATCTTGTGTGTGTCTCCTTCAGAAAGTAAGCCAAACAGTGAAACTACTTGAAAGTTTCACTCCAAATTAATAAAACTTTTCAACACACATTTTCACGGGCATTTGCGCCGTAATTTCTTTCGCGTACATGGGGAATTGATTCGCAGATGAAAACATCACCCACCACGCACGCAAGTTGCAGGTGTACAAGTATCCTGTAATGGGGTATATTACTTAGCATAGACGATAAAAGGAGCGAATAGTTCCAAGCCACAAACTCATCAGCGATATGATACACATTGAAAAAAAAAAAGATATGAAGCACAAGTTTCCTTTCTCCGCAGACATCCCTTAACCCCCACAAAATCAGCCCATAAATCGTCCTTTGCTGGTCATGTGGCGACAGATACTGCAGTCCGGTTTAATCACCAGTCGCATAAACAATTGGAATTGCTTTTTTTTTCAGTCCGCTTATAAGAGCCCGAGCGAAAAAAAATCAATTGGCGAGAATACATTTTCATGATCCCTTTGGTGAAATTCTTTAACAAGCCTTTAATGCTGGGCGAAGCTTTTTCTATCTAGGTACATGCACCACTATTCAGTTCCCTAAATGATTCAGTTTTGGAGTAGATACACTAATATTTCACAAGATCTTATGAGATGAAAAGACAATTGGATTTGTATACTCACATTTGCTTAAAAAACTATTATTGGCCTCCAGTGCTCTACGAAAAAACCCTGATTCACTGATTTAACCTTAGACAACCACAATTATATTGGAAGATGTTTCTTTATTTTGATTTGATTCCAGATACACTCGGTGTATCTTTGGGGGTGCGTAAAAACGTTGAGAAAAAAAAAGCGTACACTGGATTAGGATTGCATTGTCTCTACTGGATGCGTGTCACAAGCGTTGGAAGTGTTTTTGTTTTTACAACAATATGGGACGACTTTTAATTAACCAAAACATTATTTTCAAAAACAACTTCTAGGTCACATTTTTGATTGTGAAAAACGTAAAAAACAACACACACGAGAGCCATTTACATCGAGTACGTTTGATGGAAATTGGCATGTGGATAAATATGAAAGGCGTATGCCCAGGTCATGCGTACACTGTCGATGCTTAGAGTGGTGAAAAGGATTTTGACGTCATTTTGTTGGGAGCTTCACATCTCAACAATGGTAAATGAAGGTCTTATGAAAATGTGTATTGGAGAGCTTTGGCTTTCCATCTGCCAAGTGGCAAGTTGGAAACATTGCTAGAGAGTTTCGTTCAGTTTTTACTTCATTGTAACGGATATAGTTATTCAAAATAAAGATTATGTAATGGAACTGCTTTGCCAGGGAATCTTAAAACTGCTGGTGCTTGGAAAATAAAATCAGTTTTGAACTCAATCTTGACTCGAACTAATTGCAGCAGTAATGTGCCTCCCTTGCAGCGAGCTGCACTTTATACAGCTAAATAAGAGTGGGTCGCGCTTTGTACGGCATAGAGTGGAAGGCTCCGATTGACGTAGCGTTAAACATTACAACAGGGTAAACATTCACTATCATCAAGGTCAAGGAAAATCTTTCAAAAGTTTTCAAACTAAATCAATGTTACTCGTAAAGAATAACTCATTCAAGCATGTGCACAACACATCAGAATTTGGGGCTTTGCAAACAAATCAGTCCAATGGAATTTTCTTTGTTCGCAGATAGCTAAATAGTGACAGCTCACAAGCTCATATGAGAGGGAGGAGACAGCAAATGTTTACAACAGGTTGGATACATCACGTCTCAGGAAGTTGGTCAACTTTCAACATTTTTATTAATAACAAAACAACCAGCAAATCAAATGCCATTCCATTCCTTTATGTGTGAAATATAACAACATTAAAAGGGAGGCTTTGCCGTCGACGGCAATGGTTCAAGCTGTGTTAAACGATGCATGATGAAATGGCGAATTACTGAATATTTTAACGGCTGGATGTCATTGATAGTTTTGATAGGTGACGAAACATAACAACTGGAAAGATTATCATTGCTATCTGGTCACATTACAAAATGTATGAAGAAAATTCTGTCATGACTGTACTCATTTTGTTTGAATGGGCTTTTGAATTTGTATTTCATTTCACTGTGTTTGAATCGTTGGGTTTTGTTCTCGGAGCAATCAAAATAACTAAAGCTTTCTAAACTTTTGCTTGCCAAAACAGTCTCGGCTTTTCTGTCGTATCAAGAATTTGGAAATTTAATGGGTTTTTGGCATCATGCGGAACCCCGGAAAGTTAGTGAATAGAAATTAAAGCAAATATAAGTACGTTTTCAGTTGACTCTGAGCAATTGATATTGATAGTTAACAGTTAGCACTTTCATATCGATTTTATGAGAAAAATTAAAGCAAATCTAATAACTGTTCGATTCGGTGTGAAGTGAACACCCAATTCTCCTAATTGGTTAGGAAAAAGTAAGCACATTGCACATACGCATGAACTTTGTAAAGGCCGATTTGTACTGCCCCGTTAAACACCTAGTTGGATTTCGGTATTGCTTCTGCTTCGCATGATACGGTCATGGTGGCACTTGGTCTACTTGCTATTTTTTTGTTGGTTCTTAATATCTCTGTTGGTCTGTTTTGTGTATGAGCTATTTTCTTAACTCTGGTGTCTTAACTCAAGTGAATGAAACTGTATAGTATAATACAGAGAATATTGTGAATGTATTATGTTAAGTGTATATGTAGTTATAAAAATTAAAATGCATTTTGAGTACCAGTCAATAAATCAAATAATACTACCTGAAATCGAGTTAGTCATTATGAGTTGCAAATCGGTTCGCTTCAATTCCAAATCGGGTTAACTCGGTTAAAGAAAGTTTCTGTTCGGCATCACTAATTCTGAGGTGTACAGAAGTCATGGGTAGGTCTAATTGCGTCGCGCAGTTCCGGCATATAGACAATTTTTTAGGTGAAAATGTTGATATTGTGAAATGCATTCCAATGTATCTAATTCGATTAATAGACGTAAGATAACATCAGCAAAGGCATACAGAAGTCATATGTAGATCTAATTGGGCCGTTGTGGCATGGAAAATGAATTAAACCAAATGTTATTTGCTTTGAATTGTTAATTTCATCTTGTTTCCGATAGTTTTCATTTGTTCAGCGGTTTTCGAAAGGACTAGAACACTCAATTTAATTAATTGTTGCATTGACGCCTTGAAGTAGCATTTAATAATATTTTAAACCAACCTAAGGAGGGCGAAAAGTGTCACAGTTCACTAGATAAGTTATTGTAAAAGTAGTTATGAGAAAGCGTGCCTAGTGTATTGGAAATAATCGTCTTAGTACTCGTGATCTTTTGCAGAATCTTTACCTCCGTCAAACGGACGCTGAATTGAAAGCACGTCATTCCTTACCGGATGAGGACACAAAACATACACAAGATTCAACAATTGCATGATATGCCAGTCAATTAAAACAGAAAGAATTTTCGGACAAAACTGTTTACCCTGCAACTCTACTTGTCAATATATTTTTATATTAAAAATGATTGTTAATGCTTATTGATATTTCCATGTGATTAAAACTATTATGATTTTGCGTCGTGTGGCTTCTTGCCAATGCGGTAGTAATTCAGTTCCTTCGCACATTGCACGTATATCGTTACAGCTTGATTATCCCTGTAAGTAAAACAAACATTAATAATATGTACATACGAGTACATGAACATGGTAAATTTTGTATTAATGTAATAATTTATTATCAAGATTTTGATGAAATTTTGATTTCAAAATACTAGCAAATGTTTTGGCAAATGAAATCAACTCAATGATTCTCAAAATGCATTTAACTTTATTGAACTTAACTGCTTGGTTACACGCATACGGTGGGAGAAACTACAGAACAGTGAGTTGCAGCTAAATTTTGCACGGCACATATCTGAGGGGTTTGAGCGACTTCCAACTGTTCCATCGCATGTAGAGGAAGAATGGCGACTGTTTTCAACAGCAGTCATTGCCTCTGCACGGAATGTTTGTGGAGTGAAGCGTGGTTTGAAACACCCGGAGTGCAAGAAGCCATCAGAGAGAAGAAGAAGACCTACAGAGACTGGATTCTCTTGTGCGACACTGCTTCTCGTGACAGGTACACTGAGGCGTGAAGAACTTGCAAATTAGCTGTGCGAGCAGCTAAAGAGCAGTCTTGGAAGGAGTTCGGCGAGAAGCTGGAAAGCGACCATAGATCTGCGAAAAAGGTGTTCTGGCAAACCATTCGCCGACTCAGAGTAAGGAAATTCAACATCATCGAAGGAGTCAAATCCAAAGATGGGGTGTTGCTTTCCAATGATGCTTTGCACTGAGGATGACAGACCCGTAGTCTTGAGTGGGGCGGAGAATAGTCCTACGGTGGAGGAAGTCATTTTGGCGATTGAATCGCTAAGAATTGGCAAGTCCGCAGGTGTGGATGAAATCCGGCCAGAAATGCTTAAGGCAATGGGTAAAGAGGGAGTTTTATGGCTCTCTCGTGTCATTAAAGTGGCCTGGGAACGCGGTGAAACACCTGGCGATTGGCAAACTGGGGTGATTGTCCCACTTTTCAAGAAGGGGGACAAAGGAGATTGCTCCAACTACAGGGGCATATCTCTTTTAAGTACCCCCGGGAAAGTCTATGCTAAGGTGTTGGAAGCGCGTTCTAGAGCTATTGTCGAGCCCAGGATGGGGGATGAACAGTGCGGCTTTCGTCCCGGCAGAAGTACAACCGACCAGCTTTTCACTCTAAGAATGGTACTTGAGAAGGCTTGGGAGTATGCCAAACCCATCTACAGTTGTTTTGTAGATTTGGAAAAAGCATATGACCGAGTCCCTTGAGGTAAACTCTGGAGTGTCCTGCAGGAGTATGGGATTGATGGTCCTCTTCTGAGGGCCATTCAGTCTCTACACACAAACTGCAGCAGCTGTGTTCGGGTAAACGGTGCTAAATCAACACCTTTCACCGTCGGCGTTGGACTTCGCCAAGGGTGTGTCTTGTCACCTCTCCTTTTCATTGTATATATGGACTGGATGTTACAGCAGCCGAGGTGAGGAATGTTTCACATTGGGAGAGTTGAGGGTAAGTCATCTTCTTTTTGCAGATGACTTGGTTATTCTCACATCCTCCCAGACGGAACCAGGCGCACTCGATAGGTTTGTGGCCGTATGTGCTGATGCTGGAATGAGGGTTAACGTGTACAAATCGGAGGTTATGGTAATTTCCAGAACGCCTGTTCAATGCACTCTGCATGTTAGTGGAGTCCCATTGAAGCAGGTGGAGAAGTTTAAGTATCTCGGAGTCTTTTTCACGAGTGATGGGAGGAGTAATGCTGAGCTTTCCGGTAGGATTGGTCAAGCTGGGTCAGTTTTGACACAGATTGGTAGTTCTGTAATCAGAAAGGCCGAGCTTGGTGTCAGAGCCAAGTTAGCGGTTTTCAATTCGGGTATTTGTTCCAACTCTTAGCTATGGTCATGAAATTTGAGTACAGATAGCGATAATAAGATCGCGAATACAAGCTGCCGAAATGAGAATTCTTCGTGCTGTTGTGGGAATTACTCGCCGGGATAGATTGAGAAACACGGCAGTGTGCAAGGAACTGAACATTGAGAAGCTGCTTCTTCGAACGGAAAGGACTATGCTTCGGTGGTTTGGTCACGTGGCACGAATGTCCCCATCATCACGACTTCCGAGGCGGGCGTTGAATGCGATTCCATCAGGCGACCGCTTGGCAGACCCAGGACGAGGTGGTTGGACCAAGTCCAAAAACTCGCCGGGTTACGCTTGGGCATTGCTCCTGATGAATTAGAGTCGATGGCGGAGGATCGAGTTGCCTGGAGATCTCTGGTGCGTGGTTTACCCCCGCGACCCCTTTAGTGGATCATGCGGGTCAGAAGATGATGATGAACTTAACTGCTATTTGATAAGATTTCAATTACGGAATGTTTCGGCATTAAAAGATGTTAGAATCATCTATGACTTTCAGCCACTTTTACCTTACCTTTGTTCGTTAAACTCTCGAACCACCATGTTGAGACATTCCAGAAGCGTTTTTGAAAAAAAGTGACTAGCCATAACTTCGCAAAATACATCAATAAAATATGCACCGTTTACTCCCAAGTACGAAACTAATCCTACGAAAGCAGAAAAAACATTAATTTTTATTTGAGAGCCGGATGGATTTCAGCTAATAGTACGTACCTTCAAATGAACTAAACAAAATTGCAACGTCTTCCATTTGAATTAGTGCATTAGCTTGAGTTGCCGTGGGGCTGTCAGCAAGATATTTATTATACATATCGAAACTCCCTTTGCAAGACTGAACTACAACACACTTGATCTTAGTAGTCAATGTTTCGTTTTTAAATATCCGATAACATATATCAGTGAGATTGAATTCCCCGTCTTTACAGTACAATACATTGTGGAAAGTGCCATGCGACATGAAGACCAAGTAAATTCCTTCGTAATCACTGAAATCTGTTTCACTTACTGAAATATGTAATAGAATTATAGGACGAGAATCAAGTGGAGCCTAACATGAAGGCACAAGTAAAAACATATGTGTACATTTCACAGGAAGCTTATTTGAATGACATTACACTTGTAATGATGCTCCTTACATACATATAACATACAAAAATATGCCAATGCCCGACCCAATACCAAGCACGGCCAAACGCTTGCAATCATTTTTCACCGCATAGAAAAAATAATTAGTCTTCCAACTTCGTGGCGGGCAAACAAATGTATAATTTACTAAAGATGGACTGGTACATTCTTTTACTAATAAACCGCCAACAATTATTGCCAGCAAAATCAAGATAACGAACACCGTCCAGGAAACTTAGTTGAATTTATGCTAAATGTAAACCTCTCTATAACCTAACAAAGGAGTGTCGAATATTTTATATACTGTTGTATCTCATTACTCAGAACCATATAATGCGAGTTCAAGGTGCCCAATTCAATAGGTAAAAATAACCTTATCTTGGTAGCGCCCTATTTCTGCAATACTCGTCAGAAATCGGAATGATTCGATTAGTAGAGACAATTGAAGCAACTCTTGTTGCATGAATGACCTACAATGTGAACTCACTATCACAGTCGCCAGTCAGTAATCTTGGCTATAGACTAACGAGAATTGAATAATGTATAATTGCGAATTGATTGCAAATGTAATGAATCGCAAGAACAATCACTATAACGATTAACACAAAGTAATTTAGCTAACATTTCTCTACTTCATTCTCCAGTTGTGACACATTTTTATCATTAACCACACGCACTTCCATGTTCATTAAAAAAAATAACTTCTTTAATTTCGAAATGTCATTGACACTAGCTTTTCGTGGTAACAGAGCCATCTTATAAAAGTTAATAAAATTAAATATTATAGCAACTAATCTTTTCATTGTTCAGGTTTCGCTGTTCACAGTTCGATAACTATGTCATTGACTAAAGTTGATTGGCGCAGCAATCTTTTTTCATTGCTAATCTATGGCGTTTTAATACAACATTTGACATTTGACAGTGTTACCACTAGTTAGTTATGTGAATACGAAATTAAATGCCAGACCATGGACTGCTATAAATGTTGTACAGGTGTCGAAATCTACTTATTAAAATACGCGATTTCACAAATTCAAGGTGATCCTGGGCCTAGCTTCTCTAGTAACCATTCGTATTGTGGGTGCTATTCAAGTGGATGGGACCTACAGTTCAATGCAGAATGGCGATATGTGACAAGCTTTTTCTTGACATACTCTTTGAGCGTTGTGAGTGACTTGAAAGAGGTGCATCTGTGAATTTAAAAATTGGGTGATTAAACCTAAAACCTAGAAGACGTCAGCGCTCCTTTTTTGTTTTCTTTTCATTTGTGGATCATGTGTTGGGTAATTATAAGACATTAAACCGCACTTTCTCATGGGTACTAAACCTGTTAGAAGAATTCTGCAATAAGCCTTCGAATCAGCCAAATAATTCTCAATATTGTTCAAGAGTTGCCTAGTTGTGAAGGAACTTCGCGCGCTCGCGCCGCAGCTAGGTTTTTTTTTTGTTGCTCTCGTCAGAGAACGATATGTACGTGTAAATATGCTAGAGTCTATGCCCCACCCACTATGGTGGATGTGTGTTACCACGAAAGAATCAACCATAATCAATGTATGTAGACTTAATAAAAACAGAATGAAATGTAATCACAAGCACCGCAGAATTTCAAAGTATCCACAGTGGGAACTTACACTTACGCACATAGACAGGTATTCATTTACCCGAGTTCACATTTTAGGATAATTTCTTTTAATCATTGGATCACTTCCTTTACCTCAGTGAGATCATATAAACGTCAGGAAGATATGACAGATTCCGGCAAAGTGAGCTACATCCTATTTCAAGCGCTGGTGCTTTCAACATTCTGCACGTATTCATTCTTGTGCAGCAGTCTGCATCAAATCTTTAAAATCGTTCACATTTTGTCTAAGCCCTCATGGTCATGAGAACAGTTTTCGTTATTTTGTTCTTCGACTCAAAAAGAAAGCTTCGGATTTTTCGAAAACAATGTACGACAATAGATTTTGCAGTGCACTTTGCCAAAATGTCTGCATTATAATGTGTATGAGGCTGAAGGGTGTAGCTGTGGGCACAGCATTAGGTGTCGATGGGCGCGTAAGACCCACAGCTCCCTTCACAGAGTGCCCACACTGGTGAACTTAACATTTTATTGGATTATTGTGCTTATTGTTTAGTCTGAACAATTTATTTTGTCAATTGAACAGATTTATCATTCCCTCGAAAGAAAATGAGGAAAACAAATCCCATATCTCATTTCGAAACAAAATTCAACCAAAGGCATTAAATTGGTACTTATCAACAATTTAAATCGGGTCGAATTACGGAATTGCATTTAGGTAAAATCCAAACATGGACTGCTTAAGCCACTCGTACTGGTTGTGCATAAATATAAACAAAACGGCAGAAATTCAGAATGATTAGACAAAATATGATAACTTTATTTCATTTAACAGCACAATAATCCCAACTATCACTAACTCATGATAAGGCGTGTCCGAAAATACAAGAATCGACTCCCATTTCCTTCGCTGGCCGAACTCTATAATTAAGAATAGTTAAATAAAAACTAAATAACAACTGATTGCATACTCTGTTTCCCTAGAAACTCTCGTTACAATGGCGTTTAAGATGACGTCAATTTCCTTTTTATCATTGACGATTTTTCTGAATTCTTCACAAAGTATCCTTATGAAAGGACTCGGTTCGTATGTCTTCCAGACATGTTTCAATTCAACACCTAATTAAATCAGAAATAATTTTTTTGCTTTCAACAGGAAACAAATATTCATCTTACCCGGAGATGTCGCATAAAATTTAACATCGATTAATTCGTACAGCGGAGGAGTGATCCTCTCGTCCATCTTCCTTAAAACAGGCTCGCAATCTTGAAATCCGCGATTATTTTGAAAGATAACCAATCGAAGTTTCCCCTCCAATGTTGGGGTCTTATATAGCGGCATTAATAGATGTCCATTTATATGAAATATTTGGTTGTCCGTAGTGGTCCATAACGCTTCTTCGTTGTTCGTATTATCGAGGACAATGATGATTATGTAGTTAAATTTTGAGAAATCAGTGTTTCTAACTGGAATAAGGCAATTATTGGGAAAATAATGTGATTTATTGATTGTATATAGAGAAAATAGTAAAAATAAATAAACTATACGAACGCCATCATTACTGATATAAACGCAGAATAACTCTTGCCAATCTTGAGTAGTAGAGTCCTCTCACAAAGGACCAAGCTATATAAAGGGTGGTTAAACCATACCTAAACGTCAAGATTTTTCTGCATTTCATTTGACATTTCTCAATTTCAGATTAACTCAATTTGAACGATGGAAAGATACGCAATCGAACAATGCGTTAAAGTTATTCAGGCTTACTATGAAAATGGGCGTTCAAATAAAAATGCATATCGTGCACTTCGTGATTTTTTCTAGTCTGTAGGAGATGTGAAAACACCAGTGCATGCTCGTACAGCTCGTACTGCAGAAAATATTGCCGCTGTTCGCGATAGTGTGGCTGAAGAGCCGTCCACACCAACTCGTCGTCGTGCCCAACAATTGCACCTCTCACGCTCGTCGTTGATGAACATTATGCATAAAGACTTGCATTTACACTCTAACAAGGTGCAATTGACTCAAGAACTAAAGCCTCTTGACCATTTCAAGCGTCGTCAATGGTCAGAATGGTGGCAAGAAATGGCAACAGTGGATGATCAATTTTCGAAGAAAATCATCTTCAGTGATGAGGAACATTTTCACCTCAGTGGATTCGTCAATAAGCAGAATTGCCGCATTTGGGCGAATGATAATCCAAGAGTGATTGTCGAAAAACCAATGCACCCACAAAGAGTGACTGTTTGGTCCAGTTTATGTGCTGGCGGCCGTATTTTTTCCAAAATGAGGCCGGTCAGGCAGTTACTGTGAATGGTGTTCTCTATCGTGAATTGATAACGAACTTTTTATGGCCCGAATTGGAAGATATGAATATGGACGATATGTGGTTTCAACGGACGGTGCCATTTGCCACACAGCTAACGAAACAATAGCTCTTTTGCGCGACAAATTCAATGGCTTGATTCATGTGATTTGACACCGTTGGATATTTTTCTTTGGGGTTATTTGAAAGAAAAGGTGTACGTCGATAAGCCAGCAACAATTTAACAGCGAAAGGATGAGATAATTCGGCACATTAACGGCATAGAACCTCAATTATACTTCAGCGTCATCGAAAATTTGGACCATCGGATGGAGGTGTGCCGCCAAAGTCGCGGCGGCCATTTGGCCGATATTTTGTTCCATACATAATTGAACCATACCAATATTATCATAATAAAAAGTAATGACAATAATTTCCTTAATAAGTTGTGTTTTATTTAAAATCGACATCGGCCCGTAAAATTTATAACAACTTGATCATCTCTGTTCTGCTCTATGGGGCGGAAGTATGGACAATCTCAAGAGCAGATGAAGAACCTCTGGGTGTTTTTGAGAAAAAAATTCTGCGTTCAATCCTTGCTCCTATTTGTGCTGATGGCATTTGGAAGAAGACATTCAACCACTTACTGTACGAGCTGTACAGCGACATGTGTCTAGCAAGGCGTCTACGGATTCAACGCCTACGATAGCTAGGCCATGTGCATGGACAACACTGTTCCAGTCCGAAGAGTCTTCGACTCCGAAACAGTGGGACAACGCAATCGAGGACGCCCACGAAACCGATCCGACTAGAAAGTTCACAAATTCTCGCGACCCGTAGCTATGTGTGTACAGTACTTTAGTGTAGGGTTACTCATATGTACAATTCCACGAAGTCAAGATGACAACATACATTTTTTCTTTCACTTTCAATGCAATGCCAGAAAACTGCTCACTAACCGATCACTGTGTTAGACTGATCGATACACAATTCATGAAAAATTATGATAAGGGAAGGAAATATGAATGAATTCTCCAAGTTTGCCGATAATATCCAAAGGGACGTAATCGAACTACGTATCTAATCGCTCACAATAATTGTCAACACAATAAATAAAAAAAAAAAAGAAATCTAATCAATGTTCACTTAATTTTCCTCGAAAAAGATTGTATCCTCTTGTACACATCCGAAAATAGCATTGACAAATTTCTCACTCACTTTTTTGGGCTGTAGATTTCAAAACGGCGAGGGTAGCATTGTTTACTTCCGTCACAATGCATCCCAATGAACTAAAGGTCGTGGTTAATAGTTTAATATCAGCGTCATTTTGCTTTATTTTGTTGAAAATATACACATTCGGGGTATCCATTTAGTCAAACTTCGACCGTAATCCACACTAGACTGTCGTTATCGCTCTTTGGTTTGCCTTATTTAATGTTCGAGGTTCAAAATGTACTTTTTATTCATTCACCATATGATGATTTATAGATAATCTCCACACAGTCTCCACAAATTATTAATGGAAAGAGACTTCATTCTGTTTTCAAGGTTAATTAGAGTAATATTTTTAGCACTTTTTAGTCTTTACACAAGACTATACATTTTTTTCAGATGGTGGTAACAATATTATATATTTAACACATGGGTTTTTCTGACATTATCAGACAAACAACATGATTCATAAAAGCAAAGAACACAATCCCTTCCACTTTCTCACAACATACAACACACTGACTCATGACCAGTTGTGTATATTAGAGCTTGTTGTCGCACCATTTATCATGAGAAGTGATTTACTTATCTATGTTTTTGATTTAGAGTTTGAAAACTTCACGTTATCAATTCTATACTTCGATCATCAAATGTAAGATATCTTTTTTTGTCATGATAAGTGTGCAAGTATTGTTGCAGATGGCTCCCAGATTATAGGATGTACATCGACAATTAACTGGGCTCTCAACATATAACTTTTCAGGCGACTATTGTGTTGTCGATCGAACTGAATGATATCGCCGATCATTTGCATCGTGGACCTTGTTCACTTCTGTAACGTTATTGAAACACAACTTTCTTCATAACTAAGTTTGTTACATTATTCCTGGCCTTTACTAAAACTCATTCAATCAAGGTATATTCATCGATCGATTGGAGCGTGAGCGATAGGTGCCACCCATAGTTGACGGTCATGGTCAGGTTTATGCTGTTTCCAGAAGTCCGTGATCAATTGGTATTTATACCGAAGGCTCGGTCTTCCTCTCCATCTTCTCGGATTCAAATAACCTCTTAGCTGGAACATTTGTGCTCATTCAAAAAGATGAATTAACTAGTCCAGGGAGTTTCTCGTACTGTAAAACAAAAATGGATCCCGACGTTTGATATGTTGCATAGTCTTGTTGAAAACAGTCATCTTCCACATTCGATTTGAGGCTACAAAATTAGGTCTCATGTGACGGTGACTATGGCAGCTTCCCCATTTTCGAAGAAGTATGAATCACTGATGGCACCAGATCAAAGAGCACACCATGTAGTAACTTTTTGTTGATGTAGCATTAACAAAACAGTGACATGATGATTCTAACACCCTCAAATAAGCATTTTTTTCTTTTTGTTGATAACGTGTCCACAGTGTGGAAATGTGCCTCATTGATGAACAAACTGTTGTTCACCGTTCATACGTCGACATACATAAGTTATACGCATTCCGTGGTGGTTTAATTTTTTATTCAGTTGAACCTCCTAAGGGTGTAGATGCAAACTCAAACGCAAAATAAGCTGTAATGTGCCCTAACAAGCACAAATGCTGCGCTCTTCGAGAAATCGATAGATTAATTTTCAACACGTTCACTAAGGGCTGCTTTTTTTCTGTAGAGCGTGCATTTCGATGATGGACATGTCTTGAGGCATCTGTAGCTGGGATTTTTTTTTATATTCCAAAAGAGTTAAAACATGGTTGTACCGGCTGACCCAAATACACTTTCCCCTAACAAGAACAGAACTTTCAACACCTCACTGAAAGTTCGATAAAATGAACGAACAACGATAGATGTGTAACAGAGTCTATTTTCTCCTCTATTTAAACCACAAAATCCTTATTTATGAAATAATTTTTGAAAAAAATGTTCTACAACTGTTTAGTGGCAAATTTAAATTAAACATCTGACTGAAACAGAATGTACTGACCACGAATTGGATTACCCTACGTATGTTTGAATACTTGAATAAACGTACATATTATACTAAACATCGATTTGAGGACTTGTAGCTGCCGAATCCACTCATTGCGGTTACTAGGGGATGGAGTAGGAGTTAACGCTTATGTTTTTTGACAGGGATGGACTATCACTGCAATGAATTGAAGGGTGGTATTATATTATTTGCATATCAAATACAAGACCTTACTTGGTCTCAGAATTAATCCTATGAGTAACACAATTCAACATCGCAACTACTGGTTGCTGTTGGTGTACGTTCTTCCGTATTTCCTCGCATAGAATTCTTATGAAGAAACTTTCTCCTATACTATCCCATGAGTGCTTATCCAAGCAGCATCCTGTAAAGGACATTTAATTACTTTAATTCAAAGACATTTCCTCTCATATTTTATGTGCGTACCTGTTGATGTTGCAAAATACATAACATAATCATGAGTTGGGACACCCACTTCAATATTGGTCCTACGCGGTGGAGCAGTGCTGTATGTCCGGTTTATCTGCAACAAAAACAAACACAATTTCTTGTGCAGTGACTTATTTTCATAAACAGCCTCCAAAACGTCTGTGTACAATTCAATTTTTGTTCCATCACTTGAGTTGAAATATCGCTCATCTTCGTTGTTGTCATCCAGTATCGCAATGACTATGAATTTGAATTTCGCAAAGCTCGTAGTTTTAACTGAAAATACCAGCGATTTTGAGTTACTAAGATGATATGCAAATAATGTTTTCACTTACTATGTTTAATGCATTCAGCGTATTTTTCTGCTCTCACGTTGCCCACGACGCAGCCGATAGAGGAGAAGGTTTCGTTAAGATTTTCAATGTCTTTTCGGTTGTGATTGAGATTATTAAAAATAAAAACATTCTGCGTGCTATCCATTGCAAGGAGTGATCAACAAATGAGAATAAGAACCTCTTGTAACACTGCACGTCTTATCTTATCGATAAACTTCAAACGCGCTAATGATACGAACTTACCTTTATCTCGAATAATTTGATTGGTGTTGCCACGTTGACGATTATTTATTAATTATCTGAATTTTTTTCGAAGTCGCTAACCTTATGTATGTAGATTTAGTTTAAAACTTTAAAGATGAGTAAGGATGAAATGAAGCATATGTTAATCCAGTCCCAGATTGGTATATGTTCATACTTTTTTCAACCCAGTTTGCAATGGTTGGATTGCTCTGCACTTAGTAATCAGTGCACAAATTCTAATGTGATCAATTATCGCACTTTTAAGAAGCATTTAAGAAGCACAACTTTCTAAGGGACGATCGATCTCAAAATCTCTAATGAACCTAATATATTTTAAGTATTATACAAATTATTCATCCCCCTGATACACTTACATATTCGGTTAGCTTCGTGTTATTAAAATAACCTATAATATATGCATGTATGTTAAAAGCTAATCGAACCATTTCAACGATGTTTAGAATTAAAAAATTACAGCCAATAACTTTGTAAGAGTCCAACTTAAAGGGATAGTTGTAAAAAAGAGCTCGACGAGTGTTCAAATAGTGTAAGTAAGGGCGCATCTCCCAGCGGCGATGGACAAACAATAAACATTGAGCGACATCTGACAACTTGAAACTAAAAAAAAACTGAATAAACACTAACAAAGCTCCTATCTACTAAGTTATCAGTTATCAGACTAAAAAAACATGTTTAGTTTTTCTAAGATGTTCGTTCATCCCAGATCTGTGGAAAGTAATTATGGTCTCGTTGGAAAAAAAAAAAAATATAAAGTCGCACACACCAATATCTCTGTTGCCTGACTTATAAAAGGTATTCGAAATACATCTAATCAAACGTATGCAACCGGTCATAGAAGAAAGACGCCAGTTTAGCGTGTGGTTTCTAGGCCTGCAAAACATTTATCGACTCGGATCAATTTAACTATGTTTCCTAGTTTCCTAGGCGGTCATCAAAACAGTGAAAAGTAACTTTGGAATTAAATACTTAAATACTTGCTTTATTGTAAAATTGAATTTTTTTCAGCACAGTCCAACAACTACTTGTCATCTCATCCATCCATTCTCGCCCCTTATGTGGAACGTAGCGGTAAATGAGCTGCTATTATTAATGGAAGAATCATTGCCTATGCGGATGATATTGCCATAGCGGCATCTGGTGAATTCGTCTCCATTCTAAGAGACATAAAGCAGAATGCCGCTTAACCCACAAAAAATGGATATTGTACTCTTTACCAGAAGATACAAAATCCTCCAGTTTGACACCCACTTGCTGCGCGGCACCTAACTTTACAACTAATCGCCAGTGCGAAATTGCTGGGTCTCACGATTGACAATAAGCTATACTGGAAACTTAACAGCCGGGATAGGGTCAGGATGGCCTCCTCTACTCTTTTTAGCTGTAATAAAGCTATTGGATGCAAATTGGAGCGCTGAGAAGCATTCCGTCAGAAGCACTAAATATTCTCCTCCACTTTCCACCACTGGAAATATTCGGCAAACAAATAGCAGCCAGCACAGCCGTGAGACTCAAAACACCCCAACTGTGGTCCGAACTCAATATCGGCCACTCAACCATTCTTAAAGAATTCAACTTCCTTCCTAACGACACCGACCGCCAACTACACCAGGTTATCTTCGCGAAGAACTTCTCTACCAGCATTCCTTCCAGATCGAATTGGATGTCTAACAAGCAGACGCTGGATGATCTCCTGCGTATTTTCATTAGACGACTACGAAGGGGTGGGTGCAGTTGTCTATTCCGAAGACCTCAATATTGCTATCTCTTTGAAGCTCCCTGCGTCTTTCAGGCAGAAACCATTGCGATTAAAGAGGCGTTGTCATGGCTCCAAAACAACGTGATATCTAAAAGGGATATCACCGTCTGTTCGTTTAGTCAGGCCGCAATCAAATGCCTGGACAATGTCATGTTCAACTCAAAAACATCACTTCATTGCAGCTCTTAACGAGATGTCTAAGCATACACCACATGTGGGTGCCGGGACATTGTGACATACCAGACAACTACAAAGCCTATAAACTCGCCAGCTGTGGTACAACCTCCTCCCTATCAATAGCAGCTGCTTAAGCTCAGCAGACCCTTACTAAGAACTCTCATAGGAGTCGTAACCGGGCACTGTGCAAGTGGCACTCATGTTCGTAGGATGGGTGTACTATATAATGATTTCTTCAGAAGCTGCATGGATGAAGAGGAGGTACATAGAAACCACAGATCACCTACTCTGCTCGTGCAGCGGCAATCAAAGCCATGAAATAGAAAAACAGTGTCCTCTATACTTTGAACCGAACTTTAACTTCAATCGTCTTCTGCATCGCAGGGGGTAACGTTTAATTACTTTAGGTTTGGTTATCAAATGAACGGCCATAAGCCACAGAATGGTTAATCTGCTACTTTAGAACAAATCAGATCAGTTATGTCTCGAAGAGCAGATAACGTTACGAGCTATTGATCGATTTGTAGAGATTGTTCTAGTCGATGATCTTATTTGAATGAAATTTGTTGATTTCCTTAAATTCCAAAGCAGTGCACATATTTTAGTAGTTTACCGGCTCTCAAATTAATGATTTCAAACCAGAAAAATAAACGAATAGAACTTTTAAGAGCGTATAATGGTGGTAAAATCTGCAATAAAGAATTTCATGGTTTCTTAATGAATGCTGGGATTATTCATCAAAAAATCAAACCGTGATCACGTGAAGAAGAAGTAGATTCGGTCAATGATTAAATCAATCCAATGTTTATTATTTGTGGAAGATGCTGTAGAAATGCATGCATAATTCATATAAACAGCTGTACGTGTGCTTCACTGGGGCAATATGAAAATTGTCCTTTTGCAAGTGCAGATGGATATGGTGACCATGGGTTGTGATGTTCACTCCTAACAGCGACATCGGAAACTACATGGGAAACCATTTCTTTAATCAACGTAAAGACACTAGCAAAAGGTTCTTTTGCGCTGTCGCTCATGATGGAGAACCCAAGTCCACTGTCGTAGTCCCAGTCCCAGTCAGTCAAAATCGCAGTCAGTTACAGTTCCACACAGTCAAAGTCCTTGCCATTCCCATTCTCAGTTCCACTCAGCCGCAGATTGCCAACAATTCAGTTCTTTCTTACGCTAATACCCTTCGACATAATTTTCTTTTGAATTCATCGTCAACGATATAATGCAGCTATAGCTCAGACACGGTTTGCAGGCCAGATAAGTAAGTATACCGAAATTTCAAACTAAACTTAAACAATCTTTGATAAATTCGTAAAACTTTATTTCTTTAACTACACTAAAAAACGAGTACAATTTATTTCCTTTTTAATAACGAATGAATCAACATTCAATAGTAATGTCTATCACGCACCTTAAAAACACTCCGCAACCGATGGCTTAGCTCCTTGACAATGTCTATTCCATGCCACCCAAGCACTCAAGCCCTGCTGCCTCTTGATATTCATCGCACAATTAACCGCTTCCTTGATATCGTTGCTCAGCAGCATGTCACAAGACAACCGGCAGATATTCGCCGACTGACGTCCATCACTCGGCTTACACCAGTAACGATCGTTGATTTGAAACAACCCCCAATCTGTTGACCCGTCACTGTTGATTGGATTCACGGCCTTTGTGTTGTAGGAACTTTCATGCTCCGTCAAGCAAACCCAATCCGGCAGCTCGTGGTAAGGTACTCCGTATTTATTTAAGGCTTTAACCAACGAGCACTTGTCGAATATCTTTCCGCTAATCTCTGGCGCAAGGAGTGCAATCAAGAGCAAACCAATTGTCAATATTTCGATTCGATTATAAGCTAATCCCATTATGATTGCGACGACGAATGATCCGTAAGTTGCTCCGATTGTCTCAAGGATTTATTATCTATTATCTGGATTTCGTTTGAGACTTATATACGAACCCACAGAGACGCGGCCAAACACTGTTCTTGGGTTTATTACGGTCATCTCCTTTTGTATTTTGATTAGTTTGAATTGATTTCGAACTGACAGCCCGGTATTGGTGAATAAATTATTGACTAATCTGCGTAAATGTGGCGAATCGAACATTTTCTGATCTGATGACGAATGTGCCTTCGACTTCGATTTATTTGAGTTCTCGCTAAGGGTGAACGATCAGAACCCAACGAGTGGCTGGTTTGAAAGTGCCAACATCGCCATCAGAAACGATGAATTCTATTCGCGGAAATTGTCAAACTTTATTTCGCGGGATCGATTTAATGGGATTTTAATGGAGGCTGCAAATTGAATAAGCTTTCCATCGAACGAAAACACTTTTAACACAAATTTGTTGTGAGCTATGAAAGTCTTCGTGAAATTGTTATAAACTTACAATAATATCTGTTATCTTTATAAGATTTTCAACGGAAGGCCACTTTATGTGTTCCACGTGACAAATGAAAAAATGCTGAGGGTTGCTGCTTTTAAATCATAAAACCGAATAACTCGTAGGAAATTTCTAATTTCAATAAAAGGTCTGCAAGCATTATTGACGATCTTTACGCCGATACTAATTTAGGCTGTTGTTGTTTTGTCACCAGCACTGAGTAAAGTAGATCTTCCCACTGACAAACCTTGCTCTGACATCTTTGGAAAACCTAACGGCAAGCAGGGTGTCTATGCATCAAATAGTCAGCAGAACAATCTAAGACTGACCAAATAACACTGACATTTTCTTCCAATTTTTGTGTTTCAGCTTTCTGGTAGTTCAAAATTACCAACATGTCAAAATATTCAGTAAGATTTATCACTTCATCATGCGTCGTTTCAGTCCGCCAAAATTAAAATTAAGCCGGGCGACCATGAGTCTAAAAAGCTTAAAAAAAGCCAACATTGCCGGATTTTGGCCAAAACTGGGCCTTGTCCGAGATGACTATTTTTGGCCAAAATCCGAAAATGTTGACCTTATTTTTAGCTTCTAGTTAGGAAACTCATGTCGTTATCTGTGGTCGCTCGGCTTCAATTATTGCTTTATCACGGTTGTAGCCCCAAATCATATTCTCCGATATGTCCACATCGCGAGCATGGACATCAATGCCCCAGCTAAGAGACTCTTTGAATCCGAACCTCATGGTCGGAGAGGAGAAGGAAAGGCGAGCCTCCATTATAAAGAAAACGTTATTGCGGACGTGAGACAGAAACATTCCGATAACTGAAAACCCAGGACCTTCCACGTCCAGAAGAACTAATCTGACTGTAGGAAAGAAAATATCCGATACACCGCTGAAAAAAAAACTAATTATTGTACGCGGTGTTTCAATATGATGTGATGTCTGACTTGTTCTGTCTATTCCCGGTCCTTACATGGAGACGACTGTCAGGAGGATAAATGAATGCCATTGTCATAATTATTTTGCATCCAACGGGCTTTACTCTCCAATAGGGGTGTACACAGCTGCTGAAATTTTGTGAATGCACATCAAATAATCATTTATGTATTCTTCTTAAGATTGCATGATATATTGTTTGAGTTTTTCGCAGAACGGGTATTTATTCGTCACCAAATATTGATTAAAATACCACAGCTTAGGAGAAAACATTTGATCAGCATTTCTTCAGTAAGCAAATACGAATCGCTAAACTAAATACAGATGTTTCAAGTGAAGCCACCACGAAAGATCATGCATCTATTTTCGGATGACAATTTTGTATAAAAGATGAGAGTAAAAACCTTATCACTCTACATTCGTGTGTTTCATAGACATGGCTAGTGTTGGAGTTACTGTTGGCTTGGCTTTGGTTGCGTTCTTTGTGACTGCAGAAGCTAAAGTGTTCACCAAATGTGAATTGGCAATAGCACTCAACAACTTGGGAGTTCCGAAAGCAGAGCTGGCCGATTGGATATGCTTAGCGCAGTACGAAAGCAGTTTTAACACCGCCCTTGTACACACCAATTCCAATGGTAGCAAAGATTGGGGACTTTTTCAGATCAATGATCGCTATTGGTGCAATCCAGGAGATGGTCGCAAATCCTCCAACTTGTGTAAAGTTTCGTGCAGTGCTTTGAACAGTGATACCATTAGTCAAGCAGTCACATGTGCCAGGAAGATCAAGAGCGATAGTAAAGGATTCAAGGCATGGGTAGCCTGGAATAGTAAATGCCAGACAAACAAGCCCAGTGTAAGTGAATGTCTTTAGAGATCATGTCACATTGAAGATATCTCGACAAATAAACTAGAAGCAGGACTTTGAGTATATTGTATTTTATTGACGCTCCATGGAGTAACTACGAACGCGAGAACTCTGGACGGAATTTGCAGTCGTTGACAGATAAATATGTATATCTGTCTGAAAGATCGAAACAACGAATGCGACGTGTGAGTCATCGTACCTGGATCACTACTGACCTCAAATGAGTCAGATTTCCCCATCGTCATCGTGGACAATCTGACGAGTTTGGGAGGAATGGCGGTATACAGCTAATCAAATGCGGCAATTAAATCGATAAATATTTAGGTGAGTGATTCTTCTGGTCGCAGTGTGAACTTTCCCGACATGACACTGTATGCTGTCACACATAAGGTGGTTCAAAATATTGCCAAACCCTTAGTCCTTAAACAAATTAATGGAGTCATTAGTAATGATTAGAAAACTAAGCTAAACTCTCAATGATTTCTGGAGAATCTTTTATGCGTGTCACTTGGTCTCGCTTATAACAGACGTATCCATCCCACTAGAGCATCGCCGCGTTCTCTGACTCTAGATTGGGCTCATGAAGCAACGAGTACATCAGAACTCAAGTGGATCTTTTAAACCATAACAACTTCCTCAACTAAAAGATGTTGCCAAAAGGAATGCTTCGTTATGTGTCCACACGTTTTGCATTTAATTTGGT
Source organism: Eristalis pertinax (assembly GCA_907269125.1). Classification (NCBI taxonomy): domain Eukaryota; kingdom Metazoa; phylum Arthropoda; class Insecta; order Diptera; family Syrphidae; genus Eristalis; species Eristalis pertinax. The sequence continues at coordinate 26,320,438 of OU026146.1, read as the reverse complement.
TACAGTCGAACAAGAAGAAAGGTTTTTCTCAATTGTTCCCAATCGGCATGGTAGCCCCGATGCTATATGAAGCTACCAACCAGTATGCTGCATTCAAGCTTGGATGCCGTTATTATTTGTATGGTTTTGTAAATACTACAGTTAGGACAAAACGACCTTGGATATGCGGAAGAAATTATTCTTTCTCAAAATTTCACTTGTCTTTTTTAAAATACATCCTCGATGAAGGAATATAAGCTGCGATGTCTATTGAAGTTGTCTACACAAATCTAGAAGGTCTCGTGTTTCTCAAATAATTCTGCACGCAGCCGAAAAAAATGTCTACAGAGGAAACATCAAGCTGGAAGCCAACTTTATTCAGAGCGCCCAAGATTATGCAATAGTATTAACAATTTGCAATCGAGCTTTTTGGTGTTTGGTTTGATTGCAATGAACGAGCGCTTGGATGAAACGACTGTGAACATACTTACCACGGTTAGTTGAGACAAAGGCGTAAAATGTAGCATGGAACTTCATTTGAATCTTTGCTACTCAATGTACACAGTCATGTCAAGGTAGTTCAATTTGGTCAGAGAAGTTAAATTATTATTAGTTCCTCAATAAAACAAGACTCTTTGACTGCAGAATCTTGCAGCTCCATCAAGATCAACAGCAAACTCAACTCAACTCCTTTATGCAGAAATCAGATACTAGAGATATGTATATCCGAATTCTGCTCGCAGCTACGGCTGATGTGCATTGTGCACCAAGCAAATGGTATTATCTTATTGCTGCGGGAAAATGTTGTTATAAGATATTAAGTGTCGAGAGTGGTAGAAGACGTACTTCATTTTGTATGTTTGGTTGATTGAGCGAAAGAGGTGTGACCACTCACTGGAGCAGATACCGACTGATCGACAAAATATAGCCATATAATAAGAAACTTCGAAGATAACTGATTCCATTTGTTTTCAACTTGAACTGAGAGCAAATGTTCACGAGACGTTGGTACACGCTTCGTTTGCACGTAAATACGTTAAGTAACCTAAGTAAATTGGCAATTATTTCCGTGAACAGGATTCGTGTCAACCGATACGACGACGATAAAAGATACAAATTGAACCAACTCATTACCAAGACTAGGCTCTAAGTCATCTTTGTACACTTTCATCAAGGCCTCCGAGGCAGTGTGCAAATTTGCAGCATCCATCTTCACTATGTGATTGAGAAGTCCAAATAAAATATTTCAGTAAGACAAACACATAGCTTATCGATCATTTAAATTTCTCTTTTGGTGACAGATTTGCGTCTTGCGCTCTCATGTAATCGAGTAGATTCAACCTTACATTGCTTGTTCTAGTGCGTGATTGTATATATTAGTCAGTAAGACATATTTCTTGAGCTGCTTCATCGTATTTATAAAAATTGCCTCTTTTGGTTTCAACGAATAATTTCAATGATTCTAGTGCACGCAGATTCAAGAATCATTTTCCGGTCCTGCAACATCTTGTTTGTAGCATCATATCGCTTCATGATGTCGAGACAACCGATCTTTTGTAACAGGTGCGATGCTTCATTACTCACGTGTCTTTTTACTCCTATCAGAAGATATGGCTTTCGACAATGGCTTTCGTAGCTTCACCTCGACAAGACCAACGAGTATCGATAATTTAGTAAAGCGTTTGCTATGGCCTCACCGGTACGGCTGCCGAGTGGTAAAAAGGTGAGAAATATTTCTTTTGTCATCGATCGTTCAAATCAGGAACTGATAACTCTGAATAATCGTAGATCAGTTGGAATAATTCGTTTTCGTGGCATAAGGACTTCCTCTCCTTTGAATTTGCCCTTGATGGTCGTCGCTTTAATCATATTAATCATCAATTTCTTGACGGAGAACCGCGTACCGTTACACAATTTCGGATGATTCAATGCAAATGAGTTTGATGTTTTTCACTAATCCTATTCAAAAGAAAATCCTCTTAAAAAAATATACGTAATGAATGCTTCGCAATGAATGCCCACAATCAAATTGGATAATCCCACTTTTTACACGCAACTTTTCCGGAGGGATTTCCCAAAATGTTCTTTCGTAAAAACCTTCTCCAGGCAATTACGAACAACTGAAAAAAAAGTTGAGCCAAATCGGCCTAGCCATTCTTAATTGATGAAATACTATACATTTTTCACACCATTTTTATATACATAGATATGAGTGCCCAAAACCTGAAATGCTATTAGTCTAAATTTGCTTGCTTTTCTCGTGATTGCAGACGCAAAAGTACTCTCAAAATGTGAACTGGCAAGAGAACCCGAGAACACAGCTAACCGATTAGGTGTGCATAGCAGAACACAAAAGTAGTTTCAACACTGCGAAAGGTAGAAAGTAGTGGGAACTTTTTCAAATCAACAATCGGTATTACCGCAATCCTGGCGATGATAGGAATTGCAGTTTTTTCGCAACTGAAATGAATGCGACATGTCCTAGAGAATTTATTAACAAATCGAATAACAAAATATATTCAGGATGTCCAGGTAATAACTAAACAAAGGAATTTAAATAAAACAACAACGTAGTGGATTATAGTCACCACCCTGTCTAATGTATACATCTTAGCAAGCAAATGTGCCTCATTAGTTCTGGTAACGAAAGTGTTATGCAATGACTTCTTTACGGAAGATCCTTCACGGTCATAAAACTTTTAGTATTCATGGGCGACAACGACTTAGGTACAAGTGGAAAATTGACTGTGTCAGACGCACCGGAAATGTATTTCTCGTTCAATCTGAAATCAACGTGAATGCAAACTGTATTCGTACCTTTATGCCCTTAAGCCAGTAAATTGCCCAGAGCGTATATGTCTTTTAGTTCATTTATAACTCTAATTAATGTGTCTGGAATGCGTACAACAAATTTGATTAAAACCAAGGCTAAAAACTTTGTGCGAAAACCACGACAGTTCAACTCCTCTTTACCAAAAGTACAATTGCCCGTAAAATGTTGGTTGGCTAACGCGGACGAAATTGATGTGAGTGGTTGAATATAGCGAGCCGGTAATGAGACATAGGGAAGCTCGACTATGTCAATCTGTATCTGACTTGTAGAAGATAGTGTATTCCGTGTTTACAGTAGCCTGCTGCACTCTCTTCTCCATTACCAGACTGAAACGACAGTGCATGTCGTTGCCCAAATTCGGTGCAGGTTTCAAACGGCTCGGAAGTCCACGAGCCGAACTGCATCATGCGTCGCGTACTTAAAATCGATTCGAAACTCGGTTTTCTTCATGATTTGCCTTTGTGTGAATGTTGTGCCACTTGGAGAGGCTTGTTGGCGAGGCCAAGTTAGTCCCAGAGCGCCATCAGAAGAAGAATACGGATGACACTGGCATAAGTGATCGAACACAGGGAGTCGTCAAGGATTTCCTTGACTGTATTGAAATAAAAGAGGCAAACATTGGTCCCGTGGTATGCGAGGGGACCTATACTTGAAATATTCGTACTTCAGGATATACGATTTGTTTGAGAAATCAAGCACAACCCAGCTAGAACCTTGAGTTCAAGAACTTCGTCTACATCGGATCTGCCGTAAACAGTACAAACAATACCAGCTACAAGATGAGATACACAATAATTATTACAAATCGAAGTGTACTTGCACGCAAGGGGCGATTGAATCGCTTTCTCCTTGGAACAAGTTGTCTTTTACAACATTATAGTTTTCCAAATTACTTCTTCATCTTTTGTTGATATTGTGCACACCGCGTAGAGCTGAAACTGGAATGAAAAGTTCAACGAGCAAACTTGGGGTTTGATCAATGATCATGAAATTTCAATCACTATCTGTGCGGTTAGACGTCTAACCTGCGCTTAAGGTGGCTATTCCTTGAAAAGCGCCTGCACTACATAAAATACAAATTGACGAATAGCCTACCACAAAACAGGAAAAATCGTATGTTATGTGATTATTTTCTTTCTTTCTCAAAAGAATGCATTTAGAGCTTTCCACCGTTCAAACACTGTTCATTGTTAAGAAATTATTAATTTAAACAAAAATGCATTTATTCATTTCTTAAGCGTCAACAAATTAAAGAGAAAATGAAAATGAAACTGGAATTAATATATATGTATAGCACTTAAAAAACATTTCTATCATTAAACAAACTCTAATCTATCACTTATATTGTCAAAGGATCATCGAAAGCATTCAGCAACCGATGGCTTGGCTCCTTGACAATGTTGATTCCATGCAACCCAAGCACTCAAACCCTGTTCCTTCATGATGATCTTTGCACAGTATACCGCGTACTTGATGTCATTCCTTAGCAGAGCTTCACACGGTATCCGGCAAATATTTGCCGACTGACGTCCATCCCTTGGCTTGCACCAGTAGCGATCGTTGATTTGAAATAGTCCCCAGTCTACAGATCCATCGTAGTTGGCCTTATTTAAGGCCTTTGTATCGTAGGAACTTTCGTGCTCGGTCAGGCACACCCAGTCCGGAAGCTGTTTATAGGGTACTCCATAACGATATAGGGATCTTGCCAGTGAACACTTATTGAATATCTTTCCAGAGACTGTAGGTGTAAAATATGCTATCCCTAGCAAAAGTATCGCCAAACCCTTAACGCGACCGGTATCGAGAGCTCCCATTGTGACTGACGTCTGGGCTGTGAATGATCTGTATGCCTACGAGTGTCAACTCGAACATTATATAGCTCAGATCGTCTGAGGAACCCATGACCTAATATCTGGTTTTCGTTATAACTCACGAGTCGAACGCCAGCTTGTGCCAGAACTGAAGTGAGTCTCGGATCATTTGTTTTTTTGTCGTCTTCCTACATTAGTTTAGATGTGGCCACGCGCCTTAGTGGCTGACAGACGAGACTTAGTGAGAGGCCTGAACCAATTTGCATTTTGATTAGTTTAAATTAACAGACTATATCGATGAATAAATTATTGACTGTTCTGCGTAAATTCTTCTTCTTTGGTCTGCTTTACGCATGCTGAATGATCTTATTACCGACCGGTGAGTGATGACTGATCGGAGCCTTGAACTTGTAGTTTTGATTCGGCTATCTTTAGTGCGTTCGATTGAACGATTAGAAGTTGACGAATTATGACTTTCAGATTCCAGATTGGTGTCGTTCTCTCGCGACATGATTGATTGGCAACTTTACCAGTGGACAGGTTGTTCGGTATATTTTTTGCACCAATTGGCAAACTTGATTTGTAAAAATAACATCCAGTAAGTGGGAGGACCTGTATATTCCTCGTATAATCAAGAAGATAACTACACTTACTCATGATATTTTATGAATTGTCATTATTGTGGCTTTAATTCCTGTCAATAATCCAAAATTTCGTCAAATATTTGTATGGGCATTTATGCAAATGAAATGAGTTCTCTTGGTAGAGGATTGTACCCATGCGGATCGAAATAAATGTTACCTCTAATGGAGACAAGAAAACTTTAAACCGTCGATTGCATAGGGTACACATGCTTCTAGAAGAAAACAATTTGAAGCTAATGGCACAGCACAATGAGATGTTTACATATTATGTATGGAACGGCTTTTTTGATGTCTCGAAAGCAGATTGACTGATTTCGATGAATTTTGTTTGGTTCGATTCGGTCTCGAAAATTCAGGGAAACCCGAACTCGAGGCGAATAACCAGGACTTGCTCTTGATTGGGGACATTTGTTACCACATGTGCGACACTTTGCTAGCCATATTAGGAATTTCAACGCCACATAGAGAAACGAAGGACACTTTCAATGGAGATTTGGAACGTAAACATGAATACGACAGTATGTACCACTCTTGAACCTCCAATAAAAAGAAGTGTACCATACGTTAATGACGGTAATTGTTGAAGGAAGCGGTTGCTTATTTTCCTCGCCAGTGTTCGTGCAATATCCGAAATTGATGTAGCAGTTGCTTCTCCGAGGATACGGATCACGTTGCAGCGGTTAAACCTTAAAACTACTTAAAACCGATATACTGCATTGCGATACAGCAAGTAATATTATCATCTGGGATCAATGCTCATTCGATTTTAGGGATGTTCAATGTAAACAACATTACGGCGAAGAGCAACAAATGTCCTCTTCTTTATGTACTAAAAATGGTGCCCAATCTAATCATCTACACACCCGTCGAGTACATACAGTAATTTGTATATTTATTAATTGATGGACTTTTTACAAAAAGCGGAATAAATGTGTTTTACTAAACTTTACTAGCACTTTTTGTAATACGAAACATAGGTTTGGATCATAAAAAACATTTCATTGTGATATTGATTCCAACGTATTTGGTTCGAAGGGTTCGCAGGCACTGCTAACTGCCACTTTAAAACATACATATTTTCCAGTACAACAATCAGACGCATATCCATCCATTGTGCAATATTTTGTGCCAACATTAATTTTAGTCTCCATTTTGCAGATCCCAATCCTAGAAGCTCAGGCGCTTCAAATTAACAAGAAGTTCCAGTTGTACTCTGATTGACCCTTAGAGAGGTACAGGGGGAATTTATATTAAAACACCACATTCGTATATTACTATTGAAAAAAAAACCGTATACTATCATCGAGTGCTTACTACATATCAATATATACTGATGACTGTTAATTTGAGATCAATAGTCGTCCTCTTAGCAATTAATCAGTGAGAATGACATAACTCCGAAGAACGTATTTATTAGGTACGTCAAGCCATTTCGGACTAGATCCAGTGGTAATAAATTTTTGCATCAACCTAATCTATATGATCAAATCGTAAAATAGTTTTTAAACTTGTTTAACGAACATCTGGGTATGCTTTGGAGACAAATGAAAGGAAAGTGATCATCCTGGTAGTAATAACAATTAATTAATTGGAACTGATGCTAAAGGTCTCTAATCTGAATAAAACACTCTACCGGATGGTGAATCAGAGATAATAGACTAGTTGGATTTTGCTGCTACTGATAATAATTTCGAAGGGGAAATAAGTATTGTATTCACCTTGTGTTTGTAACTGCAGAGTAACGAATCGAGAGTCTTTGAAATCTATATTCGAGTATGCAACTATTTTAAATTGAAGTAGTGGTTACATTCATCGACTGATACGTCCACAAGCTTGACTAAGTTCCCAAGACATCTCTAATAACAACATTTCGTACAAAACTGCCCAAGGAATCCAAGGCATAGGAATCGCCTGCAGCTTCTATGTATATACACAGTAATCATTCGCGATTTGCGAATTGTTTGTCTTTCTTTCTGTTTGCGTTGGTAGCTTCTTGAGAGGTATACTCAACCAGGAACTGTGTGGACAACGGCAGCAGGCTAGCCATTCGTCAGCGCATCCAACGCCTAAGGATAAAACGCATAGACAACTTGTCTCTGTCGCAAAGAATCGCGACTCCGATTTTTCATTTCATTTCATTTCATTTATTGTTTAGGTAGTATCGCTGTACATTAAGAGTGCTATACTCTTTTAATAGTACAGGTCTTAAATATAACTTTATATAAGTAACGTGATAGTGACATATATACATACATTTCAATTTATATATTTGAATATTTTAAGTTTTAAATATGAAGGCGTAATTCTACAATATTAAAATTAAATTTACATGCAACCAATTTAAAAGTAAATTTTGGAAATTATGTCAGTTCATGTTGGACAGATAAGTCCAAATAAGATCTTGTGGAACAACGGAACAGAGGATTGGTATGCGCGATTGGATATGCACATGTCAACGCCGGGCGGAGTTCGTCACCCAATTTAAGTTCGTTCTATTATTTTCCACATCAAAATTCGTTAGGATTCCAACATTTCAATATGAACTCACCTTTGAACACGCGCTTGAACTCGAATGCTGATCGGAAGTCGACTTCTATTACATGTGTTACATGCCAATTCTCATTATATACAGACCCGTAAAAACAAAGCAAAATTGTCCTTCAAACGAAATCATCTGAAGATTATCGCTAAACACTTCTTCTTCTTCTGCTGAAAGGTCAAACATTGTATTCAATTCGTTTTCAAACAATTTTCAGCTAGTCATGTTAATTTCCCATTTGCATGACAAAATAATTAAATAAGAATTTGTTAACCGTTTTTATTAAGTTGTGGTAGATTACGGTTTTATGATAAACTGGACATTATCTAGTTTTTCCCATGCTACTCACATCACACTTCAGTCTCATCTAGGTTTTCAAACTGTGACTAAGCAATTGTAGTACAATCAAGTCAATTCCAATATGCTTTGAGATACATGTCCAGCGATACCCGTGAATAAAAATACATCGTCGTCATAAACTACACGCGTGACGACAGGGTTTTGCATAAGAATATAATTAGTTCATTGTGTAGACAGTCATTGTTAGTTGTGAGTGCATTACTAATCTTAAGACTGAAAGTGTTGTGATGTTCCTACTTTTGAGCGTATATTCTATTAGTTCATTAGGCATAATGAATGAATGTATTAGGTACAAAGAATTTGCAACAATTTGACTAAAATTTTGGAAAATGAATTTAATTTGTCGATTCTTTGACATCGCATTCATAAAATAGTGCAACACTATTAATTATACTCGTATTTAATTTCTTTTAACTCTCAAAACTAACTTTGGGAACGGGATGACGAATAAACAAAATGTATTCAAAAAATGTTTCAATTATTTGACAGAACAATGTGACAAAAAATTTGAGGTGACAATTTGTCACTTTGTCTAAAAGAATAGGGTTGAAACCTTCAACTTGAAGGTCTAGCTACAGGTTTATGGGAAGGGGTTATAAAGGACCATCATACGTAGCTCAATTCTTTTCCGTGACAGTGGTATTCACTAGACGACAAAGTGTTCATGACATTTTCTAGTGATTTTTATTTATAAATTCGGTATGTCCTTCCGTCTGCCTCTGACTCCTACGCCAGAGTGCTAGGTTCAATCATCGTATGTAGCAACTTTCACTGCTCACCCTCTTTCGAGTCACTCACAATGAGTTGTCTAGAAAAAGTTTACACCAGTCGCACTTGTTGAAGGCGTACTTTTAAGAAAATATATTCGTAACGTGTTTTTTAGGTCGACAACACTTACATACATGTGCGGTACCTACTTCGATAAATCCTAATAGTATGCCGTGAATTGGTAACAACTTACTTTTCAAGTAAGTACCTAAATTGAATCCTAAAACTACCATGTGACACACGTGACAATCTTAATAGTAGTTTAGGGGATCCATTAACCGAAGACAACAAAAGCTTAGTAGTAGTCACACCTAATTTCAGTGGCAATGTAAGCGTTTCGATTGTGAGATGAAGCGATTGCGCTTGAAGTTGTTACCATGGTAAACTTTATAGACCCACAATCTTGTTGTGACTAAACTATTACACTGATTTACTTACGCCAACAATAACAAAAGTATAAATTAACAATCCTCTGCTAAAGTCGTGGGAATCTCCAGATGATCCTAGTCCCGTTCAACTACGCGTATATACATAGTTGATCTGCTCTCGAACTTTCATAACAAAAGTCCTCCTACATCATGATGCATTTACGGGAACAACCAAATCCACGGAACAACAACGTACCAACATTATTACAGGATTACGGAAATTCTATCCATCATTATTCAGATTGTGTTAGAACGTCTGTCAATTCACACTGGTAGCATAGCATCTCATCATGCATTCTATTGATTTGCTATTGTTCCTTGGACGTTGTCCTCCCTACGATGCAGAGTTGCGAAATTCAGTGCCTGGTGCATTTGTCAAGTGGCTTCTAGTTTCAACCACATATTTCCGCAGAACACATCTGCCTTCCCAGTAATTATTCCTAAATGAAATATGATTGATAGAAATAAAAAAACGAAAACTGTAGTCTAATAAAATGTATTCTAGAAAAATATCATATGTCCGTACAAAAAATTAAATTGTACACATAAATCTACATCACAAGACAGTCAGTTAAAAATCATCTTACTAATCTAGGGTTCGTTGTTCTATCATGAATTTAAGATTTCCTTCATTTCGACAGGCGCCACATAGTCCCCTTTTGGCAAATAGTTCTTACGCTTGTCTGCCGGCCGTATGATGATGTGCGCAAAGCATGTGATGAGGGCAACCACTGCGAATATCTGGAAACTCGTTTTCCCTCCATAGTGCTTGAAAATTTGCCCACCAATGAGTGATCCAATAGCGAAGCCTAGTCCATCGTCCATTCCAGCGACCAGACCTTGGACTGTGGCCGATGTTCCGACTGGGGCCACTGCTGACGCGTACGCTACAATACATGTGTAGCACAGGGCGTATGTGCATCCTTGCATGACCATTTCAATCGGTACCAGCCACCACGGATTCGGTATCAGAGATATGAGTCCCAAGCGTATGGCATACGTGAAGAAGCACATGCTAAGACAGTGAACATAGCCAATTTTCTTTAGAATCTTTCCACTGTACAAAAAGACGGGTATCTCGCCGCAAAGGCACTCAGCTGCAACGACGCATCCTTCAATGAGTTTGATCTGGCTCATGTAGCCTGTGTTTGCGGCAACTTCTTCCAAGTGCCAGAACATGTAGTAAATGATGAAGGAGTCGATTATCCCGGCGATTGTCGCAAAAACCAAGAAAATAGCGATTGAACTCTGCGACAGTAGACCCCACATGTCACGAAATATCGAGTCAGATGACGAAAATATCGGTAAGTCCAGCTTGGAGACACTGAAGAGATCGAAAATGCTAAATATCAGCATAATCACTAGGGCCGGTGTGAAGCTCTTGATTGTTTCCTCTGTCCAAAGATCAACAGCAACTCCAGCCAAGAGTGCGGTGACTCCAAAACCAATGGTGCCCCATAACCGCTGCGCTCCGTATTTCATTTCCTGAGCATCACCGAGGACGTCAAAGCAGATTGCATCACTGATCGAATTGGTCACATTGAAGCCGATCGTCCCAACACACATGAAGATGACGAAGAGCCAAAAAGTGGACGACGTGTAGAGACAGTCGGGCGAATTATTTCTATCGACTCTACAAGTAACCTGCTCTAAGTGGCTACTCGTTGAAAAGTTGTTGCCTACTTCAAGGCAAAAAGCATCGTTAGCGTCTGTCTTCGTTGTGGAGTTCGTTGTGAGGTCTTCCACCGGGCGTATTGCAAACACCGTGTGTTCCGTCGAATCATTCGCTAATGATACACACTTGAGGCGTCTGGTAACCTCGCATTGAGCGGTGTGTGTAAGTATCTGAAAATAATAAAAGGACATTATTACTGGACGTTTGGTCATTTTCTGATGAGGAAGGATGCCTTTGACACGGTAACTTACATCAATCTTACATACATCAAGATGAGATGTATTTAGCGTCAAGTTAAACTGTTCGGCCTCGTTGATTGTGTGAACGACTGAAGCTGGCACAAAATAGAATCCAGCATAAGATAATGTCATCACAGTGATGAGCGAGAGGAAGATGCACTTTCGGAAATTCTAAAACAAAACAAGTATCATAAAAGTGGAAGATAAAGTCTGTATACTTACAGCAAAGTAATCTGCGAGGAAACCAAACACTGGCTTGGCAATGACATACATAATCGGAAGCACTGACGTTATGTAGCCCATGATTTCGGGCTCGATTCCAAGCTGTTTGCCATAGACCGATATTTGAGGGAGGATTGGTCCCATTGCTGCAAAGATAAGATTGGGAATGCATACAAATAGTTTAGCAATTTTAATACAGCATTTGATAAAAATCAATAAAGATTTTGTTCACGTCTATTCGTCTGTTATGGCAGAAACTAACTCACAGCGTATATTCCTCGCAGCACGAAACAGAGATTAATATATATATGGGTGGCGCTACAGCCCGTAGAGGGCCAGGGCCTAGCTTCTCAGCAACCACTCGTGTTGTGCGTGCTATTGTTCTATCACGAGTGGAAGGGACCTACAGTTTTATGCCGACTCCGAACGGCCAAGTTTGAGAAGCTTTTTCTAGACAGTTATACTCTTTGAGCATTGTCAGTGACTCGAAAGAGGTGTGGCCGTGAAAAGTATTTCTTGTCGTACCAGGAATCGAACCTAGACAGGTAGATCCAAGTGCGTAGGAGTCGACGCACATACCCACAACGCCACGGGCCACCACACAGAGATTAAGACGGTGGGTAAAAAAATGGGCAAGATGCAGAATGAAATAATTGTCGCATTCGTTGTATAAAACCTACCTTCACGTATGGATACATTACTATATACATTTGAGAAGATTGAAGTTGACAATTGTATCAAGTACTATTCACCACACGGCGAAGGTCAATGACTGTCACTATCCCAATGTTTATATATGCAGATAGTGATGGTTGCTGAAGGTGTGATAACAGACAACGTCAACGACATCCTCACAGAAATCCACAATTTTTTTCGAAGAATTTATCAAATATTTCTGTAGAAATAACTTGGTTGTGGACTAATTCAGATTAGTTTTTAATTCAAAATTTGAAAACATGAGTTAACATTTTAATGACTCACCATGCGACTCAGTACTACTCTCGCAGGTCTGAAATATTTACAATACGAGTTGTTCACGCAAAAGACATACAGCCGCCATTCCGAATAATAATGCAGTTGTTAAGCAGTTAAACAGATTAAATTAAGATACAATGATATAATGACATCACTTAATTTGAACAAGTCAACTTAGCATGATAAGTTATGTCTTCGTAAGTCCAATCGATTAATCAAAAGTATTTAAGTGCATAATCGAGTACTCTTGTTGGACTTCATAGTTATCTAGCAAACGGCTATCAAAACAGTTGTCAGTAATGATCTTTATAATGGAAGGTCTACGAGAATATTATTTATTCTCTTGTGATGATATTTTTTTTCATTGAGGTAACTGTGTCATCTGCTTTTCTTTCAATTTATGCCTGGTTGCCGATGAATCGTTAAATTCACACCGCATAGAGAAGCATATCTAATCAGGTAAATGTGAGTATATTTAAAACTGCACAATTGCTTGCTTGTTCACGGGAGAAATCAGTGTGGAATACTACAAGGTCGTCCGATAGGAGTGTAATTTTAATTTTCGATCCATTGTTGAACTACTAATGTCCCGATATTTTGATAAGTAAAACTAGACAATTATTAAATACCGATACGCTTTATGCACCATCGGTCATGCATTGAGTTTCTATGTTTGTTTCCAAAGTATCTATACCATCATGTATGTATTTCACAACATAAATCCTTACGAGCTCGTATGATCGACCGCTTATAGAGACATATAGATTGATAGACATATAAAAAGTTTGTTAATTAACCTTCTTTCCTTCATTTTTGAAAATATCGACAACTTGCATCATATGCTTTCAGCTAACAAGGAATATTATTAAACAAAGGTTATAGTCAATAGAACCGTGAAATGATTATTTTTGGGGAAGTTATACTGACTGTTATCAATACACTTTGAATTCGATCGTATCAGATAGGTCTGTTATGTTAATCAAAAGTGTGGCCGATCGGCAAAAAGGGATACAAATATTGGCACCTTAGCATGCAATTTTGCAAATGAAAATTCCTCTTATTTTTGAAGCTATACTATTGGCTACGAGCTATGCTACAAATCACCAATGCTCAGAAATACCAGCGTACATTTTCCCGAAACTCATCCGCAATTAAACACAAGCATGATGATATGACAAGAATGATTATGCGTTGTTTTGCTGTTTGCTGTGCTGTAATATTTGCAACAAAATGTTACATTCCTTGATTGATTTAAAATGATACCAATTATCGGACGACACTGCCTTTTTGATTTGCCTAGAAGCATACCTCCTTTTGAATTAATTTACAAGGAACTAATCCCTAAGTCAAGCTGGGGAAATGCTACTATCATACATCGAAAATGGAATAGCGACCTTACATTTATTTATCTCAGCATCTTCTATCATTAAAGATACTAATGTTTGACAGCTGACATGCGCATCAAAGAAAACTGTCGACAATCATGCGAATTGTTAAATTTAATCATAAAACAATATCAGTGCGACAGAATTTTATATTTATAACCCAGTTGTTAGATAAACTAATCTGTACACATTTACAAACTACATACACCACGTTATCGGTCATGATGGGCTGAGAACAGAAGATACGGCGACTTGAAGGAAGCACATTTATACTTCATTGTTTAATACAAAATAACAAAAATACACTCACCAGCCATAAAGAAAAAATAATGCGCCTTGATCGGCACTAGTTTTCTGTTGATTTTCACCATTTTCACTTCAAAAAATATCTTTACTCTGACCACAAATAAACACAGCAACCGTTCGTCTCACTGTTTAATTCTTTTGGTTTGTTTATCACAACGAACAAAGTATCACATCTGATGGAAATCGAACACTTCAGCAACTGCACGGATCAAAAGACGTATTCCCTCCTAGGCCGATCTCAGTAATCCATAATAAGTGACACAATGCGACGGTATATTCCGGGCGAGAATATTCGATGGCAGCCTCCTGACAGATATCTGCGACTAGACCGCACTCCGTATCATTTAAAACTGTTGAAATCACTGATAAGATTGCTTGACATCAGTAACGGCTTACAACTCCCTTTAATCAGCATGATATACCCTGTGGAAAGAAAAGCGATAACAGTGATATCAAATGCTCAATGAGGGGTGACTAGCACTAGAAAAAAAGGTGAATTGTAAATATTTTTCTTTAAAATTAAGTAATCTGAGGTAGACGTGGATGTGTTGTGTAGCTCACTCCTCAGATACGATTAACATGCATATAAATGAATGCACTTATCAGTTGGGAAGGTTGCACGTGTAACAGGTTTTCAAGAAGGAGACCACTTGGGGAAATACAGATGCTATGCATTCACTGGTTTTGTAAGGGAATGAACTGATTTTTAAATACAGTGGAGAGCAAAATGCATGTTAATTTGTTGTGTGAGTGTTGTTACTCCTTCACGAGTTGAGGGGTCCCTTGGTTTTGTGACGAATCCGAACGGCAGTGATCGAGAAGCTTTTATTGAGCTACTGTTAGATGGAAGACAGAATAAAGCCAAGAGTGTGTGTATGTCAGCGCTCATCTTTATTTTTGAAGGAATCTTATTAGCCATTAATGCTACCTTCGCTCCACTAAGGGTAGCCCAACAACAACGTTTTACTATACAATTATTTTCAAAGTTATTAAGGCGCATGCATGAAAGATTCAATGCATCAAATGCATTGGCCTTTAAGCGGATTATTCTAAGTTATAAGCATTCATATCCCACTCTAAGGCGGCGTGGACAAGTCTTCAAGGATCAACCAAGCCATCTCGGTAAAATGTCCAAAATGTAGTCATCGGAAGAACCCTCATTCAAGGCAACGATGGCTACTCACTACCCGAGAAGTTCAGTTCAGTAAGGTAAAGAAGAAAATTCAGTTTAGTAAAAGCGTTCGGACAGCTTTGTAAAAACCTTGATAGAGATCACCTAAAATGCAACAGAGTCTTGCAAAGAAAAGTTTTTTTAAGAGTAGTGGTAACTAAAAGTTGTAGTCTACATCAACTATGCCATCACACAGTCATTGTTAAGTCAATTCAAGTCACGTCAGAGCTGTCATTGGGCTTAGAGAATATATGTATGTATGTTAAGGCTGCTATGTCTGTTCCTCATATATCTTCACAATCGTAATGAAATCGTTGATCTCAAAGGACAGCTCAATCAATTACAATACGTCTCATAAAATGACATCAGAATACCTATCTGCAAATTATTCCAGTGCGATCCATTAAATCCAATCGTATCTTTGTACAAACACATTCATAAAGTCACTCAGATTCCGATTGTTTCAGCAAAAGCAATAAAACCAAGTGCACAGATAGTAAATTCTGTCGCATGTATTGACACTTAGCACAAACACTCTTCACGGCACACACAATCATTAGCCGTATTTGCTTTCATTTATCGTACATATACATGATATACCGTACTTATAGTTAAAAATACATTTTACAACAACGTTGTAGAGTGCAACGCTTCATATCACATACAGCGGATCCATCAAGTGGAGTCATAGAGTTAACGACATTATACGATGCGAACTCACTTTGATATCATTCGACAAATTTAATGACAGCTATCATCAGATAACGACGCAGACGAATAAAGCAATTAGGAACCTAGGAAATAAACAACCTCCTTGCGATTAAATCCGCCTTTAATCAAGAAACCTTGAAATGCACATTTTCAAAAATATGTAAAAGTTGTTTAATTCACATTTCCATTTGAATGGATGCGTAAAGAAACGGGGGCAGGGCCTATGCAGACAGGGCAAAGGTGTTGATCACTCCCAACTTGGCGGAATATCAGCAACGATCGCTGTTCATGCACAGGTCAAGCCTCCTCTACGTCGGATATATGGTCCCGTATGCGAGGAAGGTGATTGCAGAACACACAACAGCGAACGCTACGAGCTATATAAAGATGGGGATGTAGTCCGGAAGGCAAAAATCCGACGACTGCACAGCGTGCCCAGGTTAGTGATCGATGGGAGGCAGGTATTGCTCCATAAGTAAAGAAATAAAGCTATGGAGTCTTGCGATCCGATAACTAAAAAATCATCGAAAAATCCGAAACAAGTGTGATTTGTCTGAATGTTGGTATCATTGGAGGTTTTTTTTTCTCGAAAATGAATGCATTTTGCTAGAAGAATCAATGAATTTTATTGATTTGAATTAAGAGTAGAGACATATGTTGTGAAAATGGGTCCTCTCAAATCGTATGCTGCAAATGTTGGGAAGCATTTGGCTTCTGCCTTCTGGCAATGAAAATATCAATTTGCCATTAAACATTGCCTATTTATGGGCTCAGCTAAACCAGAATGGAATTTCATTACTAACCTTACTAAATTCGAAAGCGATGACATACTACATAAAGAATAGCCATATAGGGTATGTACAGCTTAAGCACTTTTGCTGAAAATTTATTAGACTACAAATTGAATCTAGATTGGACTGAATCAATACTAAAAACCAACCCTTCAAATTGTATGGATGCATTTACTCCTTAAAGTGTATGGATGTTTTTACGTCTCTGTACATAAAAGTCAGCGGGAAATTTCACAGCCACATGGCGGTATAATGTTCTGGAAGCAATTGCAGGATCGGCAAAGGTGGCCGAAGCAAGTAAGATTGATAAAAACGTTCGAACAGTTCAGCAAAAGCGTCAATAGCGATCGCCAAAAAGACAACATTGTCTTGTAAATAAAGTTACTATATGAGTAAGTTGTCAAAATGGTAAGTACAAATTCTAGTGAATTTTTGAGAGAAACTACTAAAACTACGTAAAAGTTTAATACGATTACGTACATATGTATTTCTAAAAACTATCAATTCTCATAAACATTAAACGGTGTCCATGTTTAGTATAATTTTCTTGGGTAACACACAGGAAATCGAAAACATTTAGGAACGGCATATATAACCAACACCTACACCTTGCTAGCTAAGTCCAACTACCAACATCACATGCGTGCGCCAACTTAAATTCGGGCGTCCTCTCTTGCGTTGTCCTACTCGTCGAAGTTGACAACTTTTTGACGTGGAGCCTAGTTGTTCATGCGCACTATACATGGCGGTGTCAGCGTGCTGTACATCTCTACCACGCTGACAGATGTGGCCTTCCAATCGACGACTAGGTGGTGAATGTCTTGGATCTGCTGTTGTGTAAATGGTGGTGGCCCGTGGCGTTGTGAGTTTGTGCGTCGACTCCTACGCACTTGGACCTACCTGTCTAAGTTCGATTTCTGGTACGACAAGAAATACTTTTCACGGCCCCACCTCTTTCGAGTCACTCATAATGCCCAAAGAGTATAACTGTCTAGAAAAAGCTTCTCAAACATGGCCGTTCGCAGTCGGCATAAAACTGTAGGTCTCTTCTACTCGTGATAGAACGAAAGCACAACACGAGTGGTTGCTGAGAAGCTAGGCCCTGGCTCTTTACAGGCTGTAGCGCCACCCATAGTATTATTATTATTATTATTGTTGTGTGAATATTTGGTCTATTGTGAACTTCTATAGTCTGAAATAACTCTGAATCACAGATTGATAAGTAGTTTCAGACATTTACACAAAAGACCATGAATATGATGTCCAGGAGACATATAGCTCGATATTTGGCGCTGCCAAAAGGATCTCCTTTCTTGTGAATGGGCGGACGATACTGAGACTGCCGTCATTGGGCATAATGCCTACGGAAAACTTTATAGTGCAAAACGGTGTGAGCAATGCGTTGATTTTAAAAGAAGGAAAATTAAACAAACCGCATACAGTTTAATTAACCTTAGTAACACTTCAAATGAGAAGCAGGCAGTTTCAACTCAAAGTAACTTTTTATTTCAGAAATAATTTCAAATAAAGCAACTATAACTGGGAACTCCAGAACCTTCACACACAAACCCCGACAACATCTAAGTCTGACCTGTAGAAAAAACATTGCAAACTTGATAATAGCTCAGTTCATTAGTGTGTAAATCTATAGAAGCAGGTAAATGTGTCTCCCTTAATGTTCCCACTACAAATAAAATTAAAACTCAGCTAAATAGGAAGGGAAAACCGTTTTTAATTGGAAAAAACTCACACGCGCCTTAGAATTTAAAGTACATGACTCAGAGAGTACACCAGTTTCACTTTGGATAGGTTTTGAATCGGAAACCCCCGTAGAGAACACCTAGACTCGCTACCCGTCTATGTGAAAGGTGTCAGTCAATTTTGTATGAGCATTTCACGGGTGTCAGTTGGAGGGGCGACATGCATTATGGATATGGGAAGAAAATATGAAACCGGTTATATTGTCTACGATGTATGTGATAAATCGTAAAAAAAAACATTGAAGATACACACACAAACATCGAAACATGTCTGATTATTTAACCAAAATTGATTTCGAATTACTAAGAGTGTCAGTTGTACGTCTTAAAGGTCAATGTTCTTAAGCATTTCCACGAATAAAATTAAATGGGGTCTGTTCAAGTCCACTGACCTGACCATCTGATCATCTCTGGGGAAGTTATCCGTTGGCAAACATACAATTCAGATCTGTTGAGTGGTCTGCTGGATGTCCACGCGGATGGGAGACAAAGTTGAAGGTGATGTTCACGTTCACGTTTCAAGCGAATGGAGAGCCACTTATATGCTGATCATTGGCTGTGACGCTTATCAAATGATAACCTACTGTAACTAAGCGGAATGAGCCCTTGTAGTTCACCTTGAAACGAGGATTGACTTCCGTTTGAACATTCCTGCCGTGGACCCCAACTATTATCTCCAATTTACCACGGTCAGCCTGGCTTGCGTTAATGCCACTCACTTTCTTCCTGGCGACTCCTAGATGAATGTCAGTTACAACGACCATCTCAGCTGAGTGGGAATGGGCTCTCTTTCATGTGCCCTCTTGCAAGCAGACGAAACTCGGAATGGTTCCCAACTTCACACTGTAGTCAACTATGGCTTGCTCTATTTTTGTCGCAACATTTCCACGAGCCGGAGCCAAGACTTCCTCTCAGCACAACTGAGCGTTGGGATTAGTCTTTAGGCGTCTACATCTGGATGGCGTAGTGAATTGAGTGAAACTTAATAGGCTTTATGCGGTTCAAATCTGGTCCAGTCATCATTTGCCGTTGGGATTAATGGTACTATCACCGGAGTTGTCGATCAGTGGTAGTAGTCTCACTATGGGTATCACTATCAATGGATCAACATGGTATAAGTGTGCTGGCGATTCCGCCGGCAGCCCACTTTTCCTTGCTTACCTTACCAACGAGGTCCATGGCGAAACAAAACGCCTTTCATTCGGCAAATCAAGTACCGATTCAGTTACTCCTTGTAGACAGTTCCTCCACTTTGGTAAAGTGCGAGGCCGATCTAAACCCACTTGCAGCCCTTTGGGACGCAGCACCCGCTTGTCGTGCAACTACACACCGATTTGAATCGTATAGCATACACATATTAGAGTCGCATACCCATAGTGACACTTCAGTCGTGACGATCTGCATTATGTGTTGATGTAATGTCTACCTCTTACGACTACGACGCTCCAACAAGGAGCAAACCGTGTTCCGCTAAGGCTGAAACTATTACCGATTTTCAGGGGTTCTAAGCCGCTGGTGTCAGAACATAGCATCTGGTAAAGGTTTCGTAACAGAATGTTTACTACAATAAACCAAAATCTATGACAAAGTTAAAAGTTAATGGAAATACGTTTTACGAGGTTTTTGGACATTCAATGAATGGAGTAGAATCGTTTCCTAAACCAATGGCCTGGGCTCATGCAGGTCGTGGGACCACCACACAGTCCCACTCGCCTCAATTGGACTGTTAACGAAATCCCGTTGCATCATATTACGTCAAGACCTTAACAAAATGGGATACATTTCAAAGTGGTCACAAATTGATGTCATTTGATAGCCATCAAATGGATAGTAAGTATCTTGAAATACTTGTTCCCCATAATAAATGAGAATGTGCAGTGCTTCGCGCACTTTAATAGGATTTAAGAATAATAAAAATGATGTCACTGGTTGCCAAGAAGAAGCGTTTTATGACTTAACTTATGAAGTGAAAGGAGGTTCCCAAATCAAAAAATGATAATATAAATCTCATGTGACTCATTGTGTTCAATAAAAACTATGAATTGGGTGAAGTGCATAAAACCTAAATGCTTTTACTCGAGAGTTTCATTTAAATACATTCTTGACAAGCATACAAAAATAAGAAGATACTGCTAAGGGTGTAGCAACTGTTAGGGGCCAGCTGATCCTGATTATGATGGAATTCGACATCATTTTTTATATTGAGTCATTGAAATTTACTAGCTTATACCACTCTCCGATTAATTTTCCAAGTGGCCAACTCCATAACCTTCACACCTACTCTTTACTTTACAATGGATTGCTCAGTCAATTTCGGAAACTTTTTCGGTAAAATCACCAATCAATCACCCCAGGGGCCAACGGATGTAAGTTAATTAAGTGCTGTTAATGTAGCATCCCCGCATAATCCGACGAACTCGGACTTCTCTGTCGGAACTGCCATAGTGGTTGCCATGTACTAAAAATGATTATAACATTCTGGCCGCTTCCTTGATGACTAGGATATCTGCTTGAAAAATGATGTCATAATCTGGAAATCTGGACACCACTTTAGCGTTTGATATTTGTATTAAGAGGTCTAAAGAGAGCAATTCAATTTCTCCAATTGTTTTGTTTCAATAGCTGTAAGAGCCGTGAGTTCGCTAATTTGGAGCTGGCATTGGAGATCTAGATCAAGACCTTTACCGTCAATGCTCTCAGGCTGAAAGTCATGTTCGTTCATTATATTTCATACATTTAGGGCCAATAATACATTTTTAACTTCTAAACAGAGATACAGTCCTCATTTAATCATGCAAATAAGAATGCTTAACCTTATTGGAGATACTTAAAGACGTACTTGTACACGCTATATCTGAAGTCCTTAAGTTGAAAAGATGGACAGAATAATGACGAAATCTGATTGAACAATGCACAACTTCAACATTGACATGATTGCAGATAGCATTTAAATAGTCAGACCGAGTCGAAATAACCTCCACAGATAAATGCGGCACTAATTGCGAACAGATGTGACAATTCCATAATTGAATAAAGCGTAATCGGTTCGAAGATCATTCAATACAAGCTGATTACGCTTCAGTGCATTATAATCTGTGAAATCGAATACTTAATCGTGAGGTAAGTCGCGATAAGCTCTGTCAACCGAAGCCACTGCCTGGAAGTAATTTATTCTTCACATGTGTTATCAGATATTTCTTCTGCTTCCCTCACTACCCATGTTGCAAATCTGCCAACAGCCTTGACTGCAGCATATGTAGTTAAGACTCAATGTCAAGAACAAGCGGTCAAACTCCTCAGAAAACACACGAAAATCGAATTGTGTTGAGTCAATCAGTAAGCGATATCTTTTTCAATCCGTCTTACACAAAGAAACAACTTACCACCCGATCCACAGCAGTCGCTATAAACCTCCCGCTTTATGTCACGTAACAATGCATGTAAACGCCGCCTCACATCTCGTGCCACAATAAGTATTCCACTCTTTAGACAATAAAATCGTTATTTTTTTCTTCGAAACTTCCGCGATTATATCAACAAATTCACTCAGCAAAATTTACAAGAGAGAAAATAAGATTGAAGTCGTCTTAATCAAAACAAAATATGTACATCGTGTACGTAGAACGACGACGACTACTATTCCTCACGTTGGTTGCACACAGACTAAGCACGCAATCAATAAAATGTTTAAACACACTAACAATGCACAGTCGGCGGTAATGAATGCAGTTATCAGTGTTTAATTCACATTGATAAAGCTGTATTTGTAGATACATATGCAAGTGGTTGTGATTTTGCTACCACTGTGGCAAGGACATCTCAGACAGTCCAGCTTTGTACATATTTCAATACGAACCTTTGTAGATGGCATACAAGATTAAGGGAATTAATTTTTATGTAAGTCGCATCAAGTCTCAAACTGAAATTGTAATGATTTCTTAATGAGAAACAGTCATCATGGCGGGAAAGTACTTAAGTGTCAGTCGACAGGTACATTTCTGCATCTTTAAATGCCCATTAAGTGCTCATAATATATTAATGAAACAGCTATCAGACTTGTCGCTGCGGTGAGTGTTGCGGCCAAGAAATTATTTTCACATGAAATTCATAGGAAATTACGATAATTTTCATTGAACATTTCAATGACTGTGGCTGACGTGAAAATGCTGCCTTTTGTCTTTCTGATTTTAAACAAAGTGTCGAGAAATTGGGGACTTCAAATTATTTCTTGAATGCAGTGTATCTACAAATAAATATATACAATAATAAATAAGTCAATGGTGTTTTTTTATTTTTCTTTAAACTAAATCTTCAGCTTTTTCGTTGCCCGGAGTCATAGCACACGTAAGTGTCAAGCATAATGAATGTGCAATGACCGAACAAAAAGTAGCCAAGTGTAGTTAAATTTCAAAATGGTCACAATTGTTTCTGGGAACTTATGCAAAATCCGAGTACCAACGGACAACATACGTAAGTAGACAGTTCCCCATTTCGTTTCCACTTAACTAAGCAAAAGTCGCCTAACCCAACGAAATTGAATGAATAATTACCGATTCTGTCACATTGCATCATTTCTGTGCAAATCGCTGGATTGCTTAAGTTGACTTAAGTCAACATATTCATCATCATGTTTAGACATTTAATATTTTACATACAAACAGGGAGTGCTGGGAAATTGTTGCAATAGCTGGGCACTAAATTCGGTTGCAGAAAGGGCAGCAAAAATGTTTCTCTTCTCGCAGAAGACAACGTTGCTTTGTGAACTCTTGGTTATCTGACACGTAAAGAATTCATTTTTAGCTTTACGTGTACATTCTTTTTGCAATGAAATGGCTATATCAAAAAGTAAAACTGTACATTGTCTCCAAAAATCCAAGGGCAACACACCAGCATCCCTAAAAGATGCATTGCTTGATGCGGTTCAATGGCCGAAAAAGCCATATTTCTTCAGGAAGGGGTTCCTTGCAGAACAATTATCGGCAACTTTTTGCGGAGCAGCATCTTAATTTGGCCGGCAAACTATGGACCTGCTCTGTTTAAAAGACAAGGTGGCACTTTATAAACCAGATACTATAAGGCAGCTGAAGCAGACAATTCGTGATGAAATACGGAACCTACGACCAGAAACTTTATCTACGTGGTGTAATGGAAAACGCACAAAAAGGTGGACATTTGTCTGGTGTGATGTTTCATACAAAATGCATAAAATTATTATTAAAAGAGTTATACGTGTTTACCATTCTTAGATTTTATTAGGGATAAGAAATAATAAAATATCTCCCATATTTGCAGAAAGATTGACATTCGTTCAATCTCTCAATCTCTCTTGCGTAGAATGTCACAATAAGGCTAATTAAAATGACAAAATCAATATTTTCCCAGAACTTGTAGTACAAAAAACCGCACATAATCAAGCCATCAGAATGCTGGCTATACAGTAAAATTTAGTTTATTGTCAAGCTGAATTTTTAGATACCACGCCTATGATTTCCAGTTAACATTCAAACCCCTTATAGTGAGTTGATTAATAGGTAGGTACTTAGTATTTTTTGTGTATAAATATAGCATGTCTTTTCGATTCGATCGATTCAGTTACCCTTAAGGCCGAATTGCTATAAAGTCCAAAAACATTTTCTTTAAAATTCGCTTACACCTATATTTTACTAAAGGAAGTGAGTAGTCTATAGCTGTCAGTGTCGTCAGAGAGACTTACTAACTTTTAGTACATATATGTTCCTTATGCCATAAAACCGTACCATCTCTTTTTACTTTTAGAACGCGAGCGTAAAACTCAACCTCTTCCATCGTTTCGAAAGTAGGTAGTACTCTGTACTCTGTAGGCGTATCATTTGCGGTTTAGTAAGATTTCGATGACGTTTCTAACACGATTCTTCGTTCACTTATGTTTTGGGACACAGTGTGACTCTCAAGATTTCTCCCCGTGATCGAACCTTTTCGCAATTAATTGTTTTTCCTTCACCTTCGATAGTCACCATGCTCATGTGTATGTGTAATCGATATATATTCATACATATGTACAGTAAAAGCCCTTTTAATTCGGAAAAAAATTTGATGTAAAAATTTAAAAGTTAGAAAATAATATATAATATGGATGGCTCTACAGCCTGTAGAGGGCCAGGACCTAGCTTCTCAGCAGCCACTCGTGTTGTGCGTGCTATTGTTCTATCACGAATAGAAGGGGCCTACAGTTTTATGCCGACTCCGAACGGCCAAGTTTGAGAAGATTTTTCTAGACAGTTATACTCTTTGAGCATTGTCAGTGACTCGAAGGTAGAAAATAGATCGAGGAATTTCACGATCGACAGCTACAATTTCGAAGTAGTAAAGGAGTTAGTGTACCTCTGTCCAAACGTGAACTCCACAACCGACATCACAGTGGAGATCCGTCGTAGAATCGCCCTTGGCAACCGGTGCTACTTCGGTTTGTCAAAACAACTGGGCTCAAAACTCCTGACTCGAAGGACCAAAATCATGCTCTACAAAACTCTTATTTTGCCAGTAATGCTCTATGGAGCCGAAAGCTGGACGCTAAGCAAAACTGCAGAGCTGATTCTTGGTACCTTCGAAAGAAAAGTTCTACGACGGATATATGGTCCCGTCTGCGAGGAAGGCGATTGGAGTAGAAGACATAACCGCGAACTCTACGAGCTGTACCAGGATGTGGATGTAGTCCGGAAGGCAAAAATCCGTCGACTGCACTGGCTCGGCCACTTTGCTCGGACAACAATGCTCCAGCAAAGAGGGTCTTTGAATCCGAGCCTACTTGTTCGAGACGACCGAACCTCCGGTATAAAGACCAAGTAATCGCGGATGCAAGACAACTTGGTCTTGATGACTGGTAGCAGCGTGCCCAGGACCGTCAACGATGGAAGGCAGCAATTGCTCAGGCTCGGACCCTCAACGGGTCGCCGGCCTGATAAGTAAGTAGTAGAAAATGGATCTCCAATATGTAGAAGTCGGAACAAATCATCGAAATGTCTATTCTGAGAGTCGGGAAAAACCATACAAACAAATTTAGATGTTGTTTGGGTTATCAAAATAATTTTTTTCTTGCATTTTCTTTAAAAAAAAAAGGAACGTGTTTTATTGCGTAAAAAAATCTTGCATCAATTCGGAAGGACTTTCGCCCATTTCCAACCGATCCGTATTAGCGAACTTCTACTGTTTGTACTTATCATAACTTTTTTTTTAATCTTTTAATGTTTGAGCACTTTAACTCACGCTGTGCAAGTTCGTCTTTTAGGACATCGGCGTCAATATCAATCATCCCGTACGATGCAGAGCATTTGTTACTATTTATCTTAGAAACTAAAGGCGTCTGGAAGAACTCCGGTTCGCCATAAAGAATTCGTGCAAATAGAGGGAAACCTTACGATTTATTAAAGCAGAGTGTGACACATGCGATAAATATGATTTTTTTTAATTTTATTCAAAACTCAAGACATTTAGAAGCAGCTGTCGGTGGAAGCAAGGGTTCCGGAGCAGTATTTGTTATAAACGGACCATGCAGTCCATCCTTGTTGGCTCTTGATCTTGCGGGCACAGGTGACGGACCTGGAGATGTCATCGGTCAATAGGTTGCTGCATGTGGTTGCGCACTCGTTGTAGGAGAACTTGCCGCTGGCTGGCTGACACCACCAGTAGTCATTGATCTGGAAGATACCGTAATCATTGGATCCATTGTAGTTGGTTGGTCCGACGGCGGCGGTGTTGTATGAGCTTTCGTATTGGGCAATGCAGGTCCATTTTGGGAGTTCGGATTTTGGTGTTCCTAACCTGTACATCTCCTGGGCTAAACCGCAACGAGAGAAGACCTTGCCGAAGGCAGGGGCTGCCAAAAGGATGGCAGCAAGAACGAATAGAGCGAACTTCATGTTTGTTTTGGAGAACTACTATACCCACTGACTGGGGATATGCGGTTTTTATACAAAATTTTTTTATCGATATTTAGTAGAGTTTTTTTATCAGTTACTGATAGGGCAGATGGCCTATCACAATTTAAATTGATTAAATGAAAATGAATAATTTTAGAATTTAATTTGTTAGCACTTTGTATAAATTCAATTATCAGTTTGAATTCACAAAGATAAACTCAATCATTGACGCGGTTCATAAAGTGATCGACTTTATTGAGAACGCTATGGAAGATGACCTAGCCTTTATAACAGCAAACTGTAACAGCTTTCTTCGTACTTTGACCATTTGCAAGATTGTCCAGTGCTTCGGTCGCCACCGATGCCTTGTAATCCTCGCATTTGTTGAGCGATATGAACTATAGTATATGGGCATGGTAACCATTAAGACAAATTGAAGGGAATTAATTTAATTTGAGTGCTAAAATTGTTTGGACTTTATAGTTTTGAAACCACAGCTCTGACAGTTGAGATTGGATGTGCATTTAAAACCCTCGTCCGACGAGTTTGGATTGTTTTTTAATAAATCTCAAAACATTTGAGATATCTCGAATAATTTTGGTTTGAAATACAATCGTCGTTCTACTTGCTACATGTTGATCTTACTGCAGTATGATTTAACGTAGCCCCAAAAGAAAATGAGAATAGAGAGAACCAAGTCACGATTTAGCAGCTCATCGAATTGAGTTTTTGTTACATCCGCTGTTTGGCTTGTGGCACCGTCTTCTTGAAACCACATATCATTAATGTCTAGTCCATGCAACTGACCACATAAATAACGACGGTCATTTGATTAATTAATTTTGCGATGAAATTGATCATCTTCTTCCTGCATATGATTCAGTAGCTTTAGTTCTAGAACTAACTTGTTCCTATAAGACCAAGATCACAAAATATCACAAAATATCACAAAATTCGCCATACTGTGGTCTTAATTACTCCCAATTATTGAGAACGGTTTGTAATCGACTGCTTTGGTTCGTTGTTTACTGATTATTCAACTGCAGCTTCGACCAACCCGTTGTCTCACTGGCACGGGAAGATCCAGCAGCGAAAATGGGCGAGAATTACGACCAAAAATTAATTAGCGGTCACCGACGCGGAATTATAGTAATACAGTTGGTAGTTCAGTCATTGGTTTAAGAGTGCATTCAAAGAGAAAGTTCAAAGTTCGACAAATCGTCATTGGTAAAGCTTTTATTTGCAATACTGTTCAGTTACTGTGCTCCCACTTGCTCCAATAATTCATTTTCAAGCCTTCTATCTTTTATAATACGCTCGTCTGCGTATAATTCGGCGCAGTTCTGAATACAAAATGAAACCTAGAAATGTGGCTTGTATAGCGTTGATTCAAATTGTCTAAGTGTATGTTCTTGAAAAACAATTACGGTAGCAAGTCTATTTGTGTCAGAATAATCGAACAACTTCATATGATCAATGCTCGCTAAATCAAAGACCTGGACAGTTGGTACCAACAGAAGACTGCATCAGTTTAACTACTTGAAAAATAGAAACACCATTGCAACTGATTTGAATGAACATCGATAGTCTGTTTCCGCCTAGTCACCTGTATTCATCTAAACACTTCAAAATTAATCTGAAATGAGCAGACATCTGGCGAAAATTTCAAGAGAAAATTAAATCAAAAACAATTCTGAGATATGTGACTAATTAGGTGATATCAACCTCCTTTAAAATTGACACTCTTAACGTTCCCTTATCAGTAGCTGATATGTAGAAAACCTCTCTAAGATATTGGACATAGCTTTTCCTATAAAAACCCTACACCGCCTATCAGTGGGCATAGTAGTTCTCCATAGAAAAACTAACAAACATGAAGTTCGCTCTTTTCGTTCTTGCTGCCATCCTTTTGGCAGCCCCTGCCTTCGGCAAGGTCTTCTCCCGTTGTGGTTTGGCCCAGGAGATGTACAGGCTAGGAACACCTAAATCCGAACTCCCAAAATGGACCTGCATTGCCCAATACGAAAGCTCATACAACACCGCTGCCGTCGGACCAACCAACTACAATGGATCCAACGATTACGGTATCTTCCAGATCAACGACTACTGGTGGTGTCAGCCAGCTAGCGGCAAGTTCTCCTACAACGAGTGCGCAACCACATGCAGCAACCTGTTGACCGATGACATCTCCAGGTCCGTGACCTGTGCCCGCAAGATCAAGAGCCAACAAGGATGGACTGCATGGTCCGTCTACAACAAATACTGCTCAGGAACCCTTGCTTCCACCGACAGTTGCTTCTAAATGATTGTGTATTGAGTTTTGAATACAATTTTAAGAAAAGCATAATATTGTGTCTCCTTTTTCCGTTACTTTTCATAAAATTCATAATTTTTTTGTCGGAAAATCAATTATGTCATATGAATTTAATAGATTACAACTTTCTATTTTTTTATGCAAAATATGAAAGCTTCCGTGACGGGAATTTAAACCAGAGGTTTGGAGTCGAGAAACTTACATGTGCACCAAATCTTTGATTTCCTTGGTGTCTTGTTCATCAGTTGATGTTGATGTCCCTCTAGGGCGATCTTGGAAGTATTGAAATTTAAAGCTCCCCTTACGCTTTGACCATTTCCTCTTTTAATATAAGCCTTTTCCTCCCAGAGCCAAACCTGTTGTTGGGCGCTAAATGTACGAAAAGTGTGGCATTTCAAGATAAAACAATATTTTTGACCTAGTTTTCGGATATTTTTTAATCACTTATCCTCGTTTCGATTTAAAGAAACGACTTAAATATTTTTCCTTCCTTTACTACATATGTAAAGCTTTGATAATTCTCATAACAAATATTTCTTTATTGAAGTACGCGCGATTCAGATGCAAAGTTGACTATTCATAAGCTCCGAAGTAAGACTTCGCTATCTCGCCAAGACAACAAATGCCCAAATGCAAACATTTCTGTTTCTTGATAAATGGATACAATTCTGTATTGAGTTTTGAGTATTGAATGGACGCCAATCGATGGACCAATTGAGAAATGAGTTCGATTACCAATTTATTTCTCGTGAGATTTGACCCTTTTATTTTAAGTTTTATGTAAAATCAGTCGTACATGCCGATAAACCAGCCTTAACTGCAACCCTGGAAAACAACATTACACGTGTGATTAGCCAATATGTTCAAAAAAGTCACTCAACATTTAAAGAGGTAAGCCCCTAGGTGACTCGTCCTTCGGGAGAAATGGGGACTGCGATTGCAGACAAGGTGTTCAATACGTTCCTCCTCCTTCTCGTCTATGCAGCTTTAGCAGACGTCGCTGTAGGTCCAGTGATGACTGCCATAAAAATGCTCATTTTGATCAGGCTGTGTTATTGTCTCATATAGAAAGTAGGCCACACTTATTTCGTAGTAAGGCACCCTGTGCCATTAAACCGTCTGTGATTGGTGTGAGCAACCATTCCAAGCAACAGTAGATGCTTTGCAGTAGCGACAAGCATGGATGATCCGTAAAGACCACTGAATTAGTGTCCTTATTTAGCGATTTCGTCAATCTCGCAATTTTCTGAAATGCCACAGTGTCCCGGCACCCATATAGGTTGGATGCTTAAATACTCGGCAATATGGTTAGGAGATAGATATGTTATACTCGACAGTCCATAACATTGTTGTTTTTAGCCAATACAATACGTTCTTGATCGCTGTAGTTTCTGCCTGAAATGGTTCGGGAATCAAAACAATAAAAATGAGGTGGTCTTCACCCATCTGAGAAAGATTCACAAACGACCATCCAGCGTCTGGTGGTCCGACTGGTGGAGAAGCTTAGAGCTTAGTTAGGATAGGAGATCGGTCAATATTTAAGTGAAATAATGTTTAAAAGGTACACTGCACACGATTGCAATTTCCTGATTTTTCTTTTGACAGTAAAAAAAAATCAGCCACCCCTTAAAATTGCATAGAATAATACGTGGAAGAATCAGATTTTATTTCTGATGGATTCCAATTTCATTGCAGACCATGAATGAAAGTGTATTGACATCATACTGAATGCTGACATTTAAAAGCTGGTTTTTTCACACATTAAGTTTTAACAAGTTTATTATTCTCGATTACGACATCTACAGTCGTAAATCACAAGCGGTGGTATTTTGTGCAAAACAAACTGTTTAGATGAGCTGTGCTATTGCTCTGTCGGGTTGATGGCTTTTGAAACTGATATCAAAAGACTCCTAATGACTTATAATTTAGCGAGCGATAGATCAGCGGTAGAGCAGATAATGTTTGAAATTAAAATTTGATAATATGTATTGTCATACTAATGTGATCACAATGAGCTGCAAATGCAATTCGATTTCCTGAATGAGTTTCAGAATTTGTTTTTGAAATCTTCACTGTTTTGCGGGTTGAGATGAGACTTCGTTTGTGGCTCTGAATTCGGTATGACTGGAATTGGCCGTATAGATGGATCCAATAGAAGTTTAGAATAATGTCCTATGTCAGTTGTTCTGGACTGAAACTAGACCTATTTGCTACAGTGAAGGTTCGTGTTGTGTGTTCCCGCCAGATAAGTTTCAGCAGTTTCTGAAGCTTCAAAACAAATTGAAGACAATTTTCCTTCACAGTTTGCTAAACCCTATATTTAGCTTAATTTGTACAGTCTATTCACCCATAAGGGTAAGGATGAGGAAGAGGATGATACCAGTTTTTTTTATTCCAATAAATGTGCTCAAAACACTGGCATCAACCGTTCTCAAGCTTCGTTGTTCAAGTGTTCTTGAAAAAGTTTGTAGAACATATGTATGAATAAATGGTTTAGACAAATACCAAACATTTTATTGATACTATGATGGTTAAAATGGATGTGTGCCTTTTTATGATAATTATAAGTTGATTAAGCCTGATTATCGTGCTCGAAGAGAGGGAGAGAATATCAAAATCCTAACATTTGTATGCACTTTAAATAAACTCAGATGTATGTTTCTTGATGACCTTCACGTTGTCAGACATTTTATCGTGCACCAATCAACATGAATTAGAACTGCAAGGAGCGCCAAGTCCGATAAAGTATTTATTACCGCCTTTTTGAGACTGAGCAATTCAAACTGGTTGTTACGGAATTCGTATTAATTGTATTCAAACCCGTGCTATGATTGGCACACGTGCTCTACTAAAGATACATGGAGATACGTACGCGTGAATGGCTTTCAATGCGGGAGTGGAGTTCCCCTTCTAAATTGAGAGAGCCAGACGAATTTTGCAGTGGCCTAGGAACAGAAGCATAAAAAACCACGAAAATCCCCCAATTCCAATGAACTAACGTCAACTGAATGACGAATTTCGTTTTATCGATTCTGCTTAACTCTGATTTGATCCAAGGTATAAAAATATCTCAGCCACATTTGCATGTTTAAGACAATTAACGTATGGTTACTAGTTTTATTTGAGCTGGCTGTTATGGAGGCGTGATTGATAATCTCTGTGAAATTAAATCTTGACATTTTTATTGATATATTGTGTGGGCAAATGTTGCATATATATCATTAAATAGACCTGTTTTATATGTTATAATATCTACGTCATAGCATAGGATATCTGTGATGTGAGAGGAGAGTACAAAGAATGCTGACACCCATATTTTCTGACTACGCATACGCTTTACCTGCGGACAACAGTAGATCGTCATAGGAGAAGGAATATTTCAAGAACGATTTCATTCCCACTACCCCCCACGTATATTAACACCATTTCAACGGTGATTTCATCAAATAGCCTGAAATATTGTCGGTAATTTTCACCATAAGTAATAATATTCAGAGAATCAACAAATCAACAAAATAAATATCAATCTCAGAAGCAGAATATTGGAAATATGAAAATTCTCATAGGTCCGAGCAAAAGCTGGCATAAGCAGCTGTCAATAAAAAGCGCATTATCAGTAACATTCGCTAAACGATTCATTTTGTGGATTTAAGATCCATGCAAAGTCCAAACTGTACTAACTCTGAGAACATTTATCAGAACATAAAATTTCCTCAATAGTTTTTTACTTACTTCTTACTTTCCAGGCCAGAGTTTGCTCTGCCTTCCATGTGTGACGGTCCTAAGCAATCATTAAAGCAATCCAAATTGTCGCCAGTATTTTACTGTTGTGAAGGAAGTTCCTCTTCCCGAGCAATTTAAAGATCACAACTGTGCGAAACATCAGCAGATCCGGATGAAGCTGAAGGAAGCATTATCTGCTTCCAAGATTAGGAGAACGCATTCACCCACTTTTTTTTTCTAATATGAGTACCTTTTGAAGCTGTGTATGATACGAATTAGACTAAAATCTAGTTTGTACCTAAGGACGGCGTTGAGACTGTCTTAAAAAAGTGGGCCCTCAAGTTGGAGGTCTTAGGGATGACAGAGGCGGACACAAATTCCAAGTTAAGGAACTCACAACAATTTTTTGACAATCTGACACAATCTGGCCCAGCCTAATCTATACGAGGTTGTGGCAGATTTGCAGGAGTGACTGTGAATATGACTGTGAATATGAATATGGTTGTATGGTGAATTACAGATAAGATTTACGTCGCTTGTTGTATACGTAACATGTCAGTAGATACATTTTAAGACTCCTCCCACGGCAATGTGGACTTCTATTACTGTAATACTGCAGCAGCAGAAGTGATGAAGTGGGCCTGCCTCTTAAAGTGCAAACTTTTCTGTAGCCCCATAAGTTCTCAAGAAATTACCAGCAACTTCACAAGAACATAGACCCCAAAGTAGTGTACTCTCTTACCTTCTTTGAAACAATGCTGCAAAATAGCTATTGATAGCTGGTGGTTTGTGGCTAGTATCTATTGCTTAGTGCCTAGTGGCTAGTGATTAAACTTCTTCTCTCCGAGAAAACCTTTTTTAATAGTTTTCCTTCCAGATTGGGCTTGAGGTCTCGCAATCACATGTTGGAATATTCACAAATGGATGAGGTGTGCGAATAGATATATGTATATCCTAACATTTTTCTCAATATTCACGTCATGCAGGGGAGACGCTATGTAATTGCGAGACTAAGAAACTAACACCTGTTTGTATTTTGTCTGGAAATGACCCTCTTCCCACGTCATAATACGTTCAACTCGAACAACTGCTGACGTAGTTCGACAAACACCACGAAGGTAAGACGCGTATTAAAACGAAAGCAATTCGCGCGAAATGACGTAAAGCTTTAGTAAAAGAAATCAAAAGTTGAAATGTGGGACACACTCCACTGAGGTCTTAACCAAGTCTTAACGTCATCATTCGGTGCCACCTCCCACATGTGATTTTGGTATAATAAATCATTTTGAGTATTAAACATCAATTTTATTTTACATCGCTTTTGGAATCCAATCATAAACAGTGTCTGCTCATGTTCAATGCAGTCTAAAATTTGAACATTAATAGAAACATTTTTATTTGAAGCCCCATCTAGAAGTAAATTCATTTCAAACCCCGCGTCCACACTTTGACCTCAAAAGTCTCGTTTGTTTACATTTGAAGCCCGCCTCAAAGTAACCGCTTCAGGTTTATGCCAGTCTTGAAATTTATTTCATTTGACTTATTATTGAATTTGACCACAAAATACATTTCCGTGATGTAACACGATTAAAATGACTACCTTTTTAAACAAACACATGCAAAATCTACGTGCGCCACTGCAGTGATCTTAATTACGATCGTACATACAAGTCTGTACATATATATGTGCAGGCGGCTGTAGATACACAAGAGCATACTTCACCGTTTTAATCACACATTTAAATCAGAAATTCCACCACAAAAATAATTTTATGTAAAATTAAGTATAAAATAAAATTCAAAACCAGTTATCCTTGAGGTCATTTTACCACTCAAGTACTAAAAGCACATTTCGCGGTATCCACGCAACTCCAATTCTCCAAAGAAGACACTCGATAACTCAATAAACCCCCGCCAGCAATAGCAAATGAATCACACAAAAAATCCCATCTTCACCCATTAACATACATACAAGTTTGTATTATTTCAGACGTCACAGATGAAGAGCGAACTGCGTCCATGATCTCCGTAGCGAACTGCGTGTTGCATCTATAATCAGAAATCAGTTGAATATAATTGTTACCCCCCCACAAGCCCTAAGCCATCAATCAGATTTCGCTCTCAGTCGAGCAAACGAAGAAAAAAAAACTCGTTTTGTATCTATTTACTCAAAAAATTCAACAGTCTCGTCGTACCAACTCATCCAACAATTAGGCAAATCCCCCAAATATGTAATCAAAAGGTGATTCCTGGTATATCGCGATACTGGTCAGCGGCCGGATGAACGGCATCGCATTTAGTTCGAGACTTAAGTCGGGCTTAGGCAGTCAGTTGGCGAACGTCGTGCGGTTGAGATAGATTTAAAGTTTGCTTGCAATACGGGTTCATAGACAGATATAATATTTCCATGCAATGCATTGTTGATTAGCTTGGAGCTTTCGATCGCGTTCTAGGATAGAAATATTTCGAAAAAAAAGTTTTGAACTGATTTTGTGTAAAGTGAATAAAGTGACGTTATTGTTTGAAAAAAAAAATATAAATATGATACGCCTGTCACTGACTTATGTGACACTGCTGATAGCAGTTTGTGCAGTGTCGGCGAATAAAGCACTCACCAATGGAAAGAGTAAGCAATTTGTTTTCAATTAACTCTGTGCGATTATTTGGTGGGCGTATTCGATGAATTCACAAACAAAACACGAGAAATCATGTCAAGGTGCCGGCATGCTATAAGTTCAGAGATGCATAGCCTTGGTGGCGTTTTAAGTGCCGTAAGAGTGGCGTTTGTGACAATATGCTAAACTGAGTCTGTGTATTTTTTAGAAGACCTACGTCGTGTAGGGGCTCATTTGCCAGGTTGACAACGTTGAGGAATGTTTTTTTGTTTAACTTTTAAAATGAGAGCAACCAAACTCGTGTTGCCCGTGGTTTTCTTCGCTCGGATTATATGCCGACCCCGAAGTTTGAGAAGGGTTTTATGAATTATCTCGCTAAGCAGTGGCAATGACTAAAGAGTGGTGCCATGGAAATTAAATTTGGTATGGCCTGAAATAAATCGTATACCTCGTATGACTCGAGGCGCTTGCTTTGTTTTCCATGTTTATCAACTTACGCGCTGGACAGATGCACCAGAAACTAGCTCAAGTCACTTAAGTCCTAAGTGCCACCTTCAGACCATATTCAGGCTCTCTCAGCGTATGTGAACCTTATTTTATTTTGCCTTTCGGCTTAAACTAAAACTCACCTGCCAGCCCAATATACCCTAGCTGATATGATATCAATATTCAAGACAACAGTTGTTTGAAATAAGTTAAGTTGCTTAAATGATTGACTAGAAAAAAATTTTTTCTCGATGATGCTTTATTTACACAATCTACCTTAGACCAGACAGTTGATCATCCCTGACTGTGTGGCTTTAACCGAGCATACAAGGTTTTTGTGCGTGGCGTGTTGTTCACCCATGTATTCCAGTTGAATTGCTTTTCCATCTGAGTTGTTCAACAGCAGTTTGAGCTCAATTTTGCTATCTGGAGTTCCACCGGAACTTCTATGCCCCACTCAGAGCTACTTTTTGTGTAGTTTAAGTTTTTCAATTTCTGTATTTGCTGTGACTTCGTCTATTCATATAAATAAAATCTCGTGTATATGAAATATAATCATCATTGAAACCAACTTTATCAGATCTTTAATGTTCATGAAGCTTACATTTTTACCTACATCAAAACTGTATTCAACTTTTATCCGCCTAAGGAAATTTATATATGTTCGGCTATCATTTGTGTTTGCCTCTTGTAAAATGCACTTCTTTTATGTCTAAAGTATTAATAAATGTTTGCAATCACCGCGATATCATTTAAGTTGTCTGGCTGCCTTATTGAATTGAAGTCTATTTAATAGCTCCACTTGATTAACCAAATTCGATCAAGATTTGTTGTCTTCACCGCACTAAACATACTTATTCACCTTTCTCCATTTCATATATTCGGCGGACAGGTAGCAGAACAAAGTGATATGCGAAAAGCAATGATATTATTTGCTCGAACGGCACATTGCCACTTTTCCCTTAACTACCGGCTGTCTCTTGTCGAGATGGCTGAGCATATCAATTTCAACCTCATGTACACAGATGAGGTTATGACGTATTGGATAATTGTCAATGAATGGTGTGGTACAACTTCTTCTCTCACCGAGAAGAAATCCTCCCTCTATGCATCTCGCTTCAGCTAACCATCTGCTAGACATGCGTACAGTCAGGATAACCGATCGCAAATGATTGAAAAGCACAACGTGTCCCATCGCAAAACAGTTTTGCCAAACACCCAGATTTAAACGTTCACTTTGTCTGATTAGTCTAACTGCTCTAACACTAAAAACTCTCATAGAAGTCACAGCAAGACTTAATTGGGATGGGTCTGCCAATACAATTTGTATTGAACTAACATGCATGTGGAAAGGAGGAGACTCATACACAATATCTACTGCTATTGCAGTATCCTAGCTACACCTAACATCAGCTAGAGTTAGCGAAACCTTTCGTTGCAGTCACTAACTGGTTCCAGTATTAGTTTCGTGGTTTCACAATAGGTCTATATTTCTATATCCTATTAGTCTGATTACTCTCAGTAAGCAGTTACTAGAGCCGGACCTGACATTAATATGCTCGAAATTATCCAGGTTGTAAAATCACTTTTATCGGGAAAAAAAAAACTGAACTGACGCGTCTTTCGAAATGTACTACACGATGATGCCATCCATTGACATACTGGCTAAAGAAACCAGAAGACTATATGGGACAACCGTATGCAAAACAGATCAATTAGTAATCAAGTTAAAAGACTGGGAATATAGAAAATGCATAAAAGAGCAGAAATAACAGTGGAATTATTGTCAAAGAATGGAGATAGATCGATAATGATCGACACTTGACTTTGGGGTACCGAAACACGGTGAAGTTAATTTTTATCTTGATTAAACATGACTATTTTTTCCTTTGAAGGTTTACTTATAGTGGGAATGTTCGAAAATAATTTGCGCCTAAGCGTGTCTGCTACGTGTCTTTTTCACAATTTAAACACGTTCAGTGATTATTAAACTTTCTATTCTGTTAAAGGCAGTTCTTATCTAATCATATCCGTACCACGAAGTGACCCTCGACAAGTTTAAAAAGAGCAAATGAATGCAAGAAATGCAAGTATATCTTCAGGCACTAGCAATACCCATTGTGAGTAAAAAAAACCATTAGTCACTTATCCAACCAATTCATTTGTTCTTGCATAACGTTGCAAAGTGTGACTGAATTTCAAGAGTTTTTGTCAAGCGAAATTAATCTGCTCTCAATATTTAAGACCATTATGTTCCACAAACCTGTTCAATTCAAGTCAGTACCGATGACAGCTTCTCATCAGAGCTGATCGAATTCCATTTTAATATTCAGATCAGTTTCAGAAGTTGATATAGGCACGAATAAATCAGACTGATCGAGTCGTTCAAGGTGTTGCACATCATCAATACCTTCCATCAAAATCTTCATCCAGTCAAGTCTAACTCACATCTTTGTACTTTACCTTCAAACCAATAGATCAAATTTCCCATGACATCTATTTTTAAAACCACACAATCCGAATCCCGAATCCGTTCAATCTAAGATGAACTCGTTTTCTAAAAACAGATACACCAGCAAGCTTGATGGTCTGGTGTTTTTTTTTATTGCTGCCGTACCTCAGTGCTTCAATCATGAATGCTCGCAGTTTCAGGTTTCCTTTTGAACACAGAATATGACTCATGGCAATGAACCGACAAGGGGAGCTATGTTTCAAGGTGAATACCGTCACATTGCCGCACTGGTGGCGGTCGATTATGTCTGAACTGCAAATTAATAGGTGAAGCGGAATTTAACCCAGTGGTTTGGGAATTCCCGTGGTTTTTCTCTTTTCTTCTTTTTTGGCCGATGATTCTTGGACGTACTTAATCAATGTCACTGCGCTTGTTGAACGTGTGTGTGGTATAATAAAGTCCCCGATGTGTAGCGCTAATGAAGATGAGTGTCTTAAGTCGTTTGCCATTATGTGGTTGCAAATGAAGGGTGGTCAATACTTATGTGACAAGAGACGTTCAAAACTGGCAGATGTTTCCTCAAACCGGTTCTCCTTGTGCATCTCATTTCAACGACTCGTTTTCAGTTTTTTTTTTTTCAGCTCCCTGATTTGTAGTCCTGTTTGGTAACTTAGTTACTTAACGCAAGTTCAAGTAAGTTGTCAGGTCTTGCGGGGTGTGTCTTAACATCCTGACTGTCCTAAATGGTGTGGAACATCCGTCTGAAATTCAAACGGAGACCTTGACTCATAAGTCGACGGTCAACCTACCAAGACACTGTGACTACAATGTGATCAACTTTTGACTTTTCAACAGAAGGGGTCTTACGCTTTGTTTGTTGATAACTGGATGTTAAGTGACAAGATTAACTTGTTGGACCAGTTTGTTAAATGTCGCCAATACATCTTCCGCGACATGCCTGATGTGATGAACGACGGTAATTTAGTAGTCATTTTGACTACGACAACGATCAGGAGACCTGTCAGGTGACAGGGTTGCCATTTAATACGCCAAAACATCTTCCGTTTCTAGACCGTGACACCTACCGATTTCCAAGGGCTAGCACTCGCCTCAGTCTTGTTTTTGATCGGTTTCCTTGGCTTGCTCCCAGTGCTTCTCGTTGTAGTGTAGCTCAAGACTTCACGCCAAGTCTCAACATTTATCTTTCAATGACCTCTGGCAGGCTTTCCTTTCCTTTCTTCTTGTTTTCAAACTATGTTGCTGCATTTAAATCATTAATTGACAAAGATATTCAACATAATAAAATCAACTGGTTCGACTACCAAAGATGTGAGTGAATGAAATCTCGTCGCTGACATCCAAGGAAAGAAACAAGTTCAATGCATATTTAAAACTACATTCCAGCTGAAATGACCGCCGTTTCCAACCGGACAGAGTCAAATGTTAATATTGAATGTAATTTCTCGTCACTCGCGGAACAGTTAACGCAGATGTCTTGACCTGGTTTG
Organism: Eristalis pertinax; assembly: GCA_907269125.1. Lineage (NCBI taxonomy): Eukaryota > Metazoa > Arthropoda > Insecta > Diptera > Syrphidae > Eristalis > Eristalis pertinax. The sequence continues at coordinate 26,280,848 of OU026146.1, read as the reverse complement.
ATTGCGAAATTCTTGATGTAGGTACACTGGCTGTGGTATTATGTGTGATATGTAAAAGCAAAGTTTTGTTTTCAATTCCGTGTTGTGTTCAAAACGATGACTTTATAATGCATACGAATATGAATGTCTCATGCAATTTATCTTGACTACGGGCTACAGCAAGTATCGTGGTATATGTACGAGCATTTGCTTAGTGAAATAAGATAGGTTTGCTAGGGGAATACAGATTTCGTTTCAGACACAATACATTTTTCCAACCTGCTTCGATAGCGGTCAGTCGCGTCAGTCGTTACAGCATTACCCTCAGCATTCTCGTTTTAGATAAGTTTGAAAATGCATTGATAAATTAAGGAAATCAGTATAAATTCAAGTGTAGTATTTCTGGTGCGGAACGAAGGTGCCAAGCTGATGAAAAGCTTATCCGTTCAATCCAATGTATTGTAGCTGGCCTATTTGGCATTGCAATGATCTCAGTCTAACTCAGTGAAGTTAAGGACCACTAAAGTTTAGGGGATATGTGCGCTCCTAAAGCGTAGCGAGGATGATGAACCCTAACACTAAATCTTGGCATAGGCATTGTTTCCTTTGTACGTAACTGGACATCCCTTCTTTTACTGAATTGAAGATATTAATACATTTTACCATGAGTACAGGACCTCCCTTCTTTGATTCCATATGTCGTTGATCCCACGTGTCTCTCGCAATGATTCCACTTAAACACTCGAGAAATAAACACTGATGAAGAATAATTCCATTGAATGATATATTCAGCTTGTCATCCTTCTCAACGCCATTAACTATTTTCACCAATCAACGTACATTTTTGCAAAGTCATTCCCAAGTGAAAATTGATAATCTGAAATGAGCAACCATCTGCCGAAAATTTCAATAACAACCGATACGAGAGAAAATTAAATCAAAAACAATTCCGAGATAAGTGCCTAATTAGGTGGTATCAATTTCCTTTACAATTGACACTCTTTAGGTTCCCTTATCAGTGTTTGATAGAGTCATGAAGTTCGCTCTTTTCGTTCTTGCTGCCATCCTTTCGGCAGCCCCTGCCTTCGGCAAGGTCTTCTCCCGTTGTGGTTTGGCCCAGGAGATGTACAGGCTAGGAACACCAAAATCTGAACTCCCACCGCCGCCGTCGGACCAACCAACTACAATGGATCCAATGATTACGGTATCTTCCAGATCAACGACTACTGGTGGTGTCAGTCAGCCAGCGGCAAGTTCTCCTACAACGAGTGCGCAACCACATGCAGCAACCTGTTGACCGATGACATCTCCAGGTCCGTCACCTGTGCCCGCAAGATCAAGAGCCAACAAGGATGGACTGCATGGTCTGTCTACAACAAATACTGCTCATGAACCCTTGCTTCCACCGACAGCTGCTTCTAAGTGATTGTCTTCATTACTTTAAAAAAGAATATCCCATACTTTAATATCTGTTTTCAATTCATTTTTCTGGGGAAGACATTCGCTCTGTTTACTTGAGGTTATCGACACGCGGTGCATCCGTATGCATGAATAATGATTTTCTGTTTTCAATTCGTTTTTCTGGGGCATATATTCGCTCTGTTTACTTGATGTTATCGACATGCGGTAAATCCGTATGAATCAATAATGATCTTCCAACTGCGTTTATAAAGGCATTCGATTGTCGGAATGGAACTGGGCCTCAAACGACAAGCGTGTCCATCCGGCACGATCTTTAGCCAGCTGCCTCTTCCATTACAATAACTTTTTGTGGATGAAGTGGTACATATAAGGGTTTTCACCTGACAAATAACGCATATTCTGTTTGTAGATGTAGCCTTTTAGCCTAGTATTAATGTTGCCGTCACCGACTCGTAATAAATTGGTGATAATCATCTGGTCTGATATCCGTCTGTCTATGAAAGACTACATCATTCGATTGGCCGGTTACTTTATGTATAGCTACCACTTCTGCGTCAAAATCTTTTTGTGGGATATTGCATCAACTCCTTAGTTGGCTTGGTCATAATTCTAACTTAATCAATTAACTTAATTTCGATTTAATAACAAACAACTTTCGAATCGCAGCTTGGGCTGGCCATCGAAACTGGAAATCCAAACTCATAGGGCGGTTTTTCTAAGTAATTACCTGGAAAAGTCACCTTACAAGACTATCAAATCATGTTCATAAGACAGAAACGGACCATATATCGCCAAACAAAAACAGCTCCATTGCCTTACAATCAATAGGAGAAAATAGAACCCGATTTCAGAACATGAACTGGAAGTTGACTTTGACTCCAGTCCTTGAGAAAGACGTTTGACCGCAAAACCAATTTAAATTTTATCTCATTCCACAGCGACTCTCGGTTGTTGTTGATGATAATTGTAGATCGGTAAAAAAACAAGGAGATTCTCAGCAATATTCATACTTTTGAGTTGTGATTCAAGCGGATCGCAATCTAGTGTTAATGTGTTGTTCGTCATCCAGCTGAACACATCGTATTTGTTAAAGTTGTTTAGCACTGACAGATTGCGCTACGGGCTCTGAGTGAAGCAATTATACCTGATAGAAGATTAAATGACGTGCTAACATAACATTTCATGATCTCCCAAACATGCCCATGCAGTGAAGATTGTATCTTTGATAATCGCAGTCGGTGTATGAAATATTTCATTTTACGCATTCTCATGCACATTCGCATATTATAGTGCAAGTTTTCTTGGTTCTCTGAGATAACTAAGTTACTCTAAAGCTGTAACCAGTTTTTGTTTCAAGTTTTTGTGCGTCGGTGAGTTTGTTTCGATTGCAATCTGACATTCTGACATCTGCAACTTTATTCTGCTCGGACACGGCTGGCAACTATTTTTTTGTTTTACTATTTATTTATTTTTACTTATAATTTTAAGTTCGGAAGTAAGTTCAGCAATATGTTCTTGAATCTCCAGACAAACTTCTGAACTTTGCTCTAGAGACTGTTTCACACCTCGTTAAGGTCAACCAGCTGGACGATGATTTGTTGGATTCCACTTTTCAACCATTCAACTCATTTGTCACCACCGACTTTGCTTCATTCATATATTCATTTTCAATACTGTTGTTCTGAGATCGTCTTCCACAAATTGTTCATTTTCAAAGCTGCAGACTTCTGTGCAAACTTTTTATCCACTCGATGAATATTTACATTTTTCATGGACATCTTCCCTGCAGTATCACCTCACCCCACCACTGCCCTGTAAGCTTATGCTTTTGCTGTGAGAGCCCACTTACACTCGTCATCAAACTGAGAATGCTTTAACTTTCGTCTACTGCTTATTCAGAGCACTTGCAAAGTATTTCCGCAAAATCCTAGCATTTCTCTTCCTCTTTTTTTTCGCTATTCTCTCAATATCCGTGTTCTTACCTTGGCTACAATAAAGAAACGATTAGAGTCCAAGTTCGCTCATCTGTAGGTTTGAACATCAAGCATATTCGAGGCGTGTCCGACGCCGAACGCACTTTGGTTAACGACTGATTGATTAGGGTGCCGAAAAGGAATCGGCTGGGAAATTTGGCAAATCCGTATAATAAATCGGAATAGGGTCTCACATCTTCACATAAAGCATTCAGACATTCTAAGGCTGGCTTGCAGTATACACTTCCTAAACCATTAAATACGCAAACACTTTATGAGAAAACATAAATGTACTCTTCCAACACTAACCACCTTCTTTTCCTCTTTTGTAGTTCGAGTGTGCATTGTGGAGGGACGGGGGAACTATAAGAAAACACCACTTTTCTGCCCAACCCTTGAGGCTCAAACCAACATGGAGTGCGTGGTCGGAGTAGATCGATTGGACTGCGTTCGTCGCATTCACAAGGGCACAGCCCACTTTGGAGTCTTCTCATCGGAAGATCTAGTCGCAGCACGATGGGCGAGTGTGGAAATCCTAGTCACTAGCGAGTTACGATTCCATGACACACCGTTTGAGTACGAAATCGTCGCAGTGGTCGACAACGAGGCTGGAATTCATTCCATACACGACCTAAAGCAGGCGAAATTCTGTCATCCAGGACATGGTCTGGAGAACCATTGGACAGAAGTTCTGGCAAATGTAAGTCAATCAATGCCTGCTCTTCTCTCGTATTCTCTAACATTCATTCATTTCTTGCAGTACTTTGAGTCTCTGCTGGTGCCGAAGACTTGTGACCCAAGTCTTTCGTTGACTGAGGATCGTATCAAGGCCAGCGCCAACTATTTTGGACCCAGTTGCAAGGCAGGACCTTGGGTACCTGATCCAGTGCAGGACAGATTACTCAAGAGGAAATATCCCTCACTCTGCCAGCTGTGCTACGATCAGTATCGCTGTGGAATAGGCGACAAGCATTGGGGACGACGTGGTGCACTGTACTGTCTAACGAGTGGAGGTGGTGATGTGGCCTGGGGAAGACTGGACGATGTGCGAAGTCACTTTGGACTCAGCGGCCTTCAGGCGCAAGCAGAAGAGTCTGAATACAGCTATCTGTGCCCAGATGGGCACCTGCAACCAATAAATGCGACCCACCCATGTGTTTGGGTGGCAAAGCCATGGCCAGCTGTCGCAGCTAGACGCAGTCATGCAGCCAAGGTTAGCGAAATTGTGTCCAAACTGTCTCACAATGACACAGACAGCTGGGAGAATGCTCTCTTGAGTTTGTTGGAGACGTACCATGTGAACATCAATCAATTGGACAACACCATCCCCATCGATGACTACCTGGACCAGGCCACCGCCTTCCAAGGAGCTTACAGCTTTCCCGAGTGTAATCCTCCGAGGTCCATAGTCTTCTGCACGACATCAATTGTGCAGCACATCAAGTGCTCTTGGCTGCAAGAAGCCGCTCAGGTTTACGGCATTCAACCCAACATTCAGTGCATTCGTTCAGAGAGTCTAGACACCTGCTTGGACGACACGATGTACCAGACGTCTGATATTGTTCTTGTGGATCACGACAATCGGATTAAGGCGCAGAGGGACTATAAACTCTTGCCTCTTCTGTACGAGTTCTCCGAGGACATGCACGAGCGGTATGTCACAATTGCCGTCGTTCGAAGGAATTCCAAGTTCGAAAACTTCAAAGATCTCCGGTCACGCAAGGCTTGTCTCCCCTCATTTGAAGGAGCCGCGCACATGTCGGTCCTAGAGACCATTGCCAACTTCTCAGTCACCCCCACATCTATATCTGAATACTTCTCAAGCGACTCTTGCACGTGGGACCCGAAGTCGGGCCGCAAGTGCCCTGATATTTACAAGGGCGATGAAGGCGCTTTACGATGCCTGCACGAGGGCGGGGATGTTGCATTCGTGAGCTCTCTCACCCTTAAGACCTTTATGAATGGAACCATGAACTCTACTTGGACGAAGAACGTCGGGCGCAATGACTTCAGAGTCTTGTGCCCCTACGGGGCGAACGAGAAGGGTTCCAAGTACGAGTTCTGCTACTTGCACTGGACCCCACGTGGCCATCTCATGGTGCACAATGCAACGCTAACAAGGAGGAACGAGATTTACAACTCCCTTCGCGACATGGACCGTCTCTTCGGGAAATACTACAAAAGCATCACTATTCCGTTCACGATGTACGGGCCATTCGACAGCAGGAACAACATCATGTTCAGGGACAAGACCGATGCACTGCGCGGTGTGACTGAACTGAAAGCGGATCGATCTAGAAGAGTGATGGAGGAGATATTCGATAAATACATTGAACAGAAGTACCCAACCAGCGGGAGCCGTGTGTTGATGGCCTTCAGCTGGACAGTTGCGGTGATGGGCTGTCTTGTTAGCCTGCTTCTAGTCTAAGTCAGGTCGTGAAAGCAGTATTGGTGTAAGAACTTCTTATGAGACAGGCGTCACGCGCCCTGCACACTCAAGATAATGTGATATTAATTGTAATAGATACTTTTTCATAAGTCAATAAAATCATTTCCCACTCAAGTCAGCTATTTTGTCTACTTGTTCACTCTCATGTCGAAGGCACCCAAACCGATTAGTTTATCTGACTTCTGTCTATTCGCTTCCAACTGAAGTCACCTGTTTTTGTCTGGTTGTTGGTCTTCACATCGAAGCCACTCGAATATCTCATGCTCAAAATTTTCCATCACATTTCCCTTGAACGAAAATTGCAAGTGTTTCCCAAATTAGTGCACGATTTATTTAATCTGGCTGGCCAACTGAATGTTATCAATTCAATTAATCAAATTTCATATCAGTAATTTGTGTTCATATCAAACTGTGCAATAAGCTGTCTTCGATAAGTCTATCGATAGCGGATGAGAAGAAAATCGCACTGAAAGACTAAGAGGAAGGGTGAGATTGCCGATTGCTGGTTCGGTCCATTGCAGCGCTTTGGTGGGATTTATTCCTTAGCCACTGGTAGGGCACCTTTAAGAGCTCAGGATAAAGCTATGCAGGCAGTCGATAGTCTAGTATGTAAGTTTGTTATGCAGTTTAAAATAAAAATGAATTAAAATATTGAGGTTTTACTCATGCCTTTAAGATCGTCTAGGAAATAGACTCGATCTGGACCAAATTAAGTGAGAATGTGCACTACAATGTATGGCGCTGACTAATCGAGGCAGCTTATTGCGATGCTGGGTGGAGAAACTTCGTTAGAGCTTTGTCAGCCTACATGACTTTGCAAATGTTGCAAAAAAAGAAGAAGAAATTTAAATAAAACAGCAACGGTGTGAGATATAAAATAGTTCCTGCTTTTATTTTGAAGCCACATTCATGGAATTATGTGTGGTATAGTAAAGCTTTCAAAGGGCTTCGTTGGCAGTGCTTCAAGCCAAAAAGAGGTGTGGTCTTCAAACCGTTTGCGAAAATAGCATTAGACAATAGTTGTACAATTGTGTTTGCGACGCAGACGATAAAGTTTTTAGTGTTCCCGATTGAATCAATTTATCCAATTCATCTTAGACGTTGAACTCTCTCTGTTTATGATGAATGTAGATTACTCCAAAACATGCCACCATCCCACAGCTGCGTCCCTTTCCGTTTGAAGAAACAGCTGCTCTACATTGAGATCCTCGCGTACTGCCGTGTTTCCCACCAAATCCTAGCATTACTCCTCCCATCACCCATGAAAAATACCCCTAGATACTTGAACTTCTCCACCTGCTTCAATGGGACTCCACTAACATGTAAAGTGCATTGAACACGCGTTCTGGACGCTCGTTAACCTTCATCTGCACACACGGCAACAAACCTACCTATTTCGCTCTGGAATTCCATCTGGGAGGATGTGAGGATAACGAAGTCATCTGCAAAAAGAAGATGACTTAATCTCAACTCTCCCAATGTGAAACATTCCTCGCCTTGGCTGCGCTGCAACCTCCAGTCCATATACTTATATAATGAAAAGGAGAGATGACAAGACGCACCCTTGGCGAAGTCCAACGCCCATGGTGAAAGATGTTGATTTAGCACCGTTAACCGGAACACAGCTGCTACAGTTTTTGTATAGAGACTGAATGGCCATCAAAAGATTGCCATCACTCCCATACTCCTTCAGAATACTTCACAGTTTATCTCGAGGATCTCGGCCTATCAAGAGTATGTTCCTGAAAAGTCTTGAGGTGGCTCCAAGGTTATTTGGACCAGAATATATAAGCAAGACAACGAGCGTGGCTCATTTATGGAAAAAATATGTTTCTGTATCTATATGTCTGAATATGTCTTCGTTTAAAAACTGACAATGTGGATCTAATTGGAGTTAGAAATCATCTGAGATGACAAAGAATGTATGATGAAATATCGACGTAAAAAGATATACCTTTGTTGATTATTTTGTAAGACAAAGTGCGTCTATTTGGACAAAATTTTTTTTTAAATTACCGTTTGTCCGCGTAGTCGCCTGTCATCATCGAAAAACTTCAAAGTTAATCTGGAATGAGCAGACGTCTGCCGAAAATTTCAATAACAATCGATACGAGAGAAAATTAAATCAAAAACAATTCCGAGATAAGTGACTAATTAGCTGATATCAATCTCCTTTAAAATCGACACTCTTAACGTTCCCTTATCAGTAGCTGATATGCAGAAAACCTCTCCAAGATATTGGACATAGTTTTTCGTATAAAAAGCCCTCATCCCCAGTCAGTGGGTATAGTACTTCCTCACAGAAAAACTAACAACCACTCGAGTCAACATGAAGTTCGCTCTTTTCGTTCTTGCTGCCATCCTTTTGGCAGCCCCTGCCTTCGGCAAGGTCTTCTCCCGTTGTGGTTTGGCCCAGGAGATGTACAGGCTAGGAACACCAAAATCCGAACTCCCAAAATGGACCTGCATTGCCCAATACGAAAGCTCATACAACACCGCCGCCGTCGGACCAACCAACTACAATGGATCCAACGATTACGGTATCTTCCAGATCAACGACTACTGGTGGTGTCAGCCAGCTAGCGGCAAGTTCTCCTACAACGAGTGCGCAACCACATGCAGCAACCTGTTGACCGATGACATCTCCAGGTCCGTCACCTGTGCCCGCAAGATCAAGAGCCAACAAGGATGGACTGCATGGTCCGTCTACAACAAATACTGCTCAGGAACCCTTGCTTCCACCGACAGCTGCTTCTAAATGATTTTGTCTTGAGTTTTGATTAAAGTTTTAAAAAATGCATAGTATCTTAGTAAATTGTTTTCGAATGATTCCTTTGAGTCGTGATGGTGGACTGCAGTTTTTCCTAGGTTATACATACATTTGACTACAGCTTTCAACAAAGTGGTATCTTGAAGGCAGCTCTTCCCAACATGAGCTTAACGTCACAATAACCGCATTGTGTTCAGGAAACATCACGCCATTGGGATATTCCCATCGAGAGAGAGAGTGCGTTGCTATGTGGTGTTACGTGGTTCTCATTTGTTAACAAATTTAAGAATGGTAGTTCAGTGCAGTACTTCAGCCGTGCCTTTATTTTTCTTGTCTTGGAGGCGAAATCTCATTCGGCGGTAGCGTTAACGCAGCATGGTGTTTCAGACATTTTCTGGATTCAATTGCACGATTCGCTGGTCTTAATGGCAATTGAACTTTATTACGAATTCTTGTGATTAGCGGTGCACAGGCCTCATGTCTCTCTAATGCCTCCCCATACAATTTCTGCGACCTCAACAACATATCCATAAAGAATCTACTTTGGTCCGCTGAGAGTTCCAAATCTGAGTTGGAAGATATGTATATGCACTTTAATCTAATTCTTAAAAACGACTTCCCTGTCACTTGACGCGGAGTCTTTTGCTTTTGCTACGAAACGATTTAGCAGGCTTACAATTTTTTTAGGTCGTTCAAAATAAGTAAAAAACTAGGCTCAGTAAGTGTGCGTTCATACGGATAGCTGCATGAGCAGAGGAGGTGATATGTGTTCTCCTCCACACCCTCCTTCATGGAGGTACTCCAAAAATTGAGGTATATGAGATACATCATACGTCTTGCTGGAAGCATACGACCAGGTTCATCTCTTGCATTTTCTGAAAAAACAGCATTGCTCTCACGATCATCTTCGAAAACAAAAAAAAAAACACTGGCCGACACAGCAGCAATGTTTGTCCATGGCTGCACTCAACGTATACGGGTAGGTACGTTTGATATTGTTTGCTCAGCTTGCTACAGCTAAAAACTAACCGAGGCGAAGTTTTTAAATAAATATTTTGATGTCGGGTAATGCATTCCAATGTATCTGCCTTGATTAATACACTTAAGAAAACAGCAGAAGGCATAGGTAAGTCTAATTGGACCGCTGCGGCAGATGGAAGATGAACAGAAAAAAAATTAAAAATGCATTCAAAACACAAAATTCACAAAGCATCCATTTGAAAGCGTCAAGAGTGGAATAATGGAAGAGTAGAAAAAGTGTAATGGTTTGTCTGTGTTCTTCTTCTACTGGCGCTACCGCCCGGGGTGGAACAGGGCCTCAGCCAATAAGCCACTCCAGCTGACACGATCTTTGGCCAGCTGTTGCCAATTTATCACTCCAAATTGATTGAGGGGTCCTTCTCCATTTATGTCAAACCGCCATTGATTTTGTGGGCGTTCTCTATTGCGTTGTACCACTGGTTCGGAGTCAAAGACTCTTCGTACTGGCGCAGAAACCATCTATGGCGTTGAATCCGTATACGTTTGACTAGACTCATGTACAGCCTATACAGTTCGTAGTTGAATCTTCTTCTCCAAATGCCATCAAGAAAAGCAGGACCAAGGACTGAACGTAGAACTTTTCCCGAATTCGATAGACTATAAGCAAATATAGCAAATAGCAGCTAAGTAATTATCATTCTAGATTTCAGATACGAGTGGAAAATTTTTAAATCGATATCAGGTGTAGATCACTGTTAGCGCATTAAAAGTCGTACGATATTGATGTCGAAGCTGATATATCTCACAATTATGCTATCAATTAATTGAAATATATATTCAATAAAAAACGCGTGCCACTTATTGGAATATTTTGCATTCAACTGATTAGAAATCACATAAGATGGGCGTTCGCTTATTTTATCTCGGGCGAATTGAACAGTCGCAGCTGATGGACGTGTTTCGTTATCGATCACATCACGGTTCATGAAAGAGGCAGTAATAAGAGATACCAGAGAAATAGACAAACAACAACAGATGGCGTCAGTGTGTGTTGGCTTTCACGTAAGGTGTAGTAAATTTCGATTATTTAATTTGTCAGAATCAGCATCATTATCTTTAGTTGGCATGATCAATAAAAGAGATCTCGAAGCCAGTCGATCCACCGCCAGCCACTTTAATTCATTAAGGGCTATGCCCAAACGCATCGAGGCGAGTTTTTGGGCTTGATCCAAAAACCTCGACCTGGGTCTGCCAAGTGGTCGCCTACCTGATGAAGCCACAGAAATATTTTCCACCGGATGCGAATTGGAATTAGTTTCCTTTGCTACTAGTACTCGCCCTATAAATGCCCCACTCATCATGGCATAAGACTGATCATTAGTTTGCGTAGTATCATGTAATAACGCCCAAGGCATCACGAATTTCTTTTAATTCGACCTGAAATTCATATGGGCGTGGACTCTTATGTTTCAATCGTCTGTGGTATTCCTACCCTCGTCCAACTATTATTCTTCTTTTTCCGTTTCTGGAGTTTATTTCGCTGTCTTCGATGGATATTAGGTAGTTCCACTGTATCGGGCGAGTCACCATATGTTCATTAATCATGTCTGTAGGTTTTATTCCATTGATCAGTTGCAGTTACTACTATGTTAATTGTAAATTGTGTGTTTTTACTGCTCAAAAGTGTTGAGACGTACCTCTGTTTTAACAACGTAGTAAATGAACACCAGTTCGACGATGGTATTATATATTCTTGATTGAAGTAGCAACGTCGCCTACAAGATCCTGTCCAGCGTACTGAGTAAACGTCTAAAGCCGTTTTGCACCACACTAATCGCCCCGTAGCAGTGTGGCGTCCAGCCCGGTAAATCGAATACAGACCAAATGTTCACGCTTAGGCAAATCCTAGAGAAGACCAGTGAGTTTAAAATGGATTCGTCGATTGAAGAAGAAGCGAAACGAGTTGTTCTAAACATCAATGAGGACAAATCAAAATAAATGCTGTCGACTAAACTCTACGAGGTGTGCAAAGATGTGGATGTAGTCCGCAAAGCAAAAATCGGACAACTGTACTGGCTCAGCCACAACGAGTACATTGACACCAAACCTAAGAGGGTCATCCAATACCAGCCTCCTGGTTTGAAAAGGAGAGGAAGACCGAACCTATCATTATCAAGTTATCGCGGACGCAAGACAGCTTGCCCATGATGACTGGAAGCAGCGTGCCCAGGACCGTCAGTGATGGAAGGCACCTTTTACTCAGTCTCAGACCTGCCAAGCGAAAGCCTAAAATTATCACCTTGAGACAATCTGGGTCTGTAAAGGGATAAAAATGCAGATGTCAAAGTAAGTGTCTGTTTCAGTGATTGCCTCTTTATTCGACTACACATATTGTAACAAATTGTCGCAGGAAGTAACACGTGGAACTGTCGAAAAGCCATAGTATCCACAATAGCGTCACTCACACGAAATGTATTGCAGGCGACACATTGATTCGTCACCTAGCAATATCGTCCCTCGCTCAAATAATAAGCGGACATGGAGTAAGGAAAACCAGGTGCGTTTGACAGCTTGTCAGAATCACCATCTACATAGTTTAATACATATGTATGTGTAAAATTTTTATATGCATATTTTAAAATTTTATTCAAAACTCAAGACAAAATCATTTAGAAGCAGCTGTCGGTGGAAGCAAGGGTTCCTGAGCAGTATTTGTTGTAGACGGACCATGCAGTCCATCCTTGTTGGCTCTTGATCTTGCGGGCACAGGTCACGGACCTGGAGATGTCATCGGTCAACAGGTTGCTGCATGTGGTTGCGCACTCGTTGTAGGAGAACTTGCCGCTAGCTGGCTGACACCACCAGTAGTCGTTGATCTGGAAGATACCGTAATCGTTGGATCCATTGTAGTTGGTTGGTCCGACGGCGGCGGTGTTGTATGAGCTTTCGTATTGGGCAATGCAGGTCCATTTTGGGAGTTCGGATTTTGGTGTTCCTAGCCTGTACATCTCCTGGGCCAAACCACAACGGGAGAAGACCTTGCCGAAGGCAGGGGCTGCCAAAAGGATGGCAGCAAGAACGAAAAGAGCGAACTTCATGTTGACTTGAGTGTTTGTTAGTTTTTCTGTGAAGAACTACTATGCCCACTGACTGGGGACAGAGGCTTTTTATACAATTTTTATTTGGAAGTTTCTTTATCAGACACTGATAAGACAAAATTTAGAAAACAATCCGAATAATTATAATTTGAATTGATTAAAAAAAAAAGTGGTCGATAAGATCTTATTTTTGTCCACTTTGCCTAGATATCGCCACATCCCTTTAAAAAGCTACTCGCAAACAATAGGTGGTAAACGACGTTAATTTACGTCATTGCGCATTGAAGAAGCTCACGACGAAACGAAGAGAACTATCGATGGATTTTGCTTGAGTCGTCTGGATGCCAGAGCCGCTCGGGAACAAAGCATTTATGATATTGTATATTGTCCAATTTCCTGTCATTCAAACAACCACTGCACCGTAATAGATCGGCCTTTTCATGATACGAACACAAACACAAATTTTTCCGGTCTATTTAGACACAGTCACTTTTTGGAGCATTTGGAATCCAGTCTGTGGTTAGCCGATTGCGTTGCTAGCTCGAACCGCAAAAATTTGATGCGGCGATGGGTATTCGTATAGAGCTATGTTAAGGAAAAGAGAGGCAATGTTGAACTCCTCGTAGTTTCCGGGAGGATCTCTATAGTCTAGCATTAACATATTTGTATTCACAGTGAAAGTTTATCTGTTGGTCTATCTTAGAGTTTTAACTGACCAGTGACTTGATGTCCACGAGACTGCAATAGATCAAATATCACGACAGGATATTGTAAAACCTAATCCGTACTTGATACACGCTACTGTATTCGAGACAGGTTTTATAAGGAGATAAATACTTTTTTAGAAGCTACACACAATCGTCGGATTTTGATCCGACAGAGTAAACATATACTACAGAACTTCTAAAGGGTACAGAATTTCCTAGTTGGGATAACGTTCATTCATTGAAGCGAATTGATGCGGGAATTGTCGTGTGATGCCAAGAATGCGTTGAATCACTCAAAATGTTTTGTGTTTCTCATATTATTTTAAGTACGATACTATTCTTTTTGATTTCCACACAAAGTTTTGAAGGCAGTTTAAATCAATATAAAAATCAATAATTCGGAGTGTTCATAAGAAATACTCTTTTAAAATTTACATAACATTAGTAAGTAATATAAATGAGCGAACAAATTAATACCGAATGCCTGAACGCAGTCACCACACACCACCTACCAACTGGTGTTGTAACTAATATTCCTTAGCATATACAACAACCAAACATTGTATACTCACCATTGAGAAGTTTGTTGCAACGCTCGTGTCTTGCGCCGTGCGTCGTTGTCAAGAGTGAATGGAAAAATGTCACAACAATAACAAATGACCACCAGTTACATTGATTGATTCAACAAAAAAGGCGAAAATTCACAATCGTCGTCGATCAAATCGAATTTGAAATGTCAAAAAATCCACGAACTAAAACACAAGCGAAAACGGTAAATAGATATTTTGGAACAACAAATCACTGCACTGTTTCCCGCACCAAGTACAGATCAAACACTCTCCACCCAAACTGGCACTGCACTGGATTTAGAACGTCAAACACTGAACAAATCGTATCTAGCACCATCGTCGATCGTCACATGCAAACAAAATGAAAACTATTTTCTCAAAACAACAACAACACCAGTGTTTGAATTAGAAATAGTCTGGAGTGTGTATTATTTGAATAGATTAACAGATGCATCGTCCAGAATATCGAGTATCGAATCGTTTAATAAATTCTGTGGCTGGTGTCGGTGGAAGGGCGATTGGGTTTCACGGAATTAGGTCATAACTTAGGCACTAGTTAGAACTAATTTTTACATTTGACAGGGAATAGTTTTTCTGTGAAAAAATGAGAAAAAAACTTTGCAAAAGGTTGCGTGACAAAAGGCTCTTACGTGTTCGATGGTCCAACAATAGGACCCAGGGTGGACTTTTAATGTCCTCAAATCAGTGTGAGCATTGTTTTAAGAAGTTTTAATTAATTACGTCGATTGGTTATGAAATAAACGAATAAACGAAGCATACACACGAACAGGAACAGGAAAGGTGTGATGTATATTTTTGGCGTTCATCGAAACAGCTGAGCCATCGGAAGTTCATTGTACAGATGAGAACAGGTTTCTTTTTTGGGGTTGCCAAAGTCATTTTATTAAGAAGAAAGGCGAAGAAGGTTGTTTTGTTTATCGTTTGCTTTATTGTCTCTTAATAAATAGAGTCGGACGAAAATTGGGAGGGGGAGAAGGGTAACAGCATTTCATATTGTCGGTGAATTGACTTGAAACAAAATCTTTGTTTAAAAAAAAAATACGTTTATGTAAGAATTTATAAAAAAACTCGTTGAGTTAAATTTACGTTAAATATATACCACAAATTGTAGATTTAGCATTTTTCTTAAAGTAAAGACAGCTTAAAACAGAACGCACACAAAGACTGCACCTTTTTATCATGAATTTCTATTCCAACGTTTGTTTTAAAAATTGTACAAACTTTTACGCAGTCTTCAAAATCGGAAAACTTGAAGAAAACAACAAGCTCGTCTTCAAGCGACCTCAAAAGATTGCCAAACAAACCATTAACAACACGAACCTTAAGCACAATCAAGTCTCAAGAAAAGGGCGAAGTGAAGAAGCCATTAACAAAAACAATAACCGGGGCTACCAGCGTACCAAAAGATGAAGACAAGAAGAAGTCGCTCTCAAGCCGCACTGGAACACAGGCGCCTTCTGGAAGTCGGATGACGACTGCCAGTGTTTCAAAACCATCCCTTAGCAATAGAACGCTATCAAGATCTAGTTCCACTACTTCTTCAACGCCGACAAAGCTTAAGTTCCGAGGGACCTCCGAAAAACAAGCTCTACCACTTAAATCGAAGCACGCTGTGACACCAACGAAACCCGTCAACAGTAAGCAACAAATTTCAAGTAAACCAAATCTTGTGATGTCGACGGTTCACAATGTGACGGTCTCCTCGCCACCATCGAAACGAAGGGAACTCCCAGAACAGCTGATATTTGAAAAAAAAGATGCGGATTCGAAACAAAAAGTCAGGTGTTCAAAGCCGAACGAAACTGCCGCTCTAAGGCCAAATCTTGGCGAATCTAAGGTAAGTGAAATCGTGGAACCATCAGTCCAGCAACCTGTCAAAGTGAAGGAGCCAGTGGCATTTGAGGTGATCTTCGATGAGACACAGCCATCTTTGAATACAACCAAAAGTCCCGCTCCATCCGATTCAAGTCCTGATTATGAAGACGACTTTGAATCCTACGAGTCCGACTTTGAGACAGGTTCATCGTCCGCAGAAGTTGCATCGGCATCGTCGAGTTCATCAGAGTCAAGCCCGCGAGGGGAATCCGAAAGCACACCCACCACCGAATCGAATGAAACGGAACCCGAATGTCACTCAGAGGATGATGATGAGTCAGAGATAACTCAGTTCCCCATAACCGTCATACATCGCGACAAGGAGCAAGAACGAAAGCTTGACTCCGGAAACTATGACCTTCATTCGAAGAAACGCCGTCCAATCGAAAGTTTTGATAGTCTCGATACTCTGGCGAACTACGAACAGCTGGACTCGGGAATAAGCTACGAAAACAGTATCCCAACGGCGTCGTTCGAGCCGGGAACAGTCGCATTCTGTGGGTACTCAGCCTTCTACTCGCGTCCCGTAATTACAAAGAGAGGTGTAGAGATCATGTCGAAGATCCAGTTTGACGTGATCACTTTCACGCTTCTCGACTTGAAGCCCATTCCGTATGACACCTATATGCGGATGTTCGGAAGCTTCAATACATTGCAGTCGGCCACCCAAACTCAAGAAGATCGAATGGAGAGCGAATGCCAAACGGAGACGAACGAGTTACGATCAGTTTGGACCCAGCAGCCCGCGCAGTATGACGTGGTCACCGTTCAGGGATCCAATGGAGCACCTATCTGTTGCGGAGAAACGATCAGCGATAACCTGACTAAGCTTATGTTCACTGAGGATCAATTTGATCACACTTTAAGAGCTCTGTCGACGTGTCGGCAGACCACATCTCTCTCCGACAGCTCAACGCGTCATAAATTCGTTAACTATGAGCAGCTCAACACGTTCTTGAAAAACTCATCACTGCTAATCTCCCGGATACTGTCATCGAATGCTCCAAATCGCCACCTAACCACGACTGATTTACCGGCATTAAGCAACGGATTCTACAACTTGAACACCCATTTACTCAACGCTCTAAAGGTGGTTCGTGTGTTCGCTAATCACAAATTCAATTTGATCTTAACTGTTCACGAGAGCATAGCGAATGTGTATCAGAATGACTTCTCAAATCTGATCATGGTCTGGAACAGTGAAGATCCCAGCAAGCCAGTTCGGCTTTTGTCAACCTGGAGCGAGGTGTGTCAAGCTGAGATTTGCAATGAATCATCAGACATTATTGTGTGTGGCTTGAGGGATGGGAGTGTTGCGATGTGGGACCTGAGGGAAACCTATTCCTTTTGTTCCAAACTGGATGGATACTTAACTCATTTTGCTGCAACGCATACAATTGCACCAAATCTAGCCAGTGCTGACGTCCGGGCAATGGATTTGGGTGCCGTTATAGATGTGAAAAGTTTTCGGCCTCCTACTAAGGGTGTTACCAGCGTGGAGATATTTAAGACTGTTCAGGTGAGTAGTACACATTTTTCCTATACACACACATTACAGATAGCGAATGGAAATATTTGACAATGGTCATGGTTCTGGTATTATCGGTAAAATGATTCATAATTTTAATTGCACTTCAAATACGATTTCAGGCTTTTGACGACGCAACAAGCTCCAATAAAACCGCTTATCGGGTATATCGGAAACATTTATCGTCTTCGATTTATGGCTTTTCACATATTGCTACAAAATGTTATCTGGCGATAATCAGACGATAGTCTAGGTCGGTTAACCATTCCATTACGCGAAATAATGCACTTATCGAATTTTTGCTGGCGCGCTTATAGTGTTGTGTGCAAATCGGTCTTCGCAACACACATAAGTGTGGCGCTGCAGTCCAGTGAGCCTGGGTCTCAATCAACAAGCCTTCTGCAGTGTTGGGACCTTAGCAAAATTGTGGTAGATCTAATTCTGTTTTGCGAAAAATCAAATCTATCACATCTACTACCCAAAGTACAAAATCGACCACGCATTTTAATTCTCCCTTCTCACAACACAATTTCATATGCATAAAATTAACACTGACTTAACTGACACTGACACAGTGGTGTCCCGTGGCGTTGTGGAAATGTGCGTCGACTCCTACGCACTTGGACCTACCTGCTACTGCTAGGACACGTGTACTCGAATGTGGCAAATAGTTTAAGGCGACGACATATGGTAGCTCAGAATTTGAAACTGTAGTACCTTATACTCAAATGCGAATTTCCTTATTCCATAAGACGTACTTTCAGAACAAATACCAATTCACTCAAATTTTGTTTAAGAAATTGAATTGAAGTGAATTGTGTTTAGCCAGAAGTATGGTTATGACCACTACACATTCGAGTTGTACGTGTATATACTGAATTCAAGACTATTTCCCAGAAATAAATACAACCTTATTACCCAATAAACAATTAATCACCAAAATTGATTTGGTACAAAGAACCTAGTCGCATTTCGACCACATGAACATATCTTTGGAGAAAGAGTTTTGTTTTATATATCTGGATGTCACAGCTATTGGAAAATGTTGAGGATAAGGGGCTATTCTCCTTACGCTTCAGTCGAAGCAACCATTCTACCCACATGACAGAAGTTAAATTCAAGTACGGATGTGTTCATATGCCAGTAATTGTTACCTTATAAATCCAGCCAATTTCAGTTCCACCTAAGAAATATTCTATCACCGACTAGGGAAAGGCTTGTAAATCGATTCTTGGAGGCTGTGAACGAACGCAATTTCCACTCCTGCTACCAAAAATATACAAATTTAGAAATGTTTATTGTTTGCTTACTTTGATAGAAAAAAAACATGACTTACACATTTCTTAACCTAAATTCTCTTACATACATTTGTTCTGTTGTCTAAGCCAACTCCATTTTATTATTGCAGTTTGCATCGCTTAACGAAACCGGTATTTTGACAATATGGACGTTAGTTGAGACCGGCACACGGACCTATGAAATAACCCATGGATCAGACTCTAAGTTCGAATACAGTTCGCCATGGGCTCGAGTTAAACTAATTCAAAGCGCCATCTGTGATTTACGAGAATACATGGAATTTGGAAATACTCGTCCGAAAAGTGCCTTCGAACGCACCAAGCTTAACTTTCAAATGCAAATATTCGATGATGACATTCTCAAAGAGCTGGCCGATACCAAAAACGATATGAAACTCGGCGTCCAGGGTTTGAGGTTTATAAACCTCGACTGCGGCACTGAGCTCATTTTCGTTGGAACAAATCGCAACTACATCATCTCGTGCTCGAAGACCCTGAAAAGGGAACGGTTTCGAAAATTAACCATCACTGGCGGTGGATTTTTGTTCCCAACCGCCATCAAGTTGCTGCAAAATGAGAATTTCCTCGCTGTGGGACTGTCAAACGGATCGGTGGCACTGCTCAACTGCAATCAGGAGGAGACAAATAAGCAGCAAAAAGTGCTTCAGAAGTCATTTCATCGCCGACCAGAAACAGCTCAGTCGAGGTCAAGCGGGTTGGATTTTGAGATTGGAAAATCGTGTGCCATTCAGAACATCATTCGCAACGAAAGATTGCCCCCGGAGAAGCAATTCGTTGATGACAACTTTCGACCGAGTACTGCCACCTTGATTGAGGCAACGGCCGATGATGGCAAAAAGCCTTTCGAATTACGAGTGTTTGACGAGCAGATACTTCTAAATGGCTCGGTACTCCGAAAGGACTTGGTTCGAAGCTTGGAAGTTTCCAGTGATGGATGGACGCTGTTGGCACTCTCCAATGGAAATCTGAGGGTCTACGATTTTTACGCCGAAAAAGAAGTTTCGTTCTTCGGTGAGGGTTGCTCGAAGACGATTCTTACAGATATTGCAGTCACCAGAGGTGGTGGCAAAGAGAAGAAACTGGTTATACTAACTGGTGGCAATAACATTGAAGTGCACTTATTGAAATAAATATCTTGTTGATTTTAAATGAATTGAATTTGTTGTGGTTAATTTTGTATAGACTTTTTTTGCTTGGAGACATGCACATTTTGCTTAAAAAAAAAATGGCAGTACGTGGTAGCACTGACGCTCAGTGATAGTAAGTAGCTAAGGCCACGCTAGTCTATCTAACAACCTATTCATACGCAGTATTGGGCGAGAAGACGAGCGGGGAAGTTTATACGCCAAAACGAAGCACCTGTCGTGTGACTTCATCACATTTGCGACGGTGGATAATACAGCATCATCAATGCTTGTTTGTTTATTTTCTGTAGGATATCTAATTTCACTTCTTTTGACGACAGTTGATTCCGTTGTCTCAATGCCTATTAATTGCTGTGATCTAGACCATTATGGGTATGATGCTGAGCAATAGCTGCCTTCCATCGCTAACAGTACTGCCAGTCATCTAAGCAAAGCTGTCTTGCATCCGTGATCACTTGGTCTTTGTACCGCAGATTCGGTCGTCCTCTCCCTCTCCGACGCTTTGTTTCCGACGTTTTGTGGAGCGATTTTGGTCCTTCCACTCGGGTGTTTTGAACCCAGTTGTTTCGACTCACCAAGCTGTATCAAATCGAAGGAGTTCGCAAGAGTATTCTCCCACGTCTTAGAACATCAATTTACGAACATACATATATGGTAATGGCTTGACTTAGTATGTAATCCAGTTTCTTGTGCGGAAATTGAAAAGCTACATTCCAAACGATCACAGGTATCATGCTGACCATAATTATTATTTTTAAGAATCCGAATTCGTCGTCAGTGTCAGCCGATTCAACGCCTTGAGCTTTGTTCTTAAATTCAATTACATTTATACGAAAGGGATATGGAAAATTCTGTATGTGTGCCGAAGAACGTTACTTGGGGTGGCGCTACAGTCCGGGGTGGACCAGGGCCTCTACAAGCGTCTCCAGCCAGCTCATTCTTTAGCTAACTGCCTCCAGCTTAGCACGCATAGTAGATTGAGGTCCCTTTCCGCTTGCGTTCGCAATCTGAGTCGCGGTGTTCCTCTACAGCGCCGTCCCTCGGAGGTGGATTCGAAGACTTTCCGGGCCGAAGCATTGCTTTCATCCGCTCTACATGACCTTGTCCATCTCAATCGTTGGATCTTCATTCTTCTGGCTAAGTCGATGTCTTATTGTCTCCTCCTCTCACCATCTATGCGGACGGGACCGAAAATTACCCGAAGAATTTTCCTCTCAATGCAACCAAGAGTAACTTCATCAGCTTTTGACAAAGTCCATGCCTCACCGGCATATTGCAAGACTGGGACGATTAAGGTCTTATAGAGGGTTACAACTTACATTGGTTGTGAGAGAGGGCTATGTTTATCAGTTGCTTTCATATATATTTCATATATTCTTCGTTTGATTTCTGCACTGGTGTCGTTTACTGAGTTATTAGCGGTTCCTAGGTAGACAAAGTCTTCGATTACCTTAAATTTATATGTGTCCTTTCTCGTTGACAATTGTGGCCCGTGGCGTTGTGGGTATGTGCGTTGACCTCTACGCACTTGGACCTACGTGTCTAGGTTCGATTCCTGGTACGACAAGAAATATTTCTCACGGCCCCACACCTTTCGAGTTACTGACAATGCTCATAGAGTATATATTCTTAAAGCGTTCTTAAGTAGGTCCCTTACACTCGTGATAGAACAATAGCTTGCACAACATGAGTGGTTGCTGAGAAGCTAGGCCCTAGCCCTCTATGGACTGTAGAGCCATATTATTATATTATTATTATTAATATATCTCGTTGACAGCATATATTTGGTTTTGACTTCATTTACGTTAAGCCCATCTTCGGGGCGTCAGTCGCTCCCAAAAGTGTAATTGACATCGCGCTGTCAATATCATCGTGTGCCGAAGAAAGCCAGGAGTTTATTACATCGATATGATAAAATGTATACCTTTTAAGTCAATAAGAACTGACCTTTGGTAAGTAAAAACACGTTTCTATCGAGTTATTGAAAATAGTCCTTTTTTTGGTACACCCTTTATGAACAAATTTATTTAATTGATAAATTAATGTTTTACTATGTACTTTAATAACAACAAATGTCAATTGCTTTATCATCAGTATAAATATCAATGTACAACTTATCGCTGTCAGTGATTTTGTTATGATGAGTGATGATGATAAAAACTTAATCTTATGGCTTTACTTTTTTCGACGCACGCGAACAGACCGCATAGAGTGGCGAATGGGGAAAACCTAGTTATTTTTAAATGGCAACCGTCTACTTTGAGTGTTTTTGCTTGGCATTTAATCGTAGTCATTCAGAAAATAGAATGTAATGGGTATCGCTATCTATCAATTTGAAGTGGCAAATTCCTAGGCACGGCAAAATAAAACTATTTTAGTTGTGGCATTATACAATATAATTCATTAAGAGCTAAAGTCCGTAGTAGAGCTAGTCCTCTTCCAACTAGCCTCTCCAGCATGATCAATATGGAGGCATGCACTTCCTCACTCTTTGTTGTCCTATATGGCCGTCCCACTCATTTCATGTTTTAATTTTATTCTCCAATGACCATCAACCCAAACTGGGTCAAAGATCGCTAAAGACTTTTCTCCAAAAATGACAAATAGCTTGCCTTCTGTAAAACACAATACCGGTAACTGTTAAAACTTCTTACACATAATTGACGTATAAGTAAGCGTTAAATAGCATCAAACCCAACCAAGTTTTTATACTGTACTTGGCAAAAAAAAAGAAAACATTAAAAAAAAAATAGTTTAAGCTGAAGGTTTTGCCAAGAGCATGGAACAGTGAAAAATTATTTAAATTGCGTTGACTTAAATAACTAGCCTTTAGCCCTTTCTCATTGTGAAGGTACCAGCATTTTGAGAATCATGAACTAATAAAGTGCCTTCATACAATTGCCCAGTAGGACTATGACTTCAAAAACCCTTATACCTGACATGTATTAGAAGTGCGCCAGCAACACACGGGAGGTTTTAAAGAGTGCAAGAAGTCTTTGTGTAGCTGCCGATTGCTGGATTTCGGTATGAATGGAAAGTTTCCAATTTCATCTCATTGGGAATTTCCAAGTCAACACACTCTGCAACTAATTAAATGGAGTACTAATGAATAGAAGATGTAAAGAAGTAATTAATAATAGTCATGAGTTGAGATGGAAGAATATAGGGTGATTTGCACATACCGTAAATCTGATGATGAGCGATGGCTAAAAAGATGAAGAAGAAGTACAAGTCAAAGTGTGGTTGGACAACATCAAAACTTCTAATTTATCAAATGAACCAAGGTAAAACTCCACTGAAGTGGTTACAGGATCTAACTACATGCTGGATTTCCGCCTTTTATAAGTTGGAGAGGTTAATTCAACTCGAGGAATGGAAAAGGCTTCTCATATTATGTCGCTAGATTCAGTATTTGCTTTATGAATTTTGCAAAATGCTTAAAAAATATGATTAGCGGCGAAAAGCCACACACCTGAACTGGCCACATTATTAGATCAACGATTCAAGCAAATTGCATTCAGAGACGAACATATGCGAATATCGGAAAAAGTGTTACCTTTTGAAAATAGCAATTCAAGCAAACGTTGTATATCATTCAGAGTTGTTTCTTTAAAACATTTTTTTGCGATACGGAACCCTCGGAATGTGTGTACTACTCGCTCTTGACCAACTTTATTTGATCTGTAAATTTGATTAGTTCATTAATTTATTCATTGAACTGTTTGTTTACCTGTTAATTTGTTTATTTACTTACTTCGAGTTTGATTTCGATGACGAATACACATACGAGTCTATTAGTTTACTTAGTTGTTTCTTGATTTGTGTATCTATAACCTCTTAATCAATAATTAACACATTACAACCTGTTTTACTTTAAGGATTTTTTAAACAGTTTTTCCCTCAAAAGCAATTATACTGCACAGCTAGAACATACGAAAAACGAAAGTATCACATCTCTGTGCAAGCTGTGCTGAATCAAAGGCAAAATAGTAAAAATATATCATTTGTGCAAAAGAATCTATCTGCTTATCTATGAATCTTAAGTAAACAATAGTTAATTCGGTGCGGCATTATATTTACAACATTTTCGCGATAACAATAGGTGTACGTTGTACGTTGACCCATTATACAAAGAGAACCGATTGTGCTCCAATCTCCAAAATTGTACGCGTCTTCGTCACAAAGCCAGAGCAGACATTCTGACATTAGTATGTGAATTTGTTTTGCTATTTTGATGGATTATTTATGATTTTTTTGTACATACTGTGAATTGTTCAAATCCGCTATTTTGTGTCCACACGTCGACGGCGGTGTACAGCGGCAACGGACAAAGCAGTATCGGTTGTAATTTATTGTATCATGACATTGAACTTGTACATTTAATTTAGCTGGTTGTAATTAGTTCCCACGCATCGCATGTGGGCGTTGATTGTTTAAAAATATATATATATTAAGCTAATCAACCTGATATTTACATTCTTAAAAGATAATTCAAAAAAATAGATTACCAACCTTATCTAATCGAGTACTTTGTTAAAGTGTTTCAAGACGGTGCTTAATGATTTGTATTAATTTCAATCAGTGTTGTTATGAGTGCACAGTAATTACAATTAGGCTACTTCAAGAATCAAAAATAGTATAGTATGCTTGGTGAAATTTGTTACTTTCTTGCGTGTATAATTACAACATTGTTTTTTGCGCTATTAACAATACATTTAAGAAAAGAATATTTTACCACGGAAAGTAAATCGTGTGAGGATCCAGATGAACCACCGCCATATGAGCACCCACCTTCTTTTGAATCGTGTGGCTATATTTAGAGATGTAAGTGATTAGTTTTTTTTCATTTAATTCCTTAAGCAGGCGTGTAATAGATTCATATTTTAATTGCAGCTCAACAAATGACGAATATACTATCTAATTTAATTTCATTGAATTCGAATGTGATGTCCTGGGCTCTAACTCAAGTAGACACGAGCCCACGCCTTTGAGAATTGCCGAAATCCTATTGAAAATATGCCTGCTTGGACAACTCAGACAAAAGTCCATTATACAGCAATTTCTAAAACTTATAGAATTAAGTTCATTAACTGTGATTTTATGAAATATATGTATGTTTATTTGGATTTAACTTGCTCTTATTCTAGGCAATTGCGGGAAAACTTTCTGTGAGTTCACAAAAAATTTTATATGTTAAATATGCTTTTTCTGATTTACTTTTGCATGAATAAACTACTGACTGTTTGAAGTACGTTCTTTTTTCTTTTAAGAGGTTCCTTGAATTTATGCTATTATTTGAGAATGATTGGGTAAATATGTGTATGGATGAAACTGACTTCGTATCTTGTCCTTAAAGTGCGTACATCTAACCCGTGATCTGCCCTTGAATAGAGGAAATCGCACAACTTTTCATGTCATTCATATGAAATGTGGCGATATTTGATGCGACGAAATTGGAGTGTCTAAAACCGGCCTTAGTCGCATGCACACGCGATCTACCGAGCTAAACACTGTCACTTCAATTTTCCGAGGGTAGAGAACACGATTTATTTAAGTTGCGATTTTGTGGCTTGCGTTCTGTACTTTGTAGACCAAATCTTGGGAGGAAATGAGTGAATGGCGGAAATATATTGAAAACCTTAGTTTGAACATTTACATGCTTTTGCGAAGACTTTTTTACGTTAAAAACAATCGATCATTAATTTCGCAAGTTTCCTGAAAAGTATTTATATCTAATAAAGTCTATATCGGAACGGTGCGTTCGGGCTTTGACATGCGTTAATACGCGTTTTATCGAGCTTACGAGAATTTTGCGTCAGAACTCTGCAACCTCAATTTTCCATATCGGAATAGAAGGCGCGCGTTTGACAAGTCAAATGTTCCGAAATACATTTTCCAAGCAAGCATAAGAAATTAATATTAACAAAATCACTATAAAAAAAAACAAATTCTATCATAATCGGCAAAACGCCAGAGTGAGTAGAGAGTAGCTCCACCTAGAACTTTGTGCTCTGGCTTACGATATTACGGCCTGTGAAATCTCGACGGCCGACTGCCCCATTCCGACTTAACAAATGATTTTACATGTATCCTACGTAAAATGTTAAAGCCGGAACGCCCGAACGCGTCGTTGCCATTTAGCCTTAAATCCGAATTCGCTGCACAAGTGTACAGCTCTATATGTACATCAATTAACTCCTGTCTGAAAAAAATAACACTTGCTGATAAACTGTCGTAATTATTGATTGTACATTTTTCTGCGATCTCTTAAAAATTGATTTTAAGGATCTTATGAGTCCGCTTTAGTTACTGATTTTACCTAGTACACAAATATTTCAGCCTTTAAACACGTTCTGATTCCGTCGGTCGCTTTCACACGTTCAGATTATACAATTTCGATAGCAGATAATTTGTTAAATTTCTCTTCCTCTTATCCACACATACATATGCTTGCGATCAAAAATCAACTACTATGGAGACTTCTAGCTTTCTTCTCCCTTAACATTTTTTTGGCAGTATTTTTTGTATCGCTTTCTCACACCAAACGGACCAATCAAAGAGTTCCATTTACGCGATTTCGTGAATACCATTCAAAAAGTCACTCAAATTCGTCAGTGGACAAGGGAACAATCTACTCTGAAGTGGGTTATCTTTATTGCACTTGATTTCTGCTTCCGATACCCAATGCTGCGAAAACTAGATTAAAGCAGATACGATAAGAACGTAAATAGCGACAAGATTCTTGTACCCAGTTGACGCGAGCTACCCTCTGCACCTATCGACTCCCTTAGCTACACAGCTCCTAATCGAGCCAACAAAATCTCCTGTTATCTTGAAAGTATCCTGCTAAAAAAGCTATCGTGCTCCTTAATAGTTCTTTCAAAATTTCATACCAAGGAAAATCAAGGAAAGTGTCTTACCAATTAGACCAATGAACATTTTTTTTTTGTCTGAGATTTTTGTAACGCTAGACTGGAGCACTCAGACTCAAAACTGGTCCATTGAACTACCAGCAGCAACCACGGTAGGTAGGTAAGTGGGCTGTCAGCGAAATCGCCAGCACACTTGTAATACCTATAGTCAGACTTCTACCACTGATCGACAACTAAAGTGATAGTGCCGTTAATTTGATCCCAACGTCAAATGGTGACTGGATTAAACCGATGAACATATTTACGAAAATATAATAACGTATTTTTGAGCCATTTTTATGATACTCGAAGCATGTTTAGTTGAGCCCGAGGTAGGTACATAGTACATAGGTTCAAGATACCTGGTTGAGACTTTTAGTCACAGATTAAAGGCGCAATCATAATTGACCAAAGTAAACTTCATAATTTGCCATTCAATTAAGCAAAAGTGAAGGGTTAGTGTATCATTTCAGCACATTCTCCCGATTTCTTAAGTTAAGTCACCTTATGCCCAATATTGTTGTGTCTTTAGGTCATTGACCGGATTGCTTCCTCACTGGATACTGCCTTAACCCCAATGATTAAGGGAAACTAAACTCCACTCATAAAAGAACAATAGCACGCACACCACCAGTGGTTTCTGAGAAGCTAGCCCTGGCCATCTACGGGCAGCAGAACCACCAATATTATGTTATTATTATTAAAGTGGTTCTCATACCAAAGTGCGACAGAGAATTCGTTTTATCATCATTCATTCTTAATTATGATTTCATTTGGTAATTCACATTGGTTGCAGTGCTTTTTCTTCGACTTCTTAGCCACTGTGCTGCAATTTAAGTCAGAAGTTAAAACGATTCAAGATCCTTCTCGCTTACACTCTATAGGATCAACACATCTATCAATGTGTACATCAATAAAATTCAATATGGTAAGACTTTGGCTCATATCTCTACCGGAGATATGCTGAACATATTTAAGTGTATATCGAGTAACCAAACAGCTGCAAGGGGCAGGATATACTTACAGAAGCTAGCATAGCCGATGTATAGCTCTTGCAATTACTATAGCCTATCATTACTCCAAAAATATCCAAAATACTCCAAATGATAAATGGAACGCATCAGCAAAATGATAGTCAAATTGTCATTAGAGTAACCATGGATGGTAGTCCCCTTCAATAACATCTCTGGCGCATACAGATACGAGGAGATTTGTAGATTTGTTCCTTACCGCGCAATTATCATCCAGTTCTTGCAATTACTAGAAGTAAGCTTCCCGAAAACTATAGACTCATGCTACACTCATACTCATACATGATATGGCGTGATGTCAGAGGTAAGAATGGCTAAATATTTTTATTTTAAGTTTTGCTAATTTGTTCGGTTTTTTTTGTAGATGACCCGCCTTTTAGAAAAACCAACCTGACATTATATAGCAAATTGATAGTCCCTGACCTGCTATAGGACAAGTCTCTAAGACTTTGCAGAAATATTTTGTATAATAACAATAATAAAGAATATATAACGCCGGGACATGGACAATTTTAAGAGCACATGAAGAAGCGCATGGTCTTTATGAGGGGGAAGTTCTGCCATCAATATAGGGTCTTCTTTGTATTGATGGCATTTGGAGAAGACAATTTAACCACGAATTGTATGAGCTGCACACATGAGCCTAGCCAGGCGTCGACGGGTTCAACTGAAGCTGATAAATAGACAACACTATTGACACGAATGTGACGCCCACTAAATCGTAGGTAAATAGTGTAATCGTGGAGAAGGACCTCAGTAAAACTGGTCGTGCGTAATTAATAGCATCTAGCTAATGATCATTCCAGCTGGAGAGGTTTTCTGGCTGAAACCCTGGTTCATTCCGGACTGCAGCCCATTCAGACGAAAGATTGTCAAACAAAGACATAATTTGGGCCGCAATTAAACAAAGAGTAAATCAGAATAACTGGGGTTTGAGACCAGTCTTAGGGCACGGATTCCCAGTCCAAAACTATCAACTAACCTCTTCTGAAACCTGAGATGAGATTTCAGTTACATGGTGTATCTTGATATTCATCAGTTGTAACACAATTTCGGCACTGCGCTTAAAAACCTTGAGAAATATGTACATAAGTATACACACCTGAAAAATAATTTAGAAAGAAATAGAAAATAGAAAGAAATGCCTCAAAAATTTTGCTGGATAGAAAGCAACAATAAATAAAATCCGTTTTGTTTTTGTATAGCTAATGCTGATCAAATAAATTTTATTTTAATTCGGAATGTAAATAGTTATACTTCACAAATTCACATATGTATGTAACATAAAACAAAAATATGTATAAAACATGCGTTTAAAACTGTGGAATCTCATCGTCGTCTCTCAGAGGATGCGACCGGTATGAAAGAAGCGATGAATAAGCAGGATCAACGCCTGGTAGAATGGGTACGGGGAATGAATCCGGAATATAGACACCAATCGAGTCCGATTGCATTTGATCAATACGCTGATGATAAGATTCATGTTTCTTATGTTTGTTATGCGACCTTGGACTGAATTCCTGTACTTTCTTATTAACCGGTGCGATGGCAATCTCTTGATTGTTGGGAAACAAATCGAACAGACCCAAGTATGATGAAATCTTCGCAAGGAATCCCAATTCCGGCTTAGGTGTGGTGAAGATTTTTTGAGCGATTTCCAAGTCCTTTTGCAGTGTTTCACTTACAAGGCTGGTCGGCAGTGAAGGACCCGATGTGTCAGCTTCAATTTGAATGGATTCCTCAGTTGCGGTATTGTCCGTGTAATCAGAAGCCTCTATGAACGCCTTGATCAGATCGATTCCACTTTTTGTTGCAGTTAATTGTCGTATCGTGTCGATGGTCTCCTCGCGAGTTGTTGTGCCCAAGAGTTCACCCAGTGCACTGGCGCTGGGAATCTGATCCCAGTCTGTGATGCCGAGTTTTGTTGCAGCAATCTCAATCAAATCTTCCGGCAGACTGTCGGACTGTGGTAATAAATTCTCCTCAGGTACGTTGGACGATTCCTTAACTACTTCGTAGTAGGGATAGTGGACGGACACGAATTGATGCTCCTGCGGAAGAGATGCCTTAACCGGTTCGGTTGCAATCACAGTGTTATCCTTTTGATAAATTACAGGTAGGATGGCAACGCAAAGTTGGAAACTCACAACAACCAGAAGTGCCTAAAAACACAGTAACAACATAGAAAAATACTTTCTTCTTTTTTTTATTTTTTAAATATTACTCACTTGCAGATGCATTTTTCTACTCGAATATATGTTAACGAAACGAAGTATTGAGAAGGACTAAATGAAAAATTCAACAAAATATAAGAAGTAGAAAATCGAGGGTGATGGTAATTATACGTTCTGCCACCTACAGGTAGCAAGGGTCTGGATACTTTCGTTTCGTTTCCACAATGTTTCAGATTTTCGGAATTTCCGCCTCAGATGAGGGGGCAAGAATGTAATTGTCTGGTAATTTGAAAAGAATGGTAACAAGGGTTTGCTTTCGCAGGTATCTGAATTGAATTTTCCAGGCAATCTGTGAGGTATGACCTTCGAATGAACTCGGAGAAGGTTATTCGTTTTGTTCTAACTCATTTGTTACTACGTGAATTTCGGCGAAATGAAGTCGATTGACTCTGACTGCAAATTTGAATATTTTGTTTTTACCACATGTTCCAACACATGAAGTATATGTACACTAATGTGCTTATGAAAACAAAAATCTCATGTACCCAATAAATACACGTGCTTGTACTTGACTACTGAAAATCAACTCACACTATGTACGCCGTACTAAGATTAGTTACAGTTGATGCAGCAACTTCTCACCTTCACAGAAATATGTATGTAATGATGTTGTAATGTAAACATCGCATGTAGTAAATATATGAGGGTATAGTACATATATGCTCTGCCATTCCATTCACTGTCTACATCTACATATTTTTGATTGCTTTAAAATCGCTGCAGCTCTTCCTAACTTCTAGTTACTTCAGATTACTGGTCTTTAAGTATGTTCTCTAATGCTGCAGTATCCATCATCATTCCAGATATGAAATCAAGTTCCTGGTTATAATGTTAATTTTTATTTTATTGCATTACGCCACTGGTATAGGATCAGTTGCCATCATTATTGATGGTTGGCATCCACTTCAACTTGTGTCCATTGTTATTACCGTCATCTTTTAAGTTGCCTCTTACAGTGGTCTTCTATTGTATCTTATGAAGTCTTTCTTCCGATTTCTATCAACTATTTTATACTGAATTCAATTTTGGATATCCATTTGCCCAATATTCAAACTCAACGCTTCTACAACTAGACGTGCTGAAATAGAAGTTGATGCGAGAAAAGTTAACATCTTGAACTTGCAGTTGTCTTTTGCGGTCGTTTGGGATTGTTGAATTTCTTTATTGGAATTTTTTCCAAGACAAACCGGGGACTTGTGTTTATTAAAATAGAAATATAAATAATATCGATGTCTTCAAATGCACTCCAGTGTGTTTGATTCGATTGATACACGTGAGAAATCATCACCAGAGGTGCACAGAAGTCGTAGGTAGGTCATATTGGGCGGCTTTAGGAGTTGGAAGAAGAACGGCTATACGATTTCTAGTGGAAAATGTCGAATGGGTAATATCTTTAATAACCACAAGTCCCCGGTTTGTCTACGTTCCTCGAATCTGGTAAATATCAATCAGCTGTCCTCGTAACTGTATACGCTTATAAGCTTCTCAGGCCCTATATGAAAAAGGTCACGTAACGAAACATCACCAACAGAATTTTCAATTCTCATAGCTGGGAGAATGGGGACTATAAGTTGTCAATCCTCAATGCGACCGTTCATCAAATCAACAATTTCAACTTCAAGATACATTGTAGGACTTTGGCCAATGACTACTGGTATAGTCGAATATGTATTATACCTCCTCTTTACTTTACGTGCAATTGTGCCTTTTCATTTCTTGGTTGTTTCCGGACAAATAGTTTTCGTTTCGTGTGAAGGAATTCAATTAACATATAAGTTTAATTAACATAACTCAGGCTAGTGAAAGCGGCAGGTGTTAAGCGATGTTAGGGAGACTTATCCCTCGATAGTTGAACCAGTCAAAAGAGCGTCTCCTTTCTTGTGGATCGGACAACCAATGCTCGTCGTTCATGATTTCCTCCAACCGTGTAAATAAATCGGTTTATTTCCAGCCGCTTGAAAGATTTCAGTACACCAGCAGACTTGTTAGACTTCAGTCTCAGTCACATTAACCTCGTGGAGTTCGAGGGGAAGAATTCAAAGGACTGCCTGAGTCTGAAGATATGATTTGTCGAAAGTTTCAGTATCGACTGCGACTCTATCTTCGACCAGCTTTCTATTTTCGTTCCGACAGACTTCTTTAACTTTGAATTTGTATCCACTTGATAATCGTTTCCACACCTCTATTACGTCTCCATTTCCTTGATAGTTCGCTTCTATGTCTTTCATAGAGCTTACGAACAGTTTGTCGTCGTAGTTCTGCAATCTTCGCTGCACGAGAACTTGGCGTCGTGTAGGACAGTTGGCAGACTTGATATGACAGAAAATAAATTCTCCGAGTCCAAAACCAAGATCTAAACAGAAAGTTACGCGAGTGAGCATAGCAGCAAATTTCACTCATTAAGGCAACAGGTTATAATGCAATTTCGTTCCTTGCGTGACTGACATCTACATCGCTTAGACAAAATTTAATTAAAATACAATTATAAATTCTTATTTCATTTTATTTAAAAAGAAAAGAAACAACTAAAAATCTATACAAAATGTGAAAAGTAAGGGAATACGAATTGTTCACTGAGAACTGAGGTCAACAGAGCTTAGTTAACGGTTACAAAAAAGATAAGGGAAAATCATCTTACGCCGCCACAAAACTCACTATTGGGTTCTTCGGTAAATATCAATTCAATTCACATTTAAATATAGTCAATCATCCATAAGATACAAAATAACGATACATTTTCATAGCTTTCATCGAACTAAATGATGAAATAAAAAACAACAGTTTATTACTACCAAGCTATTTAGCAACTCATGATGCTTTCGAAACACCAACTAACGCTGGCCGTATACATCTCTCATGGAGTTTGTACCCGATTTTGCTAACCACTACTACTGTGTTGGGCTCACAATCTGGATCGTCCTGCGAAGAAATTAAACAAAGGGTGAGCTTGTTGAAGGTACGCTTAGAGGGTAATGTATTACCTTTTGGAAAAGAGCTTCATGCAGATTCGGGTCGAATTTTTCATTGAGGGGATTGATTGGTTCTAGACCATGCCTTTTGAATACTTGACCAAGGGAATTTTTCGTCATCGTAAGACCTTCGTAGAGGTTCTTTAGGTGTTTGTTGTTGTCGTTGACCTGAAATATGGAGGAGAGAATTTGTATTAAATGATCTGTTCGGAGTTCTAAGCTAGATGAAGATGGAGACGGGAGATTGTCCAAGGGACTTCAATTTGAATTCTCTTATCAATTGAACAAACATTTTCAGTAAGTAAAATGGTACTTTTAACTTTTCCCACACAATGAATGAATGAATGACTTAACATCAATCGTAGACAATAAATAAATGTCGATTGTTCGATGAAATGCCATAAAAATTTTTGCTGTTATCATCAAGTAACTAGTCATCTAAGATAAAGGATTTCAAACCCTACCTCTTCCTTGGGTACAGCGTCTGTAGCATGTCCCAAAATGTCCGCAACTTCCAGTAGATCCTTACAAAAGCTTTGAATACCGAAGACTTTAGCGTCACTTATTTGTTTCGTCAGACGATTTCGCATATTTTCATTCTCTGCAAGTGATCTCTTGTACTTGTCAAGAAGTTCATCCGATTTTGCCTTCAACTCTTCAACTTCCTTTGACAAAGTCTCAATTTCAGTCGTCAATTTCTTTTCGTTCTCTGTCAGTTCCACATTGTTTTCGGCTTTTTCACTTGCAAATCGGCGCAATAAAATTGTATTCACTGCTGCATTTCGTGCCCTTGAAATGAAAGTAACAAGAATCTCATTTACAACTATTCAAAAATAAATTCGATATAAATAAAGTAGTAAGCGACAAAGGTTAAGACATTACGTCACATTTCGCAAGACCCTTTACGTATTAACTGCAGATGAACTACCCACCGTGTATTCGATTGTGTTGATAAATATGACACGATTCGATTTGTTCGTAAGAAAATTGATAATGTCTTCGTTGCCATTTTGATTCGAATGAATATATACCAATTTAATTAAATGAAAATTTAATTTATAAAGAAATATTGTTATCACAGTCGTGTGTGCACACTGCGGCTGAATTTTTGACAAGACGAAGTATGATGAAATTTGACAGTTGTTGAGTTAAGAAAACATGTGTTGGAATTGCTTCTTAGCGAGCGTAGCGCTGTAGGTGTATTTAAGAAGCTTGAAGAGTAATTTTTGGTGCGCCTGAATATATGTTAAATATATCACTCCGCCGATGAAGCAAGTATAATTTATCATAATCCATGGCAAAACTTGGTTAAGTTCTTCTAATAAAACCATGCATCGCATATTGGTTATTCACTTTCATAATTAAAGCAAAGCTTATGCATAACGTTAAAAAATGGGGGGAATCTGTAATTACAGAACTCTAGCGACAGGTCTGCATATGCATCACTGGAGCGGTAAAAAGTACTCCTTCCGTTGCATAGAATGAACATACGTACATGCACACGTAGAATCAACTCGTGGTTTATTTACCACGTCAACGGTCTCTCTGATATCATATTGTACGCGATTATTTGACCGAAAAAAAACGTTCCGCAAGCTTCTTATTCACTTGACATGGCTTCTCTCTACTTGTGATTTTTTTCTATTCCCACAACTCAATTTACAATTTACCATTGCGCATTTTGAGGGGACTAACCCGACAAAGGAGAATTTGCAGTAGGAACAATCGTAACCACAATTCCCAACTAAACGAAGAGGAGACGAAGACTGATACTCAGACGCTGGATAGTCCTCTACTGGAGAGGGAGTGTGTATTGCTGTCTATTCTAAGGAACTAAAACCTATCAATTCAATGTGGCGTGTTCCAGAAAGAAAAGGGAATACAGAGGGTGCGATTAAATCTCTGGACAATATCACTTTTGAATCAAAGACTGCCCTAAATGTCTCACTATCTCTTGATGAGACAGCTAAGCATATTTATTTTCACCTCAAGTAGGAAGTAGGACAGTGGACAGCAACAGATTTTTCTAAGGATTCACATAGTCAGGCTAAAGAATCATGATTGATTGGAAGTCAGTACGTTTCGAACCACAAAGCCAACCACAAATTTGACCGACACTTGACCTAAAACGTTCACCTAGTTTACTCAATTCAATCAACTTTCTTCTACGTCGCTGTGCACGATGCTCTTAGGACCCACTTTGCCATTTTTGATACCATTGTTTACAACTCCTTTATTAAATTTTATTAAACTTTTTTTGTATCAGTCGGCATTTACAGATTTTTGATAGGTAGATAGCGGTAACACATAGATGTATTATAAAATCTTTTCATTTCAGCGCAAGCCCAGGTCTCTTGCCGCCAACTCAATCCTAATGATGGCCTCGTGTTCATGGAAAAAAATAAAAACTTCAAAGAAACCATTGATATCAACTGCATCCCTCTAGATCATTCAAATTTAAATTAACTACAAAGCCCACAGCGAGTGTATCGTGCACTCCTTAAAGTCATCCAATTAGCTGTGCATTCAGCACAGTTTCTAATGAAACCAAAACTCACGACGACAAACGCCTTAAAGTTCCGCCACACAAGGTCATCAACATTTGTTGCACGAATACGTAATTCAATGCAACGACCGACTGCTGCGCCTCTATCAGACACTTTAGGCGGTAATAGACCTTTTAAGTCAAAGTCATGCTACCACATCCAAACTCACACGAATCGGCAAACAGCTCAATCGATGATTTCCAGTATGTATCGTTGCTGAAACTGCAAAAAAGTCTTACGATGGCGCCTGCCACTGACTAAGTGTATTTACGCTATTTGACTTGGCTGTCGTGCAAGACACTTACTTGTTCTCACACACGATGTGACATCAGGCCGAGTGATAGTTTGCTGATATTTGCTTTGATTTCGTGTGAAACATTTCCCATTTCTAAACTTGGAGTCATGTCTCCTGCGCTTGAGATTGGATCTACCTGCATGTTCATACAGAACGTCAAGCTTCACATGAGTAATCGCACAATCAAGTTTAACGCGATTGGATTTACCACTCGAAAGAAGGAAAATAAAATAAAAGGCGACTTAAAAAGCACGTGAATATGTATCTCTGTCGTGTTGCTAGAACCAGCTAAGATGTTGGCACTGAACTTTTTACAAGGATTTTTGTTCTCAGCTTTGAATACAAATTCTAGAAGATATACAAAACGCCGATAAAATGCATATTATGTAGATGTGTATACTTTTTGATTGTTCAGGTTTGTATCTAGGCCAAGTGAGCGACTTCCTCAAACTCGTTTGCTAAACGCTCTGACTTTTGTGAGTCGTTCACTTTGGGTCGACGACCTTAAGCGCCCCCACAAGTCATTTTTGAATTATGACCTCAAGTGTATTCATTTCTGAGTTAGTGTACACATGGACACATACACACACCGCGTGCGGTTTATATTTTTAGTTTCATCTTCTATAACTTTTTAGCAAGGTACAAGGAGAGTGCCAATCATGCTGTGTGTGAGTTGCTGTTGGATATAACCCATGACACAAAATACAGGATAACCGATTACCGCCCCCGATTTTGTTCATTTGGTGGTTGTTTTACGTCACCTGTATTCCACATATCTGAAAGTCGTAGTTGCAGATTCAGTTTCGTGTCTTTTAGAAGCGATTGAACAAATTTGTGTGTAGTTCAATATGTTTAATTTATTTAAATGGTAATTTGTGCAATATTTGGTTTCAATGTAAATAATAATAAGAAGCTAGCAAAAAATACAAACAGTGAAGTGAGACTTTTTCGTTTCCTAAAAGATCCAAGAGTGGTGAAAACTGCTTTCATTTGCTCTAAACACTTCACTAAGGACAAGTATCCGCGCAATTTGAAACACGAATTGCTTAATTATTGTAGTAAAAATTCAAGCATTTTGATGGATGAAAATCCGCTTATGGACTGGAGGCCGATGTCCATACCAGGATATTAGAGGATATGCAAAGCACTGTGGTAAGATAGTGGTTTGGCAAAAGAACTAACTTGCTTCCATTTCATAAAATCACTGACTTTGCTTTTCGAATGTCTAAAAGAAAACTGTGGAGCTGAATATATCCTTACCTACCGACTGAATAAGGATAAGTTAGAGTTGTTCTTTGATAATTCTTGATACTTGCACGAGCTCACTTGAGTTCAAATTCCATTTACGTTCCTATTTAGTCGGTAGGAATGAATGATTATCATCCGATGGCGCAAACGTAGAATAATTTATTGAAAGAGAAACCGAAATGGCTGCTGATGTTCATGCCGTAAATGAGTCGGTAAGTATAGAAAGTGAAACAATCATTTCAGATTTTCTTTCCCATTTAGTTGCTGATTATGATAACATACCATGCGGATGATGGACGACGTCGAATACGACGCCTTGGAGTCTTCTGGGCCGGCTGGGTATCTCCTACATCGCTTTAAAGCACAAGCGGCCAATCTTCTGGATACGTACGCGGAACGGATGAACGAACGTGATTAACGAAGGAGATCTTCAAAAACCAAAAATTCATGACAGAGACATTGCACTGAAACCATTTCCGACAATAATTTCCAAAATAAATTACATTTCAGAAGGAAATGAAATAAAACTTGTCAACAGAACCGATGAAATAATGTTAGATATCTTTTATAGGGGAAGTTTGAATAAAATTAGCAGGAGTATAATAAACTGTACGACGTCAACTGCCTAGCTGTCGTATCTATTTAAACAGTGAGGTGGACTTCGGAATATGAAATGTGTGCGTGTCCTATAAAATCGCCATTTCTGACGTTGAGTAACGAACCCTAAAGGTTGACCTTACGAAAACCTGCATTTCTATTGAACTTATAATATTGCGAAAATCAAATCCAATGTAAAGAAATAGTTGAGCACTACAGAATCCAAAGTTGATGACTTAACTTTTCTTTTTGTGTCACTATAGTTCGGAGTTGACCTCAACCAATTCTAATCTCAGGCTACCTCCTTTCAGTTAGGAGCACCATGTTGAATGAGGTGCTACCCCAATTGTGTCCACCACATTTGACGCGACCGTCCTCTATTGCGTTGTAACAACGTTTGAAAAGCTAATCAATGTAAACTGCGTGAGAGAAACTATTTGTTACACCAATGTCTTAATGTCATTTCAGAGTAAATGCCGGACAGGGTGTTCTGTATGTTCCAGGTCGGCTTTGGATGGGCAACACTTCGATTTGGATGACATTTGTGAATGAAATGTCGATAGAAAAAACAAATCAAAATACGACATCTTCACAACGCAGTAAAAAATTACTGACATGTTAACTTTCTTTTTTAACGAAGAAAACCAAAAAAACCCTCAATTGGTTCGTTTAAATCTTCTATCTAGTCGTTGTCTCATTAGACATTCCTCCACCATAATAGTATTGGTCTCTCCTTATTCAGATGACATATGTAGATCCATTAATCCGATGGACAAAGGGGTCTTGATCCAGCTGTGAGTCGAAAGTTATCTATCTTCAATCTCATAAGAGTGATGACCAAGTCCGAGACTACCATCGACCTTAGCGGAGTGATGTGATGACGAATCTTGAAGGAAAGCACATTGTCCGCCTTCTCTATATTTAGCCATTAAGGCCGCCTCGGCCCATATTCTCAGAACGTATCCCGCTTTTATCCGCACTGCCCATGAATGAAATGCAGCTGTGGTGGATGATTTGAAGCGATCTGATGCGTTTGGATATAATTAAATATTGAAATGAATAGCTATCGCTAACTCAAGAACTTAGAGCAATACGCGTCGCTGCTTATACTCACGAATCCTACTATCTGTATGATCTTTTATGATTCCTATTGCCAGACAGTGCCGATTCAACTTAAGGCAACTGTGATTCTGCTGAAGCACTTCGGCCGTCTGTCCAAGCATGTTGGGTCAAAACTCTTCAATCGAATCATGTACTATTATTCTTAGTATAAGTCCTGTTATATGGAGCCGAAAGCTGGACGATAAACAGAACACGCAACTTAATTCTTGCTGCCCTGGATGTAAACATTCTACGTCGTATATTTTCGAAGAAGGTGAATGGAGGAAAAGGGATAACAGCCAAATGTATGATCTGTCGACTATACTGGCTCAGCTGTATAGAGCGCATGACCACCAATGCTTCGGCTTAGGCGATCTAGTTCGAAGAACGACATCTCGATCTTTAAGACTAAAGGCAGCTTGACCAGGTACGTCAGACGTCTGTCTTACACCCTTCCGGCTTCATCGACCTGGTATGAAATGTCAAATGTGTTGCTAAGCAGGTCATTGACGTAATTGGACAACCAGAGCCCAACCAGATCATTGTCATCAAAATGGCTTTGCCTTTCGAATAAATTTCAATCCTCATAACACCAAGCCATTTTTCGCTTCCATTTTTAAAGTTCTTTCTTCAACATGTTGCAGGATTCACATATGGTTCGCAAAAATGATTGCCATCTGCCATCACATTCGGAAATATTTTCTGTAAGACCGCAAATTTACATCAATATCTTGGCGGCAAATAACTGGGATGTCAAAGACTGGGATTACATAAAATCTAAACGAATCCATTAGACAACCAAAGTTTTTTTATTTTGTTTATTTTGTTTCACTTTTAAGTGGTTATTAACAAGCTTTTATCTCGCATGACATGAAGGGGTTAATATTAATTAACCCAAACGTTTTATTCAAGAAATGTATACGGTCTCGCTTTATGACAGTTTGGAATGAGCCTCTACACAAACATGGTGATTTACTTTCCTTGTTTTGTATCATGTCATGGTTTAAAGAAAATTTGTCGAAATAACAATATTTTTGTTCTCATTCTAGGCAAATGCTTGACACTTGATAGATGTGTTTCTTTAACTTTTGCCTTTTTCTTTGTTTCGTATTTAAAATAGTGAACAAAAAAGGTGGTTGGAGTGTTTATTTATGTAGTGAAATTCCAGAATAAGCAGTGAAAGCCTATAATAAGCAGGAAAATTATGAAAAAAAAAATAGTTTTTGTTTGTTAGTGTGCATAAAATTTTTAAGTTAAGTCTTAAAATTTTTGGAGATATGGCAAAGCTGTCAAAGCAACGCCTTATTTCCCTTACAGCATGGTATCTATCTATCTTGTTTTCTGATCAAAACTATAGTGTATACAGGGTGACCAGATAGAAAACTTTTCCAATCGTTATGTTTCAGCAGTAGTCAAAAGTCATCGATGGCATCCACTTTCAAAATGTTCAGTAAGATTTGAGCATTGTCAGTGACTCCAAAGAGGTGGGACCGTGAAAAGTATTTCTTTTCTAACCAGGAATCGAACCTAGACAGGTAGGTCCAAGTGCGTAGGAGTCGACGCACATATCCACAACGCCACAGGTCAGCACAACCAGTTTTAAATATGCAATCTGAATTTGGTCGTGATGTCGGTCGTCATCATGTCTTCTGCGTGAAGGCTATTCGTCGCAACGCGTGAGTACACTCT
The DNA here is from genome assembly GCA_907269125.1 of Eristalis pertinax. NCBI lineage: Eukaryota > Metazoa > Arthropoda > Insecta > Diptera > Syrphidae > Eristalis > Eristalis pertinax. Next base: position 26,240,391 of record OU026146.1, on the reverse strand, counting down.
TTTGGATCTAAAGTCACCAACCAGACAGAGATGATGATAACATAACCTCCGTAGTGGCCAGTATCAATCACCTGAGTTGGTCATCGCCAGAGAGTCTACCCGCCTTTGTGGCTGGGTTTGGGCCTACATCCGAATAAGATTGAGCTGGCAAAATGATTGAAGCCGGACGACCATAGACAACGCCGTGAGTTTGCTAGTTGGCCAGAGATCCGGATTTTTGCCAAATAAATCATCTTCTCGAATGAGGTCCATTTTGGCTCAGTGACTTTGATATGATCTGCCGCAAGTATGGACTCGAACGTCAAAAAGTACTGGTGTCACTGAACGGCTCTTGAACCAAGATTAAATCCTCGTTTTGAAAGGCACCCTGTGAAACGAGCGGTTTCTGCACAATTGTGAAATGAATATACTGTTTGTCGTTTACCTGCTCAAATGAAACTTCGTACAGGTACTTCCGATCGATCTACCTAAGTATTCACAGTTATCCACAGAATGAATTACCTAATTATTCATTCGCATATTCCCCCACCCAGTTATCTCTCTGTTACCTCCAGCAACGCAGGTAATATAAACAAACGACGATTTTTTGTTCTCTTTTTCAACGATGCCAGTGTAGAAATTTAAAAACAAAATAAGTCACAAATCTAAAAACAAAATCGTATGGATATGTACGCAAATAAATAAAATCAAATCAATGTACGAGTATCTGTACTGTTCACATAACCAAAGGAAGTTCGGCCGTTTGGGTGTTATGCAAATTGCCTCACTGACACTGAGAATTCTTTGCCAAAACCAATGCCCCAACACGCCGAGCCTGTATCTGTATCGCTGTGCGTCGTCGTCGTCGTCGTCGTCGGCGCGCACACCTTTCTATTCCGAGAGGTGCTTGGTGGAACCTAAAACGGGGTCCAGCAATGCAGCCTCCACCGCCGATCGACGATAGCCATGCGAAACAGCAACTACAACACACCCCAGAGCTATGTAGCGGATCGACAGATTTTCCAAAGAACTCAGTACTGAACTCAGTTTATTCTGATCACTGATCGTGTAAGGTTCAGTCGCAGTACAGATACAAGATACGACTACAGCGAAACTCCTTTTTTGTTATTTCGAGTTTTCTGTTTTTATTTTTTTTTCCCATTCCAAATTCCAAATAAGATACATAAAACAACGTGATTCCATTCCCCGTCTGGTGTGGTATTCCAAATATTTACACAATATAGTGGCGGTGAATATTTTCAAGTAGTGATCACGTCGAGTGCATATTCTGTTTGGAAGTAAGACGCTCGGTGATTCTGAGAAACTAAATTTAGCCAAAATAAATTGTGAATTTAATGAGGTCTTCCAAGTGAGAGTGAGCCTAACGAACGAATCTAAACTAGAGCAACCGCCGGTCGAACCATGAAGGAGGAGGATCTTATTCTGGCACGCGCTATGGTCGCTGAATCGAGAGACTCGTCTCCAGGAGCTTCCCCGTCACCGATTAGGAGGACCAGAGTGACAGAGCTCATCGATAAAACTAAACAATTTCGGTATGTTTGCATTTGCATTTGCATTTTTTGTTTTTCATTTTGTTTTGTATTTTCTTGTTGAATTGTCAATGAGACTGACCGAACTGTGTTGGTATTTTTGGAAGACCTTTTAGGGCTTCACATTATATAAGTCTGCTTATGTACACTCTAAGACGAAGATCTCATCGAAGTTGTGAATGAATATGACGATGACGATGTAAGGGGCGTGTACTTGATGACTTCGTACAATGAGATTTTATTTTTGGCTACGCGATTTCCTTTTATAGAGTTATTGTTTACGATCTTTGCTGTGTCACTCTCAGTGAATTATGATCACCTTACTGCCATAAATCCTAATATAGATGCGAGTGTTTTACTCATAAGATATCGTTGTTATGTTGAGGGTCACCATTTGATGCACGTCATTAACGTCTGGTGTGCCTTTTGATTTTACTTTCGATTGTTCGCTATGAATTCGACGGAGTTGCCTCAGGTGTTGCCAATCTAATGTCAGAAAAAACGTTGATACCTTTTGTAGTGATAGTGATTGACAATGAGCTTGTATGATTCTTGATAGGATATGGCAAAATGGGAACGGAAACATTTGGTCACGATATGCTTTCATATCATTTCAGTGATGGCTCTTTTATTGAAAATGTCTATGAAAGTACAATCCAGTCTATTATACTCCAGTACAATGCCATACTTTAACACAAATCACAGTCGCATTTAGATATTCAACCTAAAAGATGACAGTCGCCTTATGGACCGGCGGATTTGACTGACTTTTTTACAGTTAATCACAAATTTGTATGTATTTTTACAGTTAATCACGATAGTTTATATGAACTGATATTCTCTGATTAGTCTTTGAAACGCTGTCTCAAGAATTTAAGGTTGCAGGGATATAGAAGTTTAATATCTCTTGGCAACACTTTTCCACCGACAACAAATGTGACATCTGATTTGAACGTACTCTGTTTCGTAATTTTACCATAAATGGACATATGTACATATGATAGAACAATACTTGCCTTTTCTTGGGTTTCACTAAGAAGCGTCGTAAATATTTAAAATAATGCGACTCAGATCATATGATTATTCGCACGACACATCCAGTCTTCGATGAAGATTAGCCCTCAACTCGTTTGTGTTAAATAAATTCAAGAACTGATAAATATTGCAACAAGTTTTTTTCTTTTGCTTTGTTCACAAAATTAAATTTCTGCGAATAATTTTGTGAAGCAATGCAAATATCTTTCACATGACGCTGATCAGAATAGCATTAGCATTATATCGATGATAATTGGCGCTTTTCAATGATCTTGGCTACAGTTCAAATAATCTACACCGAAAAGGGAAGTTAACATAAAGAAAATGCGTTAGGCCAACACCTTTTCTCACTTTGAACGTAAACAACAGATCTTCCGCGATAGTCAGAGCAATATTGCTTAACTGTTATCTTTAATTGCACCAATTACTGATAGCAAAGGATAAACTTTTGTGTGCATAAACTTGCTGCTGTCGATTGCAGGAAATTAAACTCGGCTATAATAACATATGACGTCAATCGTCCGATGTTATCATTTGAACGATAGTTTCGATTCACGTAAGAATGAAAAATTCATCCAACGATATCTTTTTGGCTGTAATTTCGTCAATCGTCCCGACGATATCTTTTAGATGACAGCATTAAACTCAAATAAAAAATGATATTGTTTTTGATACATATGTAGCTCTAGTGAAAATCATGAACAAATAAGAGTATTAAATGAAAGCAAGAAATGCTACTCTTTGGAATTCTGAATTGAATAATCTGATAAGTTGTTTTCAGAACGGTTTCGGGCTGGGGAAGAACACCATCGACCAAATATTTGCTTAGTGTGAGATACTCGAAAAGACCAAAACAAATGCGAATTGTCACCACATATTGTTTCTGTCTAGTTTTAACATTCGTGTCAAACTCGTCAGCTTGTGCAGGATGAAAACCAATAGGTCGTTGCTGCTAGCGTAAAATGACAACTCAATTTATCAGCTGTTTTCAATTCACAAATCCCACATGAAAAATATTGTGTGCTTACTCCATCCACTGATCTCAATGAATTTTGTCGTTAAATTAACTTTAGTCAACAGTTTTCATTTCTCAAATGTCAGTTGATAAAATCTCTCAATTTGAGAGAAAATCTGTCAATTTGTAACTTCAAAGCTGTCGCACCGATTTTTTCCAATATGTTGGAAAGTCCAATATGTCAAAAAAGACAAGCCAAATGCAAATCCGTCTCATTTGATTTTTTCAACATTATTCCTGCAGAACTCACAGGAGGCACAATCTTCGAAAAGTCCGTAAAATTTCTGACATACGCGGATGACAATGGGGTGATTGGTGGAACCCATAGAGCCGGAGGCGGCCAGTATGCGATTAGCAGTGAATGAGGCCAAAAGGAAGTATTTACTGTCTTCAGGAAATACAAACACTATCGACACGTACACGACCATAACGTCACAGCTGGTACTCCAGGCCTTTATCTACCTGAATTCCATCAATACCGAGATTGAAAATAGCTCTTGCCAATCGCTTGGGACTCAAGAAGTAATTGAGTAGTATACCCCTCTTTCGAAGGATCAACCTGACATAAAAAGCTTGATCATCCTTGTCCTATGGCTCGGCAACAGGGACAATCACAAGAGCAGATGAAGAAGCCGGATGTATTTCGGAAGAAGCGTTCTATGTTCAGCTAACAATCTCTTTTTTTCGCTCAACAAAGGAACGAGTTTATGCTTGTATACAGTAAAGTTCCGTCAGAAAAGGGGATCCTTAAAAATGTTGGTGTTTTTCGCACTATTCTAGCTATCAGATATAGAAATTTACAGTGGTAGTATCGACTCGAGCTAAAAAAAAACGTTATTCGGTTTATTAAACACTCCTTCGAGCCGGATTTAAACCAGCGACCTATGGATATCAGCATTGCGATTTTTCATCTACAGTCCACCGCTCTACCAACTGAGCTATCGAAGGCTAAAAATTGCTTTGGGCCTTAGTCAAATGGGCGGCATTTGGCCACACATATGTAATTCACCGACATAAAATTGAAACTATAAGCTGAAGTTAGGTTTGATGAATGTGACTGGCTCGGCACAGGGACCGCATTTAGCCTAATATAAGTCCATTGTGCAGCAATGTGAGTTCTGTAAAACCAAGAGTTATCTACATAATAGAAATTCCATCATTTTCGAGCATTTCGTGGCTTGTATGGCATGTATCGCCGTTTTGTTGATACCACACTTGAGTCGATTTCTAGTCACAGAAAGTCGGTTAACATCGCTCTATGCCCGAGACCGTTAACAGTAATGATGACGCACTCCTCATTTCGAAACAATTACCTGAACTTGCTTATAGGGGGTTCACATAATAGACAAGATATTTGAAAAAGAAGAAGTTTTTGTATTCCTCATTTTTTATGCCGCTCCTATACATTTCCAAAAAATCTCTCCAGAATTGTACATTATCAAAAACAGCCATTTTTCACTTTATTTTAATTCCTCCGCGAACAACCACACAGCTCTGTAAACTGACACTGCCTTGCAAAACGTTTATCGTATTACAGCGGGTCCACTGTAAAATTGTTTGGAACCTAGTAACCCGACTCGATTTGAAGTCAATTCTAACTCGGGTTAACTCGGCTTAAGAATGTTGCGGTTTGGCACATTACTGGTATAGACTGAGACCACATTCAGACGATAAGCATTCCCAATTTTGGTAGAGTGTGGCATATGCTGAGGTAGACTGTATTGATCCATTGCAATATATTCGAAGTAGAGACGAAGAGTTTCTTTAGAAAAAGCCATGCGACCAAGTTAAAATATAACAGATGTGGATTCAGTTAGTTGTATCTTCAACCAAGCGCAGACTAGATAGACAATACTCAGGATTCTGCACAGCTCAATGCGGCATAAAATGCATGGGACATCTCCCCTTTTAAAAAGCATTGAAATTTCGTCAATATAAGCCGTGAAAATAATGTTTGAGCTCAGGACATGTTCCAACATTCGATTTTGTTGCACTTTCACTCTAAATGCAAAACGCGTAGAATCCTCGATCGCAAATACAATGTGTTTCTCCAAACCGTTGATATTTAATCTGTAATATCAGGATGTTTATTGTATTCTAATATTCTGTGTATCATGTGTGCGAATCACCATTGCACAGAGCAAGGAGACGATATCCTTTTTTGCGGCGGTTAGTTGCAATCTTAACTTTTGCTATGTCAGTGGTCACAAGGGTATCGCGAGCAGATGAATTAGATGCGGAGACACCCTGTCATCCATTAAAAGTTATTAAATGTAGGTTCCTAGCAGATGCCATTCTTACCAAAAACTCGCAGACAGATGTGAATATTAGATACATTCGTAAGATCACTGGATAACTTACCGACCACTCCCTCATGAGTAATCAAGGAATGGGAGTGCCTTTGCGGGAGTTGTAAAGACGAGGAGGGAGAGCCGACGACCCTCCATTACCACGACACCATTCCAGTACTTGCAGCAGCTAGGAAAACAAAGGTAGACAGATAATCATTCAGCGACATAGAATAAAAGTCTGATGTAAAAATCCGCAACAAACTGTGATTCCTAGGAAAAAGCTCAGAAAAAACATCAAATGGAAAACTACTCGGTGCCCTGATAAGAAGGATATAAGGATACATTCAAATAAAACAACAACGGTGTGAGATATAAAATTGATTATGTTTTGTTAAGAAGCTTCATTAATACCATTATGTGGGCAATTTTAAAAATGATTAAAATTGTGGCCACGGCTTGACTGATAGTGTTTCTAAGGGTCGGTCTAATTTTTGATGACTCGGTGCAATATGTGCGGCGTTATTTCGGCATTAGCGTACAACTAACATCATAGGAAGGAATCTCAGAAAATGACAATCGGGCCAAGAATTCTTCAAGTTGGAAGTGAAACCACAATGGACCTAGAATAGGATTTAATTTGCAGTCACTTCAATCAAATCTGCATAGATCAGTATATGCTGTCACACTCAAGAAATAAATATCTGCGTATTCAAGACTTGATATGATCTGCTCGTTCTGATCTGATCATTTCTAAATATAAATCGAGAGATGCACCCCGTAGACACACAACGAAAAGCCTTTTTTCTACTAGATTCTCTACTGTACAACAGTTGCCTGCTCAATCCATAAAATGTGTTGCGAAGGAAAAAAATGGAACAGTCAACATGTGAATGGAGACATCGGATCCTTCGAGCCGGATTTGAACCAGCGACCTATGGATATCAGCATTGTTGTTAATTACTCTCTACAGTCCACCGCTCTACCAACTGAGCTATCGAAGGCGTTACGATTTGGTTGTCAAATTACTAACAAAACATGTCTGGAATTCAAATCAACTGATTATGGCATGACGTCCAATTGGATTTTCAGAGTAGATTCATTAATTATTCAAAGAAACTAAATTTATTCCAACACAAGACCAATTAGAATTTATATTTTTTTAAAAAGCGCCATCTATGCGACCAACGTGCAACTAAGAATATAATCTGTAAGCCATTTATCACACTGCCCTACCGACCCCCAGCTGTTTGATTTCATACACCTGGCCAAGCTTCACATCGAAATGTCAACTTTCAAGTGAAGTGCAAGTAACAGACTGACAGTAAATTTGTTGGAGAGGTACGTACGCCTTCTCCCACAAATTCAAGTGTACATACATACTGACCAGTGTTAAATTTGTGTAGTTAACCATCGCAATGGTTGGTCAGAGTTTGTTTTCCTTTTTTGTTTTCAAATAATTTTTCTGTCCTCGTCATCGTGTCCAATTAAAAATATCAGTGCGCACACATCCCACCCAACAAAACCCCAAGAGAAATGATTGCCCTCGTCTGAGCACTCTCACAAAACTGTTGAAATATTTATTTTTTTTAACTCGTTTTTTTGTGTGTGCTTTTTTTCTCTTTCATCTCCTCTCGTTTTCTGGCGATATCACACAAATCAGGTTTTCTAAGTGCGGAAGCGATAAACTGTTGTGATTCTATGATTTTGTTCGACAGACTAGTTAGTTGGGGTATTGGTTAGTATTTTGCACAACACCTGTCCCTCCTTGTTGTCAGAGACCTGCCATCGGCCAACGCCACGGAACCAATGAGATTGCATATGAACTTTTGACCATTCAATTTTAGTGTACATGCGAATGTGAGTTTTCGGAAGTGAGTCGTGTTTTATTCGAGTTTATAAACATATAATTGGGTTTTCTTCGCGACAAACAAAATGTCTCAACAAATACATAATGGAATTGCTGTGCCGTCGACGACAAATGTGGCCAAAAGTGCGGACTCAGCTGATGTGGAGGCGATGAGGGAGTGGTGGTAAGTTTTGTTAATCTCCATAAATGTTTCCTTCCCAAAGTGAAAGACAAAAATTTAGAGCTTAAGAAACAAAAAAAAAAGTTATGTGCACTGCCCGGGAATCGAACCCGGGTCGCATGAATGGGAATCTTGCATGATACCACTACACCAGCAGTGCTCCAACCAAGTTGTGGAGCTGTTTGCATATTTAAGCACAAATGGTAGAGGCAGTGTAGAACAGTTTGATGTGAAAGTTTTGCTCCGCTTAAACTGTTGGTTTTTCATTTGAATTTTTTTTTGAAAAATAAATTTGAAAATGTTTGCCTTTAAGTTATTGAAACTTATATTGGTTAATTTTGATGGACATCGGTTATAAGGATAACTAAAACGGGTTTGTTTTTTTAGAGCCGGAGAACTTTGAATTGGAATAAATCACAAAATCCAATTTGAATGTCCTTGTTATTAAAATTATTCGACAGATAATTTTGGCATTACTGTTTGAATATGATTTCGGGCATATGAACTGTCGGGTACATGGCGTAATCTTTCGTGGAATACTCTTTGCAGTACATTATGCTGTATTTTGGCAATAACGCGGGGAATGTTGCTTCCAATTCCAAGTGTTGTTATTGAGCATCGTTATTTCTAAAGATAAAATTACCATTAATTCCACCGCCAAATCTCTAAAGTTTATCGAATTGAACCATGTTTTTCAATATAACTGAACAACTGGTAAACGTTGCTCGAGTTTATTCATGGTGAATTGCCCAACCAAAAGAACCTCAAAACAACCGAGAACTGTAAAATCAGTTTTCGAGAACAATGCTGCTTATTTAAGGTTCTCCACTCTAAGAAACAACACCCTTCATAAACAAAATTATCTGCTAAGCGGTTTTAAGGAAAATATTTTGACATGCAGTGTTGCTTGCATTTCGCATGATGCTCGAAACCAAAACCACATATTATTTTAAGGTTGGAAGATCATTAACGGAACAATGACAAATGTGAGACCTTATTTTTTGAGTGGAAAGTGAAAGCATAAAGATGGTTGCAGTGACACTTCGAATATACTGAAGAATTAGTAAATGTAGAGTGATTTTTAAAAACTGGTAAAGTATCGTCATCTGACAGCAAAATACTTTAACGATAAATACCAGGCAGAAAGGTATCCCTGTGAAATGTGACCAAGTTTCATAGATGCATTGTTATAGGATTTGTATATTGCCCTTTCGAGGCTTGCATTACGTTTCCGATCCCATTATCTATCGGTCCACTTTTTCTGAGGGCGGTGCATCAAACAGGTCTTGTGTTTGATGTTTGTTCGCCAAATTTTATTTAACCTAAAAAACAGTGGCTACCCCATGCACTGACCGTTTCAAATAAGTACTTACTTAGTTCTCAGTTCAGCCGAGCCTGGCCTGATTTGAGGTTTAGCTAATGCTGTTCAGCCAAAACGGTCATCCACGATCACTTCGTATTTATACAGAAGTTCTCTCTTTCCTTCCTCGAACCAGGAGGCTTAGATTCATGGGGTGGATGTAGTCGAACTAGTTTACTCGACGGATATGCACGGATTGCATTTGGACCACACTTTGTGTCTCCTCCTCTACCCACCTTCCTCGGAGAGAGTACCAAATATCCGACGCAGCATTTTTCTTTCGAAGTACTCCAGCTATTGGCACACCACGTTGGTGTATTGTTGATATTCGGACGTGGTATTGGACCGCAAATGTGTGGTAAAAAAATAGATTTTGTATGACAACCACAGTAGTTAGGTGCCGACGACATCCCAAAAGAATGCATTGATTTTCTCTTAAGTTGTAGGACATCCAATTTTAATTGTTCAGCCTATTCATCTAAATAATGTTAGAACTACAACTGACGAGCACTGAGCCTTAACATGGATGAAAGCACTTAAGGGGATATGTAAAACATGAATTTTCAGAATTTAAATAGCTTTTCGCACACTTCCAAATCATTCTTTATAATGTAATCAAGCACTTTACATGGCAGGTTAAGCGAGTCTTTTGGCATTTATAGATATGGTGACTACTCGCGCTGATCTATGTGATGCTTAGACCGCAATTCAACCCTAACCAAATTAAACATTGCAGAATGCATGCAGGCGACATTTGAAATTCTTCTACATGAATGTTTCGGTTCGAAAAGGAAGACAGGTCAGGACACCAAGAATCAAGAATGAGCCTTGAATCATGATGGAAGAAAGTCATAAATGTCATAGGTTCATATTTTGCTTGAACGCTGACCTTCAAATTTTTATCGCGACATTGCACACTCCATGATGGACAACTGTTTTCTTCACCATGACTTTCAGTTCGTGCTGTGTCCATCAACTGAATCAATATGACACACTCGAACTGAACTTTATAAAAGTTCAGCTGTCAGAAACGTCTTAGAATTCGATCGCTTAATATAATAAGCTTTTACACATTTTGATATCAGTTCTGATAACCTACGTCAAGAGTCAGAGAGCTTAAAAGCAAAGTGTCGAACACGTCAATGAATACATGATGATAAGTAAACTTATGTAAAACTGGTAGATTCACACCACAACGAGTGTTTATCAACAAAAACACATGCTCACATCACATCCGACAGTCTGCACACGAATGAATCTAGATTAGAACTACCACCCAATTATGGTATGAAGTTAAATTGAACGAATGACTGAGTTACATATATACTATTTCTTTTATCTGACAAAAAATTACTCATATCAATGTATACAATTTTGTAGTGGTTAGATACTTTATATCTGAATGTTGCTGAACGTCTTTAAGAGTACCAACATTGGACTGGCACGGTATCGTAAGATTGTATTTCATTTTGTTGATTATCGCTCTTTCAATCTAACTTCCGCCTTTTTCCATCCAAAATTGGTTGTTGAGTTAAGAAAATTTCACAACCAGTGTGTGTAGTTAGATGACTATGAACTGCACTGTGTAACACGAAACAGACGAAGGAATGAAAGAAAACGAACGCTGGTACAGACACAGATGTCTTCTGTGACCACTTCGAAAATCCCTGGCACTAAGAGACAACTGTAGGGTCTGGCTACGAGACACTAAGCCTTTACTTGTGCTTAGAGACTCCAATGTAACCGACAAACCGATCGCAATATTCTATGGTAGCCAAGCTGCAATCAAGAAGCCGTAGCATCGGACATTCTGACATCGCATACTGGTCAAGTTATGTAGTCATAGCGTTAGTGAAATATCATTGGGAAACGAACGAAATAGCAGACAGCCTTTGGATAAACAGCGTTTCGATATTGAGCAGGGAGAGATCATCATCAATGGACAGTTTTAGTCGCAAGGAAGTGCGCATGCTAATAGAATTCCTTACCGGGCACTGTGCATTGTGTCGCATGCAAATAAATATTCTTTAAGTTATAACCACCGCAATGTCTGAAAAGCATCGAAAGTCACCTTATCAGAATTGAGTCCTAAAAGGAATGTACTTTGTACTTTAGACAACATTTTATTTGTATTAAAATATTGCATTACACCTCGGATGGTTCTATAGAGTTTGTAGAGTCGAAGAATGACGTTCAAAGTATGATATCAGGGGGAAAATTCACCAGAACATGAATGAAGATCGTGCGACCAAGTCAACATTCGTTCAGTAAATTAAACATTTGATTTGTGAATCGAAGGCCAAACAAAGAGTCAAGGGAGCATGGCAATCAAATGCATTCGCTGTGAAATATAACAATTTGTGGAGTTATTGACTCATTGCCATGCAGTAATGCAATAATAATTCAATGCAGCCTGGGTATCTTCGTAAATAAGATTTCCCATAAGTTATTACTAGAAAGTTTCTGTCATCTCAATCTTTATTTATAAACTCTGCGAACCCGTTTTATTAAGACAGAAAAAAAAAACAAATTAAAGCATGTAACCCTGAAGCTGAAATTAAATTTAAAATTTACATATGAAGCGTGTGAGGGAGCATTATAAAATCACATAAGTTTGCTTATGCGACGTAGTTATTCGCCTTTGATCAGTCACGTGTTGAAAACTTGAAACCCAATAATTTTTACAAGTAACTCTGGAGATAATAAAGATTTCAAATTCAATGTGTCAAAGCTCAGCCGTCGTTTGTGATTCACTCAAAAAGACAGAGCCAACCCGTCAGAGGTGACTTGAATGTACATACATATGTATCTTCATCATATTTCGATCGAACTGCTGTGATTGTTGGCCATACGGATAACGGATACGCTCCGCCGGACACATGACCGGAAGTTAACTTTGCTTTGTTTGACTAAGAGACGTATATTTGATTTATAAATTGCTTTATTTGCCATTGAGTTGGTGTGCATATCCATAACCCTTCTTCTGGTTATAGTAAACGAGTTAAGCCCCATCAATGCGAGATTAATAGCTTCATGAGAAATTTCTAAAGTACAGCGATGACTTTCAGAAATACCAGTGTTGTCGGGTGAGTTGTTGCGTAACTACTCATTGGGTAATTATCATTTATTTGCTTGTGGCTTGTTTCCAAACAATGTCGTGGTCTGTATTGCTGCCACTGGCACTGGTTTCTGACCTTTAGTCCACATGTTCACTCGATTACATTCGCTAATGTGTGCTAGAAAAGATGCAACATAAAGATATCGTTATTTAAACATTGTTATGCTATAGTGGCAGCATTTTTATCTTTTCGTTTTGACCTGAAAGAGCTCTGTTCGAGGAAGAGTGACTAAATAGCAAACACATCAATAATACTACTATCCACGTGTATACTTATGAATCGAAGTCGTAAACGAGCAACGATTGAGAAATGTTGAACATGCAGTGCTCGGTCAGACTTCCTGAATGTGATAGTATTCTTTAAAATGAGGTTCTGGCAGCAAAAGAAGAATGCAGGACAAAACTGAAATTCATGCTGCCATTCAAGCAATTTCGGCAATTGTCCATTAAGTCAAAACTAGCTGCATGTTGCCGCGTAGAATGAAGTTTGAGATGTTGGGTACCAGGTCAGAGGGACCGGCAATGATTTAGATGATGGACTTGCCAGAAAATAGGCTGATATCGACTCGTCACTCTATCGACGTTAAGAAAAATCTTTACGTACGAGGTCGTCGAACAGAATAGGAGTTGTTGCGTAACATAACAGTTGGACTAACTTCGAGCTGCCCGCCGCTCTATCTTCTCCAGTACCGGATTGCAGAAATTACACCTCAGCGCATCTCCTTGCCGACATATGTGTTTACGTGGTGTGACTCAACCGGATTAATTTTCCCGTGATCCCCAATTCGGTCATCACATCGAACAGTTCCTTACAAGAAATACTGTCACATGTGGCTTTAAAATCGATTAAAAGATGGTGTGTATCGATTTAAAACTCGTTAGTCGTAAGTGCCGACTGTCTGTCCTGTCCTGTCTTGCCATAGGCGGCGTTACCTCTGTAGTTGTTACAAATGGTAGGATCGGTTTTCGGTTTTTGGGTGGCGCATATGAAGCTGATATTCCAGCCATCGGGCTTACTTTCTGATTCACGCTCCCTACAAGAACATCGCCAGAGGCCTTTAACAGTGCTTTTATTGACAATCGTTTTAATTGAAAGGTGTGTGCTCGTGTTGGATGCTTTTTCGTTGCAGAGAATATTCTTGTTCTGTATGTTGTCCACCATAGGATCAGCATCACTCTGACTATCTGCGGGTTTATGAATGTCTGACAGTGCAAGAAGTCTAGGCAACACTTTTGTCTTATTGCTTTCGCTTTTTGTTTTGTTGTTTAAACTTAATTGCAAAATGATTGTAGCACTCAGGAACTGCATGGCAACGTTTACAATATCGATTTGAGCGTGTGCTAATTACACTTTAGAACCGGTACGGTTGACCTTTCATAATTCGTGCCTGCTATGTAAAATAATGACTGTTACTTTTATAAAACGAGTATTCATTTTGGAAATGAGGATAAGTATGAACCAGCCATCCATGAGGCAGATGAGCACATCTCTCTTAGGCCACAGATCACATGAAACATTGAGTGTTTCCCTTAATTTTCCATCACATCCCCATTAACATCCTCATCTTCTCCGGCTATTGGCACTTGAATGTCTTTTCCCATATTCTATATCAAATTACATCATTGACTTCGTGCACTTGAGGGACGGTGTTTGTTCTTTACACGAAACGACGTCACCACGGAAAGATTCAGTCGTTACGCTATGAAACTGAATTTACAGGCACCGTCGTTAACAAAAAATAGGAGCACTTCATTGAAGTACTCCATCTTTTATGGGTTTGAATATGCCATGTACTTGTTTATAAGTTGAATGCTGAGGAATTAGAAGGACACAAGTAAAATTCTTTCGAACAAGTGATTCCAACACACAGTATTCCGGGCTAGACCAGGACCAGTGACCTAGCTACAGCGGCACGGTGATAAGCCTTGAAGTATTTTAAAGGATAAATATTTACCGAAGGGTCGATCTGTTTCATTGTTGCCAATATAATCCATCAATCGTCTCATTACTGCTAGAAAACGTTCAACGAGCAACAGCCGGTCTTCGCCTTTTTAAAATTGCTCCCATTATGTTCACTGGAAATATCCTTCAAATCCTTGGGCCACATGTTCCGACAGTTAAGTTAACGTCAGTAATCATCTTTGCCAATGCATTACAGTTGAACATACGCTCAGTTCATCCCGATTTTCTTCAGAGTCTCATTATTAAGTACGTCTATTTAAAGCCCAGCATGACATGCTATTCGCGTCCCTTGTTTATTCGCCATGAGTTTGCATATATGTATGAGTCACAGATGCATCAGCGTCCCTGGTGTGTCCGATGATTAAGGACGACATGAGCAAATGACACCATCATGACTCACTACGATATCATCGGGTTATGTATCCTCTATCTCCTGTGTGCTCACAGTGATTTAATTATCTTCATGACACCACCATCAAGCACCACTATTCTGAGGCGTTTCCTGAAAACAGCGTTTTCCGTGACCCGTCCTTCTCCGAATATTCGGACAACTGAGATTTGGTGTCAATCGCGCTGTTGATTCACAAAACCTATTTGCACTCAAGTTCACGTTGTGACGTTTGTTCGCACCTTTTTTCACTGCATAATAGCAACTCACACAATTCACACACATATCATAAAAAAATGATTTTACAACATTTCTAGATACGTTTGATTACATAAGAATTTCTCTTTCGATTTCAATCAGTCGACACAGTCGACTTACTAGTTTGGTTACAACGCGCTAGAGTGACCAGTCTCTGCGCTGTGAATAGCGTTAGCCTACGCTTGGGCAGTTATAGTGTTGGTGTTGTTTGAGGCCAAACACTCAAGCACCCATGCGAAGCGACAATCAAACGTTTGCCGCATGAATACCGTCGCGTCGTCGACCGTCGTTGCCATCCATCGACAAAGGCAACTAGCAAGCATTCCAAACTAATTCAATCGAAATCGCAATCACGATACCGTAGTCCGTACTAGATGGTGTTTGAAGTTTCATACGAGTATGAGTTTATGTGTGTGGACTGTGGTGTAGTCGGCTGACGGCTGTTGCCTCATAAAGCAGCAGAGAGGAAAATAAAATAACAGCAGCAACAAAAAAACGTTCAATAACTTGTCCAGGCCAAATGTTTCTGTGTACAATTCAGTTTGAGTTCGTCACTTAGCACAGACGAACGTGTCGCGCGTCGGTGTGTATAGTGTTTTGTCGGGCAATCCATTCACTTGTTTCGTCAGCGTGAACGAGATTCTCGATTGTACGCACGCAGCCGGCTTCGTGCTGTTAACGCGTAGTTCGAATGCCAGAAGTCGCGTGAAAACTGCATGATATGGTATATTTAGCCGAATTGCTCAATTCTGTGTATTCCTATGGCAACGAAACGATACAAAAGATACATTTTCCTTTTCGGCATAGGCCCAAGAACTTTCACTTGTTTCCGTTCTAAACAGTTCGAATTGGTTTGTGCTCGAATCCAAAACAATTTAGAGCTTTGATGCGTGCTTTTGTTTACCCCAGTGTTATGTGCTGTGTGTGGATAAATAGTTGACATAGTTATGTACACATAGGTCTCACTTTCTGTGTCCCCGTGCTGTCTGCTGATCCACATGAGACACTAAAGTGAAACTAATTTCCCTTTCGTTGCAGTGCGCGGCATAACGCAGGCTTACTTTATGTTGCTTGTTTTGTTTTTTTTTTCGTTTTCTTGTGTGTTTTTCGTCTGTTTGGCTTTAACCGTATCGAGGTTTCCCAACTCGACCAGGCGTTTGTCGGGTAACAACTTTCGGCAAAACGCAAATGCGCTGTGCTCAGCTGTTGCGCTAATAAGTTTAGACTTGTGCAGCACACGGAAAACACTCGGGCGTAGATGGGGCCACTCATCATTTTGTTTTTCATCGGAATTTATTTAACTGGGTTGAAATTATTAAGTGAATTGTGTTGTTGACACTGGCGATAATTTATTTTTCTTCATTTAGTAGGTAAATGATTGTGCGGGGCTATTTGATGTGCAAGCAGTGTATGTACATCGCATTCGTGCGATTTTCCGATAACCCTTTAGAAATATTTATTGGCATTCAATGGGCTCTATTGGCAGAGGTGAACAGACTCTGATCGCGATTAAATAGGGATTTATTTTGTTTTGTGTTGTGTTATGCCACATGCATATCTTCAGCCGCTGGACTAAGGCCGAGTTCTATCATATTTCCTTCGACTTTTGAAGCAATGGTCAACGTTGCTAATGGCAGTCTTTTACCAAAATCAGAATTGGAATATATAATCTTGCCATGGGCTTGGGAAATGGCTTAGATATATGTTAAATGTGACGGAAGATTTCTTTTTGCATTTTTCAACAAATTCTAGTAGAATACTAAATAAGTAACTTCACTTCACATCACTGAAGGAGCAGAGGATGAGAGATGTGTCGTCTCCTCCTTCTCCTCATCCATGCAGCTTCGGTAGCTACCATTAAACGGTTCACCACATATCCTGCCAATCGTACAGTGTCCTGTTACAACGCCAATTATAGTTCTGAGCGCTGGTCTACTTAGTCTGAGCAAACAGAGTGAAACAACATCCATAATATATCACATCTACAGCATACGCTCACTTTTTGTGGATGCAATAGTCTTTCATTAGTAAGATGTGTATTTTCACTTCCATTTCCCCATGTGCAACAATTTTGTTTGTTATTGTATCCAACCACAGTCATAATCGGCTATAACGACCTTCAAGGGACGGACGCATTTAGTCATTATAACCAATAAGTCGCTGTAACCGATATTAAGGCATATAATGTAGCCCAGCGGGGACATTATAATTTGGTCGTTATAAGCGATACGCCGTTATAACCGATTTCGTTGTAAGTGATTTTGTCTTTAGTTGTTGTGTGGAAATTGGCCATCCAAAGGCCGATGCTCAACTGATGTTAATGGGTTCTATAATCCTTGAGTGAATTGAATTTTATAAGGGCGTGGATGGAAATCCATTGTTTGTAAGACAAGTCAAAATATTGAGCTCGTCGTGAACTCGATTGATTTCGATCTTCTTCAATACATTCACTGAATGCAGTCATTTTGTTACTAAAGACAGTCATGTAGGCCGTGTATTACGGTCATAGACAAACGAATTCGTTTACAGTTTTGTACATAGTATGGTCGATGGAAAACCCTAATTCGCTTGCGAGGCATACCTTCTAAAAACCTATAAAATGAAAAACTTTACATTATACATACACAGTGTCGGATGGCAGTTTGCTTTGGGGTTTTAAATCTAGACCGCAAGTTGAACGAAATGCTTATTTGGCATGTTACAGTGGAAAATCTTGACTTGACTTGACTTTGAATATTGATATGTACCGATTTATGGTCCAGATCTCTATATGTTCCACCTTTCAGCATACTTCAAACTGCAATACAACTCAAAGAGCACAACAAATTGCAATATCTACGGCGTCTAACATCATATTTTCCTAAGAACCTTGATCAATCCAGCGATCTTTATCATAATTTAAGCCACTTGTACAAGATCGTAATATTTCATAAGAATTTGTGTAGAGTAGTTTATATTCATTATAGAACTAGTTTTATTATAAGCGAAACCAAGGTTAGAGGGAACATGAAAATACGTTTGATCTATCGATTGTTGTGTTCTCGTTGAACGTGTTTTCATTTCAATTTCAGCTCATGGATTTTATTTAATCCCTCCAGCTGACAAAACGTGCGGGATTACGACTTTCATAAGTTCACCGTTATTCGTGTTTGAATACATTTTTTTATTTCCCCGACAGGATATCAGATCATTTATGCTTTCGATTCATTTCGTTGATCACTTGTTTTGATTTTTGTATTGATCATTCTCTGCATCGCAATTGTCCTTCACAACATATCTAATCACCCGCATTTGTCTTACAGTCACATCCACTTTGACCGATCTTTCAAAGTCGCATAAATTAAAATTTCATGTTGTATCGTTCGGACAACACTTTCGTTTTCATCTAAAGAACAAAGATATATCGCTTCTCTTAATTCTGACGACGCGATACTCTTCGAGCATACTCATGTGGAAAGCATCTTCTGAACTCATAGTTGAGAAATACATATGGCACGGCTATTTGAAGATCGTTGTCTCCCATCTGTCTGAGAATCATAATGTATGGTTGCACGTAATAGCTCTTTGTTCACTATACTGAACAAAGAAAAGAACAAAAAGTAATTTTGAATTATGAATGCTTTCATTTTCAAACCGGAAAACTGTTAATTGGACACATTCAACGATTGTGTAATTGTTTTGTACAAGATGCAACAGGCTTAAATGTTGACCTCTAGTTGGGGGGTTTTTTTTTTCTTGAGTTGATGATTATTGTGGTGTTATTCCCAACGCAACTCAGTTTTTGTGCTCGAGTTTTATAAGTTGTTTCTCCTTCTTCGATGTAAATTAAAAAGATATTCGTGTGAAAATTGGTTGATCTTATTTGACCCACTCTGTATATTTCGGTGTAAACTTCAAACAATTCTTGGTGTGCGTGTTACTCTTATCTAACGAGCGGAGGCCTACTTGTCCCAGTTTTATGTCGAATTTGAGTTAAAGAAATTCCTTCTTGATGGGTATTGAGACATAGACTTTCAATGCACGAGCCTACGCACTATCCTTCCAACCATGTCAAGACTGCTTGGGAAGCATTGTAGTTTCGATAAAAAAAATAAAACACAGACTTATGCTCTTATTCTTTCACTAGTCTTTTAAATGTACGGCACTATTGGCGTGGTCTGTCGCAGATTGTGATGTTTTCGTATTCTGATTAAAAGCACATAAATGGCACCAGATATTGTTTTCCAAATACTCGTTGAAACCTATGCTGGTAACCAAATCATAAAGCCACTATTTCCTTATTTACCTGTATGATGTACGTATACAAAACTGGGGTCTTCCACCATAAATGAATCCATGTCAGTCAGTCTTTTTCAGTCAGTCGCTAACACGGCAATAAGACTTCTATAAATTTAGCAATGGTCCATTGACTATTGCGTTGTCACAGTATTCAACGCAACGCCCAGCTATTTGCCCAACATTAACTTAAGAACCCTGTTTACGGAAAGGGTCTTTTGAAATAATACCACGCTCCCTTTCAGAAGCTCCCCCACTGTGGCAACACAAAAGGATTGAAACCATCACTGCGCACTGTCTCGTGGTACATGTCTCGCGCCACTGTCTGCCGAACACAGTCGTCTTTTTGGGAAGGACTCACGTTGAATCACAACCGTACTCTTTGACCGGTCGGATAAGAGCCATGTTGCTTTGAAATTTCTCTAAAGTCACATGCCCACAGAAGACGCCAAAGCTGAAAACTGGAACAAAATTGCAGCGGCGCTGGTTTTAACAACAGCGATAAATGGATTAGATACTTATGTGCTCGTAGCCAAGCAAACTTACGTCAATGATAATGGTAATAGACCATTCCGGAATTAACATAACCGCAGACACCATTAAAATAAATTGACTGTATTTGGAACCAGATTTGTGGCAAATTGATGACAGAAGCACTAGTGCAATAAAATTCATTGCGATGGACAAGTGCTGAGTCTGTCGGTGTTGATCGAAAAAGATGGGGAGAATCTCTGATGAAAATTTACCATGACAAGTTTTTGGGACTATTTTCGCAAGAATTGTCGACAGGCGCTGTCCGGAAAGTAGATCTAAGAGCAATGGGTTGTGTGCGTCGGCACAATACCTTTCAGAAGCTATTCAATGGTATTACGCTTATAACAAATTTCTGGGCAGCGTCTAACTAGACAGCACAGTCTAGTTAAGCAAATTCGATTGCTTATGCTGACTATGGTCACTTTACGTCAATTATGGTTGAGCCTTAATTTTCGTTCAGTCATACTGAAGACTCCATATCAAACTACATCGCATTTATAACGCACTTTGAAGTGGAACTCAGATGACCATTATCACTGTTTTGCTGTGAAATTGTAGTGCCACACATCTTGTGTTAAACAAATAAATTCCGAACTCGAAATCGTATCATTCGAAGTTCTACAAGTTCTACAGTCTGTCATCGAGAAAAAAAATATCGCAAGTGTTGTCTCTACTGTAATGTGTCACACAGAATATACATTGTACCCAAGGGTTTTATTTCGTAACAGAGCTACAATTCAAGGTGCCGTCCCTTGGCTCCACATTAAAACTGCTGGAGTAATGTCCAATCATGAATTACAAATATCGATCCCCAGACGTCGTACGTGGCCCGGTCGGCAATGTCAATTAATGGAAACACCACGTTGTTGAGTCCTAAAGGCACTGCGACACTTCATCGATTGAACTTAGAATATGCAAGGCATATTTTAATCTTGACCTTTTACGGAAGTATTTGTGTTAGTTAAAATACAAAGTAAGTGGTTATCAAAATAGAGGCAAACGCGTGGTATACGTGGATCAATCGTAAGGATATTTGTGGGTCTGGCACATCTTGTTCATCATATCTTCTTGAATGTTTGGATATTTCTTCTTTGTGTGCCGTTACAGTCTGGAATGGATGTTTGTATGCTTCTGCAGGAGCCACTTGAGCTGAGCGATCATTTGTTCTCTTGACAACTTTATGGCAAAGAATTAACAGCTGTTGTTCTCTCATGTCTAGATGGCACAGACAGTGTTACGGCGAAGTTTGAGAATTGTTATACCCTTTGAACCACTGTCAGTGTTCTCGACACTTTCCCACCGCCACCGCAATATACATGACTAATTCTACAAACATTGCCTGATTCGAAACAATCCACGGTCATATTTTTAGCCGCTTTCCATTCGAATTATGTCATTGTTCAGTTTCGAATGGAAAACCCTTAAAACGTGCTAATCAGTGTGAACGCATGTTAGGCTCGCTAACCTACACACACGCTCCATTTGTTCACGTTGCAGACCCCGACTAACACACCATTCGCAAGGTTATACTAATGGATAACAAACAAATTTCGTCAGACGCTAAATCAATTAACTTACAACTCTTGGCCATGACAATCGAACTAGACATTGTACCAACCATTGTACAAGCTGCAAGTAAATTGCTCGCCACTGCGTCGATTATTTTGACATTAACATCAATTACTCGTTTCTCATGGGGATAATCGTTCTGAGAATATCATGGAACTTTCTTCCCAAATGACCTCACCACATAACTCAAGGTAACTTCACAATTCATTGAATAAAACGTGAACACAAAACAAAAACCACTTCAATGATGACAGCCAGGAATTAACTAAAGTGATCTGTGTCTCTTGATGGCACGGCAGGGCACGTGCTGTGTGGCAATTGGCACCTCCACCAACTCGCAGAAGATTCATTTGGATTCGCTATGCTCGCGCTGTATGCCACGCAGAGGGTGACTGACCAAAATATTGTTCATTTCAATTATGTATAGTAGATGCATATTTATATTTAGACATTAAATGAAAGTCAATTTCAACGTCCTACATACAGAGCAGTTTGTAGGGTGAACTCAATCGAATCTGTTGACCGAGCGAGCGTATGGGTGCCGATTCTAACCGTTTTTTTTTGTGGTGTTTGTTGAAATATGTCTTATCTTCGAAGCAAGGCGTACATTGAATTATCAATTTAATGAACTTATTTGTTGTTTACACTTGACACAGGGTGAGAGAGTGTGATTTTGTCAGCAAGAACAAATCGTTTGTGTGCTTCTTTGTTCAATAAGCAAGCATGCCACAAATTTAATCAGACAGACAATCAATTAGACTAGGTACCACTTGATTGAATCGCATTTGAAACGCTGTTTGCTATGTATTTCTATAAGAGTTGTTGATTCAATTTTACACTTGCACTTTCTTTTTTTAACGTTTGGCCAGTTGGTCCATTTGACAGTGCGGCGCTACAATCCGAGAGGACAGATGTGATGTCACAACCGAGAACGGTGTAAAACTTGTGGAAGTGGAACGGGATCCTGCATTGCGCTTAGCAAAACTGCCGTGAATTTGGGATCAGTCAACACGATCCTGTATGGCTCTGTTTTGACAGTGTGTGCTTGACAAGTTTCGTTAAGTTTCGTTCAATTTTTTTTAAGTACGTACATGTCAGTTGTTTTTGGAACTGCTTATGTTTTTAGAAGCAATTGTGGACACTTCGTAAGTGACGATACTTCACGACACTTTACGTTCAGTTTTGAATTAAGGTGAAGGCTACGTACGTACATACATGGACATGACCATTAAGAGTGAATGCATTTATCTACGAAACATTCGAAAAGACGACTAGCACCTTGAGTGTTCATATTCGAATTTGACTAGTGCCTTCATAAATTCAATACCTAACCCATCTCTTAGTCTTTTTCGAGTTACATTAAGCGGCCTGAAATAAAACTCTCTCACCTCTGATATGTATCTACATCCACAAGATTTTCACAAAAAGTTCAACTCCGCCGAGCATAACCAACAAAAGGTCTATTTTTTTCAAATTTATGAGTTTACTCCGGAGCAAGAAATAAATGCATTCGTAAATGTCCCTCTACATTTCAAATTTAAATACGATAAAGTAAGCCATTCAGTAGAACTGCAAGGCCAAACAGTAGCGAATGATAGCATTATTAATACCCATTAGGTGTTTATTTGTGGCGCTTTGGCCAGGTGCTTAGGCAACGCCCCACTTCCAGCAAAGGCATAACAAACGCAACACGCTCACACACGGTTGTGGAGTCTTAACTTACCCAATGCTATACATGTCATATAAATAATTAATGAATCGAAATCGATTTGCAAATTACACCTAAGACGACTTATATGGTTGTCGTCTACCCCCTACTCCTTATCCCTGTCCCGAGTGGCCCGAGACGCTTGTGGCTTGGATTAGCCACTGTATTAGACGCTGCTGCTGCATCATTCCGTCGATCATGATAGATTGTTGTGGGAAAGCGAATATCGGTGATATATCGGAGGCGCGCGGCTGTTAATCATTGACGAATAAATAAACAAAACCTGTTCCGTGGCGCTATTTGCAATATTGTTGCTTTGTGTATCTTTAAGTATGCGCATGGGATATCATACATGGCTCAACCTTGATCTGCTTAAGAGTATGCACACTCCTACACAGTCACTGAAAGAAACGAACGATGTGTTATGGACGTGTGTGTTTAATTCATTAGATTTGGAGGTTAACTGCACTGAAGTTCCGTAATAATTGTGATGACTACCTTCTGTAGGCGTTACAGTTTACCTCTTGTTTGAGTGCGTTGCTGCGCGGCTTTGAGGAACGGGGTCAGAGATCCATCGATACGTAAACGCGTTCTTCAGTGCGATGAATACCGAGTAGATAAGGTTCGATGATCTTTTGATGTTGTCGCTTAAACTTGATTTGATTTTCAATGGAGAACCACTATGAATTGAATGGCCTTCAATGATATCTGCATTTTCTATGAGAAAATCTCATTATCACACTAAGTGTGTGGAGAGACATGGGCACGTTATGCAACATCATTGTCACCGTGACTGTGAGGAAACTAATCAGCACTTGACCGTAAAACTTACTGAATGACTTGCTGAAATTACTTTGTTGGCCATACAATGAATTAAGTGCATTATATTTTATATTCAATACGCACAAATCAATTTGAAATTTTGTCATCACAGTACACAGTACGAGAATTTGAGGCAGCCTAAGCCTAAGGTAAGCCTTCTTTTGGGGAGCTGTAAAAACAGAATAAAATATTGTAATGGACATTTGTTCGTAGCAATTTCGTCCTGGAATGACTAATTTGAGAGACGGTCAGTTGGTGTTAGCTTAGACAGGGCCGTTAGCAGATCGATGGACATCAGGTCTGCCGGATGCCTAATCTCTGCGGAAGCTGATGACGATACAGTAGAGACTTTTCTCATTGGTCTACTAAACCGGTCTTTCAGAGGCCAGTGCGCACCATGCAGACTGAGCGATAAATAAACCCACACCATGGCGGATTGGTTGCATAGCGGAACTCAGACGCAGCTGAAGGTCGAAATGGAACCTTGCAAAAAGAGGGAGGCGGGGGCATTGAATGATTCACAATTATTTAGAAAGAGTGCTATAGACACTAAAGCAGAAACATCATCACCTGAATATTAAACGGAAGCTGGACCAAAATCGAATGACAAAACGTTAGATGATCATCTGAGTACTCACTATTCAAGGTGGGTAGAGGTGTCAACCAGATAACATCGACCCTTTCACAGAAGGTAGATGAATGGACACAAGAACAAGGCACCTGTACTGGATGACATTAGTCCAATTATGCTGTAATAATCATTGGAGCTATTACTCCTTCATTTACTACCTAGGAATGTTGCCTAAGGTTAGGATACGTTCCAAGAGGCTCTTCTTTTTTAACTAAAGCTAAAGTCCTTGATCCTCGGCCTCAACCAACAAGCCTCTACAGCTGGCAAGATCATTAGCCTGGTGCCTCGAATTGTGTCCTCAAGTTGGCTGATGTCCTTCTCCACTTGTGTGTGCCATCGGATTTGTGGGAGTCTTCTTCGGGCTGGAGCAGTGTTGCCCATGCGCTTTGCTCGACTCGACCACTTGTGCTTTAGGTTGAGTTTCAGTAAACGCTGACACCAACTCCAAAAGTACAACCAGTTTCCAACTAAACAAGTGTGAACAAAATGCTCCTTAATGTTTGTCACTTTGTCTTACCAATGTCGAAGTGTTAATTTCCAAATTCCTCAAGAGTGAGCGAATCATATTAAACCAAGGAATTTCTTGCAGCATTCATCTAAGTCTAATATAATCACCTGAACTTATTTTTGACACAAAGTTCATTCAAAGTCAAAACACGCACACGATTGCGGTGTAAAATTTCAAAAATCTTTCAAAAAAGTCGTTTCCATTTTGTTCCGAATTTTCAAATGAAGAAAAATCAGCATTTTAAATTTCTACCAGAGTCCGGTTTGTATCAGGAAGCCTCTCTTCTTTTTATTTGTGGCCATGCAAATTGAAGTCATCTCTAATATGCTCTTCTTGTGTCTTCTGTGCCCTACATCCACCAATTGAGAGAATAATTCATTTATAGTCTTCTTGTGTGCGGATACAAATTGTCAGCTATTTGACTCACTAAACGTGCAAATATCTCGATATTTCCTTTTAAGCCTATTCTTGCATAAGTCACCCATCCGACTTTAAACAATTTCTATTAATATTCTATCCGCAATTTGAACTGGATGCATATTTTTACAAATCACTTTTGCTTTGCTTTATATTTGTTTTGCAAAAAAACGGAAGACTAGAAAATACTGGCTGACATAAGACGTAAGTCAGTCATTCTGTTTTCTTATGTATATTTGCGGCATTTGGATACTTCCTTGTTCTTTTGCGTAGCGTGTAACGCAACACAGTATTTTGAGCTGTGACATTGTATAGCTCACTCGATGATAGCATCAACGCAGCATTGTGTTTCAGACATAATTATTCAAAAAAAGTTATTGTTTTTTTTTTTTGGTTGGCTGGAAGAGTAGAAGGACACCATGAGCAGCTAGCAGCTATATGCCTTAATCGGGACTTCATCTGCCTTGGCACAGCCTACAAATAAATAGTACGATTCGCATTAGTGCCGAGATCAAACGCAGTACAACACTTGCCCATCGCTACTTCTTTAGATTCAAGAGGCAATTGATTGAATAGAACCTTCTCTCACGCACTGGCCCAATTTCACATCGGATTGTTGCGTTACTGAAAACAGGAAGAAGACCGTACTCAACTTTAGTGTAGACAGGGTATTTTGTAATCAGTTTAGGTTGGGCATTTTATATTCTCAATTTTCCAATTCCATTGTGTCGTGTAAACAAGATCGTATCGTACATCTTTCGTCCCTATTCCATCCCTCCTCTTGCCCCCTCATTCCATTCCAGCTTCTATTAACCTAAAAGAAACACCGTCTAACTTAGCCGAGCAACCACAAGCTTCGCGTCGCCATGAGGCTACTCATGTCGTACAGTCCAGAACATAATTGTATAGCTTGCTTGAAAATCACATTCTAATTATTTCCTCCTTAAGATTGTATGGCAACACCCCTTGAAACAGTTCCCTCACAGCAACAGTCTCAGCGCTTGCATAACTACTCGTACTTCGTATTTCGCATTCAATTTCTAATGCAGTGCAACTAGAAATCGAATGGCGTGATTATAATTTATATTCACCTACAGTCGATATTATCGATCAGCAATTTGTTGCAATATAATATTTAGCTATCAGCCCTGTCGCAGATGTTAAGTGTTCGTGTAGTGTGTCAAGGTAGCGGTCGTCTTTGTACTTACACGTGTACAAACGCGATTGCTTTCAGCTGCCACCACCTCGCGACCAGTGTATATAGTGTTAATATTGACGTATTATCTTCTGTCCCCTTTAGAGTATAAGTGAAACCAGACAGATTTGAAATAGTCCTTGTTTCCTCAAAAAAAAAATATTAAATTAAACACCATGACTTGCCTATCAGACATTGACTTGGCAACATTGCACAAGAGTCGTTTGGAAGAACGTCTCAACTATAAACTTGCCTGGAGTTCAAATCGCAGCGAGAGTTACCACTATGGCTTTAATGATATCACCCGCGAGTGCCTACTTCGCAATATCAAAAAGTCAGCGACGAGTGATAATTTTTCAGATATTAGACCAAATTGTGATATTATCAATGAGAAATTGAAAAAGTTGAAACTTGCTCAGGAGCAAATACGACAACAGGATGATATACATTCAGCGGATGATGACAGTCATTCGGATTACTTCACATCGGCATCACGAAGAAGACGATCTGGAACATGGCCGTAAGTTTACAATTCAGTTCAAATTTTCTTAAATGAATGTGATTAAATGTGTCTATAATTTGCTTTTTTTTCCAATCATCTATAAAATTAATCTTAACTGCTGGGCTAAAGACCGCGTAGTACAGTCAGTCTACACCGGCTGCATACGATCTATATACTAACCTGTAGTAAGTAACAGTTGAAAAAGTATTCGCAAAATCAACATAAACTGATTCGTGGTACCTGCCCCTTTGGTCACTGTTCTGTGATACTCTGGAACATCTCTTGGTTAAAAGTTGAGTTTAAAATTAAAGTGGCGGACATCTTCAGTTCTCGTGGTGGAATATCACAACCAGCTGTCTTAACGTTGCTTGGAATCCATTCGACGAAGTTGCTGCTGTTCTTGTTTTTAAGCTAGCTTGGGCAATCCTACATGAAAGCTCAGTTCCGTCTGCTAGGATTTGAGGATAACTTAGTCGTCTGCAAAACGAAGATGACTTACTTTCGAACATCTGTCGTGGCAATTCTAGCCGAATCACTGCCCTGTATTGTTGCGATCCTCCTTGCTCCATTAGGGAAAGCCAGGCATGAAGAAGTGCAGACGTGGGAATGAAACCATGTTGGCAGCCAGCCAGATATTGTCAGTGAGACTAAATCATTCAACTCACCATAAGTTGGGGTGGTCAAATCCATTGTCCTAAATGAAATATCATAGAGAGCTTCGCAATTTATAGGTCGGTGACGCAGAATCATCCGTTCATCAAAGTTTTCCCCCAACAAATTGATTGTTCCGTTCTCTGTGTAGGTGTTTCAGGGATGTGCTAATCTCCGTTTATACTGCCGAACTTTGTATAACTCTTATTGCATCCACATTAGCGGTAGGACACCCCGTAAAAAGCTAGACTTGTACAGCACGTAGCGCCATCCTGGTGACTTCACAATGGTCCGATTACACCACTAGATCATAAGGCGAATCATTTTGAGTTTTGTTTATTTTTCAGAATTTAATGCACACAAAAATATGTTGTGATGGTCAGATTTCTAGACTTGTGGAAAATAGAGCCTCTAGTGTTGACGTCTGAGTTACGTATGACAGTGCGTCGCCTTGTCTAAATCCTTTTTGGACATCAATGTCTCGGTGAAGTCTGTACCCACCATGAGCGGCTAAGATGGTTCTTGCGGTGATTAAAGATTAGGCGAAAAAGGTCCCCCAACACTAACGTCACAATAGATAGATATAACTTTGAGGTAGTAAATGACTTTGTTTATTTGTGCTCCGACCCAGATTCGTGTAATGACACCAATGATTCTCTCTAGTGGACCCAAGGTGGCCCTAGGCCTCAAGACTTTGATAATCCCTGGCGCAGGGTGCATTCGTGGTAGCTTCGAGAGTTATATCCTTCAGTACTTGTTGTTGGCGACACACAATTTGTTGGAACCGAGCAATATGTAGAATTGAGAGATTATGAAGCCCCTTAAATGTACATTGTACCTTGATTTTGGCTCATATTCTGATTGAATTTAATCGATTCATCAGAAATACATAACTTGAATTCGCTATTTGACATTCAGAATTGCTTTGGAAAAATTCTGAATGATACGGACCACTTTTGTGCGCGAGCATAACTCGTAGTGGCATATTTTAGGCTATCGTTTTTTAGTCTGAATTATTCATACCTACATGTGCCATCACAATCTAAATCAAAATCTGAAGTGTGACACAATCTCATTAAGTCAATAAATGATTTGAAAACGAAATTCTTTCAATTAGACTCCTACACACAAAAACTCAACCACTTAGCATAAATACTTAACAGGCCACTCTCATCACTTTCAAATGATCCGGCTCACTTCGCAGGAATAAGCCAGAACCCAAATATCTTAATTAATCTCGTACCAGTCAGTGTGCCGATACAAAATTCCGCTTCAAAAACCGACTTTGTCTGGAAAAACGAATCACAAGGTGATCAATTAAAACGCAAACTATTTGTAAAAATATTTGACAGAGCTACGCTTTGGCAAAGACCTCATGTCTCATATTCTACTCGGACTCACAGTCAAAAACGGAACAACAAAACATAAAAAAACAAACGTGTGTCCACACCGATTTCTTTCCGCCCGAACGCTACGTCACCTGTAAACAATGGAAACATCATAAACCGGATCTCATCTCGTTCTCATTTACATAATCATAGAGTATAGACATACCGTGTCTGGTGTCGACATCGCACTCTGAAATCGATTGCGAGACATGCGTCTCATGGGCGTGGGCAGGTGATTGGTGGGATTCCTAACACTGAACTTTAGTTGCATTCTCTGACAACTGGGCTACGTCAATGGCGTTACACTAATTCAATTATGTTTGACACATTCTGCCATTATTGTGCCCTGGCCGACAATTTTGTGGCAAAAACTTACAGCGGATATGAACCGAGGAGTGTTTCATTGGACATTCTCCGCAAAATGGCCGAAGACAGGCTGTGTAAACAGGAGTCCATATCCAGTGACTCGTCTTGTTATCAACTCGAATACGATGCGTTCAGGTAAACAATTCATACGAGCTCGTGGGCATTAGGTAATGAGCGGGATACAGGCGGCCAGGGGTTCGCTTGTTTGATTGTCGAACGTGTGTAAGTGTGTGTGACAATTAATTTTCAGTTCCGAATAAATTGTTGAATAAAATTTGATATGGACAACAGACTGGTGGGGTCGCGACGATTATGCAGTTAATGTAAATTTACTGGTGGCACACTTGGGGAGATTGTCCGCTCGCCTAGGTTCTAGTGTTCAATTGAATAGTTCTAGACGGAGACTCAACGGACTAAGAAGCTACTGAGTTAATGGTCGCGGCTGCGTTCAGAATAGTGATGTGTTCATAAGGATTTCATTGAGTGATATTGTCTGTGTCTTTTTTTTGTTTCCTTTACTTAAAGTGAGTAGAGTGTACAGAAATATCTATGATTTGTATATTTGCTTTTAATTAATTGGATGTAGTTCAGTTGAGTGAAATGGTACGGTTTGCATATAATTGGTACCTGACTCTAATCAAAACGTATCGTTTTAATCAATACATAGGGCCAAGGACGCTGTGATTCCTTATAACGTTTAAATGGTCAAAGGGTGGTGTGGTACATTTGATACTCTATTCAGATTTAAAAAAACTTGGTTTAAAATTATCTAACGATATTATGAATATTTTATAATGACGGCAAATCGTGGCGCCCAGTCATGGTCGATGTACATATTTTTAAAATAAATTTCGCGGAAAATATTGACTTTAAATAAAGTAATCTACAGTAGGGATTAGGCTTACATCCTGCTGTAACTACATTCTCCTACTTCATTTCTTCCATTATTAGGAGGAAATAATCACGCAATTTTGACCCGAAGACCGTCCGAGTTAAAACAACTGTAACCAGAATTATTCAAGAGTTTAGTAAAAGTCATGACACTTTAGATCTATCTAATACAATATACTCTTAAACCATTTACATCTTAGGTTAGATTAGGTCTACATCGTCATTTGACTCAAATTTCTGTTTGGAAATAGGAAATAGTCGAATGATAGCTACCTACGATCTGGAGGATATACAGGAAGGGCAAATCTATGAATTTGCCCACTTCTTTTGAAAAGGTCAAATAGTGCGCTTACGGTCGAATGTTAGCAGTCGCAGCATCCACCGCGCTGATTGTTTTGTACCCACTTAGATGAAATACCTACAGCCTCAACCACTTCACGCAAAACTTATTCTCCTATTCCTCATTTAATCGATTTTATTAACGATTATCTGGACGTACGTACGAGCACAAAGGAATTCAGTAAGCCCCATCTTAACTATCGAAATTGATGTACAGAGTCCACATAGTATCTGTCCTTGGTTTCTGTTATGCTTAAACAGCGAACGAAATTCATTAATTTTTTTGTCTGCTTCCAATGGCAAACACAATCTAAATGACTCGTCTTTTTCAAAAGTTGACAGTAGATGTCAGTTGACGTGTGCATGCGCTGGAAATTCAAAAAGTCACTGACTTATCAAACGACCCCGTAGTCCTAAATTGTTATATGTTACGTAACCATTTTTAAATCTACAACACTGCTGTTAATTGGGAGGTAGACGATGTTACAGCGTTCCCGAAACTTTGTTGATCAACTTCGGAGTTGGTCTCATCTCGAGATTGCACCGTACAGTCCTGAAATTAAAATCCCGAAAACATTCAGTTTTGAATTTTCTCCTGGGAATTTTGCCAATTGACACATGAAATGTCATTTTCAACTTCGAATTTACGGTGAGGGCTGTTCGTAGATGTGTACGCATACACAAGAATAAAGTTATATGTGTTCTCAAAAAAATTAAAATCAAACAGGACTCCAAAAAAAAATTAACGTAGTTTTTTAGTAGTAGTACTTAATATGAGGATATCTTTAAACCCGTTTGGCACAGGAGGTCATAAATGTAGCCAAATTTTCATGACAAAAGTAAGTATACGCACACGTACATAAATCACGTAGAGGGATCTGCCATAATATAGGGATTTATGGTAGCATCTAACGTTGGCAATTTAGTATCCACTGACCAACAAATGGATGGATTAGTAACCATACTTGTACAATCTTAAGTGCAACCTGTGTCAAAAGCTTTTGAAAACAAGGCTTAGAAGTGCCATTTATTGGTGATATTACACATTTTGTTAGACTTTTGGCTTATGGCCCACTGTATCTATAGTTTTTGGGATTTTAAGTACATAACTAATTGCTTTAAAAAGCGGCATTTAAAATTTTTGTGTTTTGAGTCTTGTTTGAATTAAATTTGTTTGATAACGCAAACACATTTATACTACAATATATACATGGTTTTGTGACTGTGTGTAGTGACACATTAAGCATCGTCGTTGTCTGCATTGTGAGATGAAAACGATAAATCACAACTTGTATCCACGCCTTTCACAATGCAAATATTTTTCTTGAAGGTGGAAGTGGAAGCCAATAACCATCGTCATCAGTAAAAGCCAAATTGTGAGCGGCAACGTTTTCAAAATTGTGAAGCGAATGGAATGTGAGGATTTTAACACTTTATGATGCCAGATGAATCATATAGTGCTTCTTGCAAAACTCCATTATGAATGGTGCAGTTCACAATTGTAAATACTTCTATAAACCAGACGCTAAACTGCTGCCTAAAATTCGTGAGAAAAGTGAAAACATCGTTACAACACAAAGCAAACATCAATCATTTCGAATTCCGTCTAGCACAAATTTCAATATTCAAATGTTCACGCAATCGTAACCCTTGATTCCGGGTTAAAGTCATTAAATGTGAACTGGTCGAATGAAAACGATACGGTGCTACACGAACATACGTAACTCATGCCCCGGGGGTAATTAAAGGGTAAAACCACCTAATTCATGCACATATGGGAAACGAGGGAAAATGACAAAAAACAAAGTAACAACAAACCGGAATTCACATGCACTTCATTAGCAATTTTGAGCAGTCATTGTCTGGCAACAGCTTTGACCAGAATAGAATCGATTCAACACATCAATTCCAGATGATTCTGGTTAGGCATGAATTAAACTAAGCTCTCACGCACACCAGTATATGCGGGGTTACCTTATATATTATACCAGCATTGACATTTGACTGTTGGATTCTTTATCTGTTTGTCTTATGAAATGACACACAGATCCGCCACTATCTCGATTTCTTTCTGCTTTTTGTGTGGCAAAAGATAGGAAATCTGTGAAAAATGACACTAAGTGTGCGATTAGTAGCTTTCGTTAGTCGAATAGTAGCTGTCTAGACCGGCCCATCTGTCCGTCAAAACAAAACGTTGATTAACCTCAGAAAGTGTGTGAAATGAAAGCTGCCTGTGATACGCTCAAGTGTTGAAGGTGTGTTACAAGAATTAAGAAATAACTTTTTCATGGTATGTGAAACGTCGTTTTGTGTGTGGTGCTCATTTTAAGAATTTACCACGGCTGGCATTGGTGGATGCATTGAAAGGCGCTCATTCTAATCGCAGTGAAGCTGGACGGAGGTCATAGATGCGCTGAAAGTAAACAATTTTTATGTATCCAGTTGGTGGTAAGGCCATTTAAGTAGAATCTGTGGATATTTAAAAACCCTAAGAAGTACGAGAAAGATTTTCTCACTAGCGCCGTGTCCTTCTCAGTTTGGTGATACAACTCCCGGTGGATCTGGAATACTATACCGCCAGATGAAACTTTGAACTGTACGCAGCCAGATATACAGTAATGAGCGTCCTTTTCTCACTTGACCGTGGATGAAAACTTCGAAGGTACATGCATACGAAATTTTAATGCCGAAAAGCAATTCAATATGTGATTACCTCTTGCCTTAAATCGAACTCTGTTTTTTTGGATGCCGTTATGGGACTTGAAGACTACATGTGTGCCTCATGAAACCAGCTCCATCAGGTTCACGCGGTCAATTGTGTGAAGTTAGTTTTAGTGTTGTGTTCGTGATCTTCGACTAAACGCACGGGATCCACCGACTCTTAGTTTGGGTTAGGTTAAGGCAGTCACACTTAGGCCAGCGTAAGTCCGTCGTGTTAGCACGTGGATATAGTCTGCTATGTGTTTTTCTGCATTTGACAAAGCGATTTATTTAGCCGAAACTAATATTACTTAGTTCAGGCAAAGTAGTGAAGGAGTAATGCTACTTCTCTTTCAGAGAAGAGAGATTCGTTGACATGAGTTTCAATGGCGTCATGCCCTGTAATAACGCCGATAAGTCCTGAGTATTAGTCTGCTCATTCTGATCAGACTGAGCTATGGTTCCGGATTTAGAGTAGGCCCCAATTGCTTCACAGTAAGGCAACCTGTGATATCAAACCTGAACTAGTGCCTTTTCTAGGTAGTTCCTTTTCTCGAATGTCTCATTAAATATACTCTAAAATACTCGACTGCTTTGGATCGGTGTCTAGGTATGCGTCGAAAATTCATTTATCAATTGCAAATTTCACGTCAGTTGTTCACAGAAAACAATACTACAAATTTCAAAGTCTCCGCCTCTAAAAAAAAGCATCGAAAACAAACGAAATTTGTTGGCGAATGCTTCATAAATGTAGGAACTATGCAGTCTGCAGAGAAACAGACGGACCTTTAAAAAATATCCCAGAAAAACGTTAGCCCTCTGAATTACACACATTGTATCAGTTTAACATATTTTATTTTTCTTGTAAATATGATGGTCGCTTCTTTTTGTAAGTACTTCTCAAAGAAAACTAAACTCAAAGTCGTCAGTTCAATGGAAAACAAATCAAACGCCTTACTCAAGATACGTTCCCAGACACACAACCGTAAAGAAAAAGCTCGTCAATCGACTCGAGTGACTTTCATCGAAGACACTGTTTTGGCTTACACCACTCAACATGAAACCGAAAGTAGTTACTGCCAAGCCATTGTCAGTTCCAGTTGATATCGACTAATATGGTTGTGCAGCAGCAATCCGCAACCTTCGCTGCGTGCACAAAACTTGTTTCTTGAGTATGTTTTCTTCTACGCTATGAATTTCCCCCTTGAGCCTAACAGACCCTTGAGGGCAGTGAGTACAGTGACAAGTGGAATATTACTTCAAGAATTGCTCGCCTATTGACGTGTCTCATTTCACAGTTGACTCCACCTTAAGTCTGATCGTTGACTTGACAAATTATTATCAACGGTTCAAGTGTGACTTCCGCTTTGTTTCATAATTCATCCAACTGACCTCAGTTGTCCAGAATGGACTTCGTGCTCTCGAATGGCTATCGAAGTTGTTGTGATAAAACAAATGGTGTTTTGGCTTATAGCGAACAACATCGCCAACAACAACAACAGCAACACTTAAATGGAAGTCCAAAGTGTTTTCAGATAAATGGTGAAGTCGATGGAAACTCGTTTGTGATCGGCCACCATTCGGGAATGTCGTCTGCCCATTCATCACCAAGAATTTTAAGGTTTAGTGTAGTAATTTATCATAATTTTATCTGTTTTTCCTTGTGTCCTGAGCATGAAAAAAAAAATGTTCAGTGTTTTCCGGGGTGCTCATCGTTTGCCTCCTTTTTTTTTGTCGATATTAACTTTCACTACGCAATTTTTTTCTTGATGGAAACTGGTATTTGTTTGCTGATTACCAAGTGATTTTCTTTTCTCTATAAACAAACCGTAGTCACAACAATTTTTGTGGCACCTAAGCAAAGTGCAGGGTGTGTCAAAAATTAAGTGCATTTGTTAAAATATATGGCAATAGTGTGGAAATTGTTTTTAAAATAATTTTATGAGTGTACATCGCAGCTTGGAATTGCTTTTTAGTCAGAACCGGAGTTTTGGTGTTTAAGCCCCTAACATTTCTTAAATCAGATCCCTAAGTAACTCATAGAGACTTTCTTCATTCGCCTCACAGAAACGACCAGATATCCGATGCAGACTGTTTTATTTCGACGGCATCGGAAAATAGTTCTGCCCTTCTGCATAAAACTGCAATTGGACCAATTAATGATATATAGTATATTCCAGGTCATCCATTTTGTGGTTCCCAAAGCAAATTTAAATAAAACACATTTTCGATTTAGATTTAGGTCTTGCAGTTCTAAATGAATGGCCGACGGCCCATGGAGGGTCTGAGCCTGAGCAAAGCTGCCTTCCGTCGATGACGTCCCGAGCTAGCTGCTTCCAGTCATTCAAACCAAGCTGCCTTACGTGCGCGATGACTTGGTCTTTATACTAGAGGTTCGGCTTTCCTCTCCCTCTCCAAACAGGAGGATCAAATTCGAAGACTCTCATTGCTGGAGTATTGTTGTCCATGTGCTCGATGTGGCCTAACCAGTGCAGTCGTCAGATTTTGGACTACATCCACATCTTGGTACAACTAGTATAGTTCCCGGTTGTGTCTTCTCCTGCTTTCACTTTCCGCTTAGACTAGACCGTATATCCGACGTACAATTTTTTGTTTCGAAGGCACCAAGAATCAGCTCTGCAGGTCCAAAATGTGGCTTTATATAGCAGGACTGGCAAAATAAGAGTTCTGTATAGCATGATTTTGGTTCTTCGGCCCAGTTGTTTTGACAGCCCGAAGTAGCATCGGTTGCCAAGGACGATTCTACGTCCTGGAGTTCACGTTTGTCCAGAGGTAGACAAACTTCTTCACTCCCTAATTTTCGGCACATGGCCATAACTTGAAGAATATTCCTTGACAAAGCGTTAAAAGCTCGCGGATTGTGTGAATGATCTTTTAGCTCAACTTAAAGAACTGTAATGGCGACAAATCTCACTATCTTGGTGGTTATTTCACCTCACCAAAACGCGAAATAACTCGTTCAGAAAAGGCTATGGCACCAGCCACATGTCTTCGACGTAAAGGGAAACAAAATTCGGTTAACACTAAGGTGATGAAACTTGACGGAGACAGTTACACCTTTTCGAATAATTATACACCAATGACACCATTTATCGATCGTTGCACATCATCATTGTTTGGTTAATGCAACATGTGGATTCATTTTACAGTGTGTAACATTTTTGATTTAGAAAGTATCCACCGAAGAATGTTCGGTCATCTAAGCGCTGATGTTTAAGCACCCAATTGACGTTTTTTCTGAACATTTCGTGGTTGATTGGCTTCAATTCTTGAGTAAGTTGAGCTCAGGTATTAGCTGCATAGAGCTCACATAGAATTTCCTCTTGATCTTGATCTTGATCTTGAGCTATATTCTCTTTTTAACTGATCTCTTCCCTGTAAAATTGTGATCCCTGAAATGCAATGAATGATTGTCTTTGGAACTTTCAAACTAGATCCTTCTGCTGCTCGACTTCGAATGCAACGCAGTATTTTATTTATTTTATAATTACATCATTTTAAATCTCATTCAGAGTTACATTTAATTTTTATATGCATTTTTATTATCTTTACAGGCGAACAAGAAGTTTAAATGCTCCATCGCCATTCCAGCAATTTGGACCATGTGGAAGGATTATGAAAAACTCAGCCATGGTTATGTAAGTATTTATATATCTGATAGACTCCCATTGAACCACAGCACTGTTTTTTTGTTTATGGAAGGTTGCGGAATCTACCAAATGATTGTAGTAGTTCGTGGAGTACATCCTTAACCTAAAAAGGAACATATATGCGCTCGTTGTTGATCAACTACTTCCCGCTGGATTGTTGATAGCTATTGCCTCGCGGGGTTGGTTTGTACATTTTTTGCAGGCTTGTTATCAAGTCATTCCTGGCTCGGTTTTGACCGAAGTTTTGAAGACAAAAACACACAATTATTTTCCGTTTAGACTGAACTTCACAGTCGAAGTTGGAAGACAGTGTCGGAGTGTGACTACAAACTGACTTTGCTTGCACGTTGTTACGTAATCCTTGCCTTGACTTCGATCATAAACTGATCTTCGGTTTTTCTTTGATCGGATATATATTTGGCAATTCAGTCTTTGGAAATATTGTTGAGCCACAGTCTCAAGAACTAGGTCGTGATTACAACAAAGAATACCTTTTGACCCTTTATTCTTACTAGACTTTTCAGAGTGTTTCTAAAAAGATTGGTTCGTAAGTTTCCATTTCAAGCGTAGATAGAAATTCTTTTCTGGTAGCCTGCGCTAGAGTCCGTGGCGCTCCAGTCGCAGCTGTTTTAGGCCCAGGTTCTACACCACTCCTGAAAGTCTTCTGTCAAGATATAGGGTCACTTAAAGAAAATGTACCACAAGGGTCGGTACTTGGCCCTGAATAATTTTATGTTGTCTTCAAAGTGTTGACACAGGTGTGTAAATACCCAATATCAATGCTAGATATTTTTGAGTTTTAACGAAACTTTTGAGATGACGAAGTCTAGATTCTTTGGTTCTGTTCCCTACCTTATCTCACAGCCTTCACAATGACTTTTCAAGAAAATAAAGTACTCCGGATAACAAACGAAAAATGTACAAAAGAACACTTTTCAATCAGTTTCATTTTTACTTCTTTTAGGCAAATTCAAGATCCTGCCAGTCAAAGGCTCACATGGTACAAGCCTCCACTCACTGTGCTCGTCATAAAGAAAGTTCGTGATTCCACGGTGATGCAGCCTTTTGTCCAACTTGTCGAATGGCTTGTGCAAGTAAGCGCTACCTTCTTAGCTAGAAATATTATTTACTCACAACTGAAATGAACATTGTTTACTTAAGGAGAAACACATGGTCGTATGGGTGGAGTCTGCAGTCCTAGAAGATCCCCTGCTGCATGAGGACAAAAAATTCCAAAGTATAAAGGAGAAACTTGTCACATTCAAGTAAGTTAACATGGCAAATTGTAAATATCAATTTCTTATTTTCTCTTAATAATTTCCTAGGGATGGTCGTGACGATCTAACAGACAGAATCGACTTCATTGTCTGCCTTGGCGGTGATGGGACACTTCTGTATGCTTCATTGCTCTTTCAACAGTCGGTGCCACCAGTGATGGCTTTCCATTTAGGCTCGCTGGGCTTTCTTACCCCATTCCAGTTTGATAATTTTCAAGATCAAGTTACAAATGTTTTGGAAGGTCATGCTGCATTAACCCTACGCAGCCGTTTGCGTTGTGTCATCTTCAGAAAGTCTGATAGACATTGTACAGCCGAAAGCTACAACAGCATAATGTCTGGTGCTGCAAAACAGACAACTGAAAACCATACAGATGCTCCCAAGTGTTCACCGAGTAATGCTTCAACGAATATTTTGGTATACACATGAGACCTTAAGTTTTCTAAATGATTTTAAATTTAATTGTTTTTTTTTTTGTTGATTTTTATAGGTTCTCAACGAAGTTGTCATCGATAGGGGACCATCACCGTATCTGAGTAATATTGATCTCTTCCTGGATGGAAAGTATATAACATCAGTTCAAGGGGATGGCTTAATAGTATCCACACCAACGGGTAGCACCGCATATGCTGTTGCGGCTGGTGCCTCTATGATTCATCCGTCCGTACCTGCGATTATGGTTACACCCATTTGTCCACATTCTTTAAGTTTTCGCCCAATTGTTGTACCAGCCGGTGTGGAACTGAGGGTGTGTATTATTTTTGTTTCCATTAACACAAATTAATAATAGTTGACATTAATTACCCGCACTGACGTGTCTCAAGGAATTTGCTTAAATTTATGAAAATGAGGG
The DNA here is from genome assembly GCA_907269125.1 of Eristalis pertinax. Lineage (NCBI taxonomy): Eukaryota > Metazoa > Arthropoda > Insecta > Diptera > Syrphidae > Eristalis > Eristalis pertinax. The sequence goes on along the minus strand of OU026146.1, from coordinate 26,201,109 downwards.
GTTAGATTACATTGTTAACGAGGAAGTGGTTAAAAGTGAAATGTAGCCACGTGTGCTTGGTTTTTGTGCCTTTGCGTTAACCTTTTTGATTATTCCACACTAGTTGTTTTACAGTTTTAAGAAAAATCAAATACGTCTTCTGTCCAAAAGTATGCTGTTGATATCATTTTAACGGAATCACCATACAGACTAAATATGTATATAAAATTTAGTTACTAATGTCAAATACTTGACTTCGTCCCCTGTAACATTCAGCTGGTGTCAGAAGTTTGTATATAAAGTTCTTAAAATTCTTGAAGCTGACTTACAATCAGATGAAAGAACTAGACTAACAATAGTACCTACACCTATGTCTTCTTGGATGACACGTTCTGGGACTGTAGAATGTAGACATTAATATGGCATGACAGTTGGTGCTAGGTTTTGCGCTTCAGTCCAGTGTGGACCTGAGCCAAATCTCTGTTTGAAACAACTAGTTACCTCTCTCAACAACCCCTTAATAATTATTTTTGACATCGACCAGGTTTTATTTTCATAATAGTCATAACAGCCCGTAGAGAGCCGCGCCTGGCTTCTCAGCAACCACTCGTATTGTACGTGCTATTGTTCTCTCACGATAGGAAGAGAACTTCAGGTTTATGCCGACTCCGAACGGTCAAGTTTTAGAAGCTTTTTTTATACAGACAGTTATTGCTCTTTAAGCATTATCCATGACTCGAAAGGGGTGATATTATTTGTGTCGTACCGGGAATCGAACGTAGACACCGTAGGCTTAAGTGCGTAGGAGTCGACCTACAGACCCACAACGCCACCGTCGGCGCCGTCAATTTCGAATACATACCAGAGAATTATTTGAATGCATACGATAACTATGGCACACGTGCACACATTACTGATGACTATCATGTGATAGTCATGACAGTCAATGTGTTAAGTCTCATCAAAGATTCCTCTAGATAGCAACCATCAACTAATATGTGTATCTTCTCTTTTTTTAGATCTCCGTCTCGCCGGATAGTCGAAACACATCATGGGTCTCCTTCGATGGACGAAATCGTCAAGAGCTTTTCCACGGTGACAGTCTCCGGGTGACAACATCCATTTATCCAGTACCAAGTATTTGCGCCCAAGATCAAATCTCGGACTGGTTTGATTCGCTGGCAGAGTGCCTGCATTGGAATGTCCGCAAGAAACAAAAATGCCTAGATGAATTGTCGGACCTAACAGCATCGGGCTCCGAGGATACTCTCGATGATTTGGAACGTGGCAATGATCCGCTCTTAGATAGTTAAATTTAAACGGCTATTATCAACAAAATAACTAATTATGTTTTCATTTTTATAGAATAGATTTTGCATTTTTGTAGGGCCTTATTATATTTTGTTTTCTTAAAACATAACAATGTAGTTCTTAACGTAGATCGAGTCAAAAGTACATGCATACACAATTTACATAAGTAAGTAAGTTAAACAAACAAATTAAATGCCAAACGCACTGAAGGCAGAGGAGTGCCTACAATGTTTGTCTCAAATATCATACGTTGGCGAAAATACATACATAACCATGGATGGGTGCATACGCTCGTACAGCTTTCGCTTTGTACTCCTCGCCTTGTATGTTCATAGAACAAAACGAAAGACATTCGATTTAGGAATTTAATTAGCATAACTTGTTTCCTTTTCCGGTTTCCTTTTCCGGTTTCCTTCACGTAATTTTCTATACATATATAAATATATTCGGAAACTTGTATGTGGTTCTATTGTATTTCTATAATTTTATCTAGCTTCTGTCTCTTTTGTAAACGGGTTGTATACATATACACGGCAAGAAAATGGATCTAGATCTTTCATATAGCTCCTTATTTTTGGAATATACCATACGTAGTTGTTTGTAACGAGAATACAAAATCCTTAGAAAAATACATATGTATGTCCACTTTCGAAAATTAAAAAGATAAAACAATTGTTAAATGTTTAAAATGTTAAAAGAACAAAAAAACCTACTTTTATTTTTGCATAACAAACGTCGTGGATCTTTTGGGAATTAGAAATGATTTAAGGGTTCTTTTGTCAGATCAGCGATTGAAAAAGAGGCGCAACGAGCCGGTCTTAAGGTCAATGAGGATAAGACGAAATACTTATATGCTATCGAGCATGGATCTGTCTCACACCGCATAGGTCAAAACATCACAATCGACAGCTACAATTTTGAAATTTCTACGTAAGGTATATAGCCCAGTCTGCGAGGAAGGCAAATGCAGGAGAAGATACAACCACGAACTCTACGAGCTGTACCAGGATGTGAATGTAGTCCGGAAGGCAAAAATCCGACGACTGCTTGGGCCGCTGTTGCAGTTGGAAGTTGAACCAGGAAAAAGCCAAAGAATCTTTACACACTGTGGCTTTTTTAGGCGGAAATTTCGATGTCGTCGGATGCGCTTTAAATGTATTTGATTCGATTAAAAGACACTAGAGACCAGGAAAAAGCTAAAAAATCCTAACACACTGTGAATTTTTTCAGGCAAAATTTTCGATGTCGTCGGATGCACTCCAAATTTAGTTATTCGATTAATAGACATACCTTAAGTTGAGGGTAAATTGCACCACGACCTTTATAGCTATTGTGCCCCCTACTGCCACAACTTTCTTAAGAGTTCCCCTCCCATGCAGCTCTTTTCAGAGTTGCATTGAGGGTTATTTGCTCCTATTGCGTGAAGGTGGAATCTGAGAATGAAGGCTGGTTCTAGTAACTTAAATTTCTCCTGTGTTATTAGTTGTTTTCCCAGATATCTTTGTGTATGTTCTCGAATTTCATTAGATTCTCCGCAGAATCTACAGAGATCTTCTTCTGATACTCATTGTTTTCGTTAGGTGCTGCCTGAGTTTACAGTGCGCTGTTAGGAAGCCTGTTAGGATACGGATAGTTTTACTCTGTTACTCCTACTCAGATTCTTAAGCTTCTGTAGACATTCCCATACAAGCCCGGATTTGATTGTATAGGAGTCTAGTGCCAAGATATCGGCACGACTGCTCTACATTATTACTATCTGATCTGGTTCGTAATACTTTGTCCAGGGTCCAAACCCATCGGCAAGAAGATGTCCATTTGTGTACCATTTGCCTGACAGACTAATTTGTTTTAATCGTTACAGTTGTGTTTTCTTGTGAAAGGTACTATGGTGGTTTTTGTCGGATTTAGCTGACAGCCACCACACTATAGTAATTTTAAGTCCCCATTCGATGATATCACACAGGGTCTCCTCCATGCTGCCTCTGGCTATAATTACTATATCATCAGCATATGCCTGACATTTAATGCCGTGATTTGTTGGTACCTCCAAAAGTTCGTCTACAACTAGACTCTACATTAGGGGAGATAAAACTCCTTGAGGATATCTTTTTGTTGTATTGATTTTTATTATAGCTTCTGATGTATGCATCTGAGCTATTCTCGTGCTCAGAAGTTGATATATCCATCTCTTCAATATCCAAGAAAGCACATAAAACTAATTCTTTAGCTTCAAGGGCGCTTTCGATAGTTACTGTCAGTTGGTATAGCGCAGTCTCTGTTGATCTGCCTGCTCTGTACACGTGTTGACAGAGGTGATATAGTTAGATCCACTCCAGTCTTTGGATTTCGTTAATACACATCTCAACACATAACCACAGTTGCGTACAGGTCGTAGGTACGCCTAGTTGGGCCGCTGTGGCAGTTGGAAGATGAGCCATGGAAAGGCTCCAAAATTCTTACTATACACTGTACATTTTTTTAGGTGAAAAATTCGATGTCGTCGGATCCACTCCAGTCTTTGGATTTCGTTAATACACATCTCAACACATAACCACAGGTGCGCAAAGGTCGTAGGTACGCCTAGTAGGGCCGCTGTGGCAGTTGGAAGATGAGCCATGGAAGGCTCCAAGATCCTTACTATACACTGTACATTTTTTTAGGTGAAGAATTCGATGTCGTCGGATCCACACCAGTCCTTGGATTTCGATAACACACATCTAAACACATAACCTCAGGGTGTACACAGGTAGTAGGTACGCCTAGTTGGGCAGCTGTGGCAGTTGGAAGATGAGCCACGAAAAGGCTCCAAAATCCTTACTATACACTGCCAATTTTTTTAGGTGAAAAATCCAACGCGTCGGGTCCACTCCAGTCTTTGGATTTCGATAATACACATCTAAACACATAGCCACAGGTGTACACAGGTCGTAGATACGCCTAGTTGGGCCGCAGTGGCTGTTGTAAGATGAGCCATGCAAACGCTCCAAAATCCTTACTATACATTTTTTTAGGTGAAAAATTCGATGTAGTCGGATCCACTCCAGTCTTTGGATTTCGATAATACACATCTAAACACAAAACCACAGGTGTACACAGGTCGTAGATACGCCTAGTTGGGCCGCTGTGGCAGTTGGAAGATGGGCCATGCCAATTTTTTTAGGTGAAAAATTCGATGTCGGCGGATCCACTCCAGTCTTTGGATTTCGATAATCATCGATTATCGATTATGGATAATACACATCTAAACACATAACCACAGCTGTACGCAGGTCGTAGATACGCCTAGTTGGGGCGCTGTGGCAGTTGGAAGATGAGCCATGAAAAGGCTCCAAAATCGTTACTATACACTGTCAATTTTTTTAGGTGAAAAATTTGATGTCGTCGGATCCACTCCAGTCTTTGGATTTCGATAATACACATCTAAGCACATAACCACAGGTGTACACAGGTCGTAGATACGCCTAGTTGGGCCGCTGTGGCAGTTGGAAGATGAGCCATGGAAAGGCTCCAAAATCCTTACTATACACTGTACATTTTTTTAGGTGAAAAATTCGATGTCGTCGGATCCACTCCAGTCTTTGGATTTCGTTAATACACATCTCAACACATAACCACAGGTGCGCACAGGTCGTAGGTACGCCTAGTTGGGCCGCTGTGGCAGTTGGAAGATGAGCCATGGAAAGGCTCCAAAATCCTTACTATACACTGTACATTTTTTTATGTGAAAAATTCGATGTCGTCGGATCCACTCCAGTCTTTGGATTTCGTTAACACACATCTCAACACATAACCACAGGTGCTCACAGGTCGTAGATACGCCTAGTTGGGCCTCTGTGGCAGTTGGAAGATGAGTCATGGAAAGGCTCCAAAATCCTTACTGTACATTTCTTTAGGTGAAAAATTCGATGTCGTCGGATCCACTACAGTCTTTGGATTTCATTAATACACATCTCAACACATTACCACAGGTGCGCACAGGTCGTAGGTACGCCTAGTTGGGCCGCTGTGGCAGTTGGAAGATGAGCCGTGGAAAGGCTCCAAAATCCTTACTATACACTGTACATGTTTTTAGGTGAAAAATACAATGTCGTCGGATCCACTCCAGTCTTTGGATTTCGTTAATACACATCTAAGCACATAACCACAGGTGCGCACAGGGCGTAGGTACGCCTAGTTGGGCCTCTGTGGCAGTTGGAAGATGAGCCATGGAAAGGCTCCAAAATCCTTACTATACACTGTACATTTTTTTAGGTGAAAAATTCGATGTCGTCGGATCCACTCCAGTCTTTGGATTTCGTTAATACACATCTCAACACATTACCACAGGTGCGCACCGGTCGTAGGTACGCCTAGTTGGGCCGCTGTGGCAGTTGGAAGATGAGCCATGGAAAGGCTCCAAAGTCCTTACTATACACTGTACATTTTTTTAGGTGAAAAATTCGATGTCGTCGGATCCACTCCAGTCTTTGGATTTCATTAATACACATCTCAACACATTACCACAGGTGCGCACAGGTCGTAGGTACGCCTAGTTGGGCCGCTGTGGCAGTTGGAAGATGAGCCATGGAAAGGCTCCAAAATCCTTACTATACACTGTACATTTTTTTAGGTGAAAAATTCGATGTCGTCGGATCCACTCCTGTCTTTGGATTTCGTTAATACACATCTCAACACATAACCACAGGTGCGCACACGGCGTAGGTACGCCTAGTTGGGCCGCTGTGGCAGTTGGAAGATGAGCCATGGAAAGGCTCCAAAATCCTTACTTACACTGTACATTTTTTTAGGTGAAAAATTCGATGTCGTCGGATCCACTCCAGTCTTTGGCTTTCGTTAACACACATCTCAACACATAACCACAGGTGCTCACAGGTCGTAGGTACGCCTAGTTGGGCCGCTGTGGCAGTTGGAAGATGAGCCATGGAAAGGCTCCAAAATCCTTAGTATACACTGTTCATTTTTTTAGGTGAAAAATTCGATGTCGTCGGATCCACTCCAGTCTTTGGATTTCGTTAATACACATCTCAACACATAACCACAGGTGCTCACAGGTCGTAGGTACGCCTAGTTGGGCCGCTGTGGCAGTTGGAAGATGAGCCATGGAAAGGCTCCAAAATCCTTACTATACACTGTACATTTTTTTAGGTGAAAAATTCGATGTCGTCGGATCCACTCCAGTCTTTGGATTTCGTTAATACACATCTCAACACATAACCACAGGTGCGCATAGGTCGTAGGTACGCCCAGTTGGGCCGCTGTGGCAGTTGGAAGATGAGCCCTGGAAAGGCTCCAAAATCCTTACTATACACTGTACATTTTTTTAGGTGAAAAATTCGATGTCGTCGGATCCACTCCAGTCTTTGGATTTCGTTAATACACATCTCAACACATAACCACAGGTGCGCACACGGCGTAGGTACGCCTAGTTGGGCCGCTGTGGCAGTTGGAAGATGAGCCATGGAAAGGCTCCAAAATCCTTACTTACACTGTACATTTTTTTAGGTGAAAAATTCGATGTCGTCGGATCCACTCCAGTCTTTGGATTTCGTTAACACACATCTCAACACATAACCACAGGTGCTCACAGGTCGTAGGTACGCCTAGTTGGGCCGCTGTGGCAGTTGGAAGATGAGCCATGGAAAGGCTCCAAAATCCTTAGTATACACTGTTCATTTTTTTAGGTGAAAAATTCGATGTCGTCGGATCCACTCCAGTCTTTGGATTTCGTTAATACACATCTCAACACATAACCACAGGTGCGCACAGGTCGTAGGTACGCCTAGTTGGGCCGCTGTGGCAGTTGGAAGATGAGCCATGGAAAGGCTCCAAAATCCTTACTATACACTGTACATTTTTTTAGGTGAAAAATTCGATGTCGTCGGATCCACTCCAGTCTTTGGATTTCGTTAACACACATCTCAACACATAACCACAGGTGCTCACAGGTCGTAGGTACGCCTAGTTGGGCCGCTGTGGCAGTTGGAAGATGAGCCATGGAAAGGCTCCAAAATCTTTACTATACACTGTTCATTTTTTTAGGTGAAAAATTCGATGTCGTCGGATCCACTCCAGTCTTTGGATTTCGTTAATACACATCTCAACACATAACCACATGTGCGCACACGGCGTAGGTACGCCTAGTTGGGCCGCTGTGGCAGTTGGAAGATGAGCCATGGAAAGGCTCCAAAATCCTTACTATACACTGTACATTTTTTTAGGTGAAAAATACGATGTCGTCGGATCCACTCCAGTCTTTGGATTTCGTTAATACACATCTCAACACATAACCACATGTGCGCACACGGCGTAGGTACGCCTAGTTGGGCCGCTGTGGCAGTTGAAAGATGAGCCATGGAAAGGCTCCAAAATCCTTACTATACACTGTACATTTTTTTAGGTGAAAAATTCGATGTCGTCGGATCCTCTCCAGTCTTTGGATTTCGTTAATACACATCTCAACACATAACCACAGGTGCGCACACGGCGTAGTTACGCCTAGTTGGGCCGCTGTGGCAGTTGGAAGATGAGCCATGGAAAGTCTCAAAAATCCTTACTATACACTGTACATTTTTTTAGGTGAAAAATTCGATGTCGTCGGATCCACTCCAGTCTTTGGATTTCGTTAATACACATCTCAACACATAACCACAGGTGCGCACAGGTCGTAGGTACGCCTAGTTGGGCCGCTGTGGCAGTTGGAAGATGAGCCATGGAAAGGCTCCAAAATCCTTACTATACACTGTACATTTTTTTATGTGAAAAATTCGATGCCGTCGGATCCACTCCAGTATTTGGATTTCGTTAACACACATCTCAACACATAACCACAGGTGCTCACAGGTCGTAGGTACGCCTAGTTGGGCCGCTGTGGCAGTTGGAAGATGAGCCATGGAAAGGCTCCAAAATCTTTACTATACACTGTTCATTTTTTTAGGTGAAAAATTCGATGTCGTCGGATCCACTCCAGTCTTTGGATTTCGTTAATGCACATCTCAACACATAACCACATGTGCGCACACGGCGTAGGTACGCCTAGTTGGGCCGCTGTGGCAGTTGGAAGATGAGCCATGGAAAGGCTCCAAAATCCTTACTATACACTGTACATTTTTTTAGGTGAAAAATTCGATGTCGTCGGATCCACTCCAGTCTTTGGATTTCGTTAATACACATCTCAACACATAACCACATGTGCGCACACGGCGTAGGTACGCCTAGTTGGGCCGCTGTGGCAGTTGGAAGATGAGCCCTTTAAAGGCTCCAAAATCCTTACTATACACTGTACATTTTTTTAGGTGAAAAATTCGATGTCGTCGGATCCACTCCAGTCTTTGGATTTCGTTAATACACATCTCAACACATAACCACAGGTGCGCACAGGTCGTAGGTACGCCTAGTTGGGCCGCTGTGGCAGTTGGAAGATGAGCCATGGAAAGGCTCCAAAATCCTTACTATACACTGTACATTTTTTTAGGTGAAAAATTCGATGTCGTCGGATCCACTCCAGTCTTTGGATTTCGTTAACACACATCTCAACACATAACCACAGGTGCTCACAGGTCGTAGGTACGCCTAGTTGGGCCGCTGTGGCAGTTGGAAGATGAGCCATGGAAAGGCTCCAAAATCTTTACTATACACTGTTCATTTTTTTAAGGTGAAAAATTCGATGTCGTCGGATCCACTCCAGTCTTTGGATTTCGTTAATACACATCTCAACACATAACCACATGTGCGCACACGGCGTAGGTACGCCTAGTTGGGCCGCTGTGGCAGTTGGAAGATGAGCCATGGAAAGGCTCCAAAATCCTTACTATACACTGTACATTTTTTTAGGTGAAAAATTCGATGTCGTCGGATCCACTCCAGTCTTTGGATTTCGTTAATACACATCTCAACACATAACCACATGTGCGCACACGGCGTAGGTACGCCTAGTTGGGCCGCTGTGGCAGTTGAAAGATGAGCCATGGAAAGGCTCCAAAATCCTTACTATACACTGTACATTTTTTTAGGTGAAAAATTCGATGTCGTCGGATCCTCTCCAGTCTTTGGATTTCGTTAATACACATCTCAACACATAACCACAGGTGCGCACACGGCGTAGTTACGCCTAGTTGGGCCGCTGTGGCAGTTGGAAGATGAGCCATGGAAAGTCTCAAAAATCCTTACTATACACTGTACATTTTTTTAGGTGAAAAATTCGATGTCGTCGGATCCAGTCCAGTCTTTGGATTTCGTTAATACACATCTCAACACATAACCACAGGTGCGCACAGGTCGTAGGTACGCCTAGTTGGGCCGCTGTGGCAGTTGGAAGATGAGCCATGGAAAGGCTCCAAAATCCTTACTATACACTGTACATTTTTTTATGTGAAAAATTCGATGCCGTCGGATCCACTCCAGTCTTTGGATTTCGTTAACACACATCTCAACACATAACCACAGGTGCTCACAGGTCGTAGGTACGCCTAGTTGGGCCGCTGTGGCAGTTGGAAGATGAGCCATGGAAAGGCTCCAAAATCTTTACTATACACTGTTCATTTTTTTAGGTGAAAAATTCGATGTCGTCGGATCCACTCCAGTCTTTGGATTTCGTTAATGCACATCTCAACACATAACCACATGTGCGCACACGGCGTAGGTACGCCTAGTTGGGCCGCTGTGGCAGTTGGAAGATGAGCCATGGAAAGGCTCCAAAATCCTTACTATACACTGTACATTTTTTTAGGTGAAAAATTCGATGTCGTCGGATCCACTCCAGTCTTTGGATTTCGTTAATACACATCTCAACACATAACCACATGTGCGCACACGGCGTAGGTACGCCTAGTTGGGCCGCTGTGGCAGTTGGAAGATGAGCCCTTTAAAGGCTCCAAAATCCTTACTATACACTGTACATTTTTTTAGGTGAAAAATTCGATGTCGTCGGATCCACTCCAGTCTTTGGATTTCGTTAATACACATCTCAACACATAACCACAGGTGCGCACAGGTCGTAGGTACGCCTAGTTGGGCCGCTGTGGCAGTTGAAAGATGAGCCATGGAAAGGCTCCAAAATCCTTACTATACACTGTACATTTTTTTAGGTGAAAAATTCGATGTCGTCGGATCCACTCCAGCCTTTGGATTTCGTTAATACACATCTCAACACATAACCACAGGTGCGCACAGGTCGTAGGTACGCCTAGTTGGGCCGCTGTGGCAGTTGGAAGATGAGCCATGGAAAGGCTCCAAAATCCTTAGTATACACTGTTCATTTTTTTAGGTGAAAAATTCGATGTCGTCGGATCCACTCCAGTCTTTGGATTTCGTTAATACACATCTCAACACATAACCACAGGTGCGCACAGGTCGTAGGTACGCCTAGTTGGGCCGCTGTGGCAGTTGGAATATGAGCCATGGAAAGGCTCCAAAATTCTTACTATACACTGTACATTTTTTTAGGTGAAAAATTCGATGTCGTCGGATCCACTCCAGTCTTTGGATTTCGTTAATACACATCTCAACACATAACCACAGGTGCGCAAAGGTCGTAGGTACGCCTAGTTGGGCCGCTGTGGCAGTTGGAAGATGAGCCATGGAAAGCTCCAAAATCCTTACTATACACTGTACATTTTTTTAGGTGAAAAATTCGGTGTCGTCGGATCCACTCCAGTCTTTGGATTTCGTTAAAACACATCTCAACACATAACCACAGTTGCGCACAGGTCGTAGGTACGCCTAGTTGGGCCGCTGTGGCAGTTGGAAGATGAGAAATGGAAGGGCTCCAAAATCCTTACTATACACTGTACATTTTTTTAGGTGAAAAATTCGATGTCGTCGGATCCACTCCAGTCTTTGGATTTCGTTAACACACATCTCAACACATAACCACAGGTGCTCACAGGTCGTAGGTACGCCTAGTTGGGCCGCTGTGGCAGTTGGAAGATGTGCCATGGAAAGGCTCCAAAATCCTTACTATACACTGTACATTTTTTTAGGTGAAAAATTCGATGTCGTCGGATCCACTCCAGTCTTTGGATTTCGTTAATACACATCTCAAAACATAACCACAGGTGCGCACAGGTCGTAGGTACGCCTAGTTGGGCCGCTGTGGCAGTTGGAAGATGAGCCATGGAAAGCTCCAAAATCCTTACTATACACTGTACATTTTTTTAGCTGAAAAATTCGATGTCGTCGGATCCACTCCAGTCTTTGGATTTCGTTAACACACATCTCAACACATAACCACAGGTGCTCACAGGTCGTAGGTACGCCTAGTTGGGACGCTGTGGCAGTTGGAAAATGAGCCATGGAAAGGCTCCAAAATCCTTACTATACACTGTACATTTTTTTAGGTGAAAAATTCGATGTCGTCGGATCCACTCCAGTCTTTGGATTTCGTTAATACACATCTCAACACATAACCACAGGTGCTCACAGGTCGTAGGTACGCCTAGTTGGGCCGCTGTGGCAGTTGGAAGATGAGCCATGGAAAGGCTCCAAAATCCTTAGTATACACTGTTCATTTTTTTAGGTGAAAAATTCGATGTCGTCGGATCCACTCCAGTCTTTGGATTTCGTTAATACACATCTCAACACATAACCACAGGTGCGCACAGGTCGTAGGTACGCCTAGTTGGGCCGCTGTGGCAGTTGGAATATGAGCCATGGAAAGGGCTCAAAATTCTTACTATACACTGTACATTTTTTTAGGTGAAAAATTCGATGTCGTCGGATCCACTCCAGTCTTTGGATTTCGTTAATACACATCTCAACACATAACCACAGGTGCGCAAAGGTCGTAGGTACGCCTAGTTGGGCCGCTGTGGCAGTTGGAAGATGAGCCATGGAAAGCTCCAAAATCCTTACTATACACTGTACATTTTTTTAGGTGAAAAATTCGATGTCGTCGGATCCACTCCAGTCTTTGGATTTCGTTAATACACATCTCAACACATAACCACAGGTGCGCACACGGCGTAGGTACGCCTAGTTGGGCCGCTGTGGCAGTTGGAAGATGAGCCATGGAAAGGCTCCAAAATCCTTACTATACACTGTACATTTTTTTAGGTGAAAAATTCGATGTCGTCGGATCCACTCCAGTCTTTGGATTTCGTTAATACACATCTCAACACATAACCACAGGTGCGCACAGGTCGTAGGTACGCCTAGTGGGGCCGCTGTGGCAGTTGGAAGATGAGCCATGGAAAGGCTCCAAAATCCTTACTATACACTGTACATTTTTTTAGGTGAAAAATTCGATGTCGTCGGATCCACTCCAGTCTTTGGATTTCGTTAATACACATCTCAACACATAACCACAGGTGCGCACAAGTTGAAGGTACGCCTAGTTGGGCCGCTGTGGCAGTTGGAAGATGAGCCCTGGAAAGGCTCCAAAATCCTTACTATACACTGTACATTTTTTTAGGTGAAAAATTCGATGTCGTCGGATCCACTCCAGTCTTTGGATTTCGTTAATACACATCTCAACACATAACCACAGGTGCGCACAGGTCGTAGGTACGCCTAGTTGGGCCGCTGTGGCAGTTGGAAGATGAGCCATGGAAAGGCTCCAAAATCCTTACTATACACTGTACATTTTTTTAGGTGAAAAATTCGATGTCGTCGGATCCACTCCAGTCTTTGGATTTCGTTAATACACATCTCAACACATAACCACAGGTGCGCACAAGTTGAAGGTACGCCTAGTTGGGCCGCTGTGGCAGTTGGAAGATGAGCCCTGGAAAGGCTCCAAAATCCTTACTATACACTGTACATTTTTTTAGGTGAAAAATTCGATGTCGTCGGATCCACTCCAGTCTTTGGATTTCGTTAATACACATCTCAACACATAACCACAGGTGCGCACAGGTCGTAGGTACGCCTAGTTGGGCCGCTGTGGCAGTTGGAAGATGAGCCATGGAAAGGCTCCAAAATCCTTACTATACACTGTACATTTTTTTAGGTGAAAAATTCGATGTCGTCGGATCCACTCCAGTCTTTGGATTTCGTTAATACACATCTCAACACATAACCACAGGTGCGCACAAGTTGAAGGTACGCCTAGTTGGGCCGCTGTGGCAGTTGGAAGATGAGCCCTGGAAAGGCTCCAAAATCCTTACTATACACTGTACATTTTTGTACATTGTTGAGATGTGTGTTAACGAAATCCAAAGACTGGAGTGGATCCGACGACAACGAATTTTTCACCTAAGAAAATGTACAGTGTATAGTAAGGATTTTGGAGCCTTTCCATGGCTCATCTTCCAACTGCCACAGCGGCCCAACTAGGCGTACCTACCCTGTGTGCGCACCTGTGGTTATGTGTTGAGATGTGTATTAACGAAATCCAAAGACTGGAGTGGATCCGACGACATCGAATTTTTCACCTAAAAAAATGAACAGTGTATAGTAAGGATTTTGGAGCCTTTCCATGGCTCATCTTCCAACTGCCACAGCGGCCCAACTAGGCGTACCTACGACCTGTGCGCACCTGTGTTTATGTGTTGAGATGTGTATTAACGAAATCCAAAGACTGAAGTGGATCCGACGACATCGAATTATTCACCTAAAAAAATGTACAGTGTATAGTAAGGATTTTGGAGCCTTTCCATGGGTCATCTTCCAACTGCCACAGCGCCCCAACAAGGCGTACCTACGACCTGTGCGCACCTGTGATTATGTGTTGAGATGTGTATTAACGAAATCCAAAGACTGGAGTGGATCCGACGACATCGAATTTTTCACCTAAAAAAATGTACAGTGTATAGTAAGGATTTTGGAGCCTTTCCATGGCTCATCTTCCAACTGCCACAGCGGCCCAACTAGGCGTACCTACGCCGTGTGCGCACCTGTGGTTATGTGTTGAGATGTGTATTAACGAAATCCAAAGACTGGAGTGGATCCGACGACATCGAATTTTTCACCTAAAAAAATGTACAGTGTATAGTAAGGATTTTGGAGCCTTTCCATGGCTCATCTTCCAACTGCCACAGCGGCCCAACTAGGGGTACCTACGACCTGTGAGCACCTGTGGTTATGTGTTGAGATATGTATTAACGAAATCCAAAGACTGGAGTGGATCCGACGACATCGAATTTTTCACCTAAAAAAATGAACAGTGTATACTAAGGATTTTGGAGCCTTTCCATGGCTCATCTTCCAACTGCCACAGCGGCTCAACTAGGCGTACCTACGACCTGTGAGCACCTGTGGTTATGCGTTGAGATGTGTATTAACGAAATCCAAAGACTGGAGTGGATCCGACGACATCGAATTTTTCAACTAAAAAAATGTACAGTGTATAGTAAGGATTTTGGAGCCTTTCCATGGCTCATCTTCCAACTGCCACAGCGGGCCAACTAGGCGTACCTACGACCTGTGAGCACCTGTGGTTATGTGTTGAGATATGTATTAACGAAATCCAAAGACTGGAGTGGATCCGACGACATCGAATTTTTCACCTAAAAAAATGTACAGTGTATAGTAAGGATTTTGGAGCCTTTCCATGGCTCATCTTCCAACTGCCACAGCGGCCCAACTAGGCGTACCTACGACCTGTGAGCACCTGTGGTTATGTGTTGAGATGTGTGTTAACGAAATCCAAAGACTGGATTGGATCCGACGACATCGAATTTTTCACCTAAAAAAATGTACAGTGTATAGTAAGGATTTTGGAGCTTTCCATGGCTCATCTTCCAACTGCCACAGCGGCCCAACTAGGCGTACCTACGACCTGTGCGCACCTGTGGTTATGTGTTGAGATGTGTATTAACGAAATCCAAAGACTGAAGTGGATCCGACGACATCGAATTATTCACCTAAAAAAATGTACAGTGTATAGTAAGAATTTTGGAGCCTTTCCATGGCTAATCTTCCAACTGCCACAGCGGCCCAACTAGGCGTACCTACGCCCTGTGCGCACCTGTGGTTATGTGTTGAGATGTGTATTAACGAAATCCAAAGACTGGAGTGGATCCGACGACAACGAATTTTTCACCTAAGAAAATGTACAGTGTATAGTAAGGATTTTGGAGCCTTTCCATGGCTCATCTTCCAACTGCCACAGCGGCCCAACTAGGCGTACCTACGACCTGTGAGCACCTGTGGTTATGTGTTGAGAAGTGTATTAACGAAATCCAAAGACTGGAGTGGATCCGACGACATCGAATTTTTCACCTAAAAAAATGAACAGTGTATAGTAAGGATTTTGGAGCTTTCCATGGCTCATCTTCCAACTGCCACAGCGGCCCAACTAGGCGTACCTACGACCTGTGCGCACCTGTGGTTATGTGTTGAGATGTGTATTAACGAAATCCAAAGACTGAAGTGGATCCGACGACATCGAATTATTCACCTAAAAAAATGTACAGTGTATAGTAAGGATTTTGGAGCCTTTCCATGGGTCATCTTCCAACTGCCACAGCGCCCCAATAAGGCGTACCTACGACCTGTGCGCACCTGTGGTTATGTGTTGAGATGTGTATTAACGAAATCCAAAGACTGGAGTGGATCCGACGACATCGAATTTTTCACCTAAAAAAATGTACAGTGTATAGTAAGAATTTTGGAGCCTTTCCATGGCTAATCTTCCAACTGCCACAGCGGCCCAACTAGGCGTACCTACGACCTGTGCGCACCTGTGGTTATGTGTTGAGATGTGTATTAACGAAATCCAAAGACTGGAGTTGATCCGACGACATCGAATTTTTCACCTAAAAAAATGTGCAGTGTATAGTAAGGATTTTGGAGCCTTTCCATGGCTCATCTTCCAAATGCCACAGCGGCCCAACTAGGCGTACCTACGACCTGTGAGCACCTGTGGTTATGTGTTGAGATATGTATTAACGAAATCCAAAGACTGGAGTGGATCCGACGACATCGAATTTTTCACCTAAAAAAATGTACAGTGTATAGTAAGAATTTTGGAGCCTTTCCATGGCTAATCTTCCAACTGCCACAGCGGCCCAACTAGGCGTACCTACGACCTGTGCGCACCTGTGGTTATGTGTTGAGATGTGTATTAACGAAATCCAAAGACTGGAGTGGATCCGACGACAACGAATTTTTCACCTAAGAAAATGTACAGTGTATAGTAAGGATTTTGGAGCCTTTCCATGGCTCATCTTCCAACTGCCACAGCGGCCCAACTAGGCGTACCTACGACCTGTGAGCACCTGTGGTTATGTGTTGAGATGTGTATTAACGAAATCCAAAGACTGGAGTGGATCCGACGACATCGAATTTTTCACCTAAAAAAATGTACAGTGTATAGTAAGGATTTTGGAGCCTTTCCATGGCTAATCTTCCAACTGCCACAGCGGCCCAACTAGGCGTACCTACGACCTGTGCGCACCTGTGGTTATGTGTTGAGATGTGTATTAACGAAATCCAAAGACTGGAGTGGATCCGACGACATCGAATTTTTCACCTAAAAAAATGAATAGTGTATAGTAAGGATTTTGGAGCCTTTCCATGGCTCATCTTCCAACTGCCACAGCGGCCCAACTAGGCGTACCTACGACCTGTGCGCACCTGTGGTTATCTGTTGAGATGTGTATTAACGAAATCCAAAGACTGGAGTGGATCCGACGACATCGAATTTTTCACCTAAAAAAATGTACAGTGTATAGTAAGGATTTTGGAGCCTTTCCATGGCTCATCTTCCAACTGCCACAGCGGCCCAACTAGGCGTACCTACGACCTGTGAGCACCTGTGGTTATGTGTTGAGATATGTATTAACGAAATCCAAAGACTGGAGTGGATCCGACGACATCGAATTTTTCACCTAAAAAAATGAACAGTGTATACTAAGGATTTTGGAGCCTTTCCATGGCTCATCTTCCAACTGCCACAGCGGCCCAACTAGGCGTACCTACGACCTGTGAGCACCTGTGGTTATGTGTTGAGATGTGTATTAACGAAATCCAAAGACTGGAGTGGATCCGACGACATCGAATTTTTCACCTAAAAAAATGTACAGTGTATAGTAAGGATTTTGGAGCCTTTCCATGGCTCATCTTCCAACTGCCACAGCGGCCCAACTAGGCGTACCTACGCCGTGTGCGCACCTGTGGTTATGTGTTGAGAAGTGTATTAACGAAATCCAAAGACTGGAGTGGATCCGACGACATCGAATTTTTCACCTAAAAAAATGAACAGTGTGTAGTAAGGATTTTGGAGCCTTTCCATGGCTCATCTTCCAACTGCCACAGCGGCCCAACTAGGCGTACCTACGACCTGTGCGCACCTGTGGTTATGTGTTGAGATGTGTATTAACGAAATCCAAAGACTGAAGTGGATCCGACGACATCGAATTATTCACCTAAAAAAATGTACAGTGTATAGTAAGGATTTTGGAGCCTTTCCATGGGTCATCTTCCAACTGCCACAGCGCCCCAACAAGGCGTACCTACGACCTGTGCGCACCTGTGGTTATGTGTTGAGATGTGTATTAACGAAATCCAAAGACTGGAGTGGATCCGACGGCATCGAATTTTTCACCTAAAAAAATGTACAGTGTATAGTAAGAATTTTGGAGCCTTTCCATGGCTCATCTTCCAACTGCCACAGCGGCCCAACTAGGCGTACCTACGACCTGTGCGCACCTGTGGTTATGTGTTGAGATGTGTATTAACGAAATCCAAAGACTGGAGTGGATCCGACGACATCGAATTTTTCACCTAAAAAAATGTACAGTGTATAGTAAGGATTTTGGAGCCTTTCCATGGCTCATCTTCCAACTGCCACAGCGGCCCAACTAGGCGTACCTACGCCGTGTGCGCACCTGTGGTTATGTGTTGAGATGTGTATTAACGAAATCCAAAGACTGGAG
Source organism: Eristalis pertinax (assembly GCA_907269125.1). NCBI lineage: Eukaryota > Metazoa > Arthropoda > Insecta > Diptera > Syrphidae > Eristalis > Eristalis pertinax. The sequence continues at coordinate 26,183,005 of OU026146.1, read as the reverse complement.
TGGATCCGACGACATCGAATTTTTCACCTAAAAAAATGTACAGTGTATAGTAAGGATTTTGGAGCCTTTCCAAGGCTCATCTTCCAACTGCCACAGCGGCCCAACTAGGCGTACCTACGACCTGTGCGCACCTGTGGTTATGTGTTGAGATGTGTATTAACGAAATCCAAAGACTGGAGTTGATCCGACGACATCGAATTTTTCACCTAAAAAAATGTGCAGTGTATAGTAAGGATTTTGGAGCCTTTCCATGGCTCATCTTCCAACTGCCACAGCGGCCCAACTAGGCGTACCTACGACCTGTGAGCACCTGTGGTTATGTGTTGAGATATGTATTAACGAAATCCAAAGACTGGAGTGGATCCGACGACATCGAATTTTTCACCTAAAAAAATGTACAGTGTATAGTAAGAATTTTGGAGCCTTTCCATGGCTAATCTTCCAACTGCCACAGCGGCCCAACTAGGCGTACCTACGACCTGTGCGCACCTGTGGTTATGTGTTGAGATGTGTATTAACGAAATCCAAAGACTGGAGTGGATCCGACGACAACGAATTTTTCACCTAAGAAAATGTACAGTGTATAGTAAGGATTTTGGAGCCTTTCCATGGCTCATCTTCCAACTGCCACAGCGGCCCAACTAGGCGTACCTACGACCTGTGAGCACCTGTGGTTATGTGTTGAGATGTGTATTAACGAAATCCAAAGACTGGAGTGGATCCGACGACATCGAATTTTTCACCTAAAAAAATGTACAGTGTATAGTAAGGATTTTGGAGCCTTTCCAAGGCTCATCTTCCAACTGCCACAGCGGCCCAACTAGGCGTACCTACGACCTGTGCGCACCTGTGGTTATGTGTTGAGATGTGTATTAACGAAATCCAAAGACTGGAGTGGTTCCGACGACATCGAATTTTTCACCTAAAAAAATGTACAGTGTATAGTAAGGATTTTGGAGCCTTTCCATGGCTCATCTTCCAACTGCCACAGCGGCCCAACTAGGCGTACCTACGCCGTGTGCGCACCTGTGGTTATGTGTTGAGATGTGTATTAACGAAATCCAAAGACTGAAGTGGATCCGACGACATCGAATTTTTCACCTAAAAAAATGTACAGTGTATAGTAAGGATTTTGGAGCCTTTCCATGGCTCATCTTCCAACTGCCACAGCGGCCCAACTAGGCGTACCTACGACCTGTGAGCACCTGTGGTTATGTGTTGAGATATGTATTAACGAAATCCAAAGACTGGAGTGGATCCGACGACATCGAATTTTTCACCTAAAAAAATGAACAGTGTATACTAAGGATTTTGGAGCCTTTCCATGGCTCATCTTCCAACTGCCACAGCGGCCCAACTAGGCGTACCTACGACCTGTGAGCACCTGTGGTTATGTGTTGAGATGTGTATTAACGAAATCCAAAGACTGGAGTGGATCCGACGACATCGAATTTTTCACCTAAAAAAATGAACAGTGTGTAGTAAGGATTTTGGAGCCTTTCCATGGCTCATCTTCCAACTGCCACAGCGGCCCAACTAGGCGTACCTACGACCTGTGCGCACCTGTGGTTATGTGTTGAGATGTGTATTAACGAAATCCAAAGACTGAAGTGGATCCGACGACATCGAATTATTCACCTAAAAAAATGTACAGTGTATAGTAAGGATTTTGGAGCCTTTCCATGGGTCATCTTCCAACTGCCACAGCGCCCCAACAAGGCGTACCTACGACCTGTGAGCACCTGTGGTTATGTGTTGAGATGTGTATTAACGAAATCCAAAGACTGGAGTGGATCCGACGACATCGAATTTTTCACCTAAAAAAATGTACAGTGTATAGTAAGGATTTTGGAGCCTTTCCATGGCTCATCTTCCAACTGCCACAGCGGCCCAACTAGGCGTACCTACGACCTGTACGCAACTGTGGTTATGTGTTGAGATGTGTATTAACGAAATCCAAAGACTGGAGTGGATCCGACGACATCGAATTTTTCACCTAAAAAAATGTACAGTGTATAGTAAGGATTTTGGAGCCTTTCCAAGGCTCATCTTCCAACTGCCACAGCGGCCCAACTAGGCGTACCTACGACCTGTGCGCACCTGTGGTTATGTGTTGAGATGTGTATTAACGAAATCCAAAGACTGGAGTGGTTCCGACGACATCGAATTTTTCACCTAAAAAAATGTACAGTGTATAGTAAGGATTTTGGAGCCTTTCCATGGCTCATCTTCCAACTGCCACAGCGGCCCAACTAGGCGTACCTACGACCTTTGAGCACCTGTGGTTATGTGTTGAGATATGTATTAACGAAATCCAAAGACTGGAGTGGATCCGACGATATCGAATTTTTCACCTAAAAAAATGTACAGTGTATAGTAAGGATTTTGGAGCCTTTCCATGGCTCATCTTCCAACTGCCACAGCGGCCCAACTAGGCGTACCTACGACCTGTGAGCACCTGTGGTTATGTGTTGAGATGTGTGTTAACGAAATCCAAAGACTGGAGTGGATCCGACGACATCGAATTTTTCACCTAAAAAAATGTACAGTGTATAGTAAGGATTTTGGAGCTTTCCATGGCTCATCTTCCAACTGCCACAGCGGCCCAACTAGGCGTACCTACGACCTGTGAGCACCTGTGGTTATGTGTTGAGATGTGTATTAACGAAATCCAAAGACTGGAGTGGATCCGACGACATCGAATTTTTCACCTAAAAAAATGTACAGTGTATAGTAAGGATTTTGGAGCCTTTCCATGGCTCATCTTACAACTGCCACAGCGGCCCAACTAGGCGTACCTACGACCTTTGAGCACCTGTGGTTATGTGTTGAGATGTGTATTAACGAAATCCAAAGACTGGAGTGGATCCGACGACATCGAATTTTTCACCTAAAAAAATGAACAGTGTATAGTAAGGATTTTGGAGCCTTTCCATGGCTCATCTTCCAACTGCCACAGCGGCCCAACTAGGCGTACCTACGACCTGTGCGCACCTGTGGTTATCTGTTGAGATGTGTATTAACGAAATCCAAAGACTGGAGTGGATCCGACGACATCGAATTTTTCACCTAAAAAAATGTACAGTGTATAGTAAGGATTTTGGAGCCTTTCCATGGCTCATCTTCCAACTGCCACAGCGGCCCAACTAGGCGTACCTACGACCTGTGAGCACCTGTGGTTATGTGTTGAGATATGTATTAACGAAATCCAAAGACTGGAGTGGATCCGACGACATCGAATTTTTCACCTAAAAAAATGAACAGTGTATACTAAGGATTTTGGAGCCTTTCCATGGCTCATCTTCCAACTGCCACAGCGGCCCAACTAGGCGTACCTACGACCTGTGAGCACCTGTGGTTATGTGTTGAGATGTGTATTAACGAAATCCAAAGACTGGAGTGGATCCGACGACATCGAATTTTTCACCTAAAAAAATGAACAGTGTGTAGTAAGGATTTTGGAGCCTTTCCATGGCTCATCTTCCAACTGCCACAGCGGCCCAACTAGGCGTACCTACGACCTGTGCGCACCTGTGGTTATGTGTTGAGATGTGTATTAACGAAATCCAAAGACTGAAGTGGATCCGACGACATCGAATTATTCACCTAAAAAAATGTACAGTGTATAGTAAGGATTTTGGAGCCTTTCCATGGGTCATCTTCCAACTGCCACAGCGCCCCAACAAGGCGTACCTACGCCCTGTGCGCACCTGTGGTTATGTGTTGAGATGTGTATTAACGAAATCCAAAGACTGGAGTGGATCCGACGGCATCGAATTTTTCACCTAAAAAAATGTACAGTGTATAGTAAGAATTTTGGAGCCTTTCCATGGCTCATCTTCCAACTGCCACAGCGGCCCAACTAGGCGTACCTACGACCTGTGCGCACCTGTGGTTATGTGTTGAGATGTGTATTAACGAAATCCAAAGACTGGAGTGGATCCGACGACATCGAATTTTTCACCTAAAAAAATGTACAGTGTATAGTAAGGATTTTGGAGCCTTTCCATGGCTCATCTTCCAACTGCCACAGCGGCCCAACTAGGCGTACCTACGCCGTGTGCGCACCTGTGGTTATGTGTTGAGATGTGTATTAACGAAATCCAAAGACTGGAGTGGATCCGACGACATCGAATTTTTCACCTAAAAAAATGTACAGTGTATAGTAAGGATTTTGGAGCCTTTCCAAGGCTCATCTTCCAACTGCCACAGCGGCCCAACTAGGCGTACCTACGACCTGTGAGCACCTGTGGTTATGTGTTGAGATATGTATTAACGAAATCCAAAGACTGGAGTGGATCCGACGACATCGAATTTTTCACCTAAAAAAATGTACAGTGTATAGGAAGGATTTTGGAGCCTTTCCATGGCTCATCTTCCAACTGCCACAGCGGCCCAACTAGGCGTACCTACGACCTTTGAGCACCTGTGGTTATGTGTTGAGATATGTATTAACGAAATCCAAAGACTGGAGTGGATCCGACGATATCGAATTTTTCACCTAAAAAAATGTACAGTGTATAGTAAGGATTTTGGAGCCTTTCCATGGCTCATCTTCCAACTGCCACAGCGGCCCAACTAGGCGTACCTACGACCTGTGCGCACCTGTGGTTATGTGTTGAGATGTGTATTAACGAAATCCAAAGACTGGAGTTGATCCGACGACATCGAATTTTTCACCTAAAAAAATGTGCAGTGTATAGTAAGGATTTTGGAGCCTTTCCATGGCTCATCTTCCAACTGCCACAGCGGCCCAACTAGGCGTACCTACGACCTGTGAGCACCTGTGGTTATGTGTTGAGATATGTATTAACGAAATCCAAAGACTGGAGTGGATCCGACGACATCGAATTTTTCACCTAAAAAAATGTACAGTGTATAGTAAGGATTTTGGAGCCTTTCCATGGCTCATCTTCCAACTGCCACAGCGGCCCAACTAGGCGTACCTACGACCTGTGAGCACCTGTGGTTATGTGTTGAGATGTGTATTAACGAAATCCAAAGACTGGAGTGGATCCGACGACAACGAATTTTTCACCTAAGAAAATGTACAGTGTATAGTAAGGATTTTGGAGCCTTTCCAAGGCTCATCTTCCAACTGCCACAGCGGCCCAACTAGGCGTACCTACGACCTGTGCGCACCTGTGGTTATGTGTTGAGATGTGTATTAACGAAATCCAAAGACTGGAGTGGTTCCGACGACATCGAATTTTTCACCTAAAAAAAATGTACAGTGTATAGTAAGGATTTTGGAGCCTTTCCATGGCTCATCTTCCAACTGCCACAGCGGCCCAACTAGGCGTACCTACGCCGTGTGCGCACCTGTGGTTATGTGTTGAGATGTGTATTAACGAAATCCAAAGACTGAAGTGGATCCGACGACATCGAATTTTTCACCTAAAAAAATGTACAGTGTATAGTAAGGATTTTGGAGCCTTTCCATGGCTCATCTTCCAACTGCCACAGCGGCCCAACTAGGCGTACCTACGACCTGTGAGCACCTGTGGTTATGTGTTGAGATATGTATTAACGAAATCCAAAGACTGGAGTGGATCCGACGACATCGAATTTTTCACCTAAAAAAATGAACAGTGTATACTAAGGATTTTGGAGCCTTTCCATGGCTCATCTTCCAACTGCCACAGCGGCCCAACTAGGCGTACCTACGACCTGTGAGCACCTGTGGTTATGTGTTGAGATGTGTATTAACGAAATCCAAAGACTGGAGTGGATCCGACGACATCGAATTTTTCACCTAAAAAAATGTACAGTGTATAGTAAGGATTTTGGAGCCTTTCCATGGCTCATCTTCCAACTGCCACAGCGGCCCAACTAGGCGTACCTACGCCGTGTGCGCACCTGTGGTTATGTGTTGAGAAGTGTATTAACGAAATCCAAAGACTGGAGTGGATCCGACGACATCGAATTTTTCACCTAAAAAAATGAACAGTGTGTAGTAAGGATTTTGGAGCCTTTCCATGGCTCATCTTCCAACTGCCACAGCGGCCCAACTAGGCGTACCTACGACCTGTGCGCACCTGTGGTTATGTGTTGAGATGTGTATTAACGAAATCCAAAGACTGAAGTGGATCCGACGACATCGAATTTTTCACCTAAAAAAATGTACAGTGTATAGTAAGGATTTTGGAGCCTTTCCAAGGCTCATCTTCCAACTGCCACAGCGGCCCAACTAGGCGTACCTACGACCTGTGCGCACCTGTGGTTATGTGTTGAGATGTGTATTAACGAAATCCAAAGACTGGAGTGGTTCCGACGACATCGAATTTTTCACCTAAAAAAATGTACAGTGTATAGTAAGGATTTTGGAGCCTTTCCATGGCTCATCTTCCAACTGCCACAGCGGCCCAACTAGGCGTACCTACGCCGTGTGCGCACCTGTGGTTATGTGTTGAGATGTGTATTAACGAAATCCAAAGACTGAAGTGGATCCGACGACATCGAATTTTTCACCTAAAAAAATGTACAGTGTATAGTAAGGATTTTGGAGCCTTTCCATGGCTCATCTTCCAACTGCCACAGCGGCCCAACTAGGCGTACCTACGACCTGTGAGCACCTGTGGTTATGTGTTGAGATATGTATTAACGAAATCCAAAGACTGGAGTGGATCCGACGACATCGAATTTTTCACCTAAAAAAATGAACAGTGTATACTAAGGATTTTGGAGCCTTTCCATGGCTCATCTTCCAACTGCCACAGCGGCCCAACTAGGCGTACCTACGACCTGTGAGCACCTGTGGTTATGTGTTGAGATGTGTATTAACGAAATCCAAAGACTGGAGTGGATCCGACGACATCGAATTTTTCACCTAAAAAAATGTACAGTGTATAGTAAGGATTTTGGAGCCTTTCCATGGCTCATCTTCCAACTGCCACAGCGGCCCAACTAGGCGTACCTACGCCGTGTGCGCACCTGTGGTTATGTGTTGAGAAGTGTATTAACGAAATCCAAAGACTGGAGTGGATCCGACGACATCGAATTTTTCACCTAAAAAAATGAACAGTGTGTAGTAAGGATTTTGGAGCCTTTCCATGGCTCATCTTCCAACTGCCACAGCGGCCCAACTAGGCGTACCTACGACCTGTGCGCACCTGTGGTTATGTGTTGAGATGTGTATTAACGAAATCCAAAGACTGAAGTGGATCCGACGACATCGAATTTTTCACCTAAAAAAATGTACAGTGTATAGTAAGGATTTTGGAGCCTTTCCAAGGCTCATCTTCCAACTGCCACAGCGGCCCAACTAGGCGTACCTACGACCTGTGCGCACCTGTGGTTATGTGTTGAGATGTGTATTAACGAAATCCAAAGACTGGAGTGGTTCCGACGACATCGAATTTTTCACCTAAAAAAATGTACAGTGTATAGTAAGGATTTTGGAGCCTTTCCATGGCTCATCTTCCAACTGCCACAGCGGCCCAACTAGGCGTACCTACGACCTTTGAGCACCTGTGGTTATGTGTTGAGATATGTATTAACGAAATCCAAAGACTGGAGTGGATCCGACGATATCGAATTTTTCACCTAAAAAAATGTACAGTGTATAGTAAGGATTTTGGAGCCTTTCCATGGCTCATCTTCCAACTGCCACAGCGGCCCAACTAGGCGTACCTACGACCTGTGAGCACCTGTGGTTATGTGTTGAGATGTGTGTTAACGAAATCCAAAGACTGGAGTGGATCCGACGACATCGAATTTTTCACCTAAAAAAATGTACAGTGTATAGTAAGGATTTTGGAGCTTTCCATGGCTCATCTTCCAACTGCCACAGCGGCCCAACTAGGCGTACCTACGACCTGTGAGCACCTGTGGTTATGTGTTGAGATGTGTATTAACGAAATCCAAAGACTGGAGTGGATCCGACGACATCGAATTTTTCACCTAAAAAAATGTACAGTGTATAGTAAGGATTTTGGAGCCTTTCCATGGCTCATCTTACAACTGCCACAGCGGCCCAACTAGGCGTACCTACGACCTTTGAGCACCTGTGGTTATGTGTTGAGATGTGTATTAACGAAATCCAAAGACTGGAGTGGTTCCGACGACATCGAATTTTTCACCTAAAAAAATGTACAGTGTATAGTAAGGATTTTGGAGCCTTTCCGTGGCTCATCTTCCAACTGCCACAGCGGCCCAACTAGGCGTACCTACGCCGTGTGCGCACTTGTGGTTATGTGTTGAGATGTGTATTAACGAAATCCAAAGACTGGAGTGGATCCGACGACATCGAATTTTTCACCTAAAAAAATGTACAGTGTATAGTAAGGATTTTGGAGCCTTTCCATGGCTCATCTTCCAACTGCCACAGCGGCCCAACTAGGCGTACCTACGACCTGTGAGCACCTGTGGTTATGTGTTGAGATATGTATTAACGAAATCCAAAGACTGGAGTGGATCCGACGACATCGAATTTTTCACCTAAAAAAATGTACAGTGTATAGGAAGGATTTTGGAGCCTTTCCATGGCTCATCTTCCAACTGCCACAGCGGCCCAACTAGGCGTACCTACGACCTTTGAGCACCTGTGGTTATGTGTTGAGATATGTATTAACGAAATCCAAAGACTGGAGTGGATCCGACGATATCGAATTTTTCACCTAAAAAAATGTACAGTGTATAGTAAGGATTTTGGAGCCTTTCCATGGCTCATCTTCCAACTGCCACAGCGGCCCAACTAGGCGTACCTACGACCTGTGCGCACCTGTGGTTATGTGTTGAGATGTGTATTAACGAAATCCAAAGACTGGAGTGGATCCGACGACATCGAATTTTGGAGCCTTTCCATGGCTCATCTTCCAACTGCCACAGGGGCCCAACTAGGCGTACCTACGACCTGTGCGCACCTGTGGTTATGTGTTGAGATGTGTATTAACGAAATCCAAAGACTTTAGTGGATCCGACGGCATCGAATTTTTCACCTAAAAAAATGTACAGTGTATAGTAAGGATTTTGGAGCCTTTCCATTTCTCATCTTCCAACTGCCACAGCGGCGCAACTAGGCGCACCTATGACCTGTGCGCACCTGTGGTTATGTGTTAAGATGTGTATTAACGAAATCCAAAGACTGGAGTGGAGCCGACGACATCGAATTTTTCACCTAAAAAAATTTACAGTGTATAGTAAGGATCTTGGAGCCTTTCCATGGCTCATCTTCCAACTGCCACAGCGGCGCAACTAGGCGCACCTATGACCTGTGTACACCTGTGGATATGTGTTTAGATGTGTGCTAGCGAAATCCAAAGACTGGAGTGCACCCGACGACATCGAATTTTTCACCTAAAAAAAATCCACAGTGTATAGTAAGGATTCTTAGCCTTTTCATGGCTCATCTTCCAACTGCCACAGCGGCGCAACTAGGCGCACCTATGACCTGTCGACGCCTGTGGATATGTGTTTAGATGTGTGCTATCGAAATCCAAAGACTGGAGTGCACCCGACGACATCGAATTTTTCACCTAAAAAAATGCACAGTGTATAGTAAGGATTCTTAGCCTTTTCATGGCTCATCTTCCAACTGCCACAGCGGCGCAACTAGGCGCACCTATGACCTGTGCGCACCTGTGGTTATGTGTTGAGATGTGTATTAACGAAATCCAAAGACTGGAGTGGATCCGACGACATCGAATTTTCACCTAAAAATATGTACAGTGTATAGTAAGGATTTTGGAGCCTTTCCATGGCTCATCTTCCAACTACCACAGCGGCCCAACTAGGCGTACCTACGACCTGTGCGCACCTGTGGTTATGTGTTGAGATGTGTATTAACGAAATCCAAAGACTGGAGTGGAGCCGACGACATCGAATTTTTCACCTAAAAAAATGTACAGTGTATAGTAAGGATCTTGGAGCCTTTCCATGGCTCATCTTCCAACTGCCACAGCGGCCCAACTAGGCGTACCTACGACCTGTGCGCACCTGCGGTTATGTGTTGAGAAGTGTGTTAACGAAATCCAAAGACTGGAGTGGAGCCGACGACATCGAATTTTTCACCTAAAAAAATGTACAGTGTATAGTAAGGATTTTGGAGCCTTTCCATGGCTCATCTTCCAACTGCCACAGCGGCCCAACTAGGCGTACCTACGACCTGTGCGCACCTGTGGTTATGTGTTGAGATGTGTATTAACGAAATCGAAAGACTGGAGTGGAGCCGACGACATCGAATTTTTCACCTAAAAAAATGTACAGTGTATAGCCTTTCCATGGCTCATCTTCCAACTGCCACAGCGGCCCAACTAGGCGTACCTACGACCTGTGCGCACCTGTGGTTATGTGTTGAGATGTGTATTAACGAAATCCAAAGACTGGAGTGCATCCGACGACATCGAATTTTTCACCTAAAAAAATCCACAGTGTATAGTAAGGATTCTTAGCTTTTTCATGGCTCATCTTCCAACTGCCACAGCGGCCCAACTAGGCGCACCTATGACCTGTGTACACCTGTGGATATGTGTTTAGATGTGTGCTAGCGAAATCCAAAGACTGGAGTGCACCCGACGACATCGAATTTTTCACCTAAAAAAAATCCACAGTGTATAGTAAGGATTCTTAGCCTTTTCATGGCTCATCTTCCAACTGCCACAGCGGCGCAACTAGGCGCACCTATGACCTGTCGACGCCTGTGGATATGTGTTTAGATGTGTGCTATCGAAATCCAAAGACTGGAGTGCACCCGACGACATCGAATTTTTCACCTAAAAAAATCCACAGTGTATAGTAAGGATTCTTAGCCTTTTCATGGCTCATCTTCCAACTGCCACAGCGGCGCAACTAGGAGCACCAATGACTTGTGTACACCTGTGGATATGTGTTTAGATGTGTGCTATCGAAATCCAAGGACTGGAGTGCATCAGGCGACATCGAATTTTTCACCTAAAAATATCCACAGTGTATATATAGTAATTATTCTTAGCCTTTTCATGGCTCATCTTCCAACTGCCACAGCGGCGCAACTAGGCGCACCTATGACCTGTTTACACTTGTGGATATGTGTTTAGATGTGTGCTAGCGAAATCCAAAGACTGGAGTGCACCCGACGACATCGAATTTTTCACCTAAAAAAATCCACAGTGTATAGTAAGGATTCTTAGCCTTTACATGGCTCATCTTCCAACTGCCACAGCGGCGCAACTAGGCGCACCTATGACCTGTGTACACCTGTGGATATGTGTTTAGATGTGTGCTAGCGAAATCCAAAGACTGGAGTGCACCCGACGACATCGAATTTTTCACCTAAAAAAAATCCACAGTGTATAGTAAGGATTCTTAGCCTTTTCATGGCTCATCTTCCAACTGCCACAGCGGCGCAACTAGGCGCACCTATGACCTGTCGACGCCTGTGGATATGTGTTTAGATGTGTGCTATCGAAATCCAAAGACTGGAGTGCACCCGACGACATCGAATTTTTCACCTAAAAAAATGCACAGTGTATAGTAAGGATTCTTAGCCTTTTCATGGCTCATCTTCCAACTGCCACAGCGGCGCAACTAGGCGCACCTATGACCTGTGCGCACCTGTGGTTATGTGTTGAGATGTGTATTAACGAAATCCAAAGACTGGAGTGGATCCGACGACATCGAATTTTCACCTAAAAATATGTACAGTGTATAGTAAGGATTTTGGAGCCTTTCCATGGCTCATCTTCCAACTGCCACAGCGGCCCAACTAGGCGTACCTACGACCTGTGCGCACCTGTGGTTATGTGTTGAGATGTGTATTAACGAAATCCAAAGACTGGAGTGGAGCCGACGACATCGAATTTTTCACCTAAAAAAATGTACAGTGTATAGTAAGGATCTTGGAGCCTTTCCATGGCTCATCTTCCAACTGCCACAGCGGCCCAACTAGGCGTATCTACGACCTGTGCGCACCTGCGGTTATGTGTTGAGAAGTGTGTTAACGAAATCCAAAGACTGGAGTGGAGCCGACGACATCGAATTTTTCACCTAAAAAAATGTACAGTGTATAGTAAGGATTTTGGAGCCTTTCCATGGCTCATCTTCCAACTGCCACAGCGGCCCAACTAGGCGTACCTACGACCTGTGCGCACCTGTGGTTATGTGTTGAGATGTGTATTAACGAAATCCAAAGACTGGAGTGGAGCCGACGACATCGAATTTTTCACCTAAAAAAATGTACAGTGTATAGCCTTTCCATGGCTCATCTTCCAACTGCCACAGCGGCCCAACTAGGCGTACCTACGACCTGTGCGCACCTGTGGTTATGTGTTGAGATGTGTATTAACGAAATCCAAAGACTGGAGTGCATCCGACGACATCGAATTTTTCACCTAAAAAAATCCACAGTGTATAGTAAGGATTCTTAGCCTTTTCATGGCTCATCTTCCAACTGCCACAGCGGCCCAACTAGGCGCACCTATGACCTGTGTACACCTGTGGATATGTGTTTAGATGTGTGCTAGCGAAATCCAAAGACTGGAGTGCACCCGACGACATCGAATTTTTCACCTAAAAAAAATCCACAGTGTATAGTAAGGATTCTTAGCCTTTTCATGGCTCATCTTCCAACTGCCACAGCGGCGCAACTAGGCGCACCTATGACCTGTCGACGCCTGTGGATATGTGTTTAGATGTGTGCTATCGAAATCCAAAGACTGGAGTGCACCCGACGACATCGAATTTTTCACCTAAAAAAATCCACAGTGTATAGTAAGGATTCTTAGCCTTTTCATGGCTCATCTTCCAACTGCCACAGCGGCGCAACTAGGAGCACCAATGACTTGTGTACACCTGTGGATATGTGTTTAGATGTGTGCTATCGAAATCCAAGGACTGGAATGCATCAGGCGACATCGAATTTTTCACCTAAAAATATCCACAGTGTATATATAGTAATTATTCTTAGCCTTTTCATGGCTCATCTTCCAACTGCCACAGCGGCGCAACTAGGCGCACCTATGACCTGTTTACACTTGTGGATATGTGTTTAGATGTGTGCTAGCGAAATCCAAAGACTGGAGTGCACCCGACGACATCGAATTTTTCACCTAAAAAAATCCACAGCGTATAGTAAGGATTCTTAGCCTTTACATGGCTCATCTTCCAACTGCCACAGCGGCGCAACTAGGCGGACCTATGACCTGTGTATACCTGTGGATATGTGTTTAGATGTGTGCTATCGAAATCCAAGGACTGGAGTGGATCCGACGACATCGAATTTTTCACCTAAAAAAATCCACAGTGTATAGTAAGGATCCTTAGCCTTTTCATGGCTCATCTTCCAACTGCCACAGCGGCGCAACTAGGCGCACCTATCGAAATCCAAAGACTGGAGTGCATCCGACGACATCGAATTTTTCACCTAAAAAAATCCACAGTGTATAGTAAGGATTCTTAGCCTTTTCATGGCTCATCTTCCAACTGCCACAGCGGCGCAACTAGGCGCACCTATGACCTGTGTACACCTGTGGATATGTGTTTAGATGTGTGCTATCGAAATCCAAGGACTGGAGTGCATCAGACGACATCGAATTTTTCACCTAAAAATATCCACAGTGTATATATAGTAATTATTCTTAGCCTTTTCATGGCTCATCTTCCAACTGCCACAGCGGCGCAACTAGGCGCACCTATGACCTGTGTACACCTGTGGATATGTGTTTAGATGTGTGCTATCGAAATCCAAGGACTGGAGTGCTTCCGACGACATCGAATTTTTCACCTAAAAAAATCCACAGTGTATAATAAGGATTCTTAGCCTTTTCATGGCTCATCTTCCAACTGCCACAGCGGCGCAACTAAACGCACCTATCGAAATCCAAAGACTGGAGTGCATCCGACGACATCGAATTTTTCACCTAAAAAAATCCACAGTGTATGGTAAGGATTATGGAGCCTTTTCATGGCTCATCTTCCAACTGCCACAGCGGCGCAACTAGGCGCACCTATGACCTGTGTACACCTGTGGATATGTGTTTAGATGTGTGCTATAAAAATCCAAAGACTGGAGTGCATCCGACGACATCGAATTTTTCACCTGAAAAAATCCACAGTGTATAGTAAGGATTCTTAGCCTTTTCATGGCTCATCTTCCAACTGCCACAGCGGCGCAACTAGGCGCACCTATGACCTGTGTTTTTTTTTTATGGTTTGCGCCAATGGATGTGGAATCTTCTTCAAGATACTGGTAACCCGTGCCACCAGCATGAACGATTCACGGGATATTATTCTCCTATGTCCTCGCGCCTACGTCCTAAACCACACCTCTGCACACGTCTACCACTCTCCCCGCGGAACTGCCGTTAGGTATTACATCGCGGGGCTGGTTAGCAATTATGCTCTATTCTGTACGGCCGCCTCTTGGGCTCTTCTTAGAGCTTCAGCTCTTCGTAGTGTAATCTGCACGTTTGCTATGAAAGAGCAGACCTCTGTCCAGTCACTCTCCGATCTCGTCATGTAGCGTACGAGATCCTCCGGGGTTGGCAAGTTCGCTCTGTCTTCTACGAAGCGTGTGCAGTAGAACACTGCATGCTCCGCGTCTTCATTCACGTCTGGACATTCGGGGCACATAGGTGAGGAATCGTGACCAAACCTGTGGAGGTATTTCCGATAGCCACCATGCCCCGACAGGAACTGTGTAAGATGAAAATTACAGTTCCCTATTTTTCTTTGCGTCCATTGTTCAATGGTGGGAATGAGCCTATGGGTCCACCTGCCCTTTGTGGAGCCATCCCAACTGGTTTGCCACAGCGTCATCGATGCCGCTCTTTCCTCCGTCTTTACTCTTTATTCTGATTGCGCAGAGCCTGTACTGCGCCGACAACTTCCTCCTGCACTCATTAATTGCCAGTGCGCCAGCCCATATTGGGGCGGCGTACATCAGGACTGAGCTGACCACTCTGGACAGTAGGATCCTACGTGCGTATCCAGGACCGCCGATATTTGGAAGCATACGGGAGAGTGCCGCCTGCATCATCGATGCCTTTTTGCTTGCGTACTCAATGTGGGGTTTGAAGCGAAGTCTATTGTCAATCATGACACCGAGATACTTCAATGATTCCCTTGATCTTATTGTCTGATTTCCGATCCGGAAGTTTGCGTACTCTACCCTCTTGCGGCTGGTTATTAAGACAGCCTCAGTCTTGTGGGCAGCTAGTGCCAGACCGGCAGACTCCAACCAGTCCTTCATTTTTTCTATCGCCTCGTCAGTAGCAGACTCCACCTCGTGAACGTGCTTGGCAACTGTGACCACTGTCACCCGTCATACATGATATTCCATAGGAGAGGTCCAAGGACAGACCCTTGCGGGACTCCCGCGGAAACGCTGTAGTACTTAGCGCCTTCATCAGAGTGGTACCTTAGCTTCCTGTTACTGAGATAGTCTGAGACTATCCTCCGCAGGTAGTACGGTGTATCCATTCTGGCAAGGGCTCTCCTAATAGAAGACCAGTTCGCCGAGTTGAATGCGTTTTTGACATCCAGCGTCACAACTGCGCAATATTTTTTCGTCCCCCATCTCCATCTTTCCCCCTGTATGGCTTCAGCGGCTGTATCTACTACCGCCTTTATGGCATCGACGGTAGAACGCGATTTTCTGAAGCCGTATTGGTGTTCTGACAGGGCTCCGTTTTGTTCAGCTACCGCAAGTAGCCTACCGTATATAATGCGCTCTAGGATCTTTCCTAGCGTGTCGAGTAGGCATATTGGGCGATATGATGATGGTTCTCCAGGTGGCTTATTTCCCTTTGGAAGCAGCACCAGGTGTTGCAATTTCCATGGTGTCGGGAACACTCCCTCCTCCAGACATCTTTGCATTGCTGTTATGAAAATGGCTGGTCTCGACTCCACTGCAGCCTTAACTGCCCTATTCGGGATGCCATCCGGCCCAGGTGCTTTGCTGTCGCCGATCTTCTTAGTTGCTTCGAACAGCTCAGCAGGCGTTACTGCCGGGATGTTCTGCGTGGTTGTCTCTCTCGTGATGGTAACGCTAGTAGTTGGTCTGTGGGGAAATAGGTGCTCTACTATGCTCCTTAGCATTCTTGGGCAGGTTAGTTGTGGGGACCTGCTGCCTTTGATCTTCTTCATGACCACTCTATAAGCCATGCCCCAGGGGTCTAAGTCAGCTTAGTCGCAGAGCTGTTTAAAGCACTTTGACTTGCTGTCCTTAATGGCCCGTTCCAGTT
The DNA here is from genome assembly GCA_907269125.1 of Eristalis pertinax. Taxonomy (NCBI): domain Eukaryota; kingdom Metazoa; phylum Arthropoda; class Insecta; order Diptera; family Syrphidae; genus Eristalis; species Eristalis pertinax. Next base: position 26,166,845 of record OU026146.1, on the reverse strand, counting down.
CCCGTCTCGCCACTTTAAATGTGTTGAGCCGTTCCTGGAAATCCGGTCTGCCTCTGGATCTTTGGGATCTGCGTCGAGCTCGTAGGCATATCGCTCTCAGTCTCTTGATCTCCTCGGTCCACCAGTAGCAGGGCTCGCCTCTTTTACTCGGTGTCCTTCTGGGCATTGCTGCATCGCACGCTGTCGTTATGACCTGTGTCAGCTGTTGTGAGAGGGTCTCAGCTGAGCCATTGTTCGCTATGACGCTGGTATTCATCATTTCATTGAACACGTCTCTATCAAAAAGCGTGTCTTTCCATTTTGGCCCTGTTGAGACGGGGTGCAGCTTCCGTTTCTGCTTTCCGACGCTGAAGATTATCGCCTGGTGATCACTGTGCGTGTAGTCCTCGCTAACCCGCCATTTGGTATGCTGTAGTAGAGAGCTGCTCATGAACGTAATGTCGATGATTGACGCTCTACCTGCCTTACGAAACGTTTGGACTGCGCCGTTGTTGGCTAGACCAATGTCTAGCGATGCAAAGGATTCGAGAAGAGCTCTTCCCCTTTCATCCGTGATCCTGCTGCCCCAGTCGGTGGCCCAGGCGTTAAAATCTCCAGCAATGATCACTGGATGCTTCCCGCGTGCGTCGTTTACGATGTCATCCAGCAGCTTTAGATAGTCTGGCATTCCAAGACTAGGGGGTGCATAGCAACTATAAACGTGCACCCCTTTTATCTTTGCAGACACGAAGTGATCAGCCGGGTGGCCGACCGATTGCAGGGCATGGTTCCCGCAGGTCCATATCGCCGCTCTTTTCGTGGTGTTTTCTATCCAGCTGTTACCATCTATAGATTTGTAGGGCTCACTTATCAGCGCTATGTCGATCTTCTTTTCTCTCACCGTTTGAGCCAGAAGATCTTGCGCAGCTGCACAGTGGTTTAAATTTATCTGGATGATATTTATCATATTAATTTAGCCAAAGCCTTCTTGAGTAGCGGGCACTTGCTGCTACCAGCTACATGTCCAGCATTTTCTGGTGTGGCTATCTTGCACCAGAAGCATAGTGCATCTTTTTTGCAGACCTTGGCTATGTGACCTTCTTCTCCGCATTTTCTGCATTGTTTCGATCGGTCATGCTCGCTTTTACATTGCCGCGCCGTGTGGCCGAACTCCAAGCACCTGAAGCATTTGGTGAGGGCTTTACGGACTCGGATGCGACATCTCACCCAGCCGACTTTAACTTTGCCTGATTCTATAAGTTTATTAGCCTTTTCTGCCGGTAATCCCACTGTCGCGATCTGTGTGCCTCCGTAGGCTTTCCTAAGGCTAAGCACGTCTGCTTCGCTGATCTCAGTGTTGTACTGGGCCTTGATAGCGTCGCAAATGTCTCTTCTAGTGGTGACTTCGTCGAGATCTTTAATTTCCACCGTCGACCTCTGTGTTAAGGATCGTATCTCCACATCACCCCCGAGGTTCTCACCGATTATTTTTTTAAATTGCTCCGTTTGGTCGCCAGCTTTCCGTAGCTGGAACAGAAGGTCACCTTTCTGGGTCCGTCTTATTTTCGTGACCGATTCACCCAAGTCATGAAGTTTGGGGTCGGCCTTGACTCTCCGGAGTATTTCGGCGTATGATAATTCTCCCTTCCTTGCAACCACGATTGCGTCCGGTCGAGTTTTTACCACTGTCGCCTTTTTCTCTTCCTTTCTCTTCGTTTTATTTCTAACGACCTTCGACCAGGAGCTGTCATCTGCCTGCTCGTTGCTTGCTGCGGTGACTAGTTTTTTCCTCACTGGGGCTAGCTCATCTTTCTTAGCATTTGGAGCTTTTTTCTTATTTTTTCCTCCTTTGTGGAGTGCCTCGTTCTCTTCGCGGAGCGCCTTAATTACTTCGCGAGGCGCATTTGCTCCTTCTCCTGAGTTCTGCCTACGTTTTGAGTTCGGTGACTCACTGCTGGGATCCGGCCTTCGTTTGGGCCCTAGAAGCGCCTTTAGCCATGGGGATGTTTGAGAGGCATTGTTTCTCCGGATAACAGTTTTGGCATGTTCATCATGCATCTCGATCGCCGATAACTCATATAGCGCCTTGATGCTTTCTATAGCATCCCGCATAGGTTGGTGTATCGACCGCCTTTTACCATCCCCCAGCATTTCTACCAGAATTTTAATCTGCTCTCCAAGTTGATGGAATACCGACTGTTGGTTGGTTTTAGTCGGTGTTGCAGTTTTATCATCTGGGGTTGGGGTTGATGACTGGATTATTGGCGACCTTTGCACCTTGCTACTCCTTTTGAATGGATTTTCTCCATTTTCTCCATCCGTACTTTCGCCGTTTTGTACCTGATCGTTGATGATTGGGTTTGTGTTTGTGTTTATATTTGTTGTATTCATTTCTTGTTGGTCCCCACTCAAAGCCGCTATCAACGTTCGGATGTGTAGTCACCTATTTGATCCCATGGTTATCTTTGCAAGCAGTGAGGCCATGCGAGGGTTGACACAGGCCCTTATGGGGTTCTGTGCCAGAGCCGGATCGGTGCTAACCAGGAATGTTTCATCTGGACCTACACCACCAACTTAATGGCGACGAAGCTTGAACGTACTATGAGTCCTGCCAAGGTTTTAACGGGACGGGGGCGTCTACAGCATTAGCCTGAAAGCCATTTCAACCAGATTTCACTCCAGCTTACTCAGGTGACAGAATACTGCAGGCGTCAGCCCTGATGTCAATAGTTCCGAAATGGGTTTTCCAGTATATCATAATTACGACTTTACTGGGCTCAGTCGTAATGCCGGTTATGGCGGTGACTTCTAAGATATTAACCTCAATTGGTTGTTACCGATGACGATGTCGTTTCCCTCGGAGCCACCTCCTAACTCGAGAGCCAAGAGGTGGGTTAGCACATATTTGAAGACGGTGCCCGCTCGTCTTGTCGCAGAAAGTTCTCTGGCGTTCCTGTGGCCTTTTCAGCCGCGCCCTCCTTCTCTGCCGCTCTTGGTCGGGGACTGCTTATTTGGTATTCACAGCTAACCTGCATATCTACAGGCCGTTCACTATCCGCCACCTGTGACCCCCACAGTAGCCTGAGCTACAGCCTTGTGACCTACGACCTGTGTGCACCTGTGGTTATGTGTTGAGATGTGTATTAACGAAATCCAAAGACTGGAGTGGATCCGACGACATCGAATTTTTCACCTAAAAAAACGTACAGTGTATAGTAAGGATTTTGGAGCCTTTCCATGGCTCATCTTCCAACTGCCACAGCGGCCCAACTAGGCGTACCTACGACCTGTGCGCACCTGTGGTTATGTGTTGAGATGTGTGTTAACGAAATCCAAAGACTGGAGTGGATCCGACGACATCGAATTTTTCACCTAAAAAAATGTACAGTGTATAGTAAGGATTTTGGAGCCTTTCCATGGCTCATCTTCCAACTGCCACAGCGGCCCAACTAGGCGTACCTACGACCTGTGCGCACCTGTGGTTATGTGTTGAGATGTGTGTTAACGAAATCCAAAGACTGGAGTGGATCCGACTACATCGAATTTTTCACCTAAAAAAATGTACAGTGTATAGTAAGGATTTTGGAGCCTTTCTATGGCTCATCTTCCAACTGCCACAGCGGCCCAACTAGGCGTACCTACGACCTGTGCGCACTTGTGGTTATGTGTTGAGATGTGTATTAACGAAATCCAAAGACTGGAGTGGATCCGACTACATCGAATTTTTCACCTAAAAAAATGTACAGTGTATAGTAAGGATTGTGGAGCCTTTCCATGGCTCATCTTCCAACTGCCACAGCGGCCCAACTAGGCGTACCTACGACCTGTGCGCACCTGTGGTTATGTGTTGAGATGTGTGTTAACGAAATCCAAAGACTAGAGTGGATCCGACGACATCGAATTTTTCACCTAAAAAAATGTACAGTGTATAGTAAGGATTTTGAAGCTTTTCCATGGCTCATCTTCCAACTGCCACAGCGGCCCAACTAGGCGTACCTACGACCTGTGCGCACCTGTGGTTATGTGTTGAGATGTGTGTTAACGAAATCCAAAGACTGGAGTGGATCCGACTACATCGAATTTTTCACCTAAAAAAATGTACAGTGTATAGTAAGGATTTTGGAGCCTTTCCATGGCTCATCTTCCAACTGCCACAGCGGCCCAACTAGGCGTACCTACGCCCTGTGCGCACTTGTGGTTATGTGTTGAGATGTGTATTAACGAAATCCAAAGACTGGAGTGGATCCGACGATATCGAATTTTTCACCTAAAAAAATGTACAGCGTATAGTAAGGATTTTGGAGCCTTTCCATGGCTCATCTTCCAACTGCCACAGCGGCCCAACAAGGCGTACCTACGACCTGTGCGCACCTGTGGTTATGTGTTGAGATGTGTATTAACGAAATCCAAAGACTGAAGTGGATCCGACGACATCGAATTTTTCACCTAAAAAAATGTACAGTGTATAGTAAGGATTTTGGAGCCTTTCCATAGCTCATCTTCCAACTGCCACAGCGGCCCAACTAGGCGTACCTACGACCTGTGCGCACCTGTGGTTATGTGTTGACATGTGTATTAACGAAATCCAAAGACTGGAGTGGATCCGACGACATCGAATTTTTCACCTAAAAAAATGTTCAGTGTATAGTAAGGATTTTGGAGCCTTTCCATGGCTCATCTTCCAACTGCCACAGCGGCCCAACTAGGCGTAAGGATTTTGGAGCATTTCCATGGCTCATTTTCCAACTGCCACAGCGGCCCAACAAGGCGTACCTACGACCTGTGCGCACCTGTGGTTATGTGTTGAGATGTGTATTAACGAAATCCAAAGACTGGAGTGGATCCGACGACATCGAATTTTTCAACTAAAAAAATTTTCAGTGTATAGTAAGGATTTTGGAGCCTTTCCATAGCTCATCTTCCAACTGCCACAGCGGCCCAACAAGGCGTACCTACGACCTGTGCGCACCTGTGGTTATGTGTTGAGATGTGTATTAACGAAATCCAAAGACTGGAGTGGATCCGACGACATCGAATTTTTCACCTAAAAAAATGTTCAGTGTATAGTAAGGATTTTGGAGCCTTTCCATGGCTCATCTTCCAACTGCCACAGCGGCCCAACTAGGCGTACCTACGACCTGTGCGCACCTGTGGTTATGTGTTGAGATGTGTATTAACGAAATCCAAAGACTGGAGTGGATCCGACGACATCGAATTTTTCACCTAAAAAAATGTTCAGTGTATAGTAAGGATTTTGGAGCCTTTCCATGGCTCATCTTCCAACTGCCACAGCGGCCCAACTAGGCGTAAGGATTTTGGAGCATTTCCATGGCTCATTTTCCAACTGCCACAGCGGCCCAACAAGGCGTACCTACGACCTGTGCGCACCTGTGGTTATGTGTTGAGATGTGTATTAACGAAATCCAAAGACTGGAGTGGATCCGACGACATCGAATTTTTCACCTAAAAAAATGTACAGTGTTTAGTAAGGATTTTGGAGCCTTTCCATGGCTCATCTTCCAACTGCCACAGCGGCCCAACTAGGCGTACCTACGACCTGTGCGCACCTGTGGTTATGTGTTGAGATGTGTATTAACGAAATCCAAAGACTGGAGTGGATCCGACGACATCGAATTTTTCACCTAAAAAAATGTACAGTGTATAGTAAGAATTTTGGAGCCTTTCCATGGCTCATCTTCCAACTGCCACAGCGGCCCAACTAGGCGTACCTACGACCTGTGCGCACTTGTGGTTATGTGTTGAGATGTGTATTAACGAAATCCAAAGACTGGAGTGGATCCGACGACATCGAATTTTTCACCTAAAAAAATGTTCAGTGTATAGTAAGGATTTTGGAGCCTTTCCATGGCTCATCTTCCAACTGCCACAGCGGCCCAACTAGTCGTAAGGATTTTGGAGCATTTCCATGGCTCATTTTCCAACTGCCACAGCGGCCCAACAAGGCGTACCTACGACCTGTGCGCACCTGTGGTTATGTGTTGAGATGTGTATTAACGAAATCCAAAGACTGGAGTGGATCCGACGACATCGAATTTTTCACCTAAAAAAATGTACAGTGTTTAGTAAGGATTTTGGAGCCTTTCCATGGCTCATCTTCCAACTGCCACAGCGGCCCAACTAGGCGTACCTACGACCTGTGCGCACCTGTGGTTATGTGTTGAGATGTGTATTAACGAAATCCAAAGACTGGAGTGGATCCGACGACATCGAATTTTTCAACTAAAAAAATTTTCAGTAAGGATTTTGGAGCCTTTCCATAGCTCATCTTCCAACTGCCACAGCGGCCCAACAAGGCGTACCTACGACCTGTGCGCACCTGTGGTTATGTGTTGAGATGTATATTAACGAAATCCAAAGACTGAAGTGGATCCGACGACATCGAATTTTTCACCTAAAAAAATGTACAGTATAGTAAGGATTTTGGAGCCTTTCCATGGCTCATCTTCCAACTGCCACAGCGGCCCAACTAGGCGTACCTACGACCTGTGCGCACCTGTGGTTATGTGTTGAGATGTGTATTAACGAAATCCAAAGACTGGAGTGGATCCGACGACATCGAATTTTTCACCTAAAAAAATGTTCAGTGTATAGTAAGGATTTTGGAGCCTTTCCATGGCTCATCTTCCAACTGCCACAGCGGCCCAACTAGGCGTAAGGATTTTGGAGCATTTCCATGGCTCATTTTCCAACTGCCACAGCGGCCCAACAAGGCGTACCTACGACCTGTGCGCACCTGTGGTTATGTGTTGAGATGTGTATTAACGAAATCCAAAGACTGGAGTGGATCCGACGACATCGAATTTTTCACCTAAAAAAATGTACAGTGTTTACGAAATCCAAAGACTGGAGTGGATCCGACGACATCGAATTTTTCACCTAAAAAAATGTACAGTGTATAGTAAGAATTTTGGAGCCTTTCCATGGCTCATCTTCCAACTGCCACAGCGGCCCAACTAGGCGTACCTACGACCTGTGCGCACTTGTGGTTATGTGTTGAGATGTGTATTAACGAAATCCAAAGACTGGAGTGGATCCGACGACATCGAATTTTTCACCTAAAAAAATGTTCAGTGTATAGTAAGGATTTTGGAGCCTTTCCATGGCTCATCTTCCAACTGCCACAGCGGCCCAACTAGGCGTAAGGATTTTGGAGCATTTCCATGGCTCATTTTCCAACTGCCACAGCGGCCCAACAAGGCGTACCTACGACCTGTGCGCACCTGTGGTTATGTGTTGAGATGTGTATTAACGAAATCCAAAGACTGGAGTGGATCCGACGACATCGAATTTTTCACCTAAAAAAATGTACAGTGTATAGTAAGGATTTTGGAGCCTTTCCATGGCTCATCTTCCAACTGCCACAGCGGCCCAACTAGGCGTACCTACGACCTGTGCGCACCTGTGGTTATGTGTTGAGATGTGTATTAACGAAATCCAAAGACTGGAGTGGATCCGACGACATCGAATTTTTCAACTAAAAAAATTTTCAGTAAGGATTTTGGAGCCTTTCCATAGCTCATCTTCCAACTGCCACAGCGGCCCAACAAGGCGTACCTACGACCTGTGCGCACCTGTGGTTATGTGTTGAGATGTGTATTAACGAAATCCAAAGACTGAAGTGGATCCGACGACATCGAATTTTTCACCTAAAAAAATGTACAGTGTATAGTAAGGATTTTGGAGCCTTTCCATGGCTCATCTTCCAACTGCCACAGCGGCCCAACTAGGCGTACCTACGACCTGTGCGCACCTGTGGTTATGTGTTGAGATGTGTATTAACGAAATCCAAAGACTGGAGTGGATCCGACGACATCGAATTTTTCACCTAAAAAAATGTTCAGTGTATAGTAAGGATTTTGGAGCCTTTCCATGGCTCATCTTCCAACTGCCACAGCGGCCCAACTAGGCGTAATTATTTTGGAGCATTTCCATGGCTCATTTTCCAACTGCCACAGCGGCCCAACAAGGCGTACCTACGACCTGTGCGCACCTGTGGTTATGTGTTGAGATGTGTATTAACGAAATCCAAAGACTGGAGTGGATCCGACGACATCGAATTTTTCACCTAAAAAAATGTACAGTGTATAGTAAGGATTTTGGAGCCTTTCCATGGCTCATCTTCCAACTGCCACAGCGGCCCAACTAGGCGTACCTACGACCTGTGCGCACCTGTGGTTATGTGTTGAGATGTGTATTAAAGAAATCCAAAGACTGGAGTGGATCCGACGACATCGAATTTTTCACCTAAAAAAATGTACAGTGTATAGTAAGGATTTTGGAGCCTTTCCATGGCTCATTTTCCAACTGCCACAGCGGCCCAACAAGGCGTACCTACGACCTGTGCGCACCTGTGGTTATGTGTTGAGATGTGTATTAACGAAATCCAAAGACTGGAGTGGATCCGACGACATCGAATTTTTCACCTAAAAAAATGTACAGTGTATAGTAAGGATTTTGGAGCCTTTCCATGGCTCATCTTCCAACTGCCACAGCGGCCCAACTAGGCGTACCTACGACCTGTGCGCACCTGTGGTTATGTGTTGAGATGTGTATTAAAGAAATCCAAAGACTGGAGTGGATCCGACGACATCGAATTTTTCACCTAAAAAAATGTACAGTGTATAGTAAGGATTTTGGAGCCTTTCCATGGCTCATCTTCCAACTGCCACAGCGGCCCAACCAGGCGTACCTACGACCTGTGCGCACCTGTGGGTATGTGTTGAGATGTGTATTAACGAAATCCAAAGACTGGAGTGGAACCGACGACATCGAATTTTTCACCTAAAAGAATGTACAGTGTATAGTAAGGATTTTGGAGCCTTTCCATAGCTCATCTTCCAACTGCCACAGCGGCCCAACAAGGCGTACCTACGACCTGTGCGCACCTGTGGTTATGTGTTGAGATGTGTATTAACGAAATCCAAAGACTGAAGTGGATCCGACGACATCGAATTTTTCACCTAAAAAAATGTACAGTGTATAGTAAGAATTTTGGAGCCTTTCCATGGCTCATCTTCCAACTGCCACAGCGGCCCAACTAGGCGTACCTACGACCTGTGCGCACCTGTGGTTATGTGTTGAGATGTGTATTAACGAAATCCAAAGACTGGAGTGGATCCGACGACATCGAATTTTTCACCTAAAAAAATGTACAGTGTATAGTAAGGATTTTGGAGCCTTTCCATGGCTCATCTTCCAACTGCCACAGCGGCCCAACTAGGCGTACCTACGACCTGTGCGCACCTGTGGTTATGTGTTGAGATGTGTATTAAAGAAATCCAAAGACTGGAGTGGATCCGACGACATCGAATTTTTCACCTAAAAAAATGTACAGTGTATAGTAAGGATTTTGGAGCCTTTCCATGGCTCATCTTCCAACTGCCACAGCGGCCCAACCAGGCGTACCTACGACCTGTGAGCACCTGTGGTTATGTGTTGAGATGTGTGTTAACGAAATCCAAAGACTGGATTGGATCCGACGACATCGAATTTTTCACCTAAAAAAATGTACAGTGTATAGTAAGGATTTTGGAGCTTTCCATGGCTCATCTTTCAACTGCCACAGCGGCCCAACTAGGCGTACCTACGACCTGTGCGCACTTGTGGTTATGTGTTGAGATGTGTATTAACGAAATCCAAAGACTGGAGTGGATCCGACGATATCGAATTTTTCACCTAAAAAAATGTACAGTGTATAGTAAGGATTTTGGAGCCTTTCCATGGCTCATCTTCCAACTGCCACAGCGGCCCAACAAGGCGTACCTACGACCTGTGCGCACCTGTGGTTATGTGTTGAGATGTGTATTAACGAAATCCAAAGACTGAAGTGGATCCGACGACATCGAATTTTTCACCTAAAAAAATGTACAGTGTATAGTAAGGATTTTGGAGCCTTTCCATGGCTCATCTTCCAAATGCCACAGCGGCCCAACTAGGCGTACCTACGACCTGTGCGCACCTGTGGTTATGTGTTGAGATGTGTATTAACGAAATCCAAAGACTGGAGTGGATCCGACGACATCGAATTTTTCACCTAAAAAAATGTTCAGTGTATAGTAAGGATTTTGGAGCCTTTCCATGGCTCATCTTCCAACTGCCACAGCGGCCCAACTAGGCGTAAGGATTTTGGAGCATTTCCATGGCTCATCTTCCAACTGCCACAGCGGCCCAACTAGGCGTACCTACGACCTGTGCGCACTTGTGGTTATGTGTTGAGATGTGTATTAACGAAATCCAAAGACTGGAGTGGATCCGACGACATCGAATTTTTCACCTAAAAAAATGTACAGTGTTTAGTAAGGATTATGGAGCCTTTCCATGGCTCATCTTCCAACTGCCACAGCGGCCCAACTAGGCGTACCTACGACCTGTGCGCACCTGTGGTTATGTGTTGAGATGTGTATTAACGAAATCCAAAGACTGGAGTGGATCCGACGACATCGAATTTTTCACCTAAAAAAATGTACAGTGTATAGTAAGGATTTTGGAGCCTTCCATGGCTCATCTTCCAACTGCCACAGCGGCCCAACTAGGTGTACCTACGACCTGTGCGCACCTGTGGTTATGTGTTGAGATGTGTATTAACGAAATCCAAAAACTGGAGTGGATCCGACGACATCGAATTTTTCACCTAAAAAAATGTACAGTGTATATATATTGTAAGAATTTTGGAGCCTTTCCATGGCTCATCTTCCAACTGCCACAGCGGCCCAACTAGGCGTACCTACGACCTGTGAGCAACTGTGGTTATGTGTTGAGATGTGTGTTAACGAAATCCAAAGACTGGAGTGGATCCGACGACATCGAATTTTTCACCTAAAAAAAATGTACAGTGTATAGTAAGAATTTTGGAGCCTTTCCATGGCTCATCTTCCAACTGCCACAGCGGCCCAACTAGGCGTACCTACGACCTGTGCGCACTTGTGGTTATGTGTTGAGATGTGTATTAACGAAATCCAAAGACTGGAGTGGATCCGACGATATCGAATTTTTCACCTAAAAAAATGTACAGTGTATAGTAAGGATTTTGGAGCCTTTCCATGGCTCATCTTCCAACTGCCACAGCGGCCCAACTAGGCGTACCTACGACCTGTGCGCACCTGTGGTTATGTGTTGAGATGTGTATTAACGAAATCCAAAGACTGGAGTGGATCCGAAGACATCGAATTTTTCAACTAAAAAAATTTTCAGTGTATAGTAAGGATTTTGGAGCCTTTCCATGGCTCATCTTCCAACTGCCACAGCGGCCCAACTAGGCGTACCTACGACCTGTGAGCAACTGTGGTTATGTGTTGAGATGTGTGTTAACGAAATCCAAAGACTGGAGTGGATCCGACGACATCGAATTTTTCACCTAAAAAAATGTACAGTATAGTAAGAATTTTGGAGCCTTTCCATGGCTCATCTTCCAACTGCCACAGCGGCCCAACTAGGCGTAAGGATTTTGGAGCATTTCCATTTCTCATTTTCCAACTGCCACAGCGGCCCAACAAGGCGTACCTACGACCTGTGCGCACCTGTGGTTATGTGTTGAGATGTGTATTAACGAAATCCAAAGACTGGAGTGGATCCGACGACATCGAATTTTTCACCTAAAAAAATGTACAGTGTATAGTAAGGATTTTGGAGCCTTTCCATGGCTCATCTTCCAACTGCCACAGCGGCCCAACTAGGCGTAAGGATTTTGGAGCATTTCCATTTCTCATTTTCCAACTGCCACAGCGGCCCAACAATGCGTACCTACGACCTGTGCGCACCTGTGGTTATGTGTTGAGATGTGTATTAACGAAATCCAAAGACTGGAGTGGATCCGACGACATCGAATTTTTCACCTAAAAAAAATGTACAGTGTATAGTAAGAATTTTGGAGCCTTTCCATGGCTCATCTTCCAACTGCCACAGCGGCCCAACTAGGCGTACCTACGACCTGTGCGCACCTGTGGTTATGTGTTGAGATGTGTATTAACGAAATCCAAAGACTGGAGTGGATCCGACGACATCGAATTTTTCACCTAAAAAAATGTACAGTGTATAGTAAGAATTTTGGAGCCTTTCCATGGCTCATCTTCCAACTGCCACAGCGGCCCAACTAGGCGTACCTACGACCTGTGCGCACCTGTGGTTATGTGTTGAGATGTGTATTAACGAATTCCAAAGACTGGAGTGGATCCGACGACATCGAATTTTTCACCTAAAAAAATGTACAGTGTATAGTAAGAATTTTGGAGCCTTTCCATGGCTCATCTTCCAACTGAGACAGCGGCCCAACTAGGCGTACCTACGACCTGTGCGCACCTGTGGTTATGTGTTGAGATGTGTATTAACGAAATCCAAAGACTGGAGTGGATCCGACGACATCGAATTTTTCACCTAAAAAAATGTACAGTGTATAGTAAGGATTTTGGAGCCTTTCCATGGCTCATCTTCCAACTGCCACAGCGGCCCAACTAGGCGTACCTACGACCTGTGCGCACCTGTGGTTATGTGTTGAGATGTATATTAACGAAATCCAAAGACTGGAGTGGATCCGACGACATCGAATTTTCACCTAAAAAAATGTAAGGATTTTGGAGCCTTTCCATGGCTCATCTTCCAACTGCCACAGCGGCCCAACAAGGCGTACCTACAACCTGTGCGCACCTGTGGTTATGTGTTGAGATGTGTGTTAACGAAATCCAAAGACTGGAGTGGATCCGACGACATCGAATTTTTCACCTAAAAAAATGTACAGTGTATAGTAATGATTTTGGAGCCTTTCCATGGCTCATCTTCCAACTGCCACAGCGGCCCAACTAGGCGTACCTACGACCTGTGCGCACCTGTGGTTATGTGTTGAGATGTGTATTAACGAAATCCAAAGACTGGAGTGGATCCGACGACATCGAATTTTTCACCTAAAAAAATGTAAGGATTTTGGAGCCTTTCCATGGCTCATCTTCCAACTGCCACAGCGGCCCAACCAGGCGTACCTACGACCTGTGCGCACCTGTGGGTATGTGTTGAGATGTGTATTAACGAAATCCAAAGACTGGAGTGGATCCGACGACATCGAATTTTCACCTAAAAAAATGTAAGGATTTTGGAGCCTTTCCATGGCTCATCTTCCAACTGCCACAGCGGCCCAACTAGGCGTACCTACGACCTGTGAGCACCTGTGGTTATGTGTTGAGATGTGTGTTAACGAAATCCAAAGACTGGAGTGGATCCGACGACATCGAATTTTTCACCTAAAAAAATGTACAGGATTTTGGAGCCTTTCCATTTCTCATCTTCCAACTGCCACAGCGGCCCAACTAGGCGTACCTACGACCTGTGCACAACTGTGGTTATGTGTTGAGATGTGTATTAACGAAATCCAAAGACTGGAGTGGATCCGACGACATCGAATTTTTCACCTAAAAAAATGTACAGTGTATAGTAAGGATTTTGGAGCCTTTCCAGGGCTCATCTTCCAACTGCCACAGCGGCCCAACTAGGCGTACCTACGACCTGTGCGCACCTGTGGTTATGTGTTGAGATGTGTATTAACGAAATCCAAAGACTGGAGTGGATCCGACGACATCGAATTTTTCACCTAAAAAAATGTACAGTGTATAGTAAGGATTTTGGAGAATTTCCATGGCTCATCTTCCAACTGCCACAGCGGCCCAACTAGGCGTACCTACGACCTGTGAGCACCTGTGGTTATGTGTTGAGATGTGTGTTAACGAAATCCAAAGACTGGAATGGATCCGACGACATCGAATTTTTCACCTAAAAAAATGTACAGTGTATAGTAAGGATTTTGGAGAATTTCCATGGCTCATCTTCCAACAGCCACAGCGGCCCAACTAGGCGTACCTACGACCTGTGAGCACCTGTGGTTATGTGTTAACGAAATCCAAAGACTGGAGTGGATCCGACGACATCGAATTTTTCACCTAAAAAAATGTACAGTGTATAGTAAGGATTTTGGAGCCTTTCCATTTCTCATCTTCCAACTGCCACAGCGGCCCAACTAGGCGTACCTACGACCTGTGCGCAATTGTGGTTATGTGTTGAGATGTGTATTAACGAAATCCAAAGACTGGAGTGGATCCGACGACATCGAATTTTTCACCTAAAAAAATGTACAGTGTATAGTAAGGATTTTGGAGCCTTTCCAGGGCTCATCTTCCAAATGCCACAGCGGCCCAACTAGGCGTACCTACGACCTGTGCGCACCTGTGGTTATGTGTTGAGATGTGTATTAACGAAATCCAAAGACTGAAGTGGATCCGACGACATCGAATTTTTCACCTAAAAAAATGTACAGTGTATAGTAAGAATTTTGGAGCCTTTCCATGGCTCATATTCCAACTGCCACAGCGGCCCAACTAGGCGTACCTACGACCTGTGCGCACCTGTGGTTATGTGTTGAGATGTGTATTAACGAAATCCAAAGACTGGAGTGGATCCGACGACATCGAATTTTTCACCTAAAAAAATGTACAGTGTATAGTAAGGATTTTGGAGCCTTTCCATGGCTCATCTTCCAAATGCCACAGCAGCCCAACTAGGCGTACCTACGACCTGTGCGCACCTGTGGTTATGTGTTGAGATGTGTATTAACGAAATCCAAAGACTGGAGTGGATCCGACGACATCGAATTTTTCACCTAAAAAAATGTACAGTGTATAGCCTTTCCATGGCTCATCTTCCAACTGCCACAGCGGCCCAACAAGGCGTACCTACGACCTGTGCGCACCTGTGGTTATGTGTTGAGATGTGTGTTAACGAAATCCAAAGACTGGAGTGGATCCGACGACATCGAATTTTTCACCTAAAAAAATGTACAGTGTATAGTAAGGATTTTGGAGCCTTTCCATGGCTCATCTTCCAACTGCCACAGCGGCCCAACTAGGCGTACCTACGACCTGTGCGCACCTGTGGTTATGTGTTGAGATGTGTATTAACGAAATCCAAAGACTGAAGTGGATCCGACGACATCGAATTTTTCACCTAAAAAAATGTACAGTGTATAGTAAGAATTTTGGAGCCTTTCCATGGCTCATATTCCAACTGCCACAGCGGCCCAACTAGGCGTACCTACGACCTGTGCGCACCTGTGGTTATCTGTTGAGATGTGTATTAACGAAATCCAAAGACTGGAGTGGATCCGACGACATCGAATTTTTCACCTAAAAAAATGTACAGTGTATAGTAAGGATTTTGGAGCCTTTCCATTTCTCATCTTCCAACTGCCACAGCGGCCCAACTAGGCGTACCTACGACCTGTGCGCAATTGTGGTTATGTGTTGAGATGTGTATTAACGAAATCCAAAGACTGGAGTGGATCCGACGACATCGAATTTTTCACCTAAAAAAATGTACAGTGTATAGTAAGAATTTTGGAGCCTTTCCATGGCTCATATTCCAACTGCCACAGCGGCCCAACTAGGCGTACCTACGACCTGTGCGCACCTGTGGTTATGTGTTGAGATGTGTATTAACGAAATCCAAAGACTGGAGTGGATCCGACGACATCGAATTTTTCACCTAAAAAAATGTACAGTGTATAGTAAGGATTTTGGAGAATTTCCATGGCTCATCTTCCAACTGCCACAGCGGCCCAACTAGGCGTACCTACGACCTGTGAGCACCTGTGGTTATGTGTTGAGATGTGTGTTAACGAAATCCAAAGACTGAAATGGATCCGACGACATCGAATTTTTCACCTAAAAAAATGTACAGTGTATAGTAAGGATTTTGGAGAATTTCCATGGCTCATCTTCCAACTGCCACAGCGGCCCAACTAGGCGTACCTACGACCTGTGAGCACCTGTGGTTATGTGTTAACGAAATCCAAAGACTGGAGTGGATCCGACGACATCGAATTTTTCACCTAAAAAAATGTACAGTGTATAGTAAGGATTTTGGAGCCTTTCCATTTCTCATCTTCCAACTGCCACAGCGGCCCAACAAGGCGTACCTACGACCTGTGCGCAATTGTGGTTATGTGTTGAGATGTGTATTAACGAAATCCAAAGACTGGAGTGGATCCGACGACATCGAATTTTTCACCTAAAAAAATGTACAGTGTATAGTAAGGATTTTGGAGCCTTTCCAGGGCTCATCTTCCAAATGCCACAGCGGCCCAACTAGGCGTACCTACGACCTGTGCGCACCTGTGGTTATGTGTTGAGATGTGTATTAACGAAATCCAAAGACTGGAGTGGATCCGACGACATCGAATTTTTCACCTAAAAAAATGTACAGTGTATAGTAAGGATTTTGGAGCCTTTCCAGGGCTCATCTTCCAAATGCCACAGCGCCCCAACTAGGCGTACCTACGACCTGTGCGCACCTGTGGTTATGTGTTGAGATGTGTATTAACGAAATCCAAAGACTGAAGTGGATCCGACGACATCGAATTTTTCACCTAAAAAAATGTACAGTGTATAGTAAGAATTTTGGAGCCTTTCCATGGCTCATATTCCAACTGCCACAGCGGCCCAACTAGGCGTACCTACGACCTGTGCGCACCTGTGGTTATGTGTTGAGATGTGTATTAACGAAATCCAAAGACTGGAGTGGATCCGACGACATCGAATTTTTCACCTAAAAAAATGTACAGTGTATAGCCTTTCCATGGCTCATCTTCCAACTGCCACAGCGGCCCAACAAGGCGTACCTACGATCTGTGCGCACCTGTGGTTATGTGTTGAGATGTGTGTTAACGAAATCCAAAGACTGGAGTGGATCCGACGACATCGAATTTTTCACCTAAAAAAATGTACAGTGTATAGTAAGGATTTTGGAGCCTTTCCAGGGCTCATCTTCCAACTGCCACAGCGGCCCAACTAGGCGTATCTACGACCTGTGCGCACCTGTGGTTATGTGTTGAGATGTGTATTAACGAAATCCAAAAATCCAAAGACTGGAGTGGATCCGACGACATCGAATTTTTCACCTAAAAAAATGTAAGGATTTTGGAGCCTTTCCATGGCTCATCTTCCAACTGCCACAGCGGCCCAACTAGGCGTACCTACGACCTGTGCGCACCTGTGGTTATGTTTTGAGATGTGTATTAACGAAATCCAAAGACTGGAGTGGATCCGACGACATCGAATTTTTCACCTAAAAAAATGTACAGTGTATAGCCTTTCCATGGCTCATCTTCCAACTGCCACAGCGGCCCAACAAGGCGTACCTACGATCTGTGCGCACCTGTGGTTATGTGTTGAGATGTGTGTTAACGAAATCCAAAGACTGGAGTGGATCCGACGACATCGAATTTTTCACCTAAAAAAATGTACAGTGTATAGTAAGGATTTTGGAGCCTTTCCATGGCTCATCTTCCAACTGCCACAGCGGCCCAACTAGGCGTACCTACGACCTGTGCGCACCCGTGGTTATGTGTTGAGATGTGTATTAACGAAATCCAAAGACTGGAGTGGATCCGACGACATCGAATTTTTCACCTAAAAAAATGTACAGTGTATAGTAAGGATTTTGGAGCCTTTCCATGGCTCATCTTCCAACTGCCACAGCGGCCCAACTAGGCGTACCTACGACCTGTGAGCACCTGTGGTTATGTGTTGAGATGTGTGTTAACGAAATCCAAAGACTGGAGTGGATCCGACGACATCGAATTTTTCACCTAAAAAAATGTACAGTGTATAGTAAGGATTTTGGAGCCTTTCCATTTCTCATCTTCCAACTGCCACAGCGGCCCAACTAGGCGTACCTACGACCTGTGCGCAAATATGGTTATGTGTTGAGATGTGTATTAACGAAATCCAAAGACTGGAGTGGATCCGACGACATCGAATTTTTCACCTAAGAAAATGTACAGTGTATAGTAAGGATTTTGGAGCTTTACATGGCTCATCTTCCAACTGCCACAGCGGCCCAACTAGGCGTACCTACGACCTGTGCGCACCTGTGGTTGTGTGTTGAGATGTGTATTAACGAAATCCAAAGACTGGAGTGGATCCGACGACATCGAATTTTTCACCTAAAAAAATGTACAGTGTATAGTAAGGATTTTGGAGCCTTTCCATGGCTCATCTTACAACTGCCACAGCGGCCCAGCTAGGCGTACCTACGACCTGTGCGCACCTGTGGTTATGTGTTGAGATGTGTATTAACGAAATCCAAAGACTGGAGTGGATCCGACGACATCGAATTTTTCACCTAAAAAAATGTACAGTGTATAGTAAGGATTTTGGAGCCTTTCCATGGCTCATCTTCCAACTGCCACAGCGGCCCAACTAGGCGTACCTACGACCTGTGCGCACCTGTGGTTATGTGTTGAGATGTGTATTAACGAAATCCAAAGACTGGAGTGGATCCGACGACATCGAATTTTTCACCTAAAAAAATGAACAGTGTATAGTAAGGATTTTGGAGCCTTTCCATGGCTCATCTTCCAACTGCCACAGCGGCCCAACTAGGCGTACCTACGACCTGTGCGCAACTGTGGTTATGTGTTGAGATGTGTATTAACGAAATCCAAAGACTGGAGTGGATCCGACGACATCGAATTTTTCACCTAAAAAAATGTGCAGTGTATAGTAAGGATTTTGGAGCCTTTCCATGGCTCATCTTCCAACTGCCACAGCGGCCCAACTAGGCGTACCTACGACCTGTGCGCACCTGTGGTTATGTGTTGAGATGTGTATTAACGAAATCCAAAGACTGGAGTGGATCCGACGACATCGAATTTTTCACCTAAAAAAATGTACAGTGTATAGTAAGGATTTTGGAGCCTTTCCATGGCTCATCTTCCAACTGCCACAGCGGCCCAACTAGGCGTACCTACGACCTGTGAGCACCTGTGGTTATGTGTTGAGATGTGTATTAACGAAATCCAAAGACTGGAGTGGATCCGACGACATCGAATTTTTCACCTAAAAAAATGTACAGTGTATAGTAAGGATTTTGGAGCCTTTCCATGGCTCATCTTCCAACTGCCACAGCGGCCCAACTAGGCGTACCTACGACCTGTGAGCACCTGTGGTTATGTGTTGAGATATGTATTAACGAAATCCAAAGACTGGAGTGGATCCGACGACATCGAATTTTTCACCTAAAAAAATGTACAGTGTATAGTAAGGATTTTGGAGCCTTTCCATGGCTCATCTTCCAACTGCCACAGCGGCCCAACTAGGCGTACCTACGACCTGTGAGCACCTGTGGTTATGTGTTGAGATGTGTGTTAACGAAATCCAAAGACTGGAGTGGATCCGACGACATCGAATTTTTCACCTAAAAAAATGTACAGTGTATAGTAAGGATTTTCGAGCCTTTCAATTTCTCATCTTCCAACTGCCACAGCGGCCCAACTAGGCGTACCTACGACCTGTGCGCACCTGTGGTTATGTGTTGAGATGTGTATTAACGAAATCCAAAGACTGGAGTGGATCCGACGACATCGAATTTTTCACCTAAAAAAATGTACAGTGTATAGTAAGGATTTTGGAGCTTTCCATGGCTCATCTTCCAACTGCCACAGCGGCCCAACTAGGCGTACCTACGACCTGTGCGCACCTGTGGTTATGTGTTGAGATGTGTATTAACGAAATCCAAAGACTGGAGTGGATCCGACGACATCGAATTTTTCACCTAAAAAAATGTACAGTGTATAGTAAGGATTTTGGAGCCTTTCCATGGCTCATCTTCCAACTGCCACAGCGGCCCAACTAGGCGTACCTACGACCTGTGAGCACCTGTGGTTATGTGTTGAGATATGTATTAACGAAATCCAAAGACTGGAGTGGATCCGACGACATCGAATTTTTCACCTAAAAAAATGTACAGTGTATAGTAAGGATTTTGGAGCCTTTCCATGGCTCATCTTCCAACTGCCACAGCGGCCCAACTAGGCGTACCTACGCCGTGTGCGCACCTGTGGTTATGTGTTGAGATGTGTATTAACGAAATCCAAAGACTGGAGTGGATCCGACGACATCGAATTTTTCACCTAAAAAAATGAACAGTGTATAGTAAGGATTTTGGAGCCTTTCCATGGCTCATCTTCCAACTGCCACAGCGGCCCAACTAGGCGTACCTACGACCTGTGAGCACCTGTGGTTATGTGTTGAGATATGTATTAACGAAATCCAAAGACTGGAGTGGATCCGACGACATCGAATTTTTCACCTAAAAAAATGTACAGTGTATAGTAAGGATTTTGGAGCCTTTCCATGGCTCATCTTCCAACTGCCACAGCGGCCCAACTAGGCGTACCTACGACCTGTGCGCAACTGTGGTTATGTGTTGAGATGTGTATTAACGAAATCCAAAGACTGGAGTGGATCCGACGACATCGAATTTTTCACCTAAAAAAATGTACAGTGTATAGTAAGGATTTTGGAGCCTTTCCATGGCTCATCTTCCAACTGCCACAGCGGCCCAACTAGGCGTACCTACGACCTGTGCGCACCTGTGGTTATGTGTTGAGATGTGTATTAACGAAATCCAAAGACTGGAGTGGAACCGACGACATCGAATTTTTCACCTAAAAGAATGTACAGTGTATAGTAAGGATTTTGGAGCCTTTCCATAGCTCATCTTCCAACTGCCACAGCGGCCCAACAAGGCGTACCTACGACCTGTGCGCACCTGTGGTTATGTGTTGAGATGTGTATTAACGAAATCCAAAGACTGAAGTGGATCCGACGACATCGAATTTTTCACCTAAAAAAATGTACAGTGTATAGTAAGAATTTTGGAGCCTTTCCATGGCTCATCTTCCAACTGCCACAGCGGCCCAACTAGGCGTACCTACGACCTGTGCGCACCTGTGGTTATGTGTTGAGATGTGTATTAACGAAATCCAAAGACTGGAGTGGATCCGACGACATCGAATTTTTCACCTAAAAAAATGTACAGTGTATAGTAAGGATTTTGGAGCCTTTCCATGGCTCATCTTCCAACTGCCACAGCGGCCCAACTAGGCGTACCTACGACCTGTGAGCACCTGTGGTTATGTGTTGAGATATGTATTAACGAAATCCAAAGACTGGAGTGGATCCGACGACATCGAATTTTTCACCTAAAAAAATGTACAGTGTATAGTAAGGATTTTGGAGCCTTTCCATGGCTCATCTTCCAACTGCCACAGCGGCCCAACTAGGCGTACCTACGACCTGTGAGCACCTGTGGTTATGTGTTGAGATGTGTGTTAACGAAATCCAAAGACTGGAGTGGATCCGACGACATCGAATTTTTCACCTAAAAAAATGTACAGTGTATAGTAAGGATTTTCGAGCCTTTCAATTTCTCATCTTCCAACTGCCACAGCGGCCCAACTAGGCGTACCTACGACCTGTGCGCACCTGTGGTTATGTGTTGAGATGTGTATTAACGAAATCCAAAGACTGGAGTGGATCCGACGACATCGAATTTTTCACCTAAAAAAATGTACAGTGTATAGTAAGGATTTTGGAGCTTTCCATGGCTCATCTTCCAACTGCCACAGCGGCCCAACTAGGCGTACCTACGACCTGTGCGCACCTGTGGTTATGTGTGGAGATGTGTATTAACGAAATCCAAAGACTGGAGTGGATCCGACGACATCGAATTTTTCACCTAAAAAAATGTACAGTGTATAGTAAGGATTTTGGAGCCTTTCCATAGCTCATCTTACAACTGCCACAGCGGCCAAACTAGGCGTACCTACGACCTGTGCGCACCTGTGGTTATGTTTTGAGATGTGTATTAACGAAATCCAAAGACTGGAGTGGATCCGACGAAATCGAATTTTTCACCTAAAAAAATGTACAGTGTATAGTAAGGATTTTGGAGCCTTTCCATGGCTCATCTTCCAACTGCCACAGCGGCCCAACTAGGCGTACCTACGACCTGTGAGCACCTGTGGTTATGTGTTGAGATGTGTATTAACGAAATCCAAAGACTGGAGTGGATCCGACGACATCGAATTTTTCACCTAAAAAAATGTACAGTGTATAGTAAGGATTTTCGAGCCTTTCAATTTCTCATCTTCCAACTGCCACAGCGGCCCAACTAGGCGTACCTACGACCTGTGCGCACCTGTGGTTATGTGTTGAGATGTGTATTAACGAAATCCAAAGACTGGAGTGGATCCGACGACATCGAATTTTTCACCTAAAAAAATGTACAGTGTATAGTAAGGATTTTGGAGCTTTCCATGGCTCATCTTCCAACTGCCACAGCGGCCCAACTAGGCGTACCTACGACCTGTGCGCACCTGTGGTTATGTGTGGAGATGTGTATTAACGAAATCCAAAGACTGGAGTGGATCCGACGACATCGAATTTTTCACCTAAAAAAATGTACAGTGTATAGTAAGGATTTTGGAGCCTTTCCGTAGCTCATCTTACAACTGCCACAGCGGCCCACCTAGGCGTACCTACGACCTGTGCGCACCTGTGGTTATGTTTTGAGATGTGTATTAACGAAATCCAAAGACTGGAGTGGATCCGACGACATCGAATTTTTCACCTAAAAAAATGTACAGTGTATAGTAAGGATTTTGGAGCCTTTCCATGGCTCATCTTCCAACTGCCACAGCGGCCCAACTAGGCGTATCTACGACCTGTGCGCACCTGTGGTTATGTGTTGAGATGTGTATTAACGAAATCCAAAGACTGGAGTGGATCCGACGACATCGAATTTTTCATCTAAAAAAATGTACAGTGTATAGTAAGGATTTTGGAGCCTTTCCATGGCTCATCTTCCAACTGCCACAGCGGCCCAACTAGGCGTACCTACGACCTGTGCGCACCTGTGGTTATGTGTTGAGATGTGTATTAACGAAATCCAAAGACTGGAGTGGATCCGACGACATCGAATTTTTCACCTAAAAAAATGTACAGTGTATAGTAAGGATTTTGGAGCCTTTCCATGGCTCATCTTCCAACTGCCACAGCGGCCCAACTAGGCGTACCTACGACGTGTGCGCACCTGTGGTTATGTGTTGAGACGTGTATTAACGAAATCCAAAGACTGGAGTGGATCCGACGACATCGAATTTTTCACCTAAAAAAACGAACAGTGTATAGTAAGGATTTTGGAGCCTTTCCATGGCTCATCTTCCAACTGCCACAGCGGCCCAACTAGGCGTACCTACGACCTGTGCGCAACTGTGGTTATGTGTTGAGATGTGTATTAACGAAATCCAAAGACTGGAGTGGATCCGACGACATCGAATTTTTCACCTAAAAAAATGTAAGGATTTTGGAGCCTTTCCATGGCTCATCTTCCAACTGCCACAGCGGCCCAACTAGGCGTACCTACGACCTGTGAGCACCTGTGGTTATGTGTTGAGATATGTATTAACGAAATCCAAAGACTGGAGTGGATCCGACGACATCGAATTTTTCACCTAAAAAAATGTACAGTGTATAGTAAGGATTTTGGAGCTTTCCATGGCTCATCTTCCAACTGCCACAGCGGCCCAACTAGGCGTACCTACGACCTGTGCGCACCTGTGGTTATGTGTTGAGATGTGTATTAACGAAATCCAAAGACTGGAGTGGATCCGACGACATCGAATTTTTCACCTAAAAAAATGTACAGTGTATAGTAAGGATTTTCGAGCCTTTCAATTTCTCATCTTCCAACTGCCACAGCGGCCCAACTAGGCGTACCTACGACCTGTGCGCACCTGTGGTTATGTGTTGAGATGTGTATTAACGAAATCCAAAGACTGGAGTGGATCCGACGACATCGAATTTTTCACCTAAAAAAATGTACAGTGTATAGTAAGGATTTTGGAGCTTTCCATGGCTCATCTTCCAACTGCCACAGCGGCCCAACTAGGCGTACCTACGACCTGTGCGCACCTGTGGTTATGTGTTGAGATGTGTATTAACGAAATCCAAAGACTGGAGTGGATCCGACGACATCGAATTTTTCACCTAAAAAAATGTACAGTGTATAGTAGGATTTTGGAGCCTTTCCATGGCTCATCTTCCAACTGCCACAGCGGCCCAACTAGGCGTACCTACGCCGTGTGCGCACCTGTGGTTATGTGTTGAGATGTGTATTAACGAAATCCAAAGACTGGAGTGGATCCGACGACATCGAATTTTTCACCTAAAAAAATGAACAGTGTATAGTAAGGATTTTGGAGCCTTTCCATGGCTCATCTTCCAACTGCCACAGCGGCCCAACTAGGCGTACCTACGACCTGTGAGCACCTGTGGTTATGTGTTGAGATGTGTGTTAACGAAATCCAAAGACTGGAGTGGATCCGACGACATCGAATTTTTCACCTAAAAAAATGTACAGTGTATAGTAAGGATTTTGGAGCCTTTCCATGGCTCATCTTCCAACTGCCACAGCGGCCCAACTAGGCGTACCTACGACCTGTGCGCAACTGTGGTTATGTGTTGAGATGGGTATTAACGAAATCCAAAGACTGGAGTGGATCCGACGACATCGAATTTTTCACCTAAAAAAATGTACAGTGTATAGTAAGGATTTTGGAGCCTTTCCATGGCTCATCTTCCAACTGCCACAGCGGCCCAACAAGGCGTACCTACGACCTGTGCGCACCTGTGGTTATGTGTTGAGATGTGTATTAACGAAATCCAAAGACTGAAGTGGATCCGACGACATCGAATTTTTCACCTAAAAAAATGTACAGTGTATAGTAAGAATTTTGGAGCCTTTCCATGGCTCATATTCCAACTGCCACAGCGGCCCAACTAGGCGTACCTACGACCTGTGCGCACCTGTGGTTATGTGTTGAGATGTGTATTAACGAAATCCAAAGACTGGAGTGGATCCGACGACATCGAATTTTTCACCTAAAAAAATGTACAGTGTATAGTAAGGATTTTGGAGCCTTTCCATGGCTCATCTTCCAACTGCCACAGCGGCCCAACTAGGCGTACCTACGACCTGTGCGCAAATATGGTTATGTGTTGAGATGTGTATTAACGAAATCCAAAGACTGGAGTGGACCCGACGACATCGAATTTTTCACCTAAAAAAATGTAAGGATTTTGGAGCCTTTCCATGGTTCATCTTCCAACTGCCACAGCGGCCCAACTAGGCGTACCTACGACCTGTGCGCACCTGTGGTTATGTGTTGAGATGTGTATTAACGAAATCCAAAGACTGGAGTGGATCCGACGACATCGAATTTTTCACCTAAAAAAATGTACAGTGTATAGTAAGGATTTTGGAGCCTTTCCATGGCTCATCTTCCAACTGCCACAGCGGCCCAACTAGGCGTACCTACGACCTGTGAGCACCTGTGGTTATGTGTTGAGATATGTATTAACGAAATCCAAAGACTGGAGTGGATCCGACGACATCGAATTTTTCACCTAAAAAAATGTACAGTGTATAGTAAGGATTTTGGAGCCTTTCCATGGCTCATCTTCCAACTGCCACAGCGGCCCAACTAGGCGTACCTACGATCTGTGAGCACCTGTGGTTATGTGTTGAGATGTGTGTTAACGAAATCCAAAGACTGGAGTGGATCCGACGACATCGAATTTTTCACCTAAAAAAATGTACAGTGTAAAGTAAGGATTTTCGAGCCTTTCAATTTCTCATCTTCCAACTGCCACAGCGGCCCAACTAGGCGTACCTACGACCTGTGCGCACCTGTGGTTATGTTTTGAGATGTGTATTAACGATATCCAAAGACTGGAGTGGATCCGACGACATCGAATTTTTCACCTAAAAAAATGTACAGTGTATAGTAATGATTTTGGAGCCTTTCCATGGCTCATCTTCCAACTGCCACAGCGGCCCAACTAGGCGTACCTACGACCTGTGCGCACCTGTGGTTATGTGTTGAGATGTGTATTAACGACATCCAAAGACTGGAGTGGATCCGACGACATCGAATTTTTCATCGAAAAAAATGTACAGTGTATAGTAAGGATTTTGGAGCCTTTCCATGGCTCATCTTCCAACTGCCACAGCGGCCCAACTAGGCGTACCTACGACCTGTGCGCACCTGTGGTTATGTGTTGAGATGTGTTTTAACGAATTCCAAAGACTGGAGTGGATCCGACGACATCGAATTTTTCACCTAAAAAAATGTAAGGATTTTGGAGCCTTTCCATGGCTCATCTTCCAACTGCCACAGCGGCCCAACTAGGCGTACCTACGACCTGTGCGCACCTGTGGTTATGTGTTGAGATGTGTATTAACGAAATCCAAAGACTGGAGTGGATCCGACGACATCGAATTTTTCACCTAAAAAAATGTACAGTGTATAGTAAGGATTTTGGAGCCTTTCCATGGCTCATCTTCCAACTGCCAAAGCGGCCCAACTAGGCGTACCTACGACGTGTGCGCACCTGTGGTTATGTGTTGAGACGTGTATTAACGAAATCCAAAGACTGGAGTGGATCCGACGACATCGAATTCTTCACCTAAAAAAATGAACAGTGTATAGTAAGGATTTTGGAGCCTTTCCATGGCTCATCTTCCAACTGCCACAGCGGCCCAACTAGGCGTACCTACGACCTGTGCGCAACTGTGGTTATGTGTTGAGATGTGTATTAACGAAATCCAAAGACTGGAGTGAATCCGACGACATCGAATTTTTCACCTAAAAAAATGTAAGGATTTTGGAGCCTTTCCATGGCTCATCTTCCAACTGCCACAGCGGCCCAAATAGGCGTACCTACGCCGTGTGCGCACCTGTGGTTATGTGTTGAGACGTGTATTAACGAAATCCAAAGACTGGAGTGGATCGAGGAAAAACCTCAAATTTGACCATGCCGGCTGTATGATTTTTTGTGGAAAATTTCGATGTCTCCAAATTCACTCCAAAGTGTCTGATTCGATGGATACACGTGAGAAAACATCGCCAGAGGTGTACAGAAGTCTTAGGTAGGTCATATTGCGCCGCTATGGCAGTTGGAAGAAGAACGAGGGAAAACCTCAAATTTGACCATGCCGGCTATATGATTTTTTGTGGAAAATTTCGATGTCTCCAAATTCACTCCAAAGTGTCTGATTCGATGGATACACGTGAGACAACATCGCCAGAGATGTACAGAAGTCTTAGGTAGGTCATATTGCGCCGCTATGGCAGTTGGAAGAAGAACGAGGGAAAACCTCAAATTTGACCATGCCGGCTATACGATTTTTTGTGGAAAATTTCGATGTCTCCAAATTCACTCCAAAGTGTCTGATTCGATGGATACACGTGAGACAACATCGCCAGAGATGTACAGAAGTCTTAGGTAGGTCATATTGCGCCGCTATGGCAGTTGGAAGAAGAACGAGGGAAAACCTCAAATTTGACCATGCCGGCTATATGATTTTTTGTGGAAAATTTCGATGTCTCCAAATTCACTCCAAAGTGTCTGATTCGATGGATATACGTGAGACAACATCGCCAGAGATGTACAGAAGTCTTAGGTAGGTCATATTGCGCCGCTATGGCAGTTGGAAGAAGAACGAGGGAAAACCTCAAATTTGACCATGCCGGCTATATGATTTTTTGTGGAAAATTTCGATGTCTCCAAATTCACTCCAGTGTGTCTGATTCGATGGATACACGTGAGAAAACATCGCCAGAGGTGTACAGAAGTCTTAGGTAGGTCATATTGCGCCGCTATGGCAGTTGGAAGAAGAACGAGGGAAAACCTCAAATTTGACCATGCCGGCTATACGATTTTTTGTGGAAAATTTCGATGTCTCCAAATTCACTCCAAAGTGTCTGATTCGATGGATACACGTGAGAAAACATCGCCAGAGGTGTACAGAAGTCTTAGGTAGGTCATATTGCGCCGCTATGGCAGTTGGAAGAAGAACGAGGGAAAACCTCAAATTTGACCATGCCGGCTATATGATTTTTTGTGGAAAATTTCGATGTCTCCAAATTCACTCCAAAGTGTCTGATTCGATGGATACACGTGAGAAAACATCGCCAGAGGTGTACAGAAGTCTTAGGTAGGTCATATTGCGCCGCTAGAGCAGTTGGAAGAAGAACGAGGGAAAACCTCAAATTTGACCATGCCGGCTATATGATTTTTTGTGGAAAATTTCGATGTCTCCAAATTCACTCCTGTGTCTGATTCGATGGATACACGTGAGAAAACATCGCCAGAGGTGTACAGAAGTCTTAGGTAGGTCATATTGCGCCGCTATGGCAGTTGGAAGAAGAACGAGGGAAAACCTCAAATTTGACCATGCCAGCTATATGATTTTTTGTGGAAAATTTCGATGTCTCCAAATTCACTCCAAAGTGTCTGATTCGATGGATATACGTGAGACAACATCGCCAGAGATGTACAGAAGGCTTAGGTAGGTCATATTGCGCCGCTATGGCAGTTGGAAGAAGAACGAGGGAAAACCTGAAATTTGACCTTGCCGGCTATACGATTTTTTGTGGAAAATTTCGATGTCTCCAAATTCACTCCAAAGTGTCTGATTCGATGGATACACGTGAGAAAACATCGCCAGAGGTGTACAGAAGTCTTAGGTAGGTCATATTGCGCCGCTATGGCAGTTGGAAGAACAACGAGGGAAAACCTCAAATTTGACCATGCCGGCTATACGATTTTTTGTGGAAAATTTCGATGTCTCCAAATTCACTCCAAAGTGTCTGATTCGATGGATACACGTGAGACAACATCGCCAGAGATGTACAGAAGTCTTAGGTAGGTCATATTGCGCCGCTATGGCAGTTGGAAGAAGAACGAGGGAAAACCTCAAATTTGACCATGCCGGCTATATGATTTTTTGTGGAAAATTTCGATGTCTCCAAATTCACTCCAGTGTGTCTGATTCGATGGATACACGTGAGAAAACATCGCCAGAGGTGTACAGAAGTCTTAGGTAGGTCATATTGCGCCGCTATGGCAGTTGGAAGAAGAACGAGGGAAAACCTCAAATTTGACCATGCCGGCTATATGATTTTTTGTGGAAAATTTCGATGTCTCCAAATTCACTCCAAAGTGTCTGATTCGATGGATATATGTGAGACAACATCGCCAGAGATGTACAGAAGTCTTAGGTAGGTCATATTGCGCCGCTATGGCAGTTGGAAGAAGAACGAGGGAAAACCTCAAATTTGACCATGCCGGCTATATGATTTTTTGTGGAAAATTTCGATGTCTCCAAATTCACTCCAGTGTGTCTGATTCGATGGATACACGTGAGAAAACATCGCCAGAGGTGTACAGAAGTCTTAGGTAGGTCATATTGCGCCGCTATGGCAGTTGGAAGAAGAACGAGGGAAAACCTCAAATTTGACCATGCCGGCTATATGATTTTTTGTGGAAAATTTCGATGTCTCCAAAATCCACTCCAAAGTGTCTGATTCGATGGATATACGTGAGACAACATCGCCAGAGATGTACAGAAGTCTTAGGTAGGTCATATTGCGCCGCTATGGCAGTTGGAAGAAGAACGAGGGAAAACCTCAAATTTGACCATGCCGGCTATATGATTTTTTGTGGAAAATTTCGATGTCTCCAAATTCACTCCAAAGTGTCTGATTCGATGGATATACGTGAGACAACATCGCCAGAGATGTACAGAAGTCTTAGGTAGGTCATATTGCGCCGCTATGGCAGTTGGAAGAAGAACGAGGGAAAACCTCAAATTTGACCATGCCGGCTATACGATTTTTTGTGGAAAATTTCGATGTCTCCAAATTCACTCCAAAGTGTCTGATTCGATGGATACACGTGAGAAAACATCGCCAGAGGTGTACAGAAGTCTTAGGTAGGTCATATTGCGCCGCTATGGCAGTTGGAAGAAGAACGAGGGAAAACCTCAAATTTGACCATGCCGGCTATACGATTTTTTGTGGAAAATTTCGATGTCTCCAAATTCACTCCAAAGTGTCTGATTCGATGGATACACGTGAGACAACATCGCCAGAGATGTACAGAAGTCTTAGGTAGGTCATATTGCGCCGCTATGGCAGTTGGAAGAAGAACGAGGGAAAACCTCAAATTTGACCATGCCGGCTATATGATTTTTTGTGGAAAATTTCGATGTCTCCAAATTCACTCCAAAGTGTCTGATTCGATGGATATACGTGAGACAACATCGCCAGAGATGTACAGAAGTCTTAGGTAGGTCATATTGCGCCGCTATGGCAGTTGGAAGAAGAACGAGGGAAAACCTCAAATTTGACCATGCCGGCTATACGATTTTTTGTGGAAAATTTCGATGTCTCCAAATTCACTCCAAAGTGTCTGATTCGATGGATACACGTGAGACAACATCGCCAGAGGTGTACAGAAGTCTTAGGTAGGTCATATTGCGCCGCTATGGCAGTTGGAAGAAGAACGAGGGAAAACCTCAAATTTGACCATGCCGGCTATATGATTTTTTGTGGAAAATTTCGATGTCTCCAAATTCACTCCAAAGTGTCTGATTCGATGGATATACGTGAGACAACATCGCCAGAGATGTACAGAAGTCTTAGGTAGGTCATATTGCGCCGCTATGGCAGTTGGAAGAAGAACGAGGGAAACCTCAAATTTGACCATGCCGGCTATACGATTTTTTGTGGAAAATTTCGATGTCTCCAAATTCACTCCAAAGTGTTTGATTCGATGGATACACGTGAGAAAACATCGCCAGAGGTGTACAGAAGTCTTAGGTAGGTCATATTGCGCCGCTATGGCAGTTGGAAGAAGAACGAGGGAAAACCTCAAATTTGACCATGCCGGCTATACGATTTTTTGTGGAAAATTTCGATGTCTCCAAATTCACTCCAAAGTGTCTGATTCGATGGATACACGTGAGACAACATCGCCAGAGATGTACAGAAGTCTTAGGTAGGTCATATTGCGCCGCTATGGCAGTTGGAAGAAGAACGAGGGAAAACCTCAAATTTGACCATGCCGGCTATATGATTTTTTGTGGAAAATTTCGATGTCTCCAAATTCACTCCAAAGTGTCTGATTCGATGGATATACGTGAGACAACATCGCCAGAGATGTACAGAAGTCTTAGGTAGGTCATATTGCGCCGCTATGGCAGTTGGAAGAAGAACGAGGGAAAACCTCAAATTTGACCATGCCGGCTATACGATTTTTTGTGGAAAATTTCGATGTCTCCAAATTCACTCCAAAGTGTCTGATTCGATGGATACACGTGAGAAAACATCGCCAGAGGTGTACAGA
This sequence comes from Eristalis pertinax, assembly GCA_907269125.1. Classification (NCBI taxonomy): domain Eukaryota; kingdom Metazoa; phylum Arthropoda; class Insecta; order Diptera; family Syrphidae; genus Eristalis; species Eristalis pertinax. The sequence continues at coordinate 26,135,772 of OU026146.1, read as the reverse complement.
AGTCTTAGGTAGGTCATATTGCGCCGCTATGGCAGTTGGAAGAAGAACGAGGGAAAACCTCAAATTTGACCATGCCGGCTATATGATTTTTTGTGGAAAATTTCGATGTCTCCAAATTCACTCCAAAGTGTCTGATTCGATGGATACACGTGAGAAAACATCGCCAGAGGTGTACAGAAGTCTTAGGTAGGTCATATTGCGCCGCTAGGGCAGTTGGAAGAAGAACGAGGGAAAACCTCAAATTTGACCATGCCGGCTATACGATTTTTTGTGGAAAATTTCGATGTCTCCAAATTCACTCCAAAGTGTCTGATTCGATGGATATACGTGAGACAACATCGCCAGAGATGTACAGAAGTCTTAGGTAGGTCATATTGCGCCGCTATGGCAGTTGGAAGAAGAACGAGGGAAACCTCAAATTTGACCATGCCGGCTATACGATTTTTTGTGGAAAATTTCGATGTCTCCAAATTCACTCCAAAGTGTCTGATTCGATGGATACACGTGAGAAAACATCGCCAGAGGTGTACAGAAGTCTTAGGTAGGTCATATTGCGCCGCTATGGCAGTTGGAAGAAGAACGAGGGAAAACCTCAAATTTGACCATGCCGGCTATATGATTTTTTGTGGAAAATTTCGATGTCTCCAAATTCACTCCAGTGTGTCTGATTCGATGGATACACGTGAGAAAACATCGCCAGAGGTGTACAGAAGTCTTAGGTAGGTCATATTGCGCCGCTATGGCAGTTGGAAGAAGAACGAGGGAAAACCTCAAATTTGACCATGCCGGCTATATGATTTTTTGTGGAAAATTTCGATGTCTCCAAATTCACTCCAAAGTGTCTGATTCGATGGATACACGTGAGAAAACATCGCCAGAGGTGTACAGAAGTCTTAGGTAGGTCATATTGCGCCGCTAGAGCAGTTGGAAGAAGAACGAGGGAAAACCTCAAATTTGACCATGCCGGCTATATGATTTTTTGTGGAAAATTTCGATGTCTCCAAATTCACTCCTGTGTCTGATTCGATGGATACACGTGAGAAAACATCGCCAGAGGTGTACAGAAGTCTTAGGTAGGTCATATTGCGCCGCTATGGCAGTTGGAAGAAGAACGAGGGAAAACCTCAAATTTGACCATGCCGGCTATATGATTTTTTGTGGAAAATTTCGATGTCTCCAAAATCCACTCCAAAGTGTCTGATTCGATGGATATACGTGAGACAACATCGCCAGAGATGTACAGAAGTCTTAGGTAGGTCATATTGCGCCGCTATGGCAGTTGGAAGAAGAACGAGGGAAAACCTCAAATTTGACCATGCCGGCTATATGATTTTTTGTGGAAAATTTCGATGTCTCCAAATTCACTCCAAAGTGTCTGATTCGATGGATATACGTGAGACAACATCGCCAGAGATGTACAGAAGTCTTAGGTAGGTCATATTGCGCCGCTATGGCAGTTGGAAGAAGAACGAGGGAAAACCTCAAATTTGACCATGCCGGCTATACGATTTTTTGTGGAAAATTTCGATGTCTCCAAATTCACTCCAAAGTGTCTGATTCGATGGATACACGTGAGAAAACATCGCCAGAGGTGTACAGAAGTCTTAGGTAGGTCATATTGCGCCGCTATGGCAGTTGGAAGAAGAACGAGGGAAAACCTCAAATTTGACCATGCCGGCTATACGATTTTTTGTGGAAAATTTCGATGTCTCCAAATTCACTCCAAAGTGTCTGATTCGATGGATACACGTGAGACAACATCGCCAGAGATGTACAGAAGTCTTAGGTAGGTCATATTGCGCCGCTATGGCAGTTGGAAGAAGAACGAGGGAAAACCTCAAATTTGACCATGCCGGCTATATGATTTTTTGTGGAAAATTTCGATGTCTCCAAATTCACTCCAAAGTGTCTGATTCGATGGATATACGTGAGACAACATCGCCAGAGATGTACAGAAGTCTTAGGTAGGTCATATTGCGCCGCTATGGCAGTTGGAAGAAGAACGAGGGAAAACCTCAAATTTGACCATGCCGGCTATACGATTTTTTGTGGAAAATTTCGATGTCTCCAAATTCACTCCAAAGTGTCTGATTCGATGGATACACGTGAGAAAACATCGCCAGAGGTGTACAGAAGTCTTAGGTAGGTCATATTGCGCCGCTATGGCAGTTGGAAGAAGAACGAGGGAAAACCTCAAATTTGACCATGCCGGCTATATGATTTTTTGTGGAAAATTTCGATGTCTCCAAATTCACTCCAAAGTGTCTGATTCGATGGATACACGTGAGAAAACATCGCCAGAGGTGTACAGAAGTCTTAGGTAGGTCATATTGCGCCGCTAGGGCAGTTGGAAGAAGAACGAGGGAAAACCTCAAATTTGACCATGCCGGCTATACGATTTTTTGTGGAAAATTTCGATGTCTCCAAATTCACTCCAAAGTGTCTGATTCGATGGATATACGTGAGACAACATCGCCAGAGATGTACAGAAGTCTTAGGTAGGTCATATTGCGCCGCTATGGCAGTTGGAAGAAGAACGAGGGAAACCTCAAATTTGACCATGCCGGCTATACGATTTTTTGTGGAAAATTTCGATGTCTCCAAATTCACTCCAAAGTGTCTGATTCGATGGATACACGTGAGAAAACATCGCCAGAGGTGTACAGAAGTCTTAGGTAGGTCATATTGCGCCGCTATGGCAGTTGGAAGAAGAACGAGGGAAAACCTCAAATTTGACCATGCCGGCTATACGATTTTTTGTGGAAAATTTCGATGTCTCCAAATTCACTCCAAAGTGTCTGATTCGATGGATACACGTGAGACAACATCGCCAGAGATGTACAGAAGTCTTAGGTAGGTTATATTGCGCCGCTATGGCAGTTGGAAGAAGAACGAGGGAAAACCTCAAATTTGACCATGCCGGCTATATGATTTTTTGTGGAAAATTTCGATGTCTCCAAATTCACTCCAAAGTGTCTGATTCGATGGATATACGTGAGACAACATCGCCAGAGATGTACAGAAGTCTTAGGTAGGTCATATTGCGCCGCTATGGCAGTTGGAAGAAGAACGAGGAAAAACCTCAAATTTGACCATGCCGGCTATATGATTTTTTGTGGAAAATTTCGATGTCTCCAAATTCACTCCAAAGTGTCTGATTCGATGGATACACGTGAGACAACATCGCCAGAGATGTACAGAAGTCTTAGGTAGGTCATATTGCGCCGCTATGGCAGTTGGAAGAAGAACGAGGAAAAACCTCAAATTTGACCATGCCGGCTATACGATTTTTTGTGGAAAATTTCGATGTCTCCAAATTCACTCCAAAGTGTCTGATTCGATGGATATACGTGAGACAACATCGCCAGAGATGTACAGAAGTCTTAGGTAGGTCATAATGCGCCGCTATGGCAGTTGGAAGAAGAACGAGGGAAAACCTCAAATTTGACCATGCCGGCTATACGATTTTTTGTGGAAAATTTCGATGTCTCCAAATTCACTCCAAAGTGTCTGATTCGATGGATACACGTGAGACAACATCGCCAGAGATGTACAGAAGTCTTAGGTAGGTCATATTGCGCCGCTATGGCAGTTGGAAGAAGAACGAGGGAAAACCTCAAATTTGACCATGCCGGCTATATGATTTTTTGTGGAAAATTTCGATGTCTCCAAATTCACTCCAAAGTGTCTGATTCGATGGATACACGTGAGAAAACGTCGCCAGAGGTGTACAGAAGTCTTAGGTAGGTCATATTGCGCCGCTAGGGCAGTTGGAAGAAGAACGAGGGAAAACCTCAAATTTGACCATGCCGGCTATATGATTTTTTGTGGAAAATTTCGATGTCTCCAAATTCACTCCAGTGTGTCTGATTCGATGGATACACGTGAGAAAACATCGCCAGAGGTGTACAGAAGTCTTAGGTAGGTCATATTGCGCCGCTATGGCAGTTGGAAGAAGAACGAGGGAAAACCTCAAATTTGACCATGCCGGCTATATGATTTTTTGTGGAAAATTTCGATGTCTCCAAATTCACTCCAGTGTGTCTGATTCGATGGATATACGTGAGACAACATCGCCAGAGATGTACAGAAGTCTTAGGTAGGTCATATTGCGCCGCTATGGCAGTTGGAAGAAGAACGAGGGAAAACCTCAAATTTGACCATGCCGGCTATATGATTTTTTGTGGAAAATTTCGATGTCTCCAAATTCACTCCAAAGTGTCTGATTCGATGGATACACGTGAGACAACATCGCCAGAGATGTACAGAAGTCTTAGGTAGGTCATATTGCGCCGCTATGGCAGTTGGAAGAAGAACGAGGGAAAACCTCAAATTTGACCATGCCGGCTATATGATTTTCTGTGGAAAATTTCGATGTCTCCAAATTCACTCCAAAGTGTCTGATTCGATGGATATACGTGAGACAACATCGCCAGAGATGTACAGAAGTCTTAGGTAGGTCATATTGCGCCGCTATGGCAGTTGGAAGAAGAACGAGGGAAAACCTCAAATTTGACCATGCCGGCTATACGATTTTTTGTGGAAAATTTCGATGTCTCCAAATTCACTCCAAAGTGTCTGATTCGATGGATACACGTGAGAAAACATCGCCAGAGGTGTACAGAAGTCTTAGGTAGGTCATATTGCGCCGCTAGGGCAGTTGGAAGAAGAACGAGGGAAAACCTCAAATTTGACCATGCCGGCTATATGATTTTTTGTGGAAAATTTCGATGTCTGCAAATTCACTCCAGTGTGTCTGATTCGATGGATACACGTGAGAAAACATCGCCAGAGGTGTACAGAAGTCTTAGGTAGGTCATATTGCGCCGCTATGGCAGTTGGAAGAAGAACGAGGGAAAACCTCAAATTTGACCATGCCGGCTATATGATTTTTTGTGGAAAATTTCGATGTCTCCAAATTCACTCCAAAGTGTCTGATTCGATGGATACACGTGAGAAAACATCGCCAGAGGTGTACAGACGTCTTAGGTAGGTCATATTGCGCCGCTAGGGCAGTTGGAAGAAGAACGAGGGAAAACCTCAAATTTGACCATGCCGGCTATATGATTTTTTGTGGAAAATTTCGATGTCTCCAAATTCACTCCAGTGTGTCTGATTCGATGGATACACGTGAGAAAACATCGCCAGAGGTGTACAGAAGTCTTAGGTAGGTCATATTGCGCCGCTATGGCAGTTGGAAGAAGAACGAGGGAAAACCTCAAATTTGACCATGCCGGCTATATGATTTTTTGTGGAAAATTTCGATGTCTCCAAATTCACTCCAAAGTGTCTGATTCGATGGATACACGTGAGACAACATCGCCAGAGATGTACAGAAGTCTTAGGTAGGTCATATTGCGCCGCTATGGCAGTTGGAAGAAGAACGAGGAAAAACCTCAAATTTGACCATGCCGGCTATACGATTTTTTGCGGAAAATTTCGATGTCTCCAAATTCACTCCAAAGTGTCTTATTCGATGGATACACGTGAGACAACATCGCCAGAGATGTACAGAAGTCTTAGGTAGGTCATATTGCGCCGCTATGGCAGTTGGAAGAAGAACGAGGGAAAACCTCAAATTTGACCATGCCGGCTATATGATTTTTTGTGGAAAATTTCGATGTCTCCAAATTCACTCCAAAGTGTCTGATTCGATGGATATACGTGAGACAACATCGCCAGAGATGTACAGAAGTCTTAGGTAGGTCATATTGCGCCGCTATGGCAGTTGGAAGAAGAACGAGGGAAAACCTCAAATTTGACCATGCCGGCTATACGATTTTTTGTGGAAAATTTCGATGTCTCCAAATTCACTCCAAAGTGTCTGATTCGATGGATACACGTGAGAAAACATCGCCAGAGGTGTACAGAAGTCTTAGGTAGGTCATATTGCGCCGCTAGGGCAGTTGGAAGAAGAACGAGGGAAAACCTCAAATTTGACCATGCCGGCTATATGATTTTTTGTGGAAAATTTCGATGTCTCCAAATTCACTCCAGTGTGTCTGATTCGATGGATACACGTGAGAAAACATCGCCAGAGGTGTACAGAAGTCTTAGGTAGGTCATATTGCGCCGCTATGGCAGTTGGAAGAAGAACGAGGGAAAACCTCAAATTTGACCATGCCGGCTATATGATTTTTTGTGGAAAATTTCGATGTCTCCAAATTCACTCCAAAGTGTCTGATTCGATGGATACACGTGAGAAAACATCGCCAGAGGTGTACAGAAGTCTTAGGTAGGTCATATTGCGCCGCTAGGGCAGTTGGAAGAAGAACGAGGGAAAACCTCAAATTTGACCATGCCGGCTATATGATTTTTTGTGGAAAATTTCGATGTCTCCAAATTCACTCCAGTGTGTCTGATTCGATGGATACACGTGAGAAAACATCGCCAGAGGTGTACAGAAGTCTTAGGTAGGTCATATTGCGCCGCTATGGCAGTTGGAAGAAGAACGAGGGAAAACCTCAAATTTGACCATGCCGGCTATATGATTTTTTGTGGAAAATTTCGATGTCTCCAAATTCACTCCAAAGTGTCTGATTCGATGGATACACGTGAGACAACATCGCCAGAGATGTACAGAAGTCTTAGGTAGGTCATATTGCGCCGCTATGGCAGTTGGAAGAAGAACGAGGAAAAACCTCAAATTTGACCATGCCGGCTATACGATTTTTTGCGGAAAATTTCGATGTCTCCAAATTCACTCCAAAGTGTCTGATTCGATGGATACACGTGAGACAACATCGCCAGAGATGTACAGAAGTCTTAGGTAGGTCATATTGCGCCGCTATGGCAGTTGGAAGAAGAACGAGGGAAAACCTCAAATTTGACCATGCCGGCTATATGATTTTTTGTGGAAAATTTCGATGTCTCCAAATTCACTCCAAAGTGTCTGATTCGATGGATATACGTGAGACAACATCGCCAGAGATGTACAGAAGTCTTAGGTAGGTCATATTGCGCCGCTATGGCAGTTGGAAGAAGAACGAGGGAAAACCTCAAATTTGACCATGCCGGCTATACGATTTTTTGTGGAAAATTTCGATGTCTCCAAATTCACTCCAAAGTGTCTGATTCGATGGATACACGTGAGAAAACATCGCCAGAGGTGTACAGAAGTCTTAGGTATGTCATATTGCGCCGCTAGGGCAGTTGGAAGAAGAACGAGGGAAAACCTCAAATTTGACCATGCCGGCTATATGATTTTTTGTGGAAAATTTCGATGTCTCCAAATTCACTCCAGTGTGTCTGATTCGATGGATACACGTGAGAAAACATCGCCAGAGGTGTACAGAAGTCTTAGGTAGGTCATATTGCGCCGCTATGGCAGTTGGAAGAAGAACGAGGGAAAACCTCAAATTTGACCATGCCGGCTATATGATTTTTTGTGGAAAATTTCGATGTCTCCAAATTCACTCCAAAGTGTCTGATTCGATGGATACACGTGAGAAAACATCGCCAGAGGTGTACAGAAGTTTTAGGTAGGTCATATTGCGCCGCTAGGGCAGTTGGAAGAAGAACGAGGGAAAACCTCAAATTTGACCATGCCGGCTATATGATTTTTTGTGGAAAATTTCGATGTCTCCAAATTCACTCCAGTGTGTCTGATTCGATGGATACACGTGAGAAAACATCGCCAGAGGTGTACAGAAGTCTTAGGTAGGTCATATTGCGCCGCTATGGCAGTTGGAAGAAGAACGAGGGAAAACCTCAAATTTGACCATGCCGGCTATATGATTTTTTGTGGAAAATTTCGATGTCTCCAAATTCACTCCAAAGTGTCTGATTCGATGGATACACGTGAGACAACATCGCCAGAGATGTACAGAAGTCTTAGGTAGGTCATATTGCGCCGCTATGGCAGTTGGAAGAAGAACGAGGAAAAACCTCAAATTTGACCATGCCGGCTATACGATTTTTTGCGGAAAATTTCGATGTCTCCAAATTCACTCCAAAGTGTCTGATTCGATGGATATACGTGAGACAACATCGCCAGAGATGTACAGAAGTCTTAGGTAGGTCATATTGCGCCGCTATGGCAGTTGGAAGAAGAACGAGGGAAAACCTCAAATTTGACCATGCCGGCTATACGATTTTTTGTGGAAAATTTCGATGTCTCCAAATTCACTCCAAAGTGTCTGATTCGATGGATACACGTGAGAAAACATCGCCAGAGGTGTACAGAAGTCTTAGGTAGGTCATATTGCGCCGCTAGGGCAGTTGGAAGAAGAACGAGGGAAAACCTCAAATTTGACCATGCCGGCTATATGATTTTTTGTGGAAAATTTCGATGTCTCCAAATTCACTCCAGTGTGTCTGATTCGATGGATACACGTGAGAAAACATCGCCAGAGGTGTACAGAAGTCTTAGGTAGGTCATATTGCGCCGCTATGGCAGTTGGAAGAAGAACGAGGGAAAACCTCAAATTTGACCATGCCGGCTATATGATTTTTTGTGGAAAATTTCGATGTCTCCAAATTCACTCCAAAGTGTCTGATTCGATGGATATACGTGAGACAACATCGCCAGAGATGTACAGAAGTCTTAGGTAGGTCATATTGCGCCGCTATGGCAGTTGGAAGAAGAACGAGGGAAAACCTCAAATTTGACCATGCCGGCTATACGATTTTTTGTGGAAAATTTCGATGTCTCCAAATTCACTCCAAAGTGTCTGATTCGATGGATACACGTGAGAAAACATCGCCAGAGGTGTACAGAAGTCTTAGGTAGGTCATATTGCGCCGCTAGGGCAGTTGGAAGAAGAACGAGGGAAAACCTCAAATTTGACCATGCCGGCTATATGATTTTTTGTGGAAAATTTCGATGTCTCCAAATTCACTCCAGTGTGTCTGATTCGATGGATACACGTGAGAAAACATCGCCAGAGGTGTACAGAAGTCTTAGGTAGGTCATATTGCGCCGCTATGGCAGTTGGAAGAAGAACGAGGGAAAACCTCAAATTTGACCATGCCGGCTATATGATTTTTTGTGGAAAATTTCGATGTCTCCAAATTCACTCCAAAGTGTCTGATTCGATGGATACACGTGAGAAAACATCGCCAGAGGTGTACAGAAGTCTTAGGTAGGTCATATTGCGCCGCTATGGCAGTTGGAAGAAGAACGAGGGAAAACCTCAAATTTGACCATGCCGGCTATATGATTTTTTGTGGAAAATTTCGATGTCTCCAAATTCACTCCAGTGTGTCTGATTCGATGGATACACGTGAGAAAACATCGCCAGAGGTGTACAGAAGCCTTAGGTAGGTCATATTGCGCCGCTATGGCAGTTGGAAGAAGAACGAGGGAAAACCTCAAATTTGACCATGCCGGCTATATGATTTTTTGTGGAAAATTTCGATGTCTCCAAATTCACTCCAAAGTGTCTGATTCGATGGATATACGTGAGACAACATCGCCAGAGATGTACAGAAGTCTTAGGTAGGTCATATTGCGCCGCTATGGCAGTTGGAAGAAGAACGAGGGAAAACCTCAAATTTGACCATGCCGGCTATACGATTTTTTGTGGAAAATTTCGATGTCTCCAAATTCACTCCAGTGTGTCTGATTCGATGGATACACGTGAGAAAACATCGCCAGAGGTGTACAGAAGTCTTAGGTAGGTCATATTGCGCCGCTATGGCAGTTGGAAGAAGAACGAGGGAAAACCTCAAATTTGACCATGCCGGCTATATGATTTTTTGTGGAAAATTTCGATGTCTCCAAATTCACTCCAAAGTGTCTGATTCGATGGATATACGTGAGACAACATCGCCAGAGATGTACAGAAGTCTTAGGTAGGTCATATTGCGCCGCTATGGCAGTTGGAAGAAGAACGAGGGAAAACCTCAAATTTGACCATGCCGGCTATACGATTTTTTGTGGAAAATTTCGATGTCTCCAAATTCACTCCAAAGTGTCTGATTCGATGGATACACGTGAGAAAACATCGCCAGAGGTGTACAGAAGTCTTAGGTAGGTCATATTGCGCCGCTAGGGCAGTTGGAAGAAGAACGAGGGAAAACCTCAAATTTGACCATGCCGGCTATATGATTTTTTGTGGAAAATTTCGATGTCTCCAAATTCACTCCAGTGTGTCTGATTCGATGGATACACGTGAGAAAACATCGCCAGAGGTGTACAGAAGTCTTAGGTAGGTCATATTGCGCCGCTATGGCAGTTGGAAGAAGAACGAGGGAAAACCTCAAATTTGACCATGCCGGCTATATGATTTTTTGTGGAAAATTTCGATGTCTCCAAATTCACTCCAAAGTGTCTGATTCGATGGATACACGTGAGAAAACATCGCCAGAGGTGTACAGAAGTCTTAGGTAGGTCATATTGCGCCGCTAGGGCAGTTGGAAGAAGAACGAGGGAAAACCTCAAATTTGACCATGCCGGCTATATGATTTTTTGTGGAAAATTTCGATGTCTCCAAATTCACTCCAGTGTGTCTGATTCGATGGATACACGTGAGAAAACATCGCCAGAGGTGTACAGAAGTCTTAGGTAGGTCATATTGCGCCGCTATGGCAGTTGGAAGAAGAACGAGGGAAAACCTCAAATTTGACCATGCCGGCTATATGATTTTTTGTGGAAAATTTCGATGTCTCCAAATTCACTCCAAAGTGTCTGATTCGATGGATATACGTGAGACAACATCGCCAGAGATGTACAGAAGTCTTAGGTAGGTCATATTGCGCCGCTATGGCAGTTGGAAGAAGAACGAGGGAAAACCTCAAATTTGACCATGCCGGCTATATGATTTTTTGTGGAAAATTTCGATGTCTCCAAATTCACTCCAGTGTGTCTGATTCGATGGATACACGTGAGAAAACATCGCCAGAGGTGTACAGAAGTCTTAGGTAGGTCATATTGCGCCGCTATGGCAGTTGGAAGAAGAACGAGGGAAAACCTCAAATTTGACCATGCCGGCTATATGATTTTTTGTGGAAAATTTCGATGTCTCCAAATTCACTCCAAAGTGTCTGATTCGATGGATACACGTGAGAAAACATCGCCAGAGGTGTACAGAAGTCTTAGGTAGGTCATATTGCGCCGCTAGGGCAGTTGGAAGAAGAACGAGGGAAAACCTCAAATTTGACCATGCCGGCTATATGATTTTTTGTGGAAAATTTCGATGTCTCCAAATTCACTCCAGTGTGTCTGATTCGATGGATACACGTGAGAAAACATCGCCAGAGGTGTACAGAAGTCTTAGGTAGGTCATATTGCGCCGCTATGGCAGTTGGAAGAAGAACGAGGGAAAACCTCAAATTTGACCATGCCGGCTATATGATTTTTTGTGGAAAATTTCGATGTCTCCAAATTCACTCCAAAGTGTCTGATTCGATGGATATACGTGAGACAACATCGCCAGAGATGTACAGAAGTCTTAGGTAGGTCATATTGCGCCGCTATGGCAGTTGGAAGAAGAACGAGGGAAAACCTCAAATTTGACCATGCCGGCTATACGATTTTTTGTGGAAAATTTCGATGTCTCCAAATTCACTCCAAAGTGTCTGATTCGATGGATACACGTGAGAAAACATCGCCAGAGGTGTACAGAAGTCTTAGGTAGGTCATATTGCGCCGCTAGGGCAGTTGGAAGAAGAACGAGGGAAAACCTCAAATTTGACCATGCCGGCTATATGATTTTTTGTGGAAAATTTCGATGTCTCCAAATTCACTCCAGTGTGTCTGATTCGATGGATACACGTGAGAAAACATCGCCAGAGGTGTACAGAAGTCTTAGGTAGGTCATATTGCGCCGCTATGGCAGTTGGAAGAAGAACGAGGGAAAACCTCAAATTTGACCATGCCGGCTATATGATTTTTTGTGGAAAATTTCGATGTCTCCAAATTCACTCCAAAGTGTCTGATTCGATGGATATACGTGAGACAACATCGCCAGAGATGTACAGAAGTCTTAGGTAGGTCATATTGCGCCGCTATGGCAGTTGGAAGAAGAACGAGGGAAAACCTCAAATTTGACCATGCCGGCTATACGATTTTTTGTGGAAAATTTCGATGTCTCCAAATTCACTCCAAAGTGTCTGATTCGATGGATACACGTGAGAAAACATCGCCAGAGGTGTACAGAAGTCTTAGGTAGGTCATATTGCGCCGCTAGGGCAGTTGGAAGAAGAACGAGGGAAAACCTCAAATTTGACCATGCCGGCTATATGATTTTTTGTGGAAAATTTCGATGTCTCCAAATTCACTCCAAAGTGTCTGATTCGATGGATACACGTGAGAAAACATCGCCAGAGGTGTACAGAAGTCTTAGGTAGGTCATATTGCGCCGCTATGGCAGTTGGAAGAAGAACGAGGGAAAACCTCAAATTTGACCATGCCGGCTATATGATTTTTTGTGGAAAATTTCGATGTCTCCAAATTCACTCCAGTGTGTCTGATTCGATGGATACACGTGAGAAAACATCGCCAGAGGTGTACAGAAGTCTTAGGTAGGTCATATTGCGCCGCTATGGCAGTTGGAAGAAGAACGAGGGAAAACCTCAAATTTGACCATGCCGGCTATATGATTTTTTGTGGAAAATTTCGATGTCTCCAAATTCACTCCAAAGTGTCTGATTCGATGGATATACGTGAGACAACATCGCCAGAGATGTACAGAAGTCTTAGGTAGGTCATATTGCGCCGCTATGGCAGTTGGAAGAAGAACGAGGGAAAACCTCAAATTTGACCATGCCGGCTATACGATTTTTTGTGGAAAATTTCGATGTCTCCAAATTCACTCCAAAGTGTCTGATTCGATGGATACACGTGAGAAAACATCGCCAGAGGTGTACAGAAGTCTTAGGTAGGTCATATTGCGCCGCTAGGGCAGTTGGAAGAAGAACGAGGGAAAACCTCAAATTTGACCATGCCGGCTATATGATTTTTTGTGGAAAATTTCGATGTCTCCAAATTCACTCCAGTGTGTCTGATTCGATGGATACACGTGAGAAAACATCGCCAGAGGTGTACAGAAGTCTTAGGTAGGTCATATTGCGCCGCTATGGCAGTTGGAAGAAGAACGAGGGAAAACCTCAAATTTGACCATGCCGGCTATATGATTTTTTGTGGAAAATTTCGATGTCTCCAAATTCACTCCAAAGTGTCTGATTCGATGGATATACGTGAGACAACATCGCCAGAGATGTACAGAAGTCTTAGGTAGGTCATATTGCGCCGCTATGGCAGTTGGAAGAAGAACGAGGGAAAACCTCAAATTTGACCATGCCGGCTATACGATTTTTTGTGGAAAATTTCGATGTCTCCAAATTCACTCCAAAGTGTCTGATTCGATGGATACACGTGAGAAAACATCGCCAGAGGTGTACAGAAGTCTTAGGTAGGTCATATTGCGCCGCTAGGGCAGTTGGAAGAAGAACGAGGGAAAACCTCAAATTTGACCATGCCGGCTATATGATTTTTTGTGGAAAATTTCGATGTCTCCAAATTCACTCCAGTGTGTCTGATTCGATGGATACACGTGAGAAAACATCGCCAGAGGTGTACAGAAGTCTTAGGTAGGTCATATTGCGCCGCTATGGCAGTTGGAAGAAGAACGAGGGAAAACCTCAAATTTGACCATGCCGGCTATATGATTTTTTGTGGAAAATTTCGATGTCTCCAAATTCACTCCAAAGTGTCTGATTCGATGGATACACGTGAGAAAACATCGCCAGAGGTGTACAGAAGTCTTAGGTAGGTCATATTGCGCCGCTAGGGCAGTTGGAAGAAGAACGAGGGAAAACCTCAAATTTGACCATGCCGGCTATATGATTTTTTGTGGAAAATTTCGATGTCTCCAAATTCACTCCAGTGTGTCTGATTCGATGGATACACGTGAGAAAACATCGCCAGAGGTGTATAGAAGTCTTAGGTAGGTCATATTGCGCCGCTATGGCAGTTGGAAGAAGAACGAGGGAAAACCTCAAATTTGACCATGCCGGCTATATGATTTTTTGTGGAAAATTTCGATGTCTCCAAATTCACTCCAAAGTGTCTGATTCGATGGATATACGTGAGACAACATCGCCAGAGATGTACAGAAGTCTTAGGTAGGTCATATTGCGCCGCTATGGCAGTTGGAAGAAGAACGAGGGAAAACCTCAAATTTGACCATGCCGGCTATACGATTTTTTGTGGAAAATTTCGATGTCTCCAAATTCACTCCAAAGTGTCTGATTCGATGGATACACGTGAGAAAACATCGCCAGAGGTGTACAGAAGTCTTAGGTAGGTCATATTGCGCCGCTAGGGCAGTTGGAAGAAGAACGAGGGAAAAGCTCAAATTTGACCATGCCGGCTATATGATTTTTTGTGGAAAATTTCGATGTCTCCAAATTCACTCCAGTGTGTCTGATTCGATGGATACACCTGAGAAAACATCGCCAGAGGTGTACAGAAGTCTTAGGTAGGTCATATTGCGCCGCTATGGCAGTTGGAAGAAGAACGAGGGAAAACCTCAAATTTGACCATGCCGGCTATATGATTTTTTGTGGAAAATTTCGATGTCTCCAAATTCACTCCAAAGTGTCTGATTCGATGGATACACGTGAGAAAACATCGCCAGAGGTGTACAGAAGTCTTAGGTAGGTCATATTGCGCCGCTAGGGCAGTTGGAAGAAGAACGAGGGAAAACCTCAAATTTGACCATGCCGGCTATATGATTTTTTGTGGAAAATTTCGATGTCTCCAAATTCACTCCAGTGTGTCTGATTCGATGGATACACGTGAGAAAACATCGCCAGAGGTGTACAGAAGTCTTAGGTAGGTCATATTGCGCCGCTATGGCAGTTGGAAGAAGAACGAGGGAAAACCTCAAATTTGACCATGCCGGCTATATGATTTTTTGTGGAAAATTTCGATGTCTCCAAATTCACTCCAAAGTGTCTGATTCGATGGATACACGTGAGACAACATCGCCAGAGATGTACAGAAGTCTTAGGTAGGTCATATTGCGCCGCTATGGCAGTTGGAAGAAGAACGAGGAAAAACCTCAAATTTGACCATGCCGGCTATACGATTTTTTGCGGAAAATTTCGATGTCTCCAAATTCACTCCAAAGTGTCTGATTCGATGGATACACGTGAGACAACATCGCCAGAGATGTACAGAAGTCTTAGGTAGGTCATATTGCGCCGCTATGGCAGTTGGAAGAAGAACGAGGGAAAACCTCAAATTTGACCATGCCGGCTATATGATTTTTTGTGGAAAATTTCGATGTCTCCAAATTCACTCCAGTGTGTCTGATTCGATGGATATACGTGAGACAACATCGCCAGAGATGTACAGAAGTCTTAGGTAGGTCATATTGCGCCGCTATGGCAGTTGGAAGAAGAACGAGGGAAAACCTCAAATTTGACCATGCCGGCTATACGATTTTTTGTGGAAAATTTCGATGTCTCCAAATTCACTCCAAAGTGTCTGATTCGATGGATACACGTGAGAAAACATCGCCAGAGGTGTACAGAAGTCTTAGGTAGGTCATATTGCGCCGCTAGGGCAGTTGGAAGAAGAACGAGGGAAAACCTCAAATTTGACCATGCCGGCTATATGATTTTTTGTGGAAAATTTCGATGTCTCCAAATTCACTCCAGTGTGTCTGATTCGATGGATACACGTGAGAAAACATCGCCAGAGGTGTACAGAAGTCTTAGGTAGGTCATATTGCGCCGCTATGGCAGTTGGAAGAAGAACGAGGGAAAACCTCAAATTTGACCATGCCGGCTATATGATTTTTTGTGGAAAATTTCGATGTCTCCAAATTCACTCCAAAGTGTCTGATTCGATGGATACACGTGAGAAAACATCGCCAGAGGTGTACAGAAGTCTTAGGTAGGTCATATTGCGCCGCTAGGGCAGTTGGAAGAAGAACGAGGGAAAACCTCAAATTTGACCATGCCGGCTATATGATTTTTTGTGGAAAATTTCGATGTCTCCAAATTCACTCCAGTGTGTCTGATTCGATGGATACACGTGAGAAAACATCGCCAGAGGTGTACAGAAGTCTTAGGTAGGTCATATTGCGCCGCTATGGCAGTTGGAAGAAGAACGAGGGAAAACCTCAAATTTGACCATGCCGGCTATACGATTTTTTGCGGAAAATTTCGATGTCTCCAAATTCACTCCAAAGTGTCTGATTCGATGGATACACGTGAGACAACATCGCCAGAGATGTACAGAAGTCTTAGGTAGGTCATATTGCGCCGCTATGGCAGTTGGAAGAAGAACGAGGGAAAACCTCAAATTTGACCATGCCGGCTATATGATTTTTTGTGGAAAATTTCGATGTCTCCAAATTCACTCCAAAGTGTCTGATTCGATGGATATACGTGAGACAACATCGCCAGAGATGTACAGAAGTCTTAGGTAGGTCATATTGCGCCGCTATGGCAGTTGGAAGAAGAACGAGAGAAAACCTCAAATTTGACCATGCCGGCTATATGATTTTTTGTGGAAAATTTCGATGTCTCCAAATTCACTCCAAAGTGTCTGATTCGATGGATATACGTGAGACAACATCGCCAGAGATGTACAGAAGTCTTAGGTAGGTCATATTGCGCCGCTATGGCAGTTGGAAGAAGAACGAGGGAAAACCTCAAATTTGACCATGCCGGCTATACGATTTTTTGTGGAAAATTTCGATGTCTCCAAATTCACTCCAAAGTGTCTGATTCGATGGATACACGTGAGAAAACATCGCCAGAGGTGTACAGAAGTCTTAGGTAGGTCATATTGCGCCGCTAGGGCAGTTGGAAGAAGAACGAGGGAAAACCTCAAATTTGACCATGCCGGCTATATGATTTTTTGTGGAAAATTTCGATGTCTCCAAATTCACTCCAGTGTGTCTGATTCGATGGATACACGTGAGAAAACATCGCCAGAGGTGTACAGAAGTCTTAGGTAGGTCATATTGCGCCGCTATGGCAGTTGGAAGAAGAACGAGGGAAAACCTCAAATTTGACCATGCCGGCTATATGATTTTTTGTGGAAAATTTCGATGTCTCCAAATTCACTCCAAAGTGTCTGATTCGATGGATACACGTGAGAAAACATCGCCAGAGGTGTACAGAAGTCTTAGGTAGGTCATATTGCGCCGCTAGGGCAGTTGGAAGAAGAACGAGGGAAAACCTCAAATTTGACCATGCCGGCTATATGATTTTTTGTGGAAAATTTCGATGTCTCCAAATTCACTCCAGTGTGTCTGATTCGATGGATACACGTGAGAAAACATCGCCAGAGGTGTACAGAAGTCTTAGGTAGGTCATATTGCGCCGCTATGGCAGTTGGAAGAAGAACGAGGGAAAACCTCAAATTTGACCATGCCGGCTATATGATTTTTTGTGGAAAATTTCGATGTCTCCAAATTCACTCCAAAGTGTCTGATTCGATGGATACACGTGAGACAACATCGCCAGAGATGTACAGAAGTCTTAGGTAGGTCATATTGCGCCGCTATGGCAGTTGGAAGAAGAACGAGGGAAAACCTCAAATTTGACCATGCCGGCTATATGATTTTTTGTGGAAAATTTCGATGTCTCCAAATTCACTCCAAAGTGTCTGATTCGATGGATATACGTGAGACAACATCGCCAGAGATGTACAGAAGTCTTAGGTAGGTCATATTGCGCCGCTATGGCAGTTGGAAGAAGAACGAGGGAAAACCTCAAATTTGACCATGCCGGCTATATGATTTTTTGTGGAAAATTTCGATGTCTCCAAATTCACTCCAAAGTGTCTGATTCGATGGATATACGTGAGACAACATCGCCAGAGATGTACAGAAGTCTTAGGTAGGTCATATTGCGCCGCTATGGCAGTTGGAAGAAGAACGAGGGAAAACCTCAAATTTGACCATGCCGGCTATACGATTTTTTGTGGAAAATTTCGATGTCTCCAAATTCACTCCAAAGTGTCTGATTCGATGGATACACGTGAGAAAACATCGCCAGAGGTGTACAGAAGTCTTAGGTAGGTCATATTGCGCCGCTAGGGCAGTTGGAAGAAGAACGAGGGAAAACCTCAAATTTGACCATGCCGGCTATATGATTTTTTGTGGAAAATT
The DNA here is from genome assembly GCA_907269125.1 of Eristalis pertinax. NCBI lineage: Eukaryota > Metazoa > Arthropoda > Insecta > Diptera > Syrphidae > Eristalis > Eristalis pertinax. The sequence goes on along the minus strand of OU026146.1, from coordinate 26,117,695 downwards.
TCGATGTCTCCAAATTCACTCCAGTGTGTCTGATTCGATGGATACACGTGAGAAAACATCGCCAGAGGTGTACAGAAGTCTTAGGTAGGTCATATTGCGCCGCTATGGCAGTTGGAAGAAGAACGAGGGAAAACCTCAAATTTGACCATGCCGGCTATATGATTTTTTGTGGAAAATTTCGATGTCTCCAAATTCACTCCAAAGTGTCTGATTCGATGGATACACGTGAGAAAACATCGCCAGAGGTGTACAGAAGTCTTAGGTAGGTCATATTGCGCCGCTAGGGCAGTTGGAAGAAGAACGAGGGAAAACCTCAAATTTGACCATGCCGGCTATATGATTTTTTGTGGAAAATTTCGATGTCTCCAAATTCACTCCAGTGTGTCTGATTCGATGGATACACGTGAGAAAACATCGCCAGAGGTGTACAGAAGTCTTAGGTAGGTCATATTGCGCCGCTATGGTAGTTGGAAGAAGAACGAGGGAAAACCTCAAATTTGACCATGCCGGCTATATGATTTTTTGTGGAAAATTTCGATGTCTCCAAATTCACTCCAAAGTGTCTGATTCGATGGATACACGTGAGACAACATCGCCAGAGATGTACAGAAGTCTTAGGTAGGTCATATTGCGCCGCTATGGCAGTTGGAAGAAGAACGAGGAAAAACCTCAAATTTGACCATGCCGGCTATACGATTTTTTGCGGAAAATTTCGATGTCTCCAAATTCACTCCAAAGTGTCTGATTCGATGGATACACGTGAGACAACATCGCCAGAGATGTACAGAAGTCTTAGGTAGGTCATATTGCTCCGCTATGGCAGTTGGAAGAAGAACGAGGGAAAACCTCAAATTTGACCATGCCGGCTATACGATTTTTTGTGGAAAATTTCGATGTCTCCAAATTCACTCCAGTGTGTCTGATTCGATGGATACACGTGAGAAAACATCGCCAGAGGTGTACAGAAGTCTTAGGTAGGTCATATTGCGCCGCTATGGCAGTTGGAAGAAGAACGAGGGAAAACCTCAAATTTGACCATGCCGGCTATATGATTTTTTGTGGAAAATTTCGATGTCTCCAAATTCACTCCAAAGTGTCTGATTCGATGGATATACGTGAGACAACATCGCCAGAGATGTACAGAAGTCTTAGGTAGGTCATATTGCGCCGCTATGGCAGTTGGAAGAAGAACGAGGGAAAACCTCAAATTTGACCATGCCGGCTATATGATTTTTTGTGGAAAATTTCGATGTCTCCAAATTCACTCCAAAGTGTCTGATTCGATGGATACACGTGAGACAACATCGCCAGAGATGTAACAGAAGTCTTAGGTAGGTCATATTGCGCCGCTATGGCAGTTGGAAAAGAACGAGGGAAAACCTCAAATTTGACCATGCCGGCTATATGATTTTTTGTGGAAAATTTCGATGTCTCCAAATTCACTCCAAAGTGTCTGATTCGATGGATATACGTGAGACAACATCGCCAGAGATGTACAGAAGTCTTAGGTAGGTCATATTGCGCCGCTATGGCAGTTGGAAGAAGAACGAGGGAAAACCTCAAATTTTTTGACCATGCCGGCTATACGATTTTTTGTGGAAAATTTCGATGTCTCCAAATTCACTCCAAAGTGTCTGATTCGATGGATACACGTGAGACAACATCGCCAGAGATGTACAGAAGTCTTAGGTAGGTCATATTGCGCCGCTATGGCAGTTGGAAGAAGAACGAGGGAAAACCTCAAATTTGACCATGCCGGCTATATGATTTTTTGTGGAAAATTTCGATGTCTCCAAATTCACTCCAAAGTGTCTGATTCGATGGATATACGTGAGACAACATCGCCAGAGATGTACAGAAGTCTTAGGTAGGTCATATTGCGCCGCTATGGCAGTTGGAAGAAGAACGAGGGAAAACCTCAAATTTGACCATGCCGGCTATACGATTTTTTGTGGAAAATTTCAATGTCTCCAAATTCACTCCAAAGTGTCTGATTCGATGGATACACGTGAGAAAACATCGCCAGAGGTGTACAGAAGTCTTAGGTAGGTCATATTGCGCCGCTAGGGCAGTTGGAAGAAGAACGAGGGAAAACCTCAAATTTGACCATGCCGGCTATATGATTTTTTGTGGAAAATTTCGATGTCTCCAAATTCACTCCAGTGTGTCTGATTCGATGGATACACGTGAGAAAACATCGCCAGAGGTGTACAGAAGTCTTAGGTAGGTCATATTGCGCCGCTATGGCAGTTGGAAGAAGAACGAGGGAAAACCTCAAATTTGACCATGTCGGCTATATGATTTTTTGTGGAAAATTTCGATGTCTCCAAATTCACTCCAAAGTGTCTGATTCGATGGATACACGTGAGAAAACATCGCCAGAGGTGTACAGAAGTCTTAGGTAGGTCATATTGCGCCGCTATGGCAGTTGGAAGAAGAACGAGGGAAAACCTCAAATTTGACCATGCCGGCTATGTGATTTTTTGTGGAAAATTTCGATGTCTCCAAATTCACTCCAAAGTGTCTGATTCGATGGATACACGTGAGACAACATCGCCAGAGATGTACAGAAGTCTTAGGTAGGTCATATTGCGCCGCTATGGCAGTTGGAAGAAGAACGAGGGAAAACCTCAAATTTGACCATGCCGGCTATGTGATTTTTTGTGGAAAATTTCGATGTCTCCAAATTCACTCCAAAGTGTCTGATTCGATGGATACACGTGAGACAACATCGCCAGAGATGTACAGAAGTCTTAGGTAGGTCATATTGCGCCGCTATGGCAGTTGGAAGAAGAACGAGGGAAAACCTCAAATTTGACCATGCCGGCTATATGATTTTTTGTGGAAAATTTCGATGTCTCCAAATTCACTCCAAAGTGTCTGATTCGATGGATATACGTGAGACAACATCGCCAGAGATGTACAGAAGTCTTAGGTAGGTCATATTGCGCCGCTATGGCAGTTGGAAGAAGAACGAGGGAAAACCTCAAATTTGACCATGCCGGCTATATGATTTTTTGTGGAAAATTTCGATGTCTCCAAATTCACTCCAAAGTGTCTGATTCGATGGATACACGTGAGACAACATCGCCAGAGATGTACAGAAGTCTTAGGTAGGTCATATTGCGCCGCTATGGCAGTTGGAAGAAGAACGAGGGAAAACCTCAAATTTGACCATGCCGGCTATATGATTTTTTGTGGAAAATTTCGATGTCTCCAAATTCACTCCAAAGTGTCTGATTCGATGGATATACGTGAGACAACATCGCCAGAGATGTACAGAAGTCTTAGGTAGGTCATATTGCGCCGCTATGGCAGTTGGAAGAAGAACGAGGGAAAACCTCAAATTTGACCATGCCGGCTATACGATTTTTTGTGGAAAATTTCAATGTCTCCAAATTCACTCCAAAGTGTCTGATTCGATGGATACACGTGAGAAAACATCGCCAGAGGTGTACAGAAGTCTTAGGTAGGTCATATTGCGCCGCTATGGCAGTTGGAAGAAGAACGAGGGAAAACCTCAAATTTGACCATGCCGGCTATATGATTTTTTGTGGAAAATTTCGATGTCTCCAAATTCACTCCAGTGTGTCTGATTCGATGGATACACGTGAGAAAACATCGCCAGAGGTGTACAGAAGTCTTAGGTAGGTCATATTGCGCCGCTATGGCAGTTGGAAGAAGAACGAGGGAAAACCTCAAATTTGACCATGCCGGCTATATGATTTTTTGTGGAAAATTTCGATGTCTCCAAATTCACTCCAAAGTGTCTGATTCGATGGATATACGTGAGACAACATCGCCAGAGATGTACAGAAGTCTTAGGTAGGTCATATTGCGCCGCTATGGCAGTTGGAAGAAGAACGAGGGAAAACCTCAAATTTGACCATGCCGGCTATATGATTTTTTGTGGAAAATTTCGATGTCTCCAAATTCACTCCAAAGTGTCTGATTCGATGGATACACGTGAGACAACATCGCCAGAGATGTACAGAAGTCTTAGGTAGGTCATATTGCGCCGCTATGGCAGTTGGAAGAAGAACGAGGGAAAACCTCAAATTTGACCATGCCGGCTATATGATTTTTTGTGGAAAATTTCGATGTCTCCAAATTCACTCCAAAGTGTCTGATTCGATGGATATACGTGAGACAACATCGCCAGAGATGTACAGAAGTCTTAGGTAGGTCATATTGCGCCGCTATGGCAGTTGGAAGAAGAACGAGGGAAAACCTCAAATTTGACCATGCCGGCTATATGATTTTTTGTGGAAAATTTCGATGTCTCCAAATTCACTCCAAAGTGTCTGATTCGATGGATACACGTGAGACAACATCGCCAGAGATGTACAGAAGTCTTAGGTAGGTCATATTGCGCCGCTATGGCAGTTGGAAGAAGAACGAGGGAAAACCTCAAATTTGACCATGCCGGCTATATGATTTTTTGTGGAAAATTTCGATGTCTCCAAATTCACTCCAAAGTGTCTGATTCGATGGATATACGTGAGACAACATCGCCAGAGATGTACAGAAGTCTTAGGTAGGTCATATTGCGCCGCTATGGCAGTTGGAAGAAGAACGAGGGAAAACCTCAAATTTGACCATGCCGGCTATACGATTTTTTGTGGAAAATTTCGATGTCTCCAAATTCACTCCAAAGTGTCTGATTCGATGGATACACGTGAGAAAACATCGCCAGAGGTGTACAGAAGTCTTAGGTAGGTCATATTGCGCCGCTATGGCAGTTGGAAGAAGAACGAGGGAAAACCTCAAATTTGACCATGCCGGCTATATGATTTTTTGTGGAAAATTTCGATGTCTCCAAATTCACTCCAGTGTGTCTGATTCGATGGATACACGTGAGAAAACATCGCCAGAGGTGTACAGAAGTCTTAGGTAGGTCATATTGCGCCGCTATGGCAGTTGGAAGAAGAACGAGGGAAAACCTCAAATTTGACCATGCCGGCTATATGATTTTTTGTGGAAAATTTCGATGTCTCCAAATTCACTCCAAAGTGTCTGATTCGATGGATATACGTGAGACAACATCGCCAGAGATGTACAGAAGTCTTAGGTAGGTCATATTGCGCCGCTATGGCAGTTGGAAGAAGAACGAGGGAAAACCTCAAATTTGACCATGCCGGCTATATGATTTTTTGTGGAAAATTTCGATGTCTCCAAATTCACTCCAAAGTGTCTGATTCGATGGATACACGTGAGACAACATCGCCAGAGATGTACAGAAGTCTTAGGTAGGTCATATTGCGCCGCTATGGCAGTTGGAAGAAGAACGAGGGAAAACCTCAAATTTGACCATGCCGGCTATATGATTTTTTGTGGAAAATTTCGATGTCTCCAAATTCACTCCAAAGTGTCTGATTCGATGGATATACGTGAGACAACATCGCCAGAGATGTACAGAAGTCTTAGGTAGGTCATATTGCGCCGCTATGGCAGTTGGAAGAAGAACGAGGGAAAACCTCAAATTTGACCATGCCGGCTATATGATTTTTTGTGGAAAATTTCGATGTCTCCAAATTCACTCCAAAGTGTCTGATTCGATGGATACACGTGAGACAACATCGCCAGAGATGTACAGAAGTCTTAGGTAGGTCATATTGCGCCGCTATGGCAGTTGGAAGAAGAACGAGGGAAAACCTCAAATTTGACCATGCCGGCTATATGATTTTTTGTGGAAAATTTCGATGTCTCCAAATTCACTCCAAAGTGTCTGATTCGATGGATATACGTGAGACAACATCGCCAGAGATGTACAGAAGTCTTAGGTAGGTCATATTGCGCCGCTATGGCAGTTGGAAGAAGAACGAGGGAAAACCTCAAATTTGACCATGCCGGCTATACGATTTTTTGTGGAAAATTTCGATGTCTCCAAATTCACTCCAAAGTGTCTGATTCGATGGATACACGTGAGACAACATCGCCAGAGATGTACAGAAGTCTTAGGTAGGTCATATTGCGCCGCTATGGCAGTTGGAAGAAGAACGAGGGAAAACCTCAAATTTGACCATGCCGGCTATATGATTTTTTGTGGAAAATTTCGATGTCTCCAAATTCACTCCAAAGTGTCTGATTCGATGGATATACGTGAGACAACATCGCCAGAGATGTACAGAAGTCTTAGGTAGGTCATATTGCGCCGCTATGGCAGTTGGAAGAAGAACGAGGGAAAACCTCAAATTTGACCATGCCGGCTATACGATTTTTTGTGGAAAATTTCAATGTCTCCAAATTCACTCCAAAGTGTCTGATTCGATGGATACACGTGAGAAAACATCGCCAGAGGTGTACAGAAGTCTTAGGTAGGTCATATTGCGCCGCTAGGGCAGTTGGAAGAAGAACGAGGGAAAACCTCAAATTTGACCATGCCGGCTATATGATTTTTTGTGGAAAATTTCGATGTCTCCAAATTCACTCCAGTGTGTCTGATTCGATGGATACACGTGAGAAAACATCGCCAGAGGTGTACAGAAGTCTTAGGTAGGTCATATTGCGCCGCTATGGCAGTTGGAAGAAGAACGAGGGAAAACCTCAAATTTGACCATGTCGGCTATATGATTTTTTGTGGAAAATTTCGATGTCTCCAAATTCACTCCAAAGTGTCTGATTCGATGGATACACGTGAGAAAACATCGCCAGAGGTGTACAGAAGTCTTAGGTAGGTCATATTGCGCCGCTATGGCAGTTGGAAGAAGAACGAGGGAAAACCTCAAATTTGACCATGCCGGCTATGTGATTTTTTGTGGAAAATTTCGATGTCTCCAAATTCACTCCAAAGTGTCTGATTCGATGGATACACGTGAGACAACATCGCCAGAGATGTACAGAAGTCTTAGGTAGGTCATATTGCGCCGCTATGGCAGTTGGAAGAAGAACGAGGGAAAACCTCAAATTTGACCATGCCGGCTATGTGATTTTTTGTGGAAAATTTCGATGTCTCCAAATTCACTCCAAAGTGTCTGATTCGATGGATACACGTGAGACAACATCGCCAGAGATGTACAGAAGTCTTAGGTAGGTCATATTGCGCCGCTATGGCAGTTGGAAGAAGAACGAGGGAAAACCTCAAATTTGACCATGCCGGCTATATGATTTTTTGTGGAAAATTTCGATGTCTCCAAATTCACTCCAAAGTGTCTGATTCGATGGATATACGTGAGACAACATCGCCAGAGATGTACAGAAGTCTTAGGTAGGTCATATTGCGCCGCTATGGCAGTTGGAAGAAGAACGAGGGAAAACCTCAAATTTGACCATGCCGGCTATATGATTTTTTGTGGAAAATTTCGATGTCTCCAAATTCACTCCAAAGTGTCTGATTCGATGGATACACGTGAGACAACATCGCCAGAGATGTACAGAAGTCTTAGGTAGGTCATATTGCGCCGCTATGGCAGTTGGAAGAAGAACGAGGGAAAACCTCAAATTTGACCATGCCGGCTATATGATTTTTTGTGGAAAATTTCGATGTCTCCAAATTCACTCCAAAGTGTCTGATTCGATGGATATACGTGAGACAACATCGCCAGAGATGTACAGAAGTCTTAGGTAGGTCATATTGCGCCGCTATGGCAGTTGGAAGAAGAACGAGGGAAAACCTCAAATTTGACCATGCCGGCTATACGATTTTTTGTGGAAAATTTCGATGTCTCCAAATTCACTCCAAAGTGTCTGATTCGATGGATACACGTGAGAAAACATCGCCAGAGGTGTACAGAAGTCTTAGGTAGGTCATATTGCGCCGCTAGGGCAGTTGGAAGAAGAACGAGGGAAAACCTCAAATTTGACCATGCCGGCTATATGATTTTTTGTGGAAAATTTCGATGTCTCCAAATTCACTCCAGTGTGTCTGATTCGATGGATACACGTGAGAAAACATCGCCAGAGGTGTACAGAAGTCTTAGGTAGGTCATATTGCGCCGCTATGGCAGTTGGAAGAAGAACGAGGGAAAACCTCAAATTTGACCATGCCGGCTATATGATTTTTTGTGGAAAATTTCGATGTCTCCAAATTCACTCCAGTGTGTCTGATTCGATGGATACACGTGAGAAAACATCGCCAGAGGTGTACAGAAGTCTTAGGTAGGTCATATTGCGCCGCTATGGCAGTTGGAAGAAGAACGAGGGAAAACCTCAAATTTGACCATGCCGGCTATATGATTTTTTGTGGACAATTTCGATGTCTCCAAATTCACTCCAAAGTGTCTGATTCGATGGATATACGTGAGACAACATCGCCAGAGATGTACAGAAGTCTTAGGTAGGTCATATTGCGCCGCTATGGCAGTTGGAAGAAGAACGAGGGAAAACCTCAAATTTGACCATGCCGGCTATATGATTTTTTGTGGAAAATTTCGATGTCTCCAAATTCACTCCAAAGTGTCTGATTCGATGGATACACGTGAGACAACATCGCCAGAGATGTACAGAAGTCTTAGGTAGGTCATATTGCGCCGCTATGGCAGTTGGAAGAAGAACGAGGGAAAACCTCAAATTTGACCATGCCGGCTATATGATTTTTTGTGGAAAATTTCGATGTCTCCAAATTCACTCCAAAGTGTCTGATTCGATGGATATACGTGAGACAACATCGCCAGAGATGTACAGAAGTCTTAGGTAGGTCATATTGCGCCGCTATGGCAGTTGGAAGAAGAACGAGGGAAAACCTCAAATTTGACCATGCCGGCTGTATGATTTTTTGTGGAAAATTTCGATGTCTCCAAATTCACTCCAAAGTGTCTGATTCGATGGATACACGTGAGACAACATCGCCAGAGATGTACAGAAGTCTTAGGTAGGTCATATTGCGCCGCTATGGCAGTTGGAAGAAGAACGAGGGAAAACCTCAAATTTGACCATGCCGGCTATATGATTTTTTGTGGAAAATTTCGATGTCTCCAAATTCACTCCAAAGTGTCTGATTCGATGGATACACGTGAGACAACATCGCCAGAGATGTACAGAAGTCTTAGGTAGGTCATATTGCGCCGCTATGGCAGTTGGAAGAAGAACGAGGGAAAACCTCAAATTTGACCATGCCGGCTATATGATTTTTTGTGGAAAATTTCGATGTCTCCAAATTCACTCCAAAGTGTCTGATTCGATGGATATACGTGAGACAACATCGCCAGAGATGTACAGAAGTCTTAGGTAGGTCATATTGCGCCGCTATGGCAGTTGGAAGAAGAACGAGGGAAAACCTCAAATTTGACCATGCCGGCTATACGATTTTTTGTGGAAAATTTCGATGTCTCCAAATTCACTCCAAAGTGTCTGATTCGATGGATACACGTGAGAAAACATCGCCAGAGGTGTACAGAAGTCTTAGGTAGGTCATATTGCGCCGCTAGGGCAGTTGGAAGAAGAACGAGGGAAAACCTCAAATTTGACCATGCCGGCTATATGATTTTTTGTGGAAAATTTCGATGTCTCCAAATTCACTCCAGTGTGTCTGATTCGATGGATACACGTGAGAAAACATCGCCAGAGGTGTACAGAAGTCTTAGGTAGGTCATATTGCGCCGCTATAGCAGTTGGAAGAAGAACGAGGGAAAACCTCAAATTTGACCATGCCGGCTATATGATTTTTTGTGGAAAATTTCGATGTCTCCAAATTCACTCCAAAGTGTCTGATTCGATGGATACACGTGAGAAAACATCGCCAGAGGTGTACAGAAGTCTTAGGTAGGTCATATTGCGCCGCTAGGGCAGTTGGAAGAAGAACGAGGGAAAACCTCAAATTTGACCATGCCGGCTATATGATTTTTTGTGGAAAATTTCGATGTCTCCAAATTCACTCCAAAGTGTCTGATTCGATGGATACACGTGAGACAACATCGCCAGAGATGTACAGAAGTCTTAGGTAGGTCATATTGCGCCGCTATGGCAGTTGGAAGAAGAACGAGGAAAAACCTCAAATTTGACCATGCCGGCTATACGATTTTTTGCGGAAAATTTCGATGTCTCCAAATTCATTCCAAAGTGTCTGATTCGATGGATACACGTGAGACAACATCGCCAGAGATGTACAGAAGTCTTAGGTAGGTCATATTGCGCCGCTATGGCAGTTGGAAGAAGAACGAGGGAAAACCTCAAATTTGACCATGCCGGCTATATGATTTTTTGTGGAAAATTTCGATGTCTCCAAATTCACTCCAAAGTGTCTGATTCGATGGATACACGTGAGACAACATCGCCAGAGATGTACAGAAGTCTTAGGTAGGTCATATTGCGCCGCTATGGCAGTTGGAAGAAGAACGAGGGAAAACCTCAAATTTGACCATGCCGGCTATATGATTTTTTGTGGAAAATTTCGATGTCTCCAAATTCACTCCAAAGTGTCTGATTCGATGGATACACGTGAGAAAACATCGCCAGAGGTGTACAGAAGTCTTAGGTAGGTCATATTGCGCCGCTAGGGCAGTTGGAAGAAGAACGAGGGAAAACCTCAAATTTGACCATGCCGGCTATATGATTTTTTGTGGAAAATTTCGATGTCTCCAAATTCACTCCAGTGTGTCTGATTCGATGGATACACGTGAGAAAACATCGCCAGAGGTGTACAGAAGTCTTAGGTAGGTCATATTGCGCCGCTATGGCAGTTGGAAGAAGAACGAGGGAAAACCTCAAATTTGACCATGCCGGCTATATGATTTTTTGTGGAAAATTTCGATGTCTCCAAATTCACTCCAAAGTGTCTGATTCGATGGATATACGTGAGACAACATCGCCAGAGATGTACAGAAGTCTTAGGTAGGTCATATTGCGCCGCTATGGCAGTTGGAAGAAGAACGAGGGAAAACCTCAAATTTGACCATGCCGGCTATATGATTTTTTGTGGAAAATTTCGATGTCTCCAAATTCACTCCAGTGTGTCTGATTCGATGGATACACGTGAGAAAACATCGCCAGAGGTGTACAGAAGTCTTAGGTAGGTCATATTGCGCCGCTATGGCAGTTGGAAGAAGAACGAGGGAAAACCTCAAATTTGACCATGCCGGCTATATGATTTTTTGTGGAAAATTTCGATGTCTCCAAATTCACTCCAAAGTGTCTGATTCGATGGATACACGTGAGACAACATCGCCAGAGATGTACAGAAGTCTTAGGTAGGTCATATTGCGCCGCTATGGCAGTTGGAAGAAGAACGAGGGAAAACCTCAAATTTGACCATGCCGGCTATATGATTTTTTGTGGAAAATTTCGATGTCTCCAAATTCACTCCAAAGTGTCTGATTCGATGGATACACGTGAGACAACATCGCCAGAGATGTACAGAAGTCTTAGGTAGGTCATATTGCGCCGCTATGGCAGTTGGAAGAAGAACGAGGGAAAACCTCAAATTTGACCATGCCGGCTATACGATTTTTTGTGGAAAATTTCGATGTCTCCAAATTCACTCCAAAGTGTCTGATTCGATGGATACACGTGAGAAAACATCGCCAGAGGTGTACAGAAGTCTTAGGTAGGTCATATTGCGCCGCTAGGGCAGTTGGAAGAAGAACGAGGGAAAACCTCAAATTTGACCATGCCGGCTATATGATTTTTTGTGGAAAATTTCGATGTCTCCAAATTCACTCCAGTGTGTCTGATTCGATGGATACACGTGAGAAAACATCGCCAGAGGTGTACAGAAGTCTTAGGTAGGTCATATTGCGCCGCTAGGGCAGTTGGAAGAAGAACGAGGGAAAACCTCAAATTTGACCATGCCGGCTATATGATTTTTTGTGGAAAATTTCGATGTCTCCAAATTCACTCCAGTGTGTCTGATTCGATGGATACACGTGAGAAAACATCGCCAGAGGTGTACAGAAGTCTTAGGTAGGTCATATTGCGCCGCTATGGCAGTTGGAAGAAGAACGAGGGAAAACCTCAAATTTGACCATGCCGGCTATATGATTTTTTGTGGAAAATTTCGATGTCTCCAAATTCACTCCAAAGTGTCTGATTCGATGGATACACGTGAGAAAACATCGCCAGAGGTGTACAGAAGTCTTAGGTAGGTCATATTGCGCCGCTAGGGCAGTTGGAAGAAGAACGAGGGAAAACCTCAAATTTGACCATGCCGGCTATATGATTTTTTGTGGAAAATTTCGATGTCTCCAAATTCACTCCAAAGTGTCTGATTCGATGGATACACGTGAGACAACATCGCCAGAGATGTACAGAAGTCTTAGGTAGGTCATAATATTGCGCCGCTATGGCAGTTGGAAGAAGAACGAGGAAAAACCTCAAATTTGACCATGCCGGCTATACGATTTTTTGCGGAAAATTTCGATGTCTCCAAATTCATTCCAAAGTGTCTGATTCGATGGATACACGTGAGACAACATCGCCAGAGATGTACAGAAGTCTTAGGTAGGTCATATTGCGCCGCTATGGCAGTTGGAAGAAGAACGAGGAAAAACCTCAAATTTGACCATGCCGGCTATATGATTTTTTGTGGAAAATTTCGATGTCTCCAAATTCACTCCAAAGTGTCTGATTCGATGGATACACGTGAGAAAACATCGCCAGAGGTGTACAGAAGTCTTAGGTAGGTCATATTGCGCCGCTAGGGCAGTTGGAAGAAGAACGAGGGAAAACCTCAAATTTGACCATGCCGGCTATATGATTTTTTGTGGAAAATTTCGATGTCTCCAAATTCACTCCAGTGTGTCTGATTCGATGGATACACGTGAGAAAACATCGCCAGAGGTGTACAGAAGTCTTAGGTAGGTCATATTGCGCCGCTATGGCAGTTGGAAGAAGAACGAGGGAAAACCTCAAATTTGACCATGCCGGCTATATGATTTTTTGTGGAAAATTTCGATGTCTCCAAATTCACACCAAAGTGTCTGATTCGATGGATACACGTGAGAAAACATCGCCAGAGGTGTACAGAAGTCTTAGGTAGGTCATATTGCGCCGCTAGGGCAGTTGGAAGAAGAACGAGGGAAAACCTCAAATTTGACCATGCCGGCTATATGATTTTTTGTGGAAAATTTCGATGTCTCCAAATTCACTCCAAAGTGTCTGATTCGATGGATACACGTGAGACAACATCGCCAGAGATGTACAGAAGTCTTAGGTAGGTCATATTGCGCCGCTATGGCAGTTGGAAGAAGAACGAGGAAAAACCTCAAATTTGACCATGCCGGCTATACGATTTTTTGCGGAAAATTTCGATGTCTCCAAATTCACTCCAAAGTGTCTGATTCGATGGATACACGTGAGACAACATCGCCAGAGATGTACAGAAGTCTTAGGTAGGTCATATTGCGCCGCTATGGCAGTTGGAAGAAGAACGAGGGAAAACCTCAAATTTGACCATGCCGGCTATATGATTTTTTGTGGAAAATTTCGATGTCTCCAAATTCACTCCAAAGTGTCTGATTCGATGGATACACGTGAGACAACATCGCCAGAGATGTACAGAAGTCTTAGGTAGGTCATATTGCGCCGCTATGGCAGTTGGAAGAAGAACGAGGGAAAACCTCAAATTTGACCATGCCGGCTATATGATTTTTTGTGGAAAATTTCGATGTCTCCAAATTCACTCCAAAGTGTCTGATTCGATGGATACACGTGAGAAAACATCGCCAGAGGTGTACAGAAGTCTTAGGTAGGTCATATTGCGCCGCTAGGGCAGTTGGAAGAAGAACGAGGGAAAACCTCAAATTTGACCATGCCGGCTATACGATTTTTTGTGGAAAATTTCGATGTCTCCAAATTCACTCCAAAGTGTCTGATTCGATGGATACACGTGAGAAAACATCGCCAGAGGTGTACAGAAGTCTTAGGTAGGTCATATTGCGCCGCTAGGGCAGTTGGAAGAAGAACGAGGGAAAACCTCAAATTTGACCATGCCGGCTATATGATTTTTTGTGGAAAATTTCGATGTCTCCAAATTCACTCCAGTGTGTCTGATTCGATGGATACACGTGAGAAAACATCGCCAGAGGTGTACAGAAGTCTTAGGTAGGTCATATTGCGCCGCTATGGCAGTTGGAAGAAGAACGAGGGAAAACCTCAAATTTGACCATGCCGGCTATATGATTTTTTGTGGAAAATTTCGATGTCTCCAAATTCACTCCAAAGTGTCTGATTCGATGGATACACGTGAGAAAACATCGCCAGAGGTGTACAGAAGTCTTAGGTAGGTCATATTGCGCCGCTAGGGCAGTTGGAAGAAGAACGAGGGAAAACCTCAAATTTGACCATGCCGGCTATATGATTTTTTGTGGAAAATTTCGATGTCTCCAAATTCACTCCAAAGTGTCTGATTCGATGGATACACGTGAGACAACATCGCCAGAGATGTACAGAAGTCTTAGGTAGGTCATATTGCGCCGCTATGGCAGTTGGAAGAAGAACGAGGGAAAACCTCAAATTTGACCATGCCGGCTATATGATTTTTTGTGGAAAATTTCGATGTCTCCAAATTCACTCCAAAGTGTCTGATTCGATGGATATACGTGAGACAACATCGCCAGAGATGTACAGAAGTCTTAGGTAGGTCATATTGCGCCGCTATGGCAGTTGGAAGAAGAACGAGGGAAAACCTCAAATTTGACCATGCCGGCTATACGATTTTTTGTGGAAAATTTCGATGTCTCCAAATTCACTCCAAAGTGTCTGATTCGATGGATACACGTGAGAAAACATCGCCAGAGGTGTACAGAAGTCTTAGGTAGGTCATATTGCGCCGCTAGGGCAGTTGGAAGAAGAACGAGGGAAAACCTCAAATTTGACCATGCCGGCTATACGATTTTTTGTGGAAAATTTCGATGTCTCCAAATTCACTCCAAAGTGTCTGATTCGATGGATACACGTGAGAAAACATCGCCAGAGGTGTACAGAAGTCTTAGGTAGGTCATATTGCGCCGCTAGGGCAGTTGGAAGAAGAACGAGGGAAAACCTCAAATTTGACCATGCCGGCTATATGATTTTTTGTGGAAAATTTCGATGTCTCCAAATTCACTCCAGTGTGTCTGATTCGATGGATACACGTGAGAAAACATCGCCAGAGGTGTACAGAAGTCTTAGGTAGGTCATATTGCGCCGCTATGGCAGTTGGAAGAAGAACGAGGGAAAACCTCAAATTTGACCATGCCGGCTATATGATTTTTTGTGGAAAATTTCGATGTCTCCAAATTCACTCCAAAGTGTCTGATTCGATGGATACACGTGAGAAAACATCGCCAGAGGTGTACAGAAGTCTTAGGTAGGTCATATTGCGCCGCTAGGGCAGTTGGAAGAAGAACGAGGGAAAACCTCAAATTTGACCATGCCGGCTATATGATTTTTTGTGGAAAATTTCGATGTCTCCAAATTCACTCCAAAGTGTCTGATTCGATGGATACACGTGAGACAACATCGCCAGAGATGTACAGAAGTCTTAGGTAGGTCATATTGCGCCGCTATGGCAGTTGGAAGAAGAACGAGGGAAAACCTCAAATTTGACCATGCCGGCTATATGATTTTTTGTGGAAAATTTCGATGTCTCCAAATTCACTCCAAAGTGTCTGATTCGATGGATATACGTGAGACAACATCGCCAGAGATGTACAGAAGTCTTAGGTAGGTCATATTGCGCCGCTATGGCAGTTGGAAGAAGAACGAGGGAAAACCTCAAATTTGACCATGCCGGCTATACGATTTTTTGTGGAAAATTTCGATGTCTCCAAATTCACTCCAAAGTGTCTGATTCGATGGATACACGTGAGAAAACATCGCCAGAGGTGTACAGAAGTCTTAGGTAGGTCATATTGCGCCGCTATGGCAGTTGGAAGAAGAACGAGGGAAAACCTCAAATTTGACCGTGCCGGCTATATGATTTTTTGTGGAAAATTTCGATGTCTCCAAATTCACTCCAAAGTGTCTGATTCGATGGATACACGTGAGACAACATCGCCAGAGATGTACAGAAGTCTTAGGTAGGTCATATTGCGCCGCTATGGCAGTTGGAAGAAGAACGAGGGAAAACCTCAAATTTGACCATGCCGGCTATATGATTTTTTGTGGAAAATTTCGATGTCTCCAAATTCACTCCAAAGTGTCTGATTCGATGGATACACTTGAGACAACATCGCCAGAGATGTACAGAAGTCTTAGGTAGGTCATATTGCGCCGCTATGGCAGTTGGAAGAAGAACGAGGGAAAACCTCAAATTTGACCATGCCGGCTATACGATTTTTTGTGGAAAATTTCGATGTCTCCAAATTCACTCCAAAGTGTCTGATTCGATGGATATACGTGAGACAACATCGCCAGAGATGTACAGAAGTCTTAGGTAGGTCATATTGCGCCGCTATGGCAGTTGGAAGAAGAACGAGGGAAAACCTCAAATTTGACCATGCCGGCTATATGATTTTTTGTGGAAAATTTCGATGTCTCCAAATTCACTCCAAAGTGTCTGATTCGATGGATACACGTGAGACAACATCGCCAGAGATGTACAGAAGTCTTAGGTAGGTCATATTGCGCCGCTATGGCAGTTGGAAGAAGAACGAGGGAAAACCTCAAATTTGACCATGCCGGCTATATGATTTTTTGTGGAAAATTTCGATGTCTCCAAATTCACTCCAAAGTGTCTGATTCGATGGATATACGTGAGACAACATCGCCAGAGATGTACAGAAGTCTTAGGTAGGTCATATTGCGCCGCTATGGCAGTTGGAAGAAGAACGAGGGAAAACCTCAAATTTGACCATGCCGGCTATATGATTTTTTGTGGAAAATTTCGATGTCTCCAAATTCACTCCAAAGTGTCTGATTCGATGGATACACGTGAGACAACATCGCCAGAGATGTACAGAAGTCTTAGGTAGGTCATATTGCGCCGCTATGGCAGTTGGAAGAAGAACGAGGGAAAACCTCAAATTTGACCATGCCGGCTATATGATTTTTTGTGGAAAATTTCGATGTCTCCAAATTCACTCCAAAGTGTCTGATTCGATGGATATACGTGAGACAACATCGCCAGAGATGTACAGAAGTCTTAGGTAGGTCATATTGCGCCGCTATGGCAGTTGGAAGAAGAACGAGGGAAAACCTCAAATTTGACCATGCCGGCTATACGATTTTTTGTGGAAAATTTCGATGTCTCCAAATTCAATCCAAAGTGTCTGATTCGATGGATACACGTGAGAAAACATCGCCAGAGGTGTACAGAAGTCTTAGGTAGGTCATATTGCGCCGCTAGGGCAGTTGGAAGAAGAACGAGGGAAAACCTCAAATTTGACCATGCCGGCTATATGATTTTTTGTGGAAAATTTCGATGTCTCCAAATTCACTCCAGTGTGTCTGATTCGATGGATACACGTGAGAAAACATCGCCAGAGGTGTACAGAAGTCTTAGGTAGGTCATATTGCGCCGCTATGGCAGTTGGAAGAAGAACGAGGGAAAACCTCAAATTTGACCATGCCGGCTATATGATTTTTTGTGGAAAATTTCGATGTCTCCAAATTCACTCCAAAGTGTCTGATTCGATGGATATACGTGAGACAACATCGCCAGAGATGTACAGAAGTCTTAGGTAGGTCATATTGCGCCGCTATGGCAGTTGGAAGAAGAACGAGGGAAAACCTCAAATTTGACCATGCCGGCTATACGATTTTTTGTGGAAAATTTCGATGTCTCCAAATTCACTCCAAAGTGTCTGATTCGATGGATACACGTGAGAAAACATCGCCAGAGGTGTACACAAGTCTTAGGTAGGTCATATTGCGCCGCTAGGGCAGTTGGAAGAAGAACGAGGGAAAACCTCAAATTTGACCATGCCGGCTATATGATTTTTTGTGGAAAATTTCGATGTCTCCAAATTCACTCCAGTGTGTCTGATTCGATGGATACACGTGAGAAAACATCGCCAGAGGTGTACAGAAGTCTTAGGTAGGTCATATTGCGCCGCTATGGCAGTTGGAAGAAGAACGAGGGAAAACCTCAAATTTGACCATGCCGGCTATATGATTTTTTGTGGAAAATTTCGATGTCTCCAAATTCACTCCAAAGTGTCTGATTCGATGGATACACGTGAGAAAACATCGCCAGAGGTGTACAGAAGTCTTAGGTAGGTCATATTGCGCCGCTAGGGCAGTTGGAAGAAGAACGAGGGAAAACCTCAAATTTGACCATGCCGGCTATATGATTTTTTGTGGAAAATTTCGATGTCTCCAAATTCACTCCAAAGTGTCTGATTCGATGGATACACGTGAGACAACATCGCCAGAGATGTACAGAAGTCTTAGGTAGGTCATATTGCGCCGCTATGGCAGTTGGAAGAAGAACGAGGGAAAACCTCAAATTTGACCATGCCGGCTATATGATTTTTTGTGGAAAATTTCGATGTCTCCAAATTCACTCCAAAGTGTCTGATTCGATGGATATACGTGAGACAACATCGCCAGAGATGTACAGAAGTCTTAGGTAGGTCATATTGCGCCGCTATGGCAGTTGGAAGAAGAACGAGGGAAAACCTCAAATTTGACCATGCCGGCTATACGATTTTTTGTGGAAAATTTCGATGTCTCCAAATTCACTCCAAAGTGTCTGATTCGATGGATACACGTGAGAAAACATCGCCAGAGGTGTACAGAAGTCTTAGGTAGGTCATATTGCGCCGCTAGGGCAGTTGGAAGAAGAACGAGGGAAAACCTCAAATTTGACCGTGCCGGCTATATGATTTTTTGTGGAAAATTTCGATGTCTCCAAATTCACTCCAAAGTGTCTGATTCGATGGATACACGTGAGACAACATCGCCAGAGATGTACAGAAGTCTTAGGTAGGTCATATTGCGCCGCTATGGCAGTTGGAAGAAGAACGAGGAAAAACCTCAAATTTGACCATGCCGGCTATACGATTTTTTGCGGAAAATTTCGATGTCTCCAAATTCACTCCAAAGTGTCTGATTCGATGGATACACGTGAGACAACATCGCCAGAGATGTACAGAAGTCTTAGGTAGGTCATATTGCGCCGCTATGGCAGTTGGAAGAAGAACGAGGGAAAACCTCAAATTTGACCATGCCGGCTATATGATTTTTTGTGGAAAATTTCGATGTCTCCAAATTCACTCCAAAGTGTCTGATTCGATGGATACACGTGAGACAACATCGCCAGAGATGTACAGAAGTCTTAGGTAGGTCATATTGCGCCGCTATGGCAGTTGGAAGAAGAACGAGGGAAAACCTCAAATTTGACCATGCCGGCTATATGATTTTTTGTGGAAAATTTCGATGTCTCCAAATTCACTCCAAAGTGTCTGATTCGATGGATATACGTGAGACAACATCGCCAGAGATGTACAGAAGTCTTAGCTAGGTCATATTGCGCCGCTATGGCAGTTGGAAGAAGAACGAGGGAAAACCTCAAATTTGACCATGCCGGCTATATGATTTTTTGTGGAAAATTTCGATGTCTCCAAATTCACTCCAAAGTGTCTGATTCGATGGATACACGTGAGACAACATCGCCAGAGATGTACAGAAGTCTTAGGTAGGTCATATTGCGCCGCTATGGCAGTTGGAAGAAGAACGAGGGAAAACCTCAAATTTGACCATGCCGGCTATATGATTTTTTGTGGAAAATTTCGATGTCTCCAAATTCACTCCAAAGTGTCTGATTCGATGGATATACGTGAGACAACATCGCCAGAGATGTACAGAAGTCTTAGGTAGGTCATATTGCGCCGCTATGGCAGTTGGAAGAAGAACGAGGGAAAACCTCAAATTTGACCATGCCGGCTATATGATTTTTTGTGGAAAATTTCGATGTCTCCAAATTCACTCCAAAGTGTCTGATTCGATGGATACACGTGAGACAACATCGCCAGAGATGTACAGAAGTCTTAGGTAGGTCATATTGCGCCGCTATGGCAGTTGGAAGAAGAACGAGGGAAAACCTCAAATTTGACCATGCCGGCTATATGATTTTTTGTGGAAAATTTCGATGTCTCCAAATTCACTCCAAAGTGTCTGATTCGATGGATATACGTGAGACAACATCGCCAGAGATGTACAGAAGTCTTAGGTAGGTCATATTGCGCCGCTATGGCAGTTGGAAGAAGAACGAGGGAAAACCTCAAATTTGACCATGCCGGCTATACGATTTTTTGTGGAAAATTTCGATGTCTCCAAATTCACTCCAAAGTGTCTGATTCGATGGATACACGTGAGAAAACATCGCCAGAGGTGTACAGAAGTCTTAGGTAGGTCATATTGCGCCGCTAGGGCAGTTGGAAGAAGAACGAGGGAAAACCTCAAATTTGACCATGCCGGCTATATGATTTTTTGTGGAAAATTTCGATGTCTCCAAATTCACTCCAGTGTGTCTGATTCGATGGATACACGTGAGAAAACATCGCCAGAGGTGTACAGAAGTCTTAGGTAGGTCATATTGCGCCGCTATGGCAGTTGGAAGAAGAACGAGGGAAAACCTCAAATTTGACCATGCCGGCTATATGATTTTTTGTGGAAAATTTCGATGTCTCCAAATTCACTCCAAAGTGTCTGATTCGATGGATACACGTGAGAAAACATCGCCAGAGGTGTACAGAAGTCTTAGGTAGGTCATATTGCGCCGCTAGGGCAGTTGGAAGAAGAACGAGGGAAAACCTCAAATTTGACCATGCCGGCTATATGATTTTTTGTGGAAAATTTCGATGTCTCCAAATTCACTCCAAAGTGTCTGATTCGATGGATACACGTGAGACAACATCGCCAGAGATGTACAGAAGTCTTAGGTAGGTCATATTGCGCCGGTATGGCAGTTGGAAGAAGAACGAGGAAAAACCTCAAATTTGACCATGCCGGCTATACGATTTTTTGCGGAAAATGTCGATGTCTCCAAATTCACTCCAAAGTGTCTGATTCGATGGATACACGTGAGACAACATCGCCAGAGATGTACAGAAGTCTTAGGTAGGTCATATTGCGCCGCTATGGCAGTTGGAAGAAGAACGAGGGAAAACCTCAAATTTGACCATGCCGGCTATATGATTTTTTGTGGAAAATTTCGATGTCTCCAAATTCACTCCAAAGTGTCTGATTCGATGGATACACGTGAGACAACATCGCCAGAGATGTACAGAAGTCTTAGGTAGGTCATATTGCGCCGCTATGGCAGTTGGAAGAAGAACGAGGGAAAACCTCAAATTTGACCATGCCGGCTATATGATTTTTTGTGGAAAATTTCGATGTCTCCAAATTCACTCCAAAGTGTCTGATTCGATGGATACACGTGAGAAAACATCGCCAGAGGTGTACAGAAGTCTTAGGTAGGTCATATTGCGCCGCTAGGGCAGTTGGAAGAAGAACGAGGGAAAACCTCAAATTTGACCATGCCGGCTATATGATTTTTTGTGGAAAATTTCGATGTCTCCAAATTCACTCCAGTGTGTCTGATTCGATGGATACACGTGAGAAAACATCGCCAGAGGTGTACAGAAGTCTTAGGTAGGTCATATTGCGCCGCTATGGCAGTTGGAAGAAGAACGAGGGAAAACCTCAAATTTGACCATGCCGGCTATATGATTTTTTGTGGAAAATTTCGATGTCTCCAAATTCACTCCAAAGTGTCTGATTCGATGGATATACGTGAGACAACATCGCCAGAGATGTACAGAAGTCTTAGGTAGGTCATATTGCGCCGCTATGGCAGTTGGAAGAAGAACGAGGGAAAACCTCAAATTTGACCATGCCGGCTATACGATTTTTTGTGGAAAATTTCGATGTCTCCAAATTCACTCCAAAGTGTCTGATTCGATGGATACACGTGAGAAAACATCGCCAGAGGTGTACAGAAGTCTTAGGTAGGTCATATTGCGCCGCTAGGGCAGTTGGAAGAAGAACGAGGGAAAACCTCAAATTTGACCATGCCGGCTATATGATTTTTTGTGGAAAATTTCGATGTCTCCAAATTCACTCCAGTGTGTCTGATTCGATGGATACACGTGAGAAAACATCGCCAGAGGTGTACAGAAGTCTTAGGTAGGTCATATTGCGCCGCTATGGCAGTTGGAAGAAGAACGAGGGAAAACCTCAAATTTGACCATGCCGGCTATATGATTTTTTGTGGAAAATTTCGATGTCTCCAAATTCACTCCAAAGTGTCTGATTCGATGGATACACGTGAGAAAACATCGCCAGAGGTGTACAGAAGTCTTAGGTAGGTCATATTGCGCCGCTAGGGCAGTTGGAAGAAGAACGAGGGAAAACCTCAAATTTGACCATGCCGGCTATATGATTTTTTGTGGAAAATTTCGATGTCTCCAAATTCACTCCAAAGTGTCTGATTCGATGGATACACGTGAGACAACATCGCCAGAGATGTACAGAAGTCTTAGGTAGGTCATATTGCGCCGGTATGGCAGTTGGAAGAAGAACGAGGAAAAACCTCAAATTTGACCATGCCGGCTATACGATTTTTTGCGGAAAATTTCGATGTCTCCAAATTCACTCCAAAGTGTCTGATTCGATGGATACACGTGAGACAACATCGCCAGAGGTGTACAGAAGTCTTAGGTAGGTCATATTGCGCCGCTATGGCAGTTGGAAGAAGAACGAGGGAAAACCTCAAATTTGACCATGCCGGCTATATGATTTTTTGTGGAAAATTTCGATGTCTCCAAATTCACTCCAGTGTGTCTGATTCGATGGATACACGTGAGAAAACATCGCCAGAGGTGTACAGAAGTCTTAGGTAGGTCATATTGCGCCGCTATGGCAGTTGGAAGAAGAACGAGGGAAAACCTCAAATTTGACCATGCCGGCTATATGATTTTTTGTGGAAAATTTCGATGTCTCCAAATTCACTCCAAAGTGTCTGATTCGATGGATACACGTGAGAAAACATCGCCAGAGGTGTACAGAAGTCTTAGGTAGGTCATATTGCGCCGCTAGGGCAGTTGGAAGAAGAACGAGGGAAAACCTCAAATTTGACCATGCCGGCTATATGATTTTTTGTGGAAAATTTGAGATGTACAGAAGTCTTAGGTAGGTCATATTGCGCCGCTATGGCAGTTGGAAGAAGAACGAGGAAAAACCTCAAATTTGACCATGCCGGCTATACGATTTTTTGCGGAAAATTTCGATGTCTCCAAATTCACTCCAAAGTGTCTGATTCGATGGATACACGTGAGACAACATCGCCAGAGATGTACAGAAGTCTTAGGTAGGCCATATTGCGCCGCTATGGCAGTTGGAAGAAGAACGAGGGAAAACCTCAAATTTGACCATGCCGGCTATATGATTTTTTGTGGAAAATTTCGATGTCTCCAAATTCACTCCAAAGTGTCTGATTCGATGGATACACGTGAGAAAACATCGCCAGAGGTGTACAGAAGTCTTAGGTAGGTCATATTGCGCCGCTAGGGCAGTTGGAAGAAGAACGAGGGAAAACCTCAAATTTGACCATGCCGGCTATATGATTTTTTGTGGAAAATTTCGATGTCTCCAAATTCACTCCAGTGTGTCTGATTCGATGGATACACGTGAGAAAACATCGCCAGAGGTGTACAGAAGTCTTAGGTAGGTCATATTGCGCCGCTATGGCAGTTGGAAGAAGAACGAGGGAAAACCTCAAATTTGACCATGCCGGCTATATGATTTTTTGTGGAAAATTTCGATGTCTCCAAATTCACTCCAAAGTGTCTGATTCGATGGATATACGTGAGACAACATCGCCAGAGATGTACAGAAGTCTTAGGTAGGTCATATTGCGCCGCTATGGCAGTTGGAAGAAGAACGAGGGAAAACCTCAAATTTGACCATGCCGGCTATACGATTTTTTGTGGAAAATTTCGATGTCTCCAAATTCACTCCAAAGTGTCTGATTCGATGGATACACGTGAGAAAACATCGCCAGAGGTGTACAGAAGTCTTAGGTAGGTCATATTGCGCCGCTAGGGCAGTTGGAAGAAGAACGAGGGAAAACCTCAAATTTGACCATGCCGGCTATATGATTTTTTGTGGAAAATTTCGATGTCTCCAAATTCACTCCAGTGTGTCTGATTCGATGGATACACGTGAGAAAACATCGCCAGAGGTGTACAGAAGTCTTAGGTAGGTCATATTGCGCCGCTATGGCAGTTGGAAGAAGAACGAGGGAAAACCTCAAATTTGACCATGCCGGCTATATGATTTTTTGTGGAAAATTTCGATGTCTCCAAATTCACTCCAAAGTGTCTGATTCGATGGATACACGTGAGAAAACATCGCCAGAGGTGTACAGAAGTCTTAGGTAGGTCATATTGCGCCGCTAGGGCAGTTGGAAGAAGAACGAGGGAAAACCTCAAATTTGACCATGCCGGCTATATGATTTTTTGTGGAAAATTTCGATGTCTCCAAATTCACTCCAAAGTGTCTGATTCGATGGATACACGTGAGACAACATCGCCAGAGATGTACAGAAGTCTTAGGTAGGTCATATTGCGCCGGTATGGCAGTTGGAAGAAGAACGAGGAAAAACCTCAAATTTGACCATGCCGGCTATACGATTTTTTGCGGAAAATTTCGATGTCTCCAAATTCACTCCAAAGTGTCTGATTCGATGGATACACGTGAGACAACATCGCCAGAGATGTACAGAAGTCTTAGGTAGGTCATATTGCGCCGCTATGGCAGTTGGAAGAAGAACGAGGGAAAACCTCAAATTTGACCATGCCGGCTATATGATTTTTTGTGGAAAATTTCGATGTCTCCAAATTCACTCCAAAGTGTCTGATTCGATGGATACACGTGAGACAACATCGCCAGAGATGTACAGAAGTCTTAGGTAGGTCATATTGCGCCGCTATGGCAGTTGGAAGAAGAACGAGGGAAAACCTCAAATTTGACCATGCCGGCTATATGATTTTTTGTCGAAAATTTCGATGTCTCCAAATTCACTCCAAAGTGTCTGATTCGATGGATACACGTGAGAAAACATCGCCAGAGGTGTACAGAAGTCTTAGGTAGGTCATATTGCGCCGCTAGGGCAGTTGGAAGAAGAACGAGGGAAAACCTCAAATTTGACCATGCCGGCTATATGATTTTTTGTGGAAAATTTCGATGTCTCCAAATTCACTCCAAAGTGTCTGATTCGATGGATACACGTGAGACAACATCGCCAGAGATGTACAGAAGTCTTAGGTAGGTCATATTGCGCCGCTATGGCATTTGGAAGAAGAACGAGGAAAAACCTCAAATTTGACCATGCCGGCTATACGATTTTTTGCGGAAAATTTCGATGTCTCCAAATTCACTCCAAAGTGTCTGATTCGATGGATACACGTGAGACAACATCGCCAGAGATGTACAGAAGTCTTAGGTAGGTCATATTGCGCCGCTATGGCAGTTGGAAGAAGAACGAGGGAAAACCTCAAATTTGACCATGCCGGCTATATGATTTTTTGTGGAAAATTTCGATGTCTCCAAATTCACTCCAAAGTGTCTGATTCGATGGATACACGTGAGACAACATCGCCAGAGATGTACAGAAGTCTTAGGTAGGTCATATTGCGCCGCTATGGCAGTTGGAAGAAGAACGAGGGAAAACCTCAAATTTGACCATGCCGGCTATATGATTTTTTGTGGAAAATTTCGATGTCTCCAAATTCACTCCAAAGTGTCTGATTCGATGGATACACGTGAGAAAACATCGCCAGAGGTGTACAGAAGTCTTAGGTAGGTCATATTGCGCCGCTAGGGCAGTTGGAAGAAGAACGAGGGAAAACCTCAAATTTGACCATGCCGGCTATATGATTTTTTGTGGAAAATTTCGATGTCTCCAAATTCACTCCAGTGTGTCTGATTCGATGGATACACGTGAGAAAACATCGCCAGAGGTGTACAGAAGTCTTAGGTAGGTCATATTGCGCCGCTATGGCAGTTGGAAGAAGAACGAGGGAAAACCTCAAATTTGACCATGCCGGCTATATGATTTTTTGCGGAAAATTTCGATGTCTCCAAATTCACTCCAAAGTGTCTGATTCGATGGATACACGTGAGAAAACATCGCCAGAGGTGTACAGAAGTCTTAGGTAGGTCATATTGCGCCGCTAGGGCAGTTGGAAGAAGAACGAGGGAAAACCTCAAATTTGACCATGCCGGCTATATGATTTTTTGTGGAAAATTTCGATGTCTCCAAATTCACTCCAAAGTGTCTGATTCGATGGATACACGTGAGACAACATCGCCAGAGATGTACAGAAGTCTTAGGTAGGTCATATTGCGCCGCTATGGCAGTTGGAAGAAGAACGAGGAAAAACCTCAAATTTGACCATGCCGGCTATACGATTTTTTGCGGAAAATTTCGATGTCTCCAAATTCACTCCAAAGTGTCTGATTCGATGGATACACGTGAGACAACATCGCCAGAGATGTACAGAAGTCTTAGGTAGGTCATATTGCGCCGCTATGGCAGTTGGAAGAAGAACGAGGGAAAACCTCAAAGTTGACCATGCCGGCTATATGATTTTTTGTGGAAAATTTCGATGTCTCCAAATTCACTCCAAAGTGTCTGATTCGATGGATACACGTGAGACAACATCGCCAGAGATGTACAGAAGTCTTAGGTAGGTCATATTGCGCCGCTATGGCAGTTGGAAGAAGAACGAGGGCAAACCTCAAATTTGACCATGCCGGCTATATGATTTTTTGTGGAAAATTTCGATGTCTCCAAATTCACTCCAAAGTGTCTGATTCGATGGATACACGTGAGAAAACATCGCCAGAGGTGTACAGAAGTCTTAGGTAGGTCATATTGCGCCGCTAGGGCAGTTGGAAGAAGAACGAGGGAAAACCTCAAATTTGACCATGCCGGCTATACGATTTTTTGTGGAAAATTTCGATGTCTCCAAATTCACTCCAAAGTGTCTGATTCGATGGATACACGTGAGAAAACATCGCCAGAGGTGTACAGAAGTCTTAGGTAGGTCATATTGCGCCGCTAGGGCAGTTGGAAGAAGAACGAGGGAAAACCTCAAATTTGACCATGCCGGCTATATGATTTTTTGTGGAAAATTTCGATGTCTCCAAATTCACTCCAGTGTGTCTGATTCGATGGATACACGTGAGAAAACATCGCCAGAGGTGTACAGAAGTCTTAGGTAGGTCATATTGCGCCGCTAGGGCAGTTGGAAGAAGAACGAGGGAAAACCTCAAATTTGACCATGCCGGCTATATGATTTTGTGTGGAAAATTTCGATGTCTCCAAATTCACTCCAAAGTGTCTGATTCGATGGATACACGTGAGACAACATCGCCAGAGATGTACAGAAGTCTTAGGTAGGTCATATTGCGCCGCTATGGCAGTTGGAAGAAGAACGAGGGAAAACCTCAAATTTTACCATGCCGGCTATACGATTTTTTGTGGAAAATTTCGATGTCTCCAAATTCACTCCAAAGTGTCTGATTCGATGGATACACGTGAGAAAACATCGCCAGAGGTGTACAGAAGTCTTAGGTAGGTCATATTGCGCCGCTATGGCAGTTGGAAGAAGAACGAGGGAAAACCTCAAATTTGACCATGCCGGCTATATGATTTTTTGTGGAAAATTTCGATGTCTCCAAATTCACTCCAGTGTGTCTGATTCGATGGATACACGTGAGAAAACATCGCCAGAGGTGTACAGAAGTCTTAGGTAGGTCATATTGCGCCGCTATGGCAGTTGGAAGAAGAACGAGGGAAAACCTCAAATTTGACCATGCCGGCTATATGATTTTTTGTGGAAAATTTCGATGTCTCCAAATTCACTCCAAAGTGTCTGATTCGATGGATACACGTGAGAAAACATCGCCAGAGGTGTACAGAAGTCTTAGGTAGGTCATATTGCGCCGCTAGGGCAGTTGGAAGAAGAACGAGGGAAAACCTCAAATTTGACCATGCCGGCTATATGATTTTTTGTGGAAAATTTCGATGTCTCCAAATTCACTCCAGTGTGTCTGATTCGATGGATACACGTGAGAAAACATCGCCAGAGGTGTACAGAAGTCTTAGGTAGGTCATATTGCGCCGCTATGGCAGTTGGAAGAAGAACGAGGGAAAACCTCAAATTTGACCATGCCGGCTATATGATTTTTTGTGGAAAATTTCGATGTCTCCAAATTCACTCCAAAGTGTCTGATTCGATGGATACACGTGAGACAACATCGCCAGAGATGTACAGAAGTCTTAGGTAGGTCATATTGCGCCGCTATGGCAGTTGGAAGAAGAACGAGGAAAAACCTCAAATTTGACCATGCCGGCTATACGATTTTTTGCGGAAAATTTCGATGTCTCCAAATTCACTCCAAAGTGTCTGATTCGATGGATACACGTGAGACAACATCGCCAGAGATGTACAGAAGTCTTAGGTAGGTCATATTGCGCCGCTATGGCAGTTGGAAGAAGAACGAGGGAAAACCTCAAATTTGACCATGCCGGCTATATGATTTTTTGTGGAAAATTTCGATGTCTCCAAATTCACTCCAAAGTGTCTGATTCGATGGATATACGTGAGACAACATCGCCAGAGATGTACAGAAGTCTTAGGTAGGTCATATTGCGCCGCTATGGCAGTTGGAAGAAGAACGAGGGAAAACCTCAAATTTGACCATGCCGGCTATATGATTTTTTGTGGAAAATTTCGATGTCTCCAAATTCACTCCAAAGTGTCTGATTCGATGGATATACGTGAGACAACATCGCCAGAGATGTACAGAAGTCTTAGGTAGGTCATATTGCGCCGCTATGGCAGTTGGAAGAAGAACGAGGGAAAACCTCAAATTTGACCATGCCGGCTATACGATTTTTTGTGGAAAATTTCGATGTCTCCAAATTCACTCCAAAGTGTCTGATTCGATGGATACACGTGAGAAAACATCGCCAGAGGTGTACAGAAGTCTTAGGTAGGTCATATTGCGCCGCTATGGCAGTTGGAAGAAGAACGAGGGAAAACCTCAAATTTGACCATGCCGGCTATACGATTTTTTGTGGAAAATTTCGATGTCTCCAAATTCACTCCAAAGTGTCTGATTCGATGGATACACGTGAGACAACATCGCCAGAGATGTACAGAAGTCTTAGGTAGGTCATATTGCGCCGCTATGGCAGTTGGAAGAAGAACGAGGGAAAACCTCAAATTTGACCATGCCGGCTATATGATTTTTTGTGGAAAATTTCGATGTCTCCAAATTCACTCCAAAGTGTCTGATTCGATGGATATACGTGAGACAACATCGCCAGAGATGTACAGAAGTCTTAGGTAGGTCATATTGCGCCGCTATGGCAGTTGGAAGAAGAACGAGGGAAAACCTCAAATTTGACCATGCCGGCTATATGATTTTTTGTGGAAAATTTCGATGTCTCCAAATTCACTCCAGAGTGTCTGATTCGATGGATACACGTGAGAAAACATCGCCAGAGGTGTACAGAAGTCTTAGGTAGGTCATATTGCGCCGCTATGGCAGTTGGAAGAAGAACGAGGGAAAACCTCAAATTTGACCATGCCGGCTATATGATTTTTTGTGGAAAATTTCGATGTCTCCAAATTCACTCCAAAGTGTCTGATTCGATGGATACACGTGAGACAACATCGCCAGAGATGTACAGAAGTCTTAGGTAGGTCATATTGCGCCGCTATGGCAGTTGGAAGAAGAACGAGGAAAAACCTCAAATTTGACCATGCCGGCTATACGATTTTTTGTGGAAAATTTCGATGTCTCCAAATTCACTCCAAAGTGTCTGATTCGATGGATAGACGTGAGACAACATTGCCAGAGATGTACAGAAGTCTTAGGTAGGTCATATTGCGCCGCTATGGCAGTTGGAAGAAGAACGAGGGAAAACCTCAAATTTGACCATGCCGGCTATACGATTTTTTGTGGAAAATTTCGATGTCTCCAAATTCACTCCAAAGTGTCTGATTCGATGGATACACGTGAGACAACATCGCCAGAGATGTACAGAAGTCTTAGGTAGGTCATATTGCGCCGCTATGGCAGTTGGAAGAAGAACGAGGGAAAACCTCAAATTTTACCATGCCGGCTATATGATTTTTTGTGGAAAATTTCGATGTCTCCAAATTCACTCCAGTGTGTCTGATTCGATGGATACACGTGAGAAAACATCGCCAGAGGTGTACAGAAGTCTTAGGTAGGTCATATTGCGCCGCTATGGCAGTTGGAAGAAGAACGAGGGAAAACCTCAAATTTGACCATGCCGGCTATATGATTTTTTGTGGAAAATTTCGATGTCTCCAAATTCACTCCAAAGTGTCTGATTCGATGGATACACGTGAGAAAACATCGCCAGAGGTGTACAGAAGTCTTAGGTAGGTCATATTGCGCCGCTAGGGCAGTTGGAAGAAGAACGAGGGAAAACCTCAAATTTGACCATGCCGGCTATATGATTTTTTGTGGAAAATTTCGATGTCTCCAAATTCACTCCAAAGTGTCTGATTCGATGGATACACGTGAGACAACATCGCCAGAGATGTACAGAAGTCTTAGGTAGGTCATATTGCGCCGCTATGGCAGTTGGAAGAAGAACGAGGAAAAACCTCAAATTTGACCATGCCGGCTATACGATTTTTTGCGGAAAATTTCGATGTCTCCAAATTCACTCCAAAGTGTCTGATTCGATGGATACACGTGAGACAACATCGCCAGAGATGTACAGAAGTCTTAGGTAGGTCATATTGCGCCGCTATGGCAGTTGGAAGAAGAACGAGGGAAAACCTCAAAGTTGACCATGCCGGCTATATGATTTTTTGTGGAAAATTTCGATGTCTCCAAATTCACTCCAAAGTGTCTGATTCGATGGATACACGTGAGACAACATCGCCAGAGATGTACAGAAGTCTTAGGTAGGTCATATTGCGCCGCTATGGCAGTTGGAAGAAGAACGAGGGAAAACCTCAAATTTGACCATGCCGGCTATATGATTTTTTGTGGAAAATTTCGATGTCTCCAAATTCACTCCAAAGTGTCTGATTCGATGGATACACGTGAGAAAACATCGCCAGAGGTGTACAGAAGTCTTAGGTAGGTCATATTGCGCCGCTAGGGCAGTTGGAAGAAGAACGAGGGAAAACCTCAAATTTGACCATGCCGGCTATACGATTTTTTGTGGAAAATTTCGATGTCTCCAAATTCACTCCAAAGTGTCTGATTCGATGGATACACGTGAGAAAACATCGCCAGAGGTGTACAGAAGTCTTAGGTAGGTCATATTGCGCCGCTAGGGCAGTTGGAAGAAGAACGAGGGAAAACCTCAAATTTGACCATGCCGGCTATATGATTTTTTGTGGAAAATTTCGATGTCTCCAAATTCACTCCAGTGTGTCTGATTCGATGGATACACGTGAGAAAACATCGCCAGAGGTGTACAGAAGTCTTAGGTAGGTCATATTGCGCCGCTATGGCAGTTGGAAGAAGAACGAGGGAAAACCTCAAATTTGACCATGCCGGCTATATGATTTTTTGTGGAAAATTTCGATGTCTCCAAATTCACTCCAAAGTGTCTGATTCGATGGATACACGTGAGAAAACATCGCCAGAGGTGTACAGAAGTCTTAGGTAGGTCATATTGCGCCGCTAGGGCAGTTGGAAGAAGAACGAGGGAAAACCTCAAATTTGACCATGCCGGCTATATGATTTTGTGTGGAAAATTTCGATGTCTCCAAATTCACTCCAAAGTGTCTGATTCGATGGATACACGTGAGACAACATCGCCAGAGATGTACAGAAGTCTTAGGTAGGTCATATTGCGCCGCTATGGCAGTTGGAAGAAGAACGAGGGAAAACCTCAAATTTGACCATGCCGGCTATATGATTTTTTGTGGAAAATTTCGATGTCTCCAAATTCACTCCAAAGTGTCTGATTCGATGGATATACGTGAGACAACATCGCCAGAGATGTACAGAAGTCTTAGGTAGGTCATATTGCGCCGCTATGGCAGTTGGAAGAAGAACGAGGGAAAACCTCAAATTTGACCATGCCGGCTATACGATTTTTTGTGGAAAATTTCGATGTCTCCAAATTCACTCCAAAGTGTCTGATTCGATGGATACACGTGAGAAAACATCGCCAGAGGTGTACAGAAGTCTTAGGTAGGTCATATTGCGCCGCTAGGGCAGTTGGAAGAAGAACGAGGGAAAACCTCAAATTTGACCATGCCGGCTATATGATTTTTTGTGGAAAATTTCGATGTCTCCAAATTCACTCCAGTGTGTCTGATTCGATGGATACACGTGAGAAAACATCGCCAGAGGTGTACAGAAGTCTTAGGTAGGTCATATTGCGCCGCTATGGCAGTTGGAAGAAGAACGAGGGAAAACCTCAAATTTGACCATGCCGGCTATATGATTTTTTGTGGAAAATTTCGATGTCTCCAAATTCACTCCAAAGTGTCTGATTCGATGGATACACGTGAGAAAACATCGCCAGAGGTGTACAGAAGTCTTAGGTAGGTCATATTGCGCCGCTAGGGCAGTTGGAAGAAGAACGAGGGAAAACCTCAAATTTGACCATGCCGGCTATATGATTTTTTGTGGAAAATTTCGATGTCTCCAAATTCACTCCAAAGTGTCTGATTCGATGGATACACGTGAGACAACATCGCCAGAGATGTACAGAAGTCTTAGGTAGGTCATATTGCGCCGCTATGGCAGTTGGAAGAAGAATGAGGAAAAACCTCAAATTTGACCATGCCGGCTATACGATTTTTTGCGGAAAATTTCGATGTCTCCAAATTCACTCCAAAGTGTCTGATTCGATGGATACACGTGAGACAACATCGCCAGAGATGTACAGAAGTCTTAGGTAGGTCATATTGCGCCGCTATGGCAGTTGGAAGAAGAACGAGGGAAAACCTCAAATTTGACCATGCCGGCTATATGATTTTTTGTGGAAAATTTCGATGTCTCCAAATTCACTCCAAAGTGTCTGATTCGATGGATACACGTGAGACAACATCGCCAGAGATGTACAGAAGTCTTAGGTAGGTCATATTGCGCCGCTATGGCAGTTGGAAGAAGAACGAGGGAAAACCTCAAATTTGACCATGCCGGCTATATGATTTTTTGTGGAAAATTTCGATGTCTCCAAATTCACTCCAAAGTGTCTGATTCGATGGATACACGTGAGAAAACATCGCCAGAGGTGTACAGAAGTCTTAGGTAGGTCATATTGCGCCGCTAGGGCAGTTGGAAGAAGAACGAGGGAAAACCGCAAATTTGACCATGCCGGCTATACGATTTTTTGTGGAAAATTTCGATGTCTCCAAATTCACTCCAAAGTGTCTGATTCGATGGATACACGTGAGAAAACATCGCCAGAGGTGTACAGAAGTCTTAGGTAGGTCATATTGCGCCGCTAGGGCAGTTGGAAGAAGAACGAGGGAAAACCTCAAATTTGACCATGCCGGCTATATGATTTTTTGTGGAAAATTTCGATGTCTCCAAATTCACTCCAGTGTGTCTGATTCGATGGATACACGTGAGAAAACATCGCCAGAGGTGTACAGAAGTCTTAGGTAGGTCATATTGCGCCGCTAGGGCAGTTGGAAGAAGAACGAGGGAAAACCTCAAATTTGACCATGCCGGCTATATGATTTTTTGTGGAAAATTTCGATGTCTCCAAATTCACTCCAGTGTGTCTGATTCGATGGATACACGTGAGAAAACATCGCCAGAGGTGTACAGAAGTCTTAGGTAGGTCATATTGCGCCGCTATGGCAGTTGAAAGAAGAACGAGGGAAAACCTCAAATTTGACCATGCCGGCTATATGATTTTTTGTGGAAAATTTCGATGTCTCCAAATTCACTCCAAAGTGTCTGATTCGATGGATACACGTGAGAAAACATCGCCAGAGGTGTACAGAAGTCTTAGGTAGGTCATATTGCGCCGCTAGGGCAGTTGGAAGAAGAACGAGGGAAAACCTCAAATTTGACCATGCCGGCTATATGATTTTTTGTGGAAAATTTCGATGTCTCCAAATTCACTCCAAAGTGTCTGATTCGATGGATACACGTGAGACAACATCGCCAGAGATGTACAGAAGTCTTAGGTAGGTCATATTGCGCCGCTATGGCAGTTGGAAGAAGAATGAGGAAAAACCTCAAATTTGACCATGCCGGCTATACGATTTTTTGCGGAAAATTTCGATGTCTCCAAATTCACTCCAAAGTGTCTGATTCGATGGATACACGTGAGACAACATCGCCAGAGATGTACAGAAGTCTTAGGTAGGTCATATTGCGCCGCTATGGCAGTTGGAAGAAGAACGAGGAAAAACCTCAAATTTGACCATGCCGGCTATATGATTTTTTGTGGAAAATTTCGATGTCTCCAAATTCACTCCAAAGTGTCTGATTCGATGGATACACGTGAGACAACATCGCCAGAGATGTACAGAAGTCTTAGGTAGGTCATATTGCGCCGCTATGGCAGTTGGAAGAAGAACGAGGGAAAACCTCAAATTTGACCATGCCGGCTATATGATTTTTTGTGGAAAATTTCGATGTCTCCAAATTCACTCCAAAGTGTCTGATTCGATGGATACACGCGAGAAAACATCGCCAGAGGTGTACAGAAGTCTTAGGTAGGTCATATTGCGCCGCTAGGGCAGTTGGAAGAAGAACGAGGGAAAACCTCAAATTTGACCATGCCGGCTATACGATTTTTTGTGGAAAATTTCGATGTCTCCAAATTCACTCCAAAGTGTCTGATTCGATGGATACACGTGAGAAAACATCGCCAGAGGTGTACAGAAGTCTTAGGTAGGTCATATTGCGCCGCTAGGGCAGTTGGAAGAAGAACGAGGGAAAACCTCAAATTTGACCATGCCGGCTATATGATTTTTTGTGGAAAATTTCGATGTCTCCAAATTCACTCCAGTGTGTCTGATTCGATGGATACACGTGAGAAAACATCGCCAGAGGTGTACAGAAGTCTTAGGTAGGTCATATTGCGCCGCTATGGCAGTTGGAAGAAGAACGAGGGAAAACCTCAAATTTGACCATGCCGGCTATATGATTTTTTGTGGAAAATTTCGATGTCTCCAAATTCACTCCAAAGTGTCTGATTCGATGGATACACGTGAGAAAACATCGCCAGAGGTGTACAGAAGTCTTAGGTAGGTCATATTGCGCCGCTAGGGCAGTTGGAAGAAGAACGAGGGAAAACCTCAAATTTGACCATGCCGGCTATATGATTTTGTGTGGAAAATTTCGATGTCTCCAAATTCACTCCAAAGTGTCTGATTCGATGGATACACGTGAGACAACATCGCCAGAGATGTACAGAAGTCTTAGGTAGGTCATATTGCGCCGCTATGGCAGTTGGAAGAAGAACGAGGGAAAACCTCAAATTTGACCATGCCGGCTATATGATTTTTTGTGGAAAATTTCGATGTCTCCAAATTCACTCCAAAGTGTCTGATTCGATGGATATACGTGAGACAACATCGCCAGAGATGTACAGAAGTCTTAGGTAGGTCATATTGCGCCGCTATGGCAGTTGGAAGAAGAACGAGGGAAAACCTCAAATTTGACCATGCCGGCTATACGATTTTTTGTGGAAAATTTCGATGTCTCCAAATTCACTCCAAAGTGTCTGATTCGATGGATACACGTGAGAAAACATCGCCAGAGGTGTACAGAAGTCTTTGGTAGGTCATATTGCGCCGCTAGGGCAGTTGGAAGAAGAACGAGGGAAAACCTCAAATTTGACCATGCCGGCTATATGATTTTTTGTGGAAAATTTCGATGTCTCCAAATTCACTCCAGTGTGTCTGATTCGATGGATACACGTGAGAAAACATCGCCAGAGGTGTACAGAAGTCTTAGGTAGGTCATATTGCGCCGCTATGGCAGTTGGAAGAAGAACGAGGGAAAACCTCAAATTTGACCATGCCGGCTATATGATTTTTTGTGGAAAATTTCGATGTCTCCAAATTCACTCCAAAGTGTCTGATTCGATGGATACACGTGAGAAAACATCGCCAGAGGTGTACAGAAGTCTTAGGTAGGTCATATTGCGCCGCTAGGGCAGTTGGAAGAAGAACGAGGGAAAACCTCAAATTTGACCATGCCGGCTATATGATTTTTTGTGGAAAATTTCGATGTCTCCAAATTCACTCCAAAGTGTCTGATTCGATGGATACACGTGAGACAACATCGCCAGAGATGTACAGAAGTCTTAGGTAGGTCATATTGCGCCGCTATGGCAGTTGGAAGAAGAATGAGGAAAAACCTCAAATTTGACCATGCCGGCTATTCGATTTTTTGCGGAAAATTTCGATGTCTCCAAATTCACTCCAAAGTGTCTGATTCGATGGATACACGTGAGACAACATCGCCAGAGATGTACAGAAGTCTTAGGTAGGTCATATTGCGCCGCTATGGCAGTTGGAAGAAGAACGAGGGAAAACCTCAAATTTGACCATGCCGGCTATATGATTTTTTGTGGAAAATTTCGATGTCTCCAAATTCACTCCAAAGTGTCTGATTCGATGGATACACGTGAGACAACATCGCCAGAGATGTACAGAAGTCTTAGGTAGGTCATATTGCGCCGCTATGGCAGTTGGAAGAAGAACGAGGGAAAACCTCAAATTTGACCATGCCGGCTATATGATTTTTTGTGGAAAATTTCGATGTCTCCAAATTCACTCCAAAGTGTCTGATTCGATGGATACACGTGAGAAAACATCGCCAGAGGTGTACAGAAGTCTTAGGTAGGTCATATTGCGCCGCTAGGGCAGTTGGAAGAAGAACGAGGGAAAACCTCAAATTTGACCATGCCGGCTATATGATTTTTTGTGGAAAATTTCGATGTCTCCAAATTCACTCCAGTGTGTCTGATTCGATGGATACACGTGAGAAAACATCGCCAGAGGTGTACAGAAGTCTTAGGTAGGTCATATTGCGCCGCTATGGCAGTTGGAAGAAGAACGAGGGAAAACCTCAAATTTGACCATGCCGGCTATATGATTTTTTGTGGAAAATTTCGATGTCTCCAAATTCACTCCAAAGTGTCTGATTCGATGGATACACGTGAGACAACATCGCCAGAGATGTACAGAAGTCTTAGGTAGGTCATATTGCGCCGCTATGGCAGTTGGAAGAAGAACGAGGAAAAACCTCAAATTTGACCATGCCGGCTATACGATTTTTTGTGGAAAATTTCGATGTCTCCAAATTCACTCCAAAGTGTCTGATTCGATGGATACACGTGAGACAACATCGCCAGAGATGTACAGAAGTCTTAGGTAGGTCATATTGCGCCGCTATGGCAGTTGGAAGAAGAACGAGGGAAAACCTCAAATTTGACCATGCCGGCTATATGATTTTTTGTGGAAAATTTCGATGTCTCCAAATTCACTCCAAAGTGTCTGATTCGATGGATATACGTGAGACAACATCGCCAGAGATGTACAGAAGTCTTAGGTAGGTCATATTGCGCCGCTATGGCAGTTGGAAGAAGAACGAGGGAAAACCTCAAACTTGACCATGCCGGCTATATGATTTTTTGTGGAAAATTTCGATGTCTCCAAATTCACTCCAAAGTGTCTGATTCGATGGATATACGTGAGACAACATCGCCAGAGATGTACAGAAGTCTTAGGTAGGTCATATTGCGCCGCTATGGCAGTTGGAAGAAGAACGAGGGAAAACCTCAAATTTGACCATGCCGGCTATACGATTTTTTGTGGAAAATTTCGATGTCTCCAAATTCACTCCAAAGTGTCTGATTCGATGGATACACGTGAGAAAACATCGCCAGAGGTGTACAGAAGTCTTAGGTAGGTCATATTGCGCCGCTATGGCAGTTGGAAGAAGAACGAGGGAAAACCTCAAATTTGACCATGCCGGCTATACGATTTTTTGTGGAAAATTTCGATGTCTCCAAATTCACTCCAAAGTGTCTGATTCGATGGATACACGTGAGACAACATCGCCAGAGATGTACAGAAGTCTTAGGTAGGTCATATTGCGCCGCTATGGCAGTTGGAAGAAGAACGAGGGAAAACCTCAAATTTGACCATGCCGGCTATATGATTTTTTGTGGAAAATTTCGATGTCTCCAAATTCACTCCAAAGTGTCTGATTCGATGGATATACGTGAGACAACATCGCCAGAGATGTACAGAAGTCTTAGGTAGGTCATATTGCGCCGCTATGGCAGTTGGAAGAAGAACGAGGGAAAACCTCAAATTTGACCATGCCGGCTATATGATTTTTTGTGGAAAATTTCGATGTCTCCAAATATTCGATGGATACACGTGAGACAACATCGCCAGAGATGTACAGAAGTCTTAGGTAGGTCATATTGCGCCGCTATGGCAGTTGGAAGAAGAACGAGGAAAAACCTCAAATTTGACCATGCCGGCTATACGATTTTTTGAGGAAATTTTCGATGTCTCCAAATTCACTCCAAAGTGTCTGATTCGATGGATACACGTGAGAAAACATCGCCAGAGGTGTACAGAAGTCTTAGGTAGGTCATATTGCGCCGCTATGGCAGTTGGAAGAAGAACGAGGGAAAACCTCAAATTTGACCATGCCGGCTATATGATTTTTTGTGGAAAATTTCGATGTCTCCAAATTCACTCCAAAGTGTCTGATTCGATGGATACACGTGAGAAAACATCGCCAGAGGTGTACAGAAGTCTTAGGTAGGTCATATTGCGCCGCTATGGCAGTTGGAAGAAGAACGAGGAAAAACCTCAAATTTGACCATGCCGGCTATACGATTTTTTGTGGAAAATTTTGATGTCTCCAAATTCACTCCAAAGTGTCTGATTCGATGGATACACGTGAGAAAACATCGCCAGAGGTGTACAGAAGTCTTAAGTAGGTCATATTGCGCCGCTATGGCAGTTGGAAGAAGAACGAGGGAAAACCTCAAATTTGACCATGCCGGCTATATGATTATTTGTGGAAAATTTCGATGTCTCCAAATTCACTCCAAAGTGTCTGATTCGATGGATGCACGTGAGAAAACATCGCCAGAGGTGTACAGAAGTCTTAGGTAGGTCATATTGCGCCGCTATGGCAGTTGGAAGAAGAACGAGGGAAAACCTCAAATTTGACCATGCCGGCTATATGATATTTTGTGGAAAATTTCGATGTCTCCAAATTCACTCCAAGGTGTCTGATTCGATGGATACACGTGAGAAAACATCGCCAGAGGTGTACAGAAGTCTTAGGTAGGTCATATTGCGCCGCTATTGCAGTTGGAAGAAGAACGAGGGAAAACCTCAAATTTTACCATGCCGGCTATATGATTTTTTGTGGAAAATTTCGATGTCTCCAAATTCACTCCAAAGTGTCTGATTCGATGGACACACGTGAGAAAACATCGCCAGAGGTGTACAGAAGTCTTAGGTAGGTCATATTGCGCCGCTATGGCAGTTGGAAGAAGAACGATGGAAAACCTCAAATTTGACCATGCCGGCTATACGATTTTTTGTGGAAAATTTCGATGTCTCCAAATTCACTCCAAAGTGTCTGATTCGATGGATACACGTGAGACAACATCGCCAGAGATGTACAGAAGTCTTAGGTAGGTCATATTGCGCCGCTATGGCAGTTGGAAGAAGAACGAGGAAAAACCTCAAATTTGACCATGCCGGCTATACGATTTTTTGTGGAAATTTTCGATGTCTCCAAATTCACTCCAAAGTGTCTGATTCGATGGATACACGTGAGAAAACATCGCCAGAGGTGTACAGAAGTCTTAGGTAGGTCATATTGCGCCGCTATGGCAGTTGGAAGAAGAACGATGGAAAACCTCAAATTTGACCATGCCGGCTATACGATTTTTTGTGGAAAATTTCGATGTCTCCAAATTCACTCCAAAGTGTCTGATTCGATGGATACACGTGAGACAACATCGCCAGAGATGTACAGAAGTCTTAGGTAGGTCATATTGCGCCGCTATGGCAGTTGCAAGAAGAACGAGGAAAAACCTCAAATTTGACCATGCCGGCTATACGATTTTTTGTGGAAATTTTCGATGTCTCCAAATTCACTCCAAAGTGTCTGATTCGATGGATACACGTGAGAAAACATCGCCAGAGGTGTACAGAAGTCTTAGGTAGGTCATATTGCGCCGCTATGGCAGTTGGAAGAAGAACGAGGGAAAACCTCAAATTTGACCATGCCGGCTATATGATATTTTGTGGAAAATTTCGATGTCTCCAAATTCACTCCAAGGTGTCTGATTCGATGGATACACGTGAGAAAACATCGCCAGAGGTGTACAGAAGTCTTAGGTAGGTCATATTGCGCCGCTATTGCAGTTGGAAGAAGAACGATGGAAAACCTCAAATTTGACCATGCCGGCTATACGATTTTTTGTGGAAAATTTCGATGTCTCCAATTTCACTCCAAAGTGTCTGATTCGATGGATACACGTGAGAAAACATCGCCAGAGGTGTACAGAAGTCTTAGGTAGGTCATATTGCGCCGCTATGGCAGTTGGAAGAAGAACGAGGGAAAACCTCAAATTTGACCATGCCGGCTATATGATTTTTTGTGGAAAATTTCGATGTCTCCAAATTCACTCCAAAGTGTCTGATTCGATGGATACACGTGAGACAACATCGCCAGAGATGTACAGAAGTCTTAGGTAGGTCATATTGCGCCGCTATGGCAGTTGGAAGAAGAACGAGGAAAAACCTCAAATTTGACCATGCCGGCTATACGATTTTTTGTGGAAAATTTCGATGTCTCCAAATTCACTGCAAAGTGTCTGATTCGATGGATACACGTGAGAAAACATCGCCAGAGGTGTACAGAAGTCTTAGGTAGGTCATATTGCGCCGCTATTGCAGTTGGAAGAAGAACGAGGGAAAACCTCAAATTTTACCATGCCGGCTATATGATTTTTTGTGGAAAATTTCGATGTCTCCAAATTCACTCCAAAGTGTCTGATTCGTTGGACACACGTGAGAAAACATCGCCAGAGGTGTACAGAAGTCTTAGGTAGGTCATATTGCGCCGCTATGGCAGTTGGAAGAAGAACGAGGAAAAACCTCAAATTTGACCATGCCGGCTATACGATTTTTTGTGGAAAATTTCGATGTCTCCAAATTCACTCCAAAGTGTCTGATTCGATGGATACACGTGAGAAAACATCGATAGAGGTGTACAGAAGTCTTAGGTAGGTCATATTGCGCCGCTATGGCAGTTGGAAGAAGAACGAGGGAAAACCTCAAATTTGACCATGCCGGCTATAAGATTTTTTGTGGAAAATTTCGATGTCTCCAAATTCACTCCAAAGTGTCTGATTCGATGGATACACGTGAGACAACATCGCCAGAGATGTACAGAAGTCTTAGGTAGGTCATACTGCGCCGCTATGGCAGTTGGAAGAAGAACGAGGAAAAACCTCAAATTTGACCATGCCGGCTATACGATTTTTTGTGGAAAATTTCGATGTCTCCAATTTCACTCCAAAGTGTCTGATTCGATGGATACACGTGAGAAAACATCGCCAGAGGTGTACAGAAGTCTTAGGTAGGTCATATTGCGCCGCTATGGCAGTTGGAAGAAGAACGAGGGAAAACCTCAAATTTGACCATGCCGGCTATACGATTTTTTGAGGAAAATTTCGATGTCTCCAAATTCACTCCAAAGTGTCTGATTCGATGGATACACGTGAGAAAACATCGCCAGAGGTGTACAGAAGTCTTAGGTAGGTCATATTGCGCCGCTATGGCAGTTGGAAGAAGAACGAGGGAAAACCTCAAATTTGACCATGCCGGCTATATGATTTTTTGTGGAAAATTTCGATGTCTCCAAATTCACTCCAAAGTGTCTGATTCGATGGATACACGTGAGAAAACATCGCCAGAGGTGTACAGAAGTCTTAGGTAGGTCATATTGCGCCGCTATGGCAGTTGGAAGAAGAACGAGGGAAAACCTCAAATTTGACCATGCCGGCTATATGATTTTTTGTGGAAAATTTCCATGTCTCCAAATTCACTCCAAAGTGTCTGATTCGATGGAACACGTGAGACAACATCGCCAGAGATGTACAGAAGTCTTAGGTAGGTCATATTGCGCCGCTATGGCAGTTGGCAGAAGAACGAGGGAAAACCTCAAATTTGACCATGCCGGCTATACGATTTTTTGTGGCAAATTTCGATGTCTCCAAATTCACTCCAAGGTGTCTGATTCGATGGATACACGTGAGAAAACATCGCCAGAGGTGTACAGAAGTCTTAGGTAGGTCGTATTGCGCCGCTATGGCAGTTGGAAGAAGAACGAGGGAAAACCTCAAATTTGACCATGCCGGCTATACGATTTTTTGTGGAAAATTTCGATGTCTCCAAATTCACTCCAAAGTGTCTGATTCGATGGATACACGTGAGACAACATTGCCAGAGGTGTACAGAAGTCTTAGGTAGGTCATATTGCGCCGCTATGGCAGTTGGAAGAAGAACGAGGGAAAACCTCAAATTTGACCATGCCGGCTATACGATTTTTTGTGGAAAATTTCCATGTCTCCAAATTCACTCCAAAGTGTCTGATTCGATGGATACACGTGAGACAACATAGCCAGAGATGTACAGAAGTCTTAGGTAGGTCATATTGCGCCGCTATGGCAGTTGGAAGAATAACGAGGAAAAACCTCAAATTTGACCATGCCGGCTATACGATTTTTTGTGGAAAATTTCGATGTCTCCAAATTGACTCCAAAGTGTCTGATTCGATGGATACACGTGAGAAAACATCGCCAGAGGTGTACAGAAGTCTTAGGTAGGTCGTATTGCGCCGCTATGGCAGTTGGAAGAAGAACGAGGGAAAACCTCAAATTTGACCATGCCGGCTATATGATTTTTTGTGGAAAATTTCGATGTCTCCAAATTCACTCCAAAGTGTCTGATTCGATGGATACACGTGAGAAAACATCGCCAGAGGTGTACAGAAGTCTAAGGTAGGTCATACTGCGCCGCTATGGCAGTTGGAAGAAGAACGAGGAAAAACCTCAAATTTGACCATGCCGGCTATACGATTTTTTGTGGAAAATTTCGATGTCTCCAATTTCACTCCAAAGTGTCTGATTCGATGGATACACGTGAGAAAACATCGCCAGAGGTGTACAGAAGTCTTAGGTAGGTCATATTGCGCCGCTATGGCAGTTGGAAGAAGAACGAGGGAAAACCTCAAATTTGACCATGCCGGCTATATGATTTTTTGTGGAAAATTTCGATGTCTCCAAATTCACTCC
Source organism: Eristalis pertinax (assembly GCA_907269125.1). Taxonomy (NCBI): domain Eukaryota; kingdom Metazoa; phylum Arthropoda; class Insecta; order Diptera; family Syrphidae; genus Eristalis; species Eristalis pertinax. The sequence continues at coordinate 26,074,494 of OU026146.1, read as the reverse complement.
AAAGTGTCTGATTCGATGGATACACGTGAGAAAACATCGCCAGAGGTGTACAGAAGTCTTAGGTAGGTCATATTGCGCCGCTATGGCAGTTGGAAGAAGAACGAGGGAAAACCTCAAATTTGACCATGCCGGCTATATGATTTTTTGTGGAAAATTTCCATGTCTCCAAATTCACTCCAAAGTGTCTGATTCGATGGATACACGTGAGACAACATCGCCAGAGATGTACAGAAGTCTTAGGTAGGTCATATTGCGCCGCTATGGCAGTTGGAAGAAGAACGAGGAAAAACCTCAAATTTGACCATGCCGGCTATATGATTTTTTGTGGAAAATTTCAATGTCTCCAAATTCACTCCAAGGTGTCTGATTCGATGGATACACGTGAGAAAACATCGCCAGAGGTGTACAGAAGTCTAAGGTAGGTCGTATTGCGCCGCTATGGCAGTTGGAAGAAGAACGAGGGAAAACCTCAAATTTGACCATGCCGGCTATATGATTTTTTGTGGAAAATTTCCATGTCTCCAAATTCACTCCAAAGTGTCTGATTCGATGGATACACGTGAGACAACATCGCCAGAGATGTACAGAAGTCTTAGGTAGGTCATATTGCGCCGCTATGGCAGTTGGAAGAAGAACGAGGAAAAACCTCAGATTTGACCATGCCGGCTATACGATTTTTTGTGGAAAATTTCGATGTCTCCAAATTCACTCCAGTGTGTCTGATTCGATGGATACACGTGAGAAAACATCGCCAGAGGTGTACAGAAGTCTTAGGTAGGTCGTATTGCGCCGCTATGGCAGTTGGAAGAAGAACGAGGGAAAACCTCAAATTTGACCATGCCGGCTATACGATTTTTTGTGGAAAATTTCGATGTCTCCAAATTCACTCCAAAGTGTCTGATTCGATGGATACACGTGAGACAACATCGCCAGAGATGTACAGAAGTCTTAGGTAGGTCATATTGCGCCGCTATATCAGTTGGAAGAAGAACGAGGGAAAACCTCAAATTTGACCATGCCGGCTATATGATTTTTTGTGGAAAATTTCCATGTCTCCAAATTCACTCCAAAGTGTCTGATTCGATGGATACACGTGAGACAACATCGCCAGAGATGTACAGAAGTCTTAGGTAGGTCATATTGCGCCGCTATGGCAGTTGGAAGAATAACGAGGAAAAACCTCAAATTTGACCATGCCGGCTATACGATTTTTTGTGGAAAATTTCGATGTCTCCAAATTGACTCCAAAGTGTCTGATTCGATGGATACACGTGAGAAAACATCGCCAGAGGTGTACAGAAGTCTTAGGTAGGTCATATTGCGCCGCTATGGCAGTTGGAAGAAGAACGAGGGAAAACCTCAAATTTGACCATGCCGGCTATACGATTTTTTGTGGCAAATTTCGATGTCTCCAAATTCACTCCAAGGTGTCTGATTCGATGGATACACGTGAGACAACATCGCCAGAGATGTACAGAAGTCTTAGGTAGGTCATATTGCGCCGCTATGGCAGTTGGAAGAAGAACGAGGAAAAACCTCAAATTTGACCATGCCGGCTATACGATTTTTTGTGGAAAATTTCGATGTCTCCAAATTCACTCCAGTGTGTCTGATTCGATGGATACACGTGAGAAAACATCGCCAGAGGTGTACAGAAGTCTTAGGTAGGTCATATTGCGCCGCTATGGCAGTTGGCAGAAGAACGAGGGAAAACCTCAAATTTGACCATGCCGGCTATACGATTTTTTGTGGCAAATTTCGATGTCTCCAAATTCACTCCAAAGTGTCTGATTCGATGGATACACGTGAGACAACATTGCCAGAGGTGTACAGAAGTCTTAGGTAGGTCATATTGCGCCGCTATGGCAGTTGGAAGAAGAACGAGGAAAAACCTCAAATTTGACCATGCCGGCTATATGATTTTTTGTGGAAAATTTCCATGTCTCCAAATTCACTCCAAAGTGTCTGATTCGATGGATACACGTGAGACAACATAGCCAGAGATGTACAGAAGTCTTAGGTAGGTCATATTGCGCCGCTACGGCAGTTGGAAGAATAACGAGGAAAAACCTCAAATTTGACCATGCCGGCTATACGATTTTTTGTGGAAAATTTCGATGTCTCCAAATTCACTCCAAAGTGTCTGATTCGATGGATACACGTGAGAAAACATCGCCAGAGGTGTACAGAAGTCTAAGGTAGGTCATACTGCGCCGCTATGGCAGTTGGAAGAAGAACGAGGAAAAACCTCAAATTTGACCATGCCGGCTATACGATTTTTTGTGGAAAATTTCGATGCCTCCAAATTCACTCCAAAGTGTCTGATTCGATGGATACACGTGAGAAAACATCGCCAGAGGTGTACAGAAGTCTTAGGTAGGTCATATTGCGCCGCTATGGCAGTTGGAAGAAGAACGAGGGAAAACCTCAAATTTGACCATGCCGGCTATACGATTCTTTGAGGAAAATTTCGATGTCTCCAAATTCACTCCAAAGTGTCTGATTCGATGGATACACGTGAGAAAACATCGCCAGAGGTGTACAGAAGTCTTAGGTAGGTCATATTGCGCCGCTATGGCAGTTGGAAGAAGAACGAGGGAAAACCTCAAATTTGACCATGCCGGCTATACGATTTTTTGTGGAAAATTTCGATGTCTCCAAATTCACTCCAGTGTGTCTGATTCGATGGATACACGTGAGAAAACATCGCCAGAGGTGTACAGAAGTCTTAGGTAGGTCATATTGCGCCGCTATGGCAGTTGGCAGAAGAACGAGGGAAAACCTCAAATTTGACCATGCCGGCTATACGATTTTTTGTGGCAAATTTCGATGTCTCCAAATTCACTCCAAGGTGTCTGATTCGATGGATACACGTGAGAAAACATCGCCAGAGGTGTACAGAAGTCTTAGGTAGGTCGTATTGCGCCGCTATGGCAGTTGGAAGAAGAACGAGGGAAAACCTCAAATTTGACCATGCCGGCTATACGATTTTTTGTGGAAAATTTCGATGTCTCCAAATTCACTCCAAAGTGTCTGATTCGATGGATACACGTGAGACAACATCGCCAGAGATGTACAGAAGTCTTAGGTAGGTCATATTGCGCCGCTATGGCAGTTGGAAGAAGAACGAGGGAAAACCTCAAATTTGACCATGCCGGCTATATGATTTTTTGTGGAAAATTTCCATGTCTCCAAATTCACTCCAAAGTGTCTGATTCGATGGATACACGTGAGACAACATCGCCAGAGATGTACAGAAGTCTTAGGTAGGTCATATTGCGCCGCTATGGCAGTTGGAAGAATAACGAGGAAAAACCTCAAATTTGACCATGCCGGCTATACGATTTTTTGTGGAAAATTTCGATGTCTCCAAATTGACTCCAAAGTGTCTGATTCGATGGATACACGTGAGAAAACATCGCCAGAGGTGTACAGAAGTCTTAGGTAGGTCATATTGCGCCGCTATGGCAGTTGGAAGAAGAACGAGGGAAAACCTCAAATTTGACCATGCCGGCTATATGATTTTTTGTGGAAAATTTCGATGTCTCCAAATTCACTCCAAAGTGTCTGATTCGATAGATACACGTGAGAAAACATCGCCAGAGGTGTACAGAAGTCTTAGGTAGGTCATATTGCGCCGCTATGGCAGTTGGAAGAAGAACGAGGGAAAACCTCAAATTTGACCATGCCGGCTATACGATTTTTTGTGGAAAATTTCGATGTCTCCAATATCACTCCAAAGTGTCTGATTCGATGGATACACGTGAGAGAACATCGCCAGAGGTGTACAGAAGTCTTAGGTAGGTCATACTGCGCCGCTATGGCAGTTGGAAGAAGAACGAGGAAAAACCTCAAATTTGACCATGCCGGCTATACGATTTTTTGTGGAAAATTTCGATGTCTCCAAATTCACTCCAAAGTGTCTGATTCGATGGATACACGTGAGAAAACATCGCCAGAGGTGTACAGAAGTCTTAGGTAGGTCATATTGCGCCGCTATGGCAGTTGGAAGAAGAACGAGGAAAAACCTCAAATTTGACCATGCCGGCTATACGATTTTTTGTGGAAAATTTCGATGTCTCCAAATTCACTCCAAAGTGTCTGATTCGATGGATACACGTGAGAAAACATCGCCAGAGCTGTAAAGAAGTCTTAGGTAGGTCATATTGCGCCGCTATGGCAGTTGGAAGAAGAACGAGGGAAAACCTCAAATTTGACCATGCCGGCTATATGATTTTTTGTGGAAAATTTCGATGTCTCCAAATTCACTCCAAGGTGTCTGATTCGATGAATACACGTGAGAAAACATCGCCAGAGGTGTACAGAAGTCTTAGGTAGGTCATATTGCGCCGCTATGGCAGTTGGAAGAAGAACGAGGGAAAACCTCAAATTTGACCATGCCGGCTATATGATTTTTTGTGGAAAATTTCGATGTCTCCAAATTCACTCCAAGGTGTCTGATTCGATGGATACACGTGAGAAAACATCGCCAGAGGTGTACAGAAGTCTTAGGTAGGTCATATTGCGCCGCTATGGCAGTTGGAAGAAGAACGAGGGAAAACCTCAAATTTGACCATGCCGGCTATACGATTTTTTGTGAAAAATTTCGATGTCTCCAAATTCACTCCAAAGTGTCTGATTCGATGGATACACGTGAGAAAACATCGCCAGAGGTGTACAGAAGTCTTAGGTAGGTCATATTGCGCCGCTATGGCAGTTGGAAGAAGAACGAGGGAAAACCTCATATTTGACCATGCCGGCTATATGATTTTTTGTGGAAAATTTCGATGTCTCCAAATTCACTCCAAAGTGTCTGATTCGATGGATACACGTGAGACAACATCGCCAGAGATGTACAGAAGTCTTAGGTAGGTCATATTGCGCCGCTATGGCAGTTGGAAGAATAACGAGGGAAAACCTCAAATTTGACCATGCCGGCTATATGATTTTTTGTGGAAAATTTCGGTCTCCAAATTCACTCCAAAGTGTCTAATTCGATGGATACACGTGAGAAAACATCGCCAGAGGTGTACAGAAGTCTTAGGTAGGTCATATTGCGCCGCTATGGCAGTTGGAAGAAGAACGAGGAAAAACCTCAAATTTGACCATGCCGGCTATACGATTTTTTGTGGAAAATTTCGATGTCTCCAAATTCACTCCAAAGTGTCTGATTCGATGGATACACGTGAGAAAACATCGCCAGAGGTGTACAGAAGTCTTAGGTAGGTCATATTGCGCCGCTATGGCAGTTGGAAGAAGAACGAGGAAAAACCTCAAATTTGACCATGCCGGCTATACGATTTTTTGTGGAAAATTTCGATGTCTCCAAATTCACTCCAAAGTGTCTGATTCGATGGATACACGTGAGAAAACATCGCCAGAGGTGTACAGAAGTCTTAGGTAGGTCATATTGCGCCGCTATGGCAGTTAGAAGAAGAACGAGGGAAAACCTCAAATTTGACCATGCCGGCTATACGATTTTTTGTGGAAAATTTCGGTCTCCAAATTCACTCCAAAGTGTCTGATTCGATGGATACACGTGAGAAAACATCGCCAGAGGTGTACAGAAGTCTTAGGTGGGTCATATTGCGCCGCTATGGCAGTTGGAAGAAGAACGAGGAAAAACCTCAAATTTGACCATGCCGGCTATACGATTTTTTGTGGAAAATTTCGATGTCTCCAAATTCACTCCAAAGTGTCTGATTCGATGGATACACGTGAGAAAACATCGCCAGAGGTGTACAGAAGTCTTAGGTAGGTCATATTGCGCCGCTATGGCAGTTGGAAGAAGAACGAGGAAAAACCTCAAATTTGACCATGCCGGCTATACGATTTTTTGTGGAAAATTTCGATGTCTCCAAATTCACTCCAAAGTGTCTGATTCGATGGATACACGTGAGAAAACATAGCCAGAGGTGTACAGAAGTCTTAGGTAGGTCATATTGCGCCGCTATGGCAGTTGGAAGAAGAACGAGGGAAAACCTCAAATTTGACCATGCCGGCTATATGATTTTTTGTGGAAAATTTCGATGTCTCCAAATTCACTCCAAAGTGTCTGATTCGATGGATACACGTAAGAAAACATCGCCAGAATTGTACAGAAGTCTTAGGTAGGTCATATTGCGCCGCTATGGCAGTTGGAAGAAGAACGAGGGAAAACCTCAAATTTGACCATGCCGGCTATACGATTTTTTGTGGAAAATTTCGATGTATCCAAATTCACTCCAAAGTGTCTGATTCGATAGATACACGTGAGAAAACATCGCCAGAGGTGTACAGAAGTCTTAGGTAGGTCATATTGCGCCGCTATGGCAGTTGGAAGAAGAACGAGGAAAAACCTCAAATTTGTCCATGCCGGCTATACGATTTTTTGTGGAAAATTTCGATGTCTCCAAATTCACTCCAAAGTGTCTGATTCGATGGATACACGTGAGACAACATCGCCAGAGATGTACAGAAGTCTTAGGTAGGTCATATTGCGCCGCTATGGCAGTTGGAAGAAGAACGAGGAAAAACCTCAAATTTGACCATGCCGGCTATACGATTTTTTGTGGAAAATTTCGATGTCTCCAAATTCACTCCAAAGTGTCTGATTCGATGGATACACGTGAGAAAACATCGCCAGAGGTGTACAGAAGTCTTAGGTAGGTCATATTGCGCCGCTATGGCAGTTGGAAGAAGAACGAGGAAAAACCTCAAATTTGACCATGCCGGCTATACGATTTTTTGTGGAAAATTTCGATGTCTCCAAATTCACTCCAAAGTGTCTGATTCGATGGATACACGTGAGAAAACATCGCCAGAGCTGTAAAGAAGTCTTAGGTAGGTCATATTGCGCCGCTATGGCAGTTGGAAGAAGAACGAGGGAAAACCTCAAATTTGACCATGCCGGCTATATGATTTTTTGTGGAAAATTTCGATGTCTCCAAATTCACTCCAAGGTGTCTGATTCGATGAATACACGTGAGAAAACATCGCCAGAGGTGTACAGAAGTCTTAGGTAGGTCATATTGCGCCGCTATGGCAGTTGGAAGAAGAACGAGGGAAAACCTCAAATTTGACCATGCCGGCTATATGATTTTTTGTGGAAAATTTCGATGTCTCCAAATTCACTCCAAAGTGTCTGATTCGATGGATACACGTGAGACAACATCGCCAGAGATGTACAGAAGTCTTAGGTAGGTCATATTGCGCCGCTATGGCAGTTGGAAGAAGAACGAGGGAAAACCTCAAATTTGACCATGCCGGCTATATGATTTTTTATGGAAAATTTCGGTCTCCAAATTCACTCCAAAGTGTCTAATTCGATGGATACACGTGAGAAAACATCGCCAGAGGTGTACAGAAGTCTTAGGTAGGTCATATTGCGCCGCTATGGCAGTTGGAAGAAGAACGAGGAAAAACCTCAAATTTGACCATGCCGGCTATACGATTTTTTGTGGAAAATTTCGATGTCTCCAAATTCACTCCAAAGTGTCTGATTCGATGGATACACGTGAGAAAACATCGCCAGAGGTGTACAGAAGTCTTAGGTAGGTCATATTGCGCCGCTATGGCAGTTGGAAGAAGAACGAGGAAAAACCTCAAATTTGACCATGCCGGCTATACGATTTTTTTGTGGAAAATTTCGATGTCTCCAAATTCACTCCAAAGTGTCTGATTCGATGGATACACGTGAGAAAACATCGCCAGAGGTGTACAGAAGTCTTAGGTAGGTCATATTGCGCCGCTATGGCAGTTAGAAGAAGAACGAGGGAAAACCTCAAATTTGACCATGCCGGCTATACGATTTTTTGTGGAAAATTTCGGTCTCCAAATTCACTCCAAAGTGTCTGATTCGATGGATACACGTGAGAAAACATGGCCAGAGGTGTACAGAAGTCTTAGGTAGGTCATATTGCGCCGCTATGGCAGTTGGAAGAAGAACGAGGAAAAAACCTCAAATTTGACCATGCCGGCTATACGATTTTTTGTGGAAAATTTCGATGTCTCCAAATTCACTCCAAAGTGTCTGATTCGATGGATACACGTGAGAAAACATCGCCAGAGGTGTACAGAAGTCTTAGGTAGGTCATATTGCGCCGCTATGGCAGTTGGAAGAAGAACGAGGAAAAACCTCAAATTTGACCATGCCGGCTATACGATTTTTTGTGGAAAATTTCGATGTCTCCAAATTCACTCCAAAGTGTCTGATTCGATGGATACACGTGAGAAAACATCGCCAGAGGTGTACAGAAGTCTTAGGTAGGTCATATTGCGCCGCTATGGCAGTTAGAAGAAGAACGAGGGAAAACCTCAAATTTGACCATGCCGGCTATACGATTTTTTGTGGAAAATTTCGGTCTCCAAATTCACTCCAAAGTGTCTGATTCGATGGATACACGTGAGAAAACATCGCCAGAGGTGTACAGAAGTCTTAGGTGGGTCATATTGCGCCGCTATGGCAGTTGGAAGAAGAACGAGGAAAAACCTCAAATTTGACCATGCCGGCTATACGATTTTTTGTGGAAAATTTCGATGTCTCCAAATTCACTCCAAAGTGTCTGATTCGATGGATACACGTGAGAAAACATCGCCAGAGGTGTACAGAAGTCTTAGGTAGGTCATATTGCGCCGCTATGGCAGTTGGAAGAAGAACGAGGAAAAACCTCAAATTTGACCATGCCGGCTATACGATTTTTTGTGGAAAATTTCGATGTCTCCAAATTCACTCCAAAGTGTCTGATTCGATGGATACACGTGAGAAAACATAGCCAGAGGTGTACAGAAGTCTTAGGTAGGTCATATTGCGCCGCTATGGCAGTTGGAAGAAGAACGAGGGAAAACCTCAAATTTGACCATGCCGGCTATACGATTTTTTGTGGAAAATTTCGATGTCTCCAAATTCACTCCAAAGTGTCTGATTCGATGGATACACGTGAGAAAACATCGCCAGAGGTGTACAGAAGTCTTAGGTAGGTCATATTGCGCCGCTATGGCAGTTGGAAGAAGAACGAGGAAAAACCCCAAATTTGACCATGCCGGCTATACGATTTTTTGTGGAAAATTTCGATGTTTCCAAATTCACTCCAAAGTGTCTGATTCGATGGATACACGTGAGAAAACATCGCCAGAGGTGTACAGAAGTCTTAGGTAGGTCATATTGCGCCGCTATGGCAGTTGGAAGAAGAACGAGGAAAAACCTCAAATTTGATTTGATTTTTTGTGGAAAATTTCGATGTCTCCAAATTCACTCCAAAGTGTCTGATTCGATGGATACACGTAAGAAAACATCGCCAGAGGTGTACAGAAGTCTTAGGTAGGTCATATTGCGCCGCTATGGCAGTTGGAAGAAGAACGAGGGAAAACCTCAAATTTGACCATGCCGGCTATACGATTTTTTGTGGAAAATTTCGATGTCTCCAAATTCACTCCAAAGTGTCTGATTCGATGGATACACGTGAGAAAACATCGCCAGAGGTGTACAGAAGTCTTAGGTAGGTCATATTGCGCCGCTATGGCAGTTGGAAGAAGAACGAGGAAAAACCTCAAATTTGACCATGCCGGCTATACGATTTTTTGTGGAAAATTTCGATGTCTCCAAATTCACTCCAAAGTGTCTGATTCGATGGATACACGTGAGACAACATCGCCAGAGATGTACAGAAGTCTTAGGTAGGTCATATTGCGCCGCTATGGCAGTTGGAAGAAGAACGAGGAAAAACCTCAAATTTGACCATGCCGGCTATACGATTTTTTGTGGAAAATTTCGATGTCTCCAAATTCACTCCAAAGTGTCTGATTCGATGGATACACGTGAGACAACATCGCCAGAGATGTACAGAAGTCTTAGGTAGGTCATATTGCGCCGCTATGGCAGTTGGAAGAAGAACGAGGGAAAACCTCAAATTTGACCATGCCGGCTATATGATTTTTTGTGGAAAATTTCGATGTCTCCAAATTCACTCCAAAGTGTCTGATTTGATGGATACACGTGAGAAAACATCGCCAGAGGTGTACAGAAGTCTTAGGTAGGTCATATTGCGCCGCTATGGCAGTTGGAAGAAGAACGAGGGAAAACCTCAAATTTGACCATGCCGGCTATATGATTTTTTGTGGAAAATTTCGATGTCTCCAAATTCACTCCAAAGTGTCTGATTCGGTGGATACACGTGAGAAAACATCGCCAGAGGTGTACAGAAGTCTTAGGTAGGTCATATTGCGCCGCTATGGCAGTTGGAAGAAGAACGAGGAAAAACCTCAAATTTGACCATGCCGGCTATACGATTTTTTGTGGAAAATTTCGATGTCTCCAAATTCACTCCAAAGTGTCTGATTCGATGGATACACGTGAGAAAACATCGCCAGAGGTGTACAGAAGTCTTAGGTAGGTCACATTGCGCCGCTATGGCAGTTGGAAGAAGAACGAGGAAAAACCTCAAATTTGACCATGCCGGCTATACGATTTTTTGTGGAAAATTTCGATGTCTCCAAATTCACTCCAAAGTGTCTGATTCGATGGATACACGTGAGAAAACATCGCCAGAGGTGTACAGAAGTCTTAGGTAGGTCATATTGCGCCGCTATGGCAGTTGGAAGAAGAACGAGGAAAAACCTCAAATTTGACCATGCCGGCTATACGATTTTTTGTGAAAAATTTCGATGTCTCCAAATTCACTCCAAAGTGTCTGATTCGATGGATACACGTGAGACAACATCGCCAGAGATGTACAGAAGTCTTAGGTAGGTCATATTGCGCCGCTATGGCAGTTGGAAGAAGAACGAGGGAAAACCTCAAATTTGACCATGCCGGCTATATGATTTTTTGTGGAAAATTTCGATGTCTCCAAATTCACTCCAAAGTGTCTGATTCGGTGGATACACGTGAGAAAACATCGCCAGAGGTGTACAGAAGTCTTAGGTAGGTCATATTGCGCCGCTATGGCAGTTGGAAGAAGAACGAGGAAAAACCTCAAATTTGACCATGCCGGCTATATGATTTTTTGTGGAAAATTTCGATGTCTCCAAATTCACTCCAAAGTGTCTGATTCGATGGATACACGTCAGAAAACATCGCCAGAGGTGTACAGAAGTCTTAGGTAGGTCATATTGCGCCGCTATGGCAGTTGGAAGAAGAACGAGGAAAAACCTCAAATTTGACCATGCCGGCTATACGATTTTTTGTGGAAAATTTCGATGTCTCCAAATTCACTCCAAAGTGTCTGATTCGATGGATACACGTGAGACAACAACGCCAGAGATGTACAGAAGTCTTAGGTAGGTCATATTGCGCCGCTATGGCAGTTGGAAGAAGAACGAGGGAAAACCTCAAATTTGACCATGCCGGCTATATGATTTTTTGTGGAAAATTTCGATGTCTCCAAATTCACTCCAAACTGTCTGATTCGATGGATACACGTGAGACAACATCGCCAGAGATGTACAAAAGTCTTAGGTAGGTCATATTGCGCCGCTATGGCAGTTGGAAGAAGAACGAGGAAAAACCTCAAATTTGACCATGCCGGCTATATGATTTTTTGTGGAAAATTTCGATGTCTCCAAATTCACTCCAAAGTGTCTGATTCGATGGATACACGTCAGAAAACATCGCCAGAGGTGTACAGAAGTCTTAGGTAGGTCATATTGCGCCGCTATGGCAGTTGGAAGAAGAACGAGGAAAAACCTCAAATTTGACCATGCCGGCTATACGATTTTTTGTGGAAAATTTCGATGTCTCCAAATTCACTCCAAAGTGTCTGATTCGATGGATACACGTGAGACAACAACGCCAGAGATGTACAGAAGTCTTAGGTAGGTCATATTGCGCCGCTATGGCAGTTGGAAGAAGAACGAGGGAAAACCTCAAATTTGACCATGCCGGCTATATGATTTTTTGTGGAAAATTTCGATGTCTCCAAATTCACTCCAAACTGTCTGATTCGATGGATACACGTGAGACAACATCGCCAGAGATGTACAAAAGTCTTAGGTAGGTCATATTGCGCCGCTATGGCAGTTGGAAGAAGAACGAGGGAAAACCTCAAATTTGACCATGCCGGCTATATGATTTTTTGTGGAAAATTTCGATGTCTCCAAATTCACTCCAAACTGTCTGATTCGATGGATACACGTGAGACAACATCGCCAGAGGTGTACAGAAGTCTTAGGTAGGTCATATTGCGCCGCTATGGCAGTTGGAAGAAGAACGTGGGAAAACCTCAAATTTGACCATGCCGGCTATACGATTTTTTGTGGAAAATTTCGATGTCTCCAAATTCACTCCAAAGTGTCTGATTCGATGGATACACGTGAGAAAACATCGCCAGAGGTGTACAGAAGTCTTAGGTAGGTCATATTGCGCCGCTATGGCAGTTGGAAGAAGAACGAGGAAAACCTCAAATTTGACCATGCCGGCTATATGATTTTTTGTGGAAAATTTCGATGTCTCCAAATTCACTCCAAAGTGTCTGATTCGATGGATACACGTGAGAAAACATCGCCAGAGGTGTACAGAAGTCTTAGGTAGGTCATATTGCACCGCTATGACAGTTGGAAGAAGAACGTGGGAAAACCTCAAATTTGACAATGCCGGCTATACGATTTTTTGTGGAAAATTTCGATGTCTCCAAATTCACTCCAAAGTGTCTGATTCGATGGATACACGTGAGAAAACATCGCCAGAGGTGTATATATGATTTTTTGTGGAAAATTTCGATGTCTCCAAATTCACTCCAAAGTGTCTGATTCGATGGATACACGTGAGAAAACATCGCCAGAGGTGTACAGAAGTCTTAGGTAGGTCATATTGCGCCGCTATGGCAGTTGGAAGAAGAACGAGGGAAAACCTCAAATTTGACCATACCGGCTTTTGTGGATTTTTTGTGGAAAATTTCGATGTCTCCAAATTCACTCCAAAGTGTCTGATTCGATGGATACACGTGAGAAAACATCGCCAGAGGTGTACAGAAGTCTTAGGTAGGTCATATTGCGCCGCTATGACAGTTGGAAGAAGAACGTGGGAAAACCTCAAATTTGACCATGCCGGACATACGATTTTTTGTGGAAAATTTCGATGTCTCTAAATTCACTCCAAAGTGTCTGATTCGATGGATACACGTGAGAAAACATCGCCAGAGGAGTATATATGATTTTTTGTGGAAAATTTCGATGTCTCCAAATTCACTCCAAAGTGTCTGATTCGATGGATACACGTGAGAAAACATCGCCAGAGGTGTACAGAAGTCTTAGGTAGGTCATATTGCGCCGCTATGGCAGTTGGAAGAAGAACGAGGGAAAACCTCAAATTTGACCATGCCGGCTATATGATTTTTTGTGGAAAATTTCGATGTCTCCAAATTCACTCCAAAGTGTCTGATTCGATGGATACACGTGAGAAAACATCGCCAGAGGTGTACAGAAGTCTTAGGTAGGTCATATTGCGCCGCTATGACAGTTGGAAGAAGAACGTGGGAAAACCTCAAATTTGACCATGCCGGCTATACGATTTTTTGTGGAAAATTTCGATGTCTGCAAATTCACTCCAAAGTGTCTGATTCGATGGATACACGTGAGACAACATCGCCAGAGATGTACAGAAGTCTTAGGTAGGTCATATTGCTCCGCTATGGCAGTTGGAAGAAGATCGTGGGAAAACCTCAAATTTGACCATGCCGGCTATACGATTTTTTGTGGAAAATTTCGATGTCTCCAAATTCACTCAAAAGTGTCTGATTCGATGGATACACGTGAGACAACATCGCCAGAGATGTACAGAAGTCTTAGGTAGGTCATATTGCGCCGCTATGACAGTTGGAAGAAGAACGTGGGAAAACCTCAAATTTGACCATGCCGGCTATACGATTTTTTGTGGAAAATTTCGATGTCTCCAAATTCACTCCAAAGTGTCTGATTCGATGGATACACGTGAGACAACATCGCCAGAGATGTACAGAAGTCTTAGGTAGGTCATATTGCTCCGCTATGGCAGTTGGAAGAAGATCGTGGGAAAACCTCAAATTTGACCATGCCGGCTATACGATTTTTTGTGGAAAATTTCGATGTCTCCAAATTCACTCCAAAGTGTCTGATTCGATGGATACACGTGAGAAAACATCGCCAGAGGTGTACAGAAGTCTTAGGTAGGTCATATTGCGCCGCTATGACAGTTGGAAGAAGAACGTGGGAAAACCTCAAATTTGACCATGCCGGCTATACGATTTTTTGTGGAAAATTTCGATGTCTCCAAATTCACTCCAAAGTGTCTGATTCGATGGATACACGTGAGAAAACATCGCCAGAGGTGTATATATGATTTTTTGTGGAAAATTTCGATGTCTCCAAATTCACTCCAAAGTGTCTGATTCGATGGATACACGTGAGAAAACATCGCCAGAGGTGTACAGAAGTCTTAGGTAGGTCATATTGCGCCGCTATGGCAGTTGGAAGAAGAACGAGGGAAAACCTCAAATTTGACCATGCCGGCTTTTGTGGATTTTTTGTGGAAAATTTCGATGTCTCCAAATTCACTCCAAAGTGTCTGATTCGATGGATACACGTGAGAAAACATCGCCAGAGGTGTACAGAAGTCTTAGGTAGGTCATATTGCGCCGCTATGACAGTTGGAAGAAGAACGTGGGAAAACCTCAAATTTGACCATGCCGGACATACGATTTTTTGTGGAAAATTTCGATGTCTCCAAATTCACTCCAAAGTGTCTGATTCGATGGATACACGTGAGAAAACATCGCCAGAGGGTCTCCAAATTCACTCCAAAGTGTCTGATTCGATGGATACACGTGAGAAAACATCGCCAGAGGTGTACAGAAGTCTTAGGTAGGTCATATTGCGCCGCTATGGCAGTTGGAAGAAGAACGAGGGAAAACCTCAAATTTGACCATGCCGGCTATATGATTTTTTGTGGAAAATTTCGATGTCTCCAAATTCACTCCAAAGTGTCTGATTCGATGGATACACGTGAGAAAACATCGCCAGAGGTGTACAGAAGTCTTAGGTAGGTCATATTGCGCCGCTATGACAGTTGGAAGAAGAACGTGGGAAAACCTCAAATTTGACCATGCCGGCTATACGATTTTTTGTGGAAAATTTCGATGTCTCCAAATTCACTCCAAAGTGTCTGATTCGATGGATACACGTGAGACAACATCGCCAGAGATGTACAGAAGTCTTAGGTAGGTCATATTGCTCCGCTATGGCAGTTGGAAGAAGATCGTGGGAAAACCTCAAATTTGACCATGCCGGCTATACGATTTTTTGTGGAAAATTTCGATGTCTCCAAATTCACTCAAAAGTGTCTGATTCGATGGATACACGTGAGACAACATCGCCAGAGATGTACAGAAGTCTTAGGTAGGTCATATTGCGCCGCTATGACAGTTGGAAGAAGAACGTGGGAAAACCTCAAATTTGACCATGCCGGCTATACGATTTTTTGTGGAAAATTTCGATGTCTCCAAATTCACTCCAAAGTGTCTGATTCGATGGATACACGTGAGACAACATCGCCAGAGATGTACAGAAGTCTTAGGTAGGTCATATTGCTCCGCTATGGCAGTTGGAAGAAGATCGTGGGAAAACCTCAAATTTGACCATGCCGGCTATACGATTTTTTGTGGAAAATTTCGATGTCTCCAAATTCACTCCAAAGTGTCTGATTCGATGGATACACGTGAGAAAACATCGCCAGAGGTGTACAGAAGTCTTAGGTAGGTCATATTGCGCCGCTATGACAGTTGGAAGAAGAACGTGGGAAAACCTCAAATTTGACCATGCCGGCTATACGATTTTTTGTGGAAAATTTCGATGTCTCCAAATTCACTCCAAAGTGTCTGATTCGATGGATACACGTGAGACAACATCGCCAGAGATGTACAGAAGTCTTAGGTAGGTCATATTGCGCCGCTATGGCAGTTGGAAGAAGATCGTGGGAAAACCTCAAATTTTACCATGCCGGCTATACGATTTTTTGTGGAAAATTTCGATGTCTCCAAATTCACTCCAAAGTGTCTGATTCGATGGATACACGTGAGACAACATCGCCAGAGGTGTACAGAAGTCTTAGGTAGGTCATATTGCGCCGCTATGGCAGTTGGAAGAAGAACGAGGGAAAACCTCAAATTTGACCATGCCGGCTATACGATTTTTTGTGGAAAATTTCGATGTCTCCAAATTCACTCCAAAGTGTCTGATTCGATGGATACACGTGAGAAAACATCGCCAGAGGTGTACAGAAGTCTTAGGTAGGTCATATTGCGCCGCTATGACAGTTGGAAGAAGAACGAGGGAAAACCTCAAATTTGACCATGCCGGCTATATGATTTTTTGTGGAAAATTTCGATGTCTCCAAATTCACTCCAAAGTGTCTGATTCGATGGATACACGTGAGAAAACATCGCCAGAGGTGTACAGAAGTCTTAGGTAGGTCATATTGCGCCGCTATGGCAGTTGGAAGAAGAACGAGGAAAAACCTCAAATTTGACCATGCCGTATACGATTTTTTGTGGAAAATTTCGATGTCTCCAAATTCACTCCAAAGTGTCTGATTCGATGGATACACGTGAGACAACATCGCCAGAGATGTACAGAAGTCTTAGGTAGGTCATATTGCGCCGCTATGGCAGTTGGAAGAAGAACGAGGAAAAACCTCAAATTTGACCATGCCGGCTATACGATTTTTTGTGGAAAATTTCGATGTCTCCAAATTCACTCCAAAGTGTCTGATTCGATGGATACACGTGAGACAACATCGCCAGAGATGTACAGAAGTCTTAGGTAGGTCATATTGCGCCGCTATGGCAGTTGGAAGAAGAACGAGGAAAAACCTCAAATTTGACCATGCCGGCTATACGATTTTTTGTGGAAAATTTCGATGTCTCCAAATTCACTCCAAAGTGTCTGATTCGATGGATACACGTGAGACAACATCGCCAGAGATGTACAGAAGTCTTAGGTAGGTCATATTGCGCCGCTATGGCAGTTGGAAGAAGAACGAGGAAAAACCTCAAATTTGACCATGCCGGCTATACGATTTTTTGTGGAAAATTTGGATGTCTCCAAATTCACTCCAAAGTGTCTGATTCGATGGATACACGTGAGAAAACATCGCCAGAGGTGTACAGAAGTCTTAGGTAGGTCATATTGCGCCGCTATGGCAGTTGGAAGAAGAACGAGGAAAAACCTCAAATTTGACCATGCCGGCTATACGATTTTTTGTGGAAAATTTCGATGTCTCCAAATTCACTCCAAAGTGTCTGATTCGATGGATACACGTGAGACAACATCGCCAGAGATGTACAGAAGTCTTAGGTAGGTCATATTGCGCCGCTATGGCAGTTGGAAGAAGAACGAGGAAATCCTCAAATTTGACCATGCCGGCTATACGATTTTTTGTGGAAAATTTCGATGTCTCCAAATTCACTCCAAAGTGTCTGATTCGATGGATACACGTGAGAAAACATCGCCAGAGGTGTACAGAAGTCTTAGGTAGGTCATATTGCGCCGCTATGGCAGTTGGAAGAAGATCGAGGGAAAACCTCAAATTTGACCATGCCGGCTATACAAAGTGTCTGATTCGATGGATACACGTGAGACAACATCGCCAGAGGTGTACAGAAGTCTTAGGTAGGTCATATTGCGCCGCTATGGCAGTTGGAAGAAGATCGAGGGAAAACCTCAAATTTGACCATGCTATATGATTTTTTGTGGAAAATTTCGATGTCTCCAAATTCACTCCAAAGTGTCTGATTCGATGGATACACGTGAGAAAACATCGCCAGAGGTGTACAGAAGTCTTAGGTAGGTCATATTGCGCCGCTATGGCAGTTGGAAGAAGAACGAGGGAAAACCTCAAATTTGACCATGCCGGCTATATGATTTTTTGTGGAAAATTTCGATGTCTCCAAATTCACTCCAAAGTGTCTGATTCGATGGATACACGTGAGACAACATCGCCAGAGGTGTACAGAAGTCTTAGGTAGGTCATATTGCGCCGCTATGGCAGTTGGAAGAAGAACAAGGAAAAACCTCAAATTTGACCATGCCGGCTATACGATTTTTTGTGGAAAATTTCGATGTCTCCAAATTCACTCCAAAGTGTCTGATTCGATGGATACACGTGAGACAACATCGCCAGAGATGTACAGAAGTCTTAGGTAGGTCATATTGCGCCGCTATGGCAGTTGGAAGAAGAACGAGGGAAAACCTCAAATTTGACCATGCCGGCTATATGATTTTTTGTGGAAAATTTCGATGTCTCCAAATTCACTAAAAAGTGTCTGATTCGATGGATACACGTGAGAAAACATCGCCAGTGGTGTACAGAAGTCTTAGGTAGGTCATATTGCGCCGCTATGGCAGTTGGAAGAAGAACGAGGGGAAACCTCAAATTTGACCATGCCGGCTATACGATTTTTTGTGGAAAATTTCGATGTCTCCAAATTCACTCCAAAGTGTCTGATTCGATGGATACACGTGAGACAACATCGCCAGAGATGTACAGAAGTCTTAGGTAGGTCATATTGCGCCGCTATGGCAGTTGGAAGAAGAACGAGGAAAAACCTCAAATTTGACCATGCCGGCTATACGATTTTTTGTGGAAAATTTCGATGTCTCCAAATTCACTCCAAAGTGTCTGATTCGATGGATACACGTGAGAAAACATCGCCAGAGGTGTACAGAAGTCTTAGGTAGGTCATATTGCGCCGCTATGGCAGTTGGAAGAAGAACGAGGGAAAACCTCAAATTTGACCATGCCGGCTATACGATTTTTTGTGGAAAATTTCGATGTCTCCAAATTCACTCCAAAGTGTCTGATTCGATGGATACACGTGAGAAAACATCGCCAGAGGTGTACAGAAGTCTTAGGTAGGTCATATTGCGCCGCTATGGCAGTTGGAAGAAGAACTAGGGAAAACCTCAAATTTGACCATGCCGGCTATACGATTTTTTGTGGAAAATTTCGATGTCTCCAAATTCACTCCAAAGTGTCTGATTCGATGGATACACGTGAGAAAACATCGCCAGAGGTGTACAGAAGTCTTAGGTAGGTCATATTGCGCCGCTATGGCAGTTGGAAGAAGAACGAGGGAAAACCTCAAATTTGACCATGCCGGCTATACGATTTTTTGTGGAAAATTTCGATGTCTCCAAATTCACTCCAAAGTGTCTGATTCGATGGATACACGTGAGAAAACATCGCCAGAGGTGTACAGAAGTCTTAGGTAGGTCATATTGCGCCGCTATGGCTGTTGGAAGAAGAACGAGGGAAAACCTCAAATTTGACCATGCCGGCTATACGATTTTTTGTGGAAAATTTGGATGTCTCCAAATTCACTCCAAAGTGTCTGATTCGATGGATACACGTGAGAAAACATCGCCAGAGGTGTACAGAAGTCTTAGGTAGGTCATATTGCGCCGCTATGGCAGTTGGAAGAAGAACGAGGAAAAACCTCAAATTTGACCATGCCGGCTATACGATTTTTTGTGGAAAATTTCGATGTCTCCAAATTTACTCCAAAGTGTCTGATTCGATGGATACACGTGAGAAAACATAGCCAGAGGTGTGCAGAAGTCTTAGGTAGGTCATATTGCGCCGCTATGGCAGTTGGAAGAAGAACGAGGGAAAACCTCAAATTTGACCATGCCGGCTATACGATTTTTTGTGGAAAATTTCGATGTCTCCAAATTCACTCCAAAGTGTCTGATTCGATGGATACACGTGAGAAAACATCGCCAGAGGTGTACAGAAGTCTTACGTAGGTCATATTGCGCCGCTATGGCAGTTGGAAGAAGAACGAGCGAAAACCTCAAATTTGACCATGCCGGCTATATGATTTTTTGTGGAAAATTTCGATGTCTCCAAATTCACTCCAAAGTGTCTGATTCGATGGATACACGTGAGAAAACATCGCCAGAGGTGTTCAGAAGTCTTAGGTAGGTCATATTGCGCCGCTATGGCAGTTGGAAGAAGAACGAGGGAAAACCTCAAATTTGACCATGCCGGCTATACGATTTTTTGTGGAAAATTTCGATGTCTCCAAATTCACTCCAAAGTGTCAGATTCGATGGATACACGTGAGACAACATCGCCAGAGGTGTACAGAAGTCTTAGGTAGGTCATATTGCGCCGCTATGGCAGTTGGAAGAAGAACGAGGAAAAACCTCAAATTTGACCACGATTAGGTGGTTTCGATGTCTCCAAATTCACTCCAAAGTGTCTGATTCGATGGATACACGGGAGACAACATCGCCAGAGATGTACAGAAGTCTTAGGTAGGTCATATTGCGCCGCTATGGCAGTTGGAAGAAGAACGAGGAAAAACCTCAAATTTTACCATGCCGGCTATACGATTTTTTGTGGAAAATTTCGATGTCTCCAAATTCACTCCAAAGTGTCTGATTCGATGGATACACGTCAGAAAACATCGCCAGAGGTGTACAGAAGTCTTAGGTAGGTCATATTGCGCCGCTATGGCAGTTGGAAGAAGAACGAGGGAAAACCTCAAATTTGACCATGCCGGCTATACGATTTTTTGTGGAAAATTTCGATGTCTCCAAATTCACTCCAAAGTGTCTGATTCGATGGATACACGTGAGACAACATCGCCAGAGATGTACAGAAGTCTTAGGTAGGTCATATTGCGCCGCTATGGCAGTTGGAAGAAGAACGAGGGAAAACCTCAAATTTGACCATGCCGGCTATACGATTTTTTGTGGAAAATTTCGATGTCTCCAAATTCACTCCAAAGTGTCTGATTCGATGGATACACATGAGACAACATCGCCAGAGATGTACAGAAGTCTTAGGTAGGTCATATTGCGCCGCTATGGCAGTTGGAAGAAGAACGAGGAAAAACCTCAAATTTGACCTATACGATTTTTTGTGGAAAATTTCGATGTCTCCAAATTCACTCCAAAGTGTCTGATTCGATGGATACACGTGAGAAAACATCGCCAGAGGTGTTCAGAAGTCTTAGGTAGGTCATATTGCGCCGCTATGGCAGTTGGAAGAAGAACGAGGGAAAACCTCAAATTTGACCATGCCGGCTATACGATTTTTTGTGGAAAATTTCGATGTCTCCAAATTCACTCCAAAGTGTCTGATTCGATGGATACACGTGAGACAACATCGCCAGAGGTGTACAGAAGTCTTAGGTAGGTCATATTGCGCCGCTATGGCAGTTGGAAGAAGAACGAGGAAAAACCTCAAATTTGACCACGATTAGGTGGTTTCGATGTCTCCAAATTCACTCCAAAGTGTCTGATTCGATGGATACACGTGAGACAACATCGCCAGAGATGTACAGAAGTCTTAGATAGGTCATATTGCGCCGCTATGGCAGTTGGAAGAAGAACGAGGAAAAACCTCAAATTTTACCATGCCGGCTATATGATTTTTTGTGGAAAATTTCGATGTCTCCAAATTCACTCCAAAGTGTCTGATTCGATGGATACACGTCAGAAAACATCGCCAGAGGTGTACAGAAGTCTTAGGTAGGTCATATTGCGCCGCTATGGCAGTTGGAAGAAGAACGAGGAAAAACCTCAAATTTGACCTATACGATTTTTTGTGGAAAATTTCGATGTCTCCAAATTCACTCCAAAGTGTCTGATTCGATGGATACACGTGAGACAACATCGCCAGAGATGTACAGAAGTCTTAGGTAGGTCATATTGCGCCGCTATGGCAGTTGGAAGAAGAACGAGGAAAAACCTCAAATTTGACCATGCCGGCTATACGATTTTTTGTGGAAAATTTCGATGTCTCCAAATTCACTCCAAAGTGTCTGATTCGATGGATACACGTGAGACAACATCGCCAGAGATGTACAGAAGTCTTAGGTAGGTCATATTGCGCCGCTATAGCAGTTGGAAGAAGAACGAGGGAAAACCTCAAATTTGACCATGCCGGCTATACGATTTCTTGTGAAAAATTTCGATGTCTCCAAATTCACTCCAAAGTGTCTGATTCGATGGATACACGTGAGAAAACATCGCCAGAGGTGTACAGAAGTCTTAGGTAGGTCATATTGCGCCGCTATGGCAGTTGGAAGAAGAACGAGGGAAAACCTCAAATTTGACCATGCCGGCTATACGATTTTTTGTGGAAAATTTCGATGTCTCCAAATTCACTCCAAAGTGTCTGATTCGATGGATACACGTGAGACAACATCGCCAGAGATGTACAGAAGTCTTAGGTAGGTCATATTGCGCCGCTATGGCAGTTGGAAGAAGAACGAGGAAAAACCTCAAATTTGACCATGCCGGCTATACGATTTTTTGTGGAAAATTTCGATGTCTCCAAATTCACTCCAAAGTGTCTGATTCGATGGATACACGTGAGACAACATCGCCAGAGATGTACAGAAGTCTTAGGTAGGTCATATTGCGCCGCTATGGCAGCTGGAAGAAGAACGAGGAAAAACCTGAAATTTGACCATGCCGGCTATACGATTTTTTGTGGAAAATTTCGATGTCTCCAAATTCACTCCAAAGTGTCTGATTCGATGGATACACGTGAGACAACATCGCCAGAGATGTACAGAAGTCTTAGGTAGGTCATATTGCGCCGCTATGGCAGTTGGAAGAAGATCGAGGGAAAACCTAAAATTTGACCATGCCGGCTATATGATTTTTTGTGGAAAATTTCGATGTCTCCAAATTCACTCCAAAGTGTCTGATTCGATGGATACACGTGAGAAAACATCGCCAGAAGTGTACAGAAGTCTTAGGTAGGTCATATTGCGCCGCTATGGCAGTTGGAAGAAGAACGAGGGAAAACCTCAAATTTGACCATGCCGGCTATACGATTTCTTGTGGAAAATTTCGATGTCTCCAAATTCACTCCAAAGTGTCTGATTCGATGGATACACGTGAGACAACATCGCCAGAGATGTACAGAAGTCTTAGGTAGGTCATATTGCGCCGCTATGACATTTGGAAGAAGAACGAGGAAAAACCTCAAATTTGACCATGCCGGCTATACGATTTTTTGTGGAAAATTTCGATGTCTCCAAATTCACTCCAAAGTGTCTGATTCGATGGATACACGTGAGAAAACATCGCCAGAGGTGTACAGAAGTCTTAGGTAGGTCATATTGCGCCGCTATGGCAGTTGGAAGAAGAACGAGGAAAAACCTCAAATTTGACCATGCCGACTATACGATTTTTTGTGGAAAATTTCGATGTCTCCAAATTCACTCCAAAGTGTCTGATTCGATGGATACACGTGAGACAACATCGCCAGAGATGTACAGAAGTCTTAGGTAGGTCATATTGCGCCGCTATGGCAGTTGGAAGAAGAACGTGGGAAAACCTCAAATTTGACCATGCCGGCTATACGATTTTTTGTGGAAAATTTCGATGTCTCCAAATTCACTCCAAAGTGTCTGATTCGATGGATACACGTGAGACAACATCGCCAGAGATGTACAGAAGTCTTAGGTAGGTCATATTGCGCCGCTATGGCAGTTGGAAGAAGAACGTGGGAAAACCTCAAATTTGACCATGCCGGCTATACGATTTTTTGTGGAAAATTTCGATGTCTCCAAATTCACTCCAAAGTGTCTGATTCGATGGATACACGTGAGATAACATTCCGGAGATGTACAGAAGTCTTAGGTAGGTCATATTGCGCCGCTATGGCAGTTGGAAGAAGAACGAGGGAAAACCTCAAATTTTACCATGCCGGCTATATGATTTTTTGTGGAAAATTTCGATGTCTCCAAATTCACTCCAAAGTGTCTGATACGATGGATACACGTGAGACAACATCGCCAGAGATGTACAGAAGTCTTAGGTAGGTCATATTGCGCCGCTATGGCAGTTGGAAGAAGAACGTGGGAAAACCTCAAATTTGACCATGCCGGCTATACGATTTTTTGTGGAAAATTTCGATGTCTCCAAATTCACTCCAAAGTGTCTGATTCGATGGATACACGTGAGACAACATCGCCAGAGATGTACAGAAGTCTTAGGTAGGTCATATTGCGCCGCTATGGCAGTTGGAAGAAGAACGTGGGAAAACCTCAAATTTGACCATGCCGGCTATACGATTTTTTGTGGAAAATTTCGATGTCTCCAAATTCACTCCAAAGTGTCTGATTCGATGGATACACGTGAGATAACATTCCGGAGATGTACAGAAGTCTTAGGTAGGTCATATTGCGCCGCTATGGCAGTTGGAAGAAGAACGAGGGAAAACCTCAAATTTTACCATGCCGGCTATATGATTTTTTGTGGAAAATTTCGATGTCTCCAAATTCACTCCAAAGTGTCTGATACGATGGATACACGTGAGACAACATCGCCAGAGATGTACAGAAGTCTTAGGTAGGTCATATTGCGCCGCTATGGCAGTTGGAAGAAGAACGAGGGAAAACCTCAAATTTGACCATGCCGGCTTATACGATTTCTTGTGGAAAATTTCGATGTCTCCAAATTCACTCCAAAGTGTCTGATTCGATGGATACACGTGAGAAAACATCGCCAGAGGTGTACAGAAGTCTTAGGTAGGTCATATTGCGCCGCTATGGCAGTTGGAAGAAGAACGAGGGAAAACCTCAAATTTGACCATGCCGGCTATACGATTTTTTGTGGAAAATTTCGATGTCTCCAAATTCACTCCAAAGTGTCTGATTCGATGGATACACGTGAGACAACATCGCCAGAGATGTACAGAAGTCTTAGGTAGGTCATATTGCGCCGCTATGGCAGTTGGAAGAAGAACGAGGGAAAACCTCAAATTTGACCATGCCGGCTATACGATTTTTTGTGGAAAATTTCGATGTCTCCAAATTCACTCCAAAGTGTCTGATTCGATGGATACACGTGAGACAACATCGCCAGAGATGTACAGAAGTCTTAGGTAGGTCATATTGCGCCGCTATGGCAGTTGGAAGAAGAACGAGGAAAAACCTCAAATTTGACCATGCCGGCTATACGATTTTTTGTGGAAAATTTCGATGTCTCCAAATTCACTAAAAAGTGTCTGATTCGATGGATACACGTGAGACAACATCGCCAGAGATGTACAGAAGTCTTAGGTAGGTCATATTGCGCCGCTATGGCAGTTGGAAGAAGAACGAGGGAAAAAATTAAAATTTGACCATGCCGGCTATATGATTTTTTGTGGAAAATTTCGATGTCTCCAAATTCACTCCAAAGTGTCTGATTCGATGGATACACGTGAGAAAACATCGCCAGAGGTGTACAGAAGTCTTAGGTAGGTCATATTGCGCCGCTATGGCAGTTGGAAGAAGAACGAGGGAAAACCTCAAATTTGACCATGCCGGCTATACGAATTCTTGTGGAAAATTGCGATGTCTCCAAATTCACTCCAAAGTGTCTGATTCGATGGATACACGTGAGAAAACATCGCCAGAGGTGTACAGAAGTCTTAAAATTTCGATGTCTCCAAATTCACTCCAAAGTGTCTGATTCGATGGATACACGTGAGAAAACATCGCCAGAGGTGTACAGAAGTCTTAGGTAGGTCATATTGCGCCGCTATGACATTTGGAAGAAGAACGAGGAAAAACCTCAAATTTGACCATGCCGGTTATACGATTTTTTGTGGAAAATTTCGATGTCTCCAAATTCACTCCAAAGTGTCTGATTCGATGGATACACGTGAGAAAACATCGCCAGAGGTGTACAGAAGTCTTAGGTAGGTCATATTGCGCCGCTATGGCAGTTGGAAGAAGAACGAGGGAAAACCTCAAATTTGACCATGCCGGCTATACGATTTTTTGTGGAAAATTTCGATGTCTCCAAATTCACTCCAAAGTGTCTGATTCGATGGATACACGTGAGACAACATCGCCAGAGGTGTACAGAAGTCTTAGGTAGGTCATATTGCGCCGCTATGGCAGTTGGAAGAAGAACGAGGGAAAACCTCAAATTTGACCATGCCGGCTATACGATTTTTTGTGGAAAATTTCGATGTCTCCAAATTCACTCCAAAGTGTCTGATTCGATGGATACACGTGAGAAAACATCGCCAGAGATGTACAGAAGTCTTAGGTAGGTCATATTGCGCCGCTATGGCAGTTGGAAGAAGAACGAGGAAAAACCTCAAATTTGACCATGCCGGCTATACGATTTTTTGTGGAAAATTTCGATGTCTCCAAATTCACTCCAAAGTGTCTGATTCGATGGATACACGTGAGACAACATCGCCAGAGATGTACAGAAGTCTTAGGTAGGTCATATTGCGCCGCTATGGCAGCTGGAAGAAGAACGAGGAAAAACCTCAAATTTGACCATGCCGGCTATACGATTTTTTGTGGAAAATTTCGATGTCTCCAAATTCACTCCAAAGTGTCTGATTCGATGGATACACGTGAGACAACATCGCCAGAGATGTACAGAAGTCTTAGGTAGGTCATATTGCGCCGCTATGGCAGTTGGAAGAAGAACGAGGGAAAAAATTAAAATTTGACCATGCCGGCTATATGATTTTTTGTGGAAAATTTCGATGGCTCCAAATTCACTCCAAAGTGTCTGATTCGATGGATACACGTGAGAAAACATCGCCAGAGGTGTACAGAAGTCTTAGGTAGGTCATATTGCGCCGCTATGGCAGTTGGAAGAAGAACGAGGGAAAACCTCAAATTTGACCATGCCGGCTATACGATTTCTTGTGGAAAATTTCGATGTCTCCAAATTCACTCCAAAGTGTCTGATTCGATGGATACACGTGAGAAAACATCGCCAGAGGTGTACAGAAGTCTTAGGTAGGTCATATTGCGCCGCTATGGCAGCTGGAAGAAGAACGAGGAAAAACCTCAAATTTGACCATGCCGGCTATACGATTTCTTGTGGAAAATTTCGATGTCTCCAAATTCACTCCAAAGTGTCTGATTCGATGGATACACGTGAGAAAACATCGCCAGAGGTGTACAGAAGTCTTAGGTAGGTCATATTGCGCCGCTATGGCAGTTGGAAGAAGAACGAGGGAAAACCTCAAATTTGACCATGCCGGCTATACGATTTCTTGTGGAAAATTTCGATGTCTCCAAATTCACTCCAAAGTGTCTGATTCGATGGATACACGTGAGAAAACATCGCCAGAGGTGTACAGAAGTCTTAGGTAGGTCATATTGCGCCGCTATGACATTTGGAAGAAGAACGAGGAAAAACCTCAAATTTGACCATGCCGGCTATACGATTTTTTGTGGAAAATTTCGATGTCTCCAAATTCACTCCAAAGTGTCTGATTCGATGGATACACGTGAGAAAACATCGCCAGAGGTGTACAGAAGTCTTAGGTAGGTCATATTGCGCCGCTATGGCAGTTGGAAGAAGAACGAGGGAAAACCTCAAATTTGACCATGCCGGCTATACGATTTTTTGTGGAAAATTTCGATGTCTCCAAATTCACTCCAAAGTGTCTGATTCGATGGATACACGTGAGACAACATCGCCAGAGGTGTACAGAAGTCTTAGGTAGGTCATATTGCGCCGCTATGGCAGTTGGAAGAAGAACGAGGGAAAACCTCAAATTTGACCATGCCGGCTATACGATTTTTTGTGGAAAATTTCGATGTCTCCAAATTCACTCCAAAGTGTCTGATTCGATGGATACACGTGAGACAACATCGCCAGAGATGTACAGAAGTCTTAGGTAGGTCATATTGCGCCGCTATGGCAGTTGGAAGAAGAACGAGGGAAAACCTAAAATTTGACCATGCCGGCTATATGATTTTTTGTGGAAAATTTCGATGTCTCCAAATTCACTCCAAAGTGTCTGATTCGATGGATACACGTGAGAAAACATCGCCAGAGGTGTACAGAAGTCTTAGGTAGGTCATATTGCGCAGCTATGGCAGTTGGAAGAAGAACGAGGGAAAACCTCAAATTTGACCATGCCGGCTATACGATTTCTTGTGGAAAATTTCGATGTCTCCAAATTCACTCCAAAGTGTCTGATTCGATGGATACACGTGCGACAACATCGCCAGAGGTGTACAGAAGTCTTAGGTAGGTCATATTGCGCCGCTATGGCAGTTGGAAGAAGAACGAGGAAAAACCTCAAATTTGACCATGCCGGCTATACGATTTTTTGTGGAAAATTTCGATGTCTCCAAATTCACTCCAAAGTGTCTGATTCGATGGATACACGTGAGACAACATCGCCAGAGATGTACAGAAGTCTTAGGTAGGTCATATTGCGCCGCTATGGCAGTTGGAAGAAGAACGAGGGAAAAAATTAAAATTTGACCATGCCGGCTATATGATTTTTTGTGGAAAATTTCGATGTCTCCAAATTCACTCCAAAGTGTCTGATTCGATGGATACACGTGAGAAAACATCGCCAGAGGTGTACAGAAGTCTTAGGTAGGTCATATTGCGCCGCTATGGCAGTTGGAAGAAGAACGAGGGAAAACCTCAAATTTGACCATGCCGGCTTATACGATTTCTTGTGGAAAATTTCGATGTCTCCAAATTCACTCCAAAGTGTCTGATTCGATGGATACACGTGAGAAAACATCGCCAGAGGTGTACAGAAGTCTTAGGTAGGTCATATTGCGCCGCTATGGCAGTTGGAAGAAGAACGAGGGAAAACCTCAAATTTGACCATGCCGGCTATACGATTTTTTGTGGAAAATTTCGATGTCTCCAAATTCACTCCAAAGTGTCTGATTCGATGGATACACGTGAGACAACATCGCCAGAGATGTACAGAAGTCTTAGGTAGGTCATATTGCGCCGCTATGGCAGTTGGAAGAAGAACGAGGAAAAACCTCAAATTTGACCATGCCGGCTATACGATTTTTTGTGGAAAATTTCGATGTCTCCAAATTCACTCCAAAGTGTCTGATTCGATGGATACACGTGAGACAACATCGCCAGAGATGTACAGAAGTCTTAGGTAGGTCATATTGCGCCGCTATGGCAGTTGGAAGAAGAACGAGGAAAAACCTCAAATTTGACCATGCCGGCTATACGATTTTTTGTGGAAAATTTCGATGTCTCCAAATTCACTCCAAAGTGTCTGATTCGATGGATACACGTGAGAAAACATCGAGAGAGGTGTAGAGAAGTCTTAGGTAGGTCATATTGCGCCGCTATGGCAGTTGGAAGAAGAACGAGGGAGAACCTCAAATTTGACCATGCCGGCTATACGATTTCTTGTGGAAAATTTCGATGTCTCCAAATTCACTCCAAAGTGTCTGATTCGATGGATACACGTGAGAAAACATCGCCAGAGGTGTACAGAAGTCTTAGGTAGGTCATATTGCGCCGCTATGACATTTGGAAGAAGAACGAGGAAAAACCTCAAATTTGACCATGCCGGCTATACGATTTTTTGTGGAAAATTTCGATGTCTCCAAATTCACTCCAAAGTGTCTGATTCGATGGATACACGTGAGAAAACATCGCCAGAGGTGTACAGAAGTCTTAGGTAGGTCATATTGCGCAGCTATGGCAGTTGGAAGAAGAACGAGGGAAAACCTCAAATTTGACCATGCCGGCTATACGATTTTTTGTGGAAAATTTCGATGTCTCCAAATTCACTCCAAAGTGTCTGATTCGATGGATACACGTGAGACAACATCGCCAGAGATGTACAGAAGTCTTAGGTAGGTCATATTGCGCCGCTATGGCAGTTGGAAGAAGAACGTGGGAAAACCTCAAATTTGACCATGCCGGCTATACGATTTTTTGTGGAAAATTTCGATGTCTCCAAATTCACTCCAAAGTGTCTGATTCGATGGATACACGTGAGACAACATCGCCAGAGATGTACAGAAGTCTTAGGTAGGTCATATTGCGCCGCTATGGCAGTTGGAAGAAGAACGAGGAAAAACCTCAAATTTGACCATGCCGGCTATACGATTTTTTGTGGAAAATTTCGATGTCTCCAAATTCACTCCAAAGTGTCTGATTCGATGGATACACGTGAGACAACATCGCCAGAGATGTACAGAAGTCTTAGGTAGGTCATATTGCGCCGCTATGGCAGTTGGAAGAAGAACGAGGGAAAACCTCAAATTTGACCATGCCGGCTATACGATTTCTTGTGGAAAATTTCGATGTCTCCAAATTCACTCCAAAGTGTCTGATTCGATGGATACACGTGAGAAAACATCGCCAGAGGTGTACAGAAGTCTTAGGTAGGTCATATTGCGCCGCTATGGCAGTTGGAAGAAGAACGAGGGAAAAAATTAAAATTTGACCATGCCGGCTATATGATTTTTTGTGGAAAATTTCGATGTCTCCAAATTCACTCCAAAGTGTCTGATTCGATGGATACACGTGAGAAAACATCGCCAGAGGTGTACAGAAGTCTTAGGTAGGTCATATTGCGCCGCTATGGCAGTTGGAAGAAGAACGAGGGAAAACCTCAAATTTGACCATGCCGGCTTATACGATTTCTTGTGGAAAATTTCGATGTCTCCAAATTCACTCCAAAGTGTCTGATTCGATGGATACACGTGAGAAAACATCGCCAGAGGTGTACAGAAGTCTTAGGTAGGTCATATTGCGCCGCTATGGCAGTTGGAAGAAGAACGAGGGAAAACCTCAAATTTGACCATGCCGGCTATACGATTTTTTGTGGAAAATTTCGATGTCTCCAAATTCACTCCAAAGTGTCTGATTCGATGGATACACGTGAGACAACATCGCCAGAGATGTACAGAAGTCTTAGGTAGGTCATATTGCGCCGCTATGGCAGTTGGAAGAAGAACGAGGAAAAACCTCAAATTTGACCATGCCGGCTATACGATTTTTTGTGGAAAATTTCGATGTCTCCAAATTCACTCCAAAGTGTCTGATTCGATGGATACACGTGAGACAACATCGCCAGAGATGTACAGAAGTCTTAGGTAGGTCATATTGCGCCGCTATGGCAGTTGGAAGAAGAACGAGGAAAAACCTCAAATTTGACCATGCCGGCTATACGATTTTTTGTGGAAAATTTCGATGTCTCCAAATTCACTCCAAAGTGTCTGATTCGATGGATACACGTGAGAAAACATCGCCAGAGGTGTAGAGAAGTCTTAGGTAGGTCATATTGCGCCGCTATGGCAGTTGGAAGAAGAACGAGGGAAAACCTCAAATTTGACCATGCCGGCTATACGATTTCTTGTGGAAAATTTCGATGTCTCCAAATTCACTCCAAAGTGTCTGATTCGATGGATACACGTGAGAAAACATCGCCAGAGGTGTACAGAAGTCTTAGGTAGGTCATATTGCGCCGCTATGACATTTGGAAGAAGAACGAGGAAAAACCTCAAATTTGACCATGCCGGCTATACGATTTTTTGTGGAAAATTTCGATGTCTCCAAATTCACTCCAAAGTGTCTGATTCGATGGATACACGTGAGAAAACATCGCCAGAGGTGTACAGAAGTCTTAGGTAGGTCATATTGCGCCGCTATGGCAGTTGGAAGAAGAACGAGGGAAAACCTCAAATTTGACCATGCCGGCTATACGATTTTTTGTGGAAAATTTCGATGTCTCCAAATTCACTCCAAAGTGTCTGATTCGATGGATACACGTGAGACAACATCGCCAGAGATGTACAGAAGTCTTAGGTAGGTCATATTGCGCCGCTATGGCAGTTGGAAGAAGAACGTGGGAAAACCTCAAATTTGACCATGCCGGCTATACGATTTTTTTGTGGAAAATTTCGATGTCTCCAAATTCACTCCAAAGTGTCTGATTCGATGGATACACGTGAGACAACATCGCCAGAGATGTACAGAAGTCTTAGGTAGGTCATATTGCGCCGCTATGGCAGTTGGAAGAAGAACGAGGAAAAACCTCAAATTTGACCATGCCGGCTATACGATTTTTTGTGGAAAATTTCGATGTCTCCAAATTCACTCCAAAGTGTCTGATTCGATGGATACACGTGAGACAACATCGCCAGAGATGTACAGAAGTCTTAGGTAGGTCATATTGCGCCGCTATGGCAGTTGGAAGAAGAACGAGGAAAAACCTCAAATTTGACCATGCCGGCTATACGATTTTTTGTGGAAAATTTCGATGTCTCCAAATTCACTCCAAAGTGTCTGATTCGATGGATACACGTGAGAAAACATCGCCAGAGGTGTACAGAAGTCTTAGGTAGGTCATATTGCGCCGCTATGGCAGTTGGAAGAAGAACGAGGGAAAACCTCAAATTTGACCATGCCGGCTATACGATTTTTTGTGGAAAATTTCGATGTCTCCAAATTCACTCCAAAGTGTCTGATTCGATGGATACACGTGAGATAACATTCCAGAGATGTACAGAATTCTTAGGTAGGTCATATTGCGCCGCTATGGCAGTTGGAAGCAGAACGAGGAAAAACCTCAAATTTGACCATGCCGGCTATATGATTTTTTGTGGAAAATTTCGATGTCTCCAAATTCACTCCAAAGTGTCTGATTCGATGGATACACGTGAGAAAACATCGCCAGAGGTGTACAGAAGTCTTAGGTAGGTCATATTGCGCCGCTATGGCAGTTGGAAGAAGAACGAGGGAAAACCTCAAATTTGACCATGCCGGCTATACGATTTTTTGTGGAAAATTTCGATGTCTCCAAATTCACTCCAAAGTGTCTGATTCGATGGATACACGTGAGAAAACATCGCCAGAGGTGTACAGAAGTCTTAGGTAGGTCATATTGCGCCGCTATGGCAGTTGGAAGAAGAACGAGGAAAAACCTCAAATTTGACCATGCCGGCTATACGATTTTTTGTGGAAAATTTCGATGTCTCCAAATTCACTCCAAAGTGTCTGATTCGATGGATACATGTGAGAAAACATCGCCAGAGGTGTACAGAAGTCTTAGGTAGGTCATATTGCGCCGCTATGGCAGTTGGAAGAAGAACGAGGAAAAACCTCAAATTTGACCATGCCGGCTATACGATTTTTTGTGGAAAATTTCGATGTCTCCAAATTCACTCCAAAGTGTCTGATTCGATGGATACACGTGAGAAAACATCGCCAGAGGTGTACAGAAGTCTTAGGTAGGTCATATTGCGCCGCTATGGCAGTTGGAAGAAGAACGAGGGAAAACCTCAAATTTGACCATGCCGGCTATATGATTTTTTGTGGAAAATTTCGATGTCTCCAAATTCACTCCAAAGTGTCTGATTCGATGGATACACGTGAGAAAACATCGCCAGAGGTGTACAGAAGTCTTAGGTAGGTCATATTGCGCCGCTATGGCAGTTGGAAGAAGAACGAGGGAAAACCTCAAATTTGACATGCCGGCTATACGATTTTTTGTGGAAAATTTCGATGTCTCCAAATTCACTCCAAAGTGTCTGATTCGATGGATACACGTGAAAAAACATCGCCAGAGGTGTACAGAAGTCTTAGGTAGGTCATATTGCGCAGCTATGGCAGTTGGAAGAAGAACGAGGAAAAACCTCAAATTTGACCATGCCGGCTATACGATTTTTTGTGGAAAATTTCGATGTCTCCAAATTCACTCCAAAGTGTCTGATTCGATGGATACACGTGAGACAACATCGCCAGAGATGTACAGAAGTCTTAGGTAGGTCATATTGCGCCGCTATGGCAGTTGGAAGAAGAACGTGGGAAAACCTCAAATTTGACCATGCCGGCTATACGATTTTTTGTGGAAAATTTCGATGTCTCCAAATTCACTCCAAAGTGTCTGATTCGATGGATACACGTGAGAAAACATCGCCAGAGGTGTACAGAAGTCTTAGGTAGGTCATATTGCGCCGCTATGGCAGTTGGAAGAAGAACGAGGAAAAACCTCAAATTTGACCATGCCGGCTATACGATTTTTTGTGGAAAATTTCGATGTCTCCAAATTCACTCCAAAGTGTCTGATTCGATGGATACACGTGAGAAAACATCGCCAGAGGTGTACAGAAGTCTTAGGTAGGTCATATTGCGCCGCTATGGCAGTTGGAAGAAGAACGAGGAAAAACCTCAAATTTGACCATGCCGGCTATACGATTTTTTGTGGAAAATTTCGATGTCTCCAAATTCACTCCAAAGTGTCTGATTCGATGGATACACGTGAGAAAACATCGCCAGAGGTGTACAGAAGTCTTAGGTAGGTCATATTGCGCCGCTATGGCAGTTGGAAGAAGAACGAGGGAAAACCTCAAATTTGACCATGCCGGCTATACGATTTTTTGTGGAAAATTTCGATGTCTCCAAATTCACTCCAAAGTGTCTGATTCGATGGATACACGTGAGAAAACATCGCCAGAGGTGTACAGAAGTCTTAGGTAGGTCATATTGCGCCGCTATGGCAGTTGGAAGAAGAACGAGGAAAAACCTCAAATTTGACCATGCCGGCTATACGATTTTTTGTGGAAAATTTCGATGTCTCCAAATTCACTCCAAAGTGTCTGATTCGATGGATACACGTGAGAAAACATCGCCAGAGGTGTACAGAAGTCTTAGGTAGGTCATATTGCGCCGCTATGGCAGTTGGAAGAAGAACGAGGGAAAACCTCAAATTTGACATGCCGGCTATACGATTTTTTGTGGAAAATTTCGATGTCTCCAAATTCACTCCAAAGTGTCTGATTCGATGGATACACGTGAGAAAACATCGCCAGAGGTGTACAGAAGTCTTAGGTAGGTCATATTGCGCCGCTATGGCAGTTGGAAGAAGAACGAGGAAAAACCTCAAATTTGACCATGCCGGCTATACGATTTTTTGTGGAAAATTTCGATGTCTCCAAATTCACTCCAAAGTGTCTGATTCGATGGATACACGTGAGAAAACATCGCCAGAGGTGTACAGAAGTCTTAGGTAGGTCATATTGCGCCGCTATGGCAGTTGGAAGAAGAACGAGGGAAAACCTCATCAAATTTGACCATGCCGGCTATACGATTTTTTGTGGAAAATTTCGATGTCTCCAAATTCACTCCAAAGTGTCTGATTCGATGGATACACGTGAGAAAACATCGCCAGAGGTGTACAGAAGTCTTAGGTAGGTCATATTGCGCCGCTATGGCAGTTGGAAGAAGAACGAGGAAAAACCTCAAATTTGACCATGCCGGCTATACGATTTTTTGTGGAAAATTTCGATGTCTCCAAATTCACTCCAAAGTGTCTGATTCGATGGATACACGTAAGACAACATCGCCAGAGATGTACAGAAGTCTTAGGTAGGTCATATTGCGCCGCTATGGCAGTTGGAAGAAGAACGTGGGAAAACCTCAAATTTGACCATGCCGGCTATACGATTTTTTGTGGAAAATTTCGATGTCTCCAAATTCACTCCAAAGTGTCTGATTCGATGGATACACGTGAGACAACATCGCCAGAGATGTACAGAAGTCTTAGGTAGGTCATATTGCGCCGCTATGGCAGTTGGAAGAAGAACGAGGGAAAACCTCAAATTTGACCATGCCGGCTATACGATTTTTTGTGGAAAATTTCGATGTCTCCAAATTCACTCCAAAGTGTCTGATTCGATGGATACACGTGAGAAAACATCGCCAGAGGTGTACAGAAGTCTTAGGTAGGTCATATTGCGTCGCTATGGCAGTTGGAAGAAGAACGAGGGAAAACCTCAAATTTGACCATGCCGGCTATACGATTTTTTGTGGAAAATTTCGATGTCTCCAAATTCACTCCAAAGTGTCTGATTCGATGGATACACGTGAGAAAACATCGCCAGAGGTGTACACAAGTCTTAGGTAGGTCATATTGCGCCGCTATGGCAGTTGGAAGAAGAACGAGGGAAAACCTCAAATTTGACCATGCCGGCTATACGATTTTTTGTGGAAAATTTCGATGTCTCCAAATTCACTCCAAAGTGTCTGATTCGATGGATACACGTGAGACAACATCGCCAGAGATGTACAGAAGTCTTAGGTAGGTCATATTGCGCCGCTATGGCAGTTGGAAGAAGAACGTGGGAAAACCTCAAATTTGACCATGCCGGCTATACGATTTTTTGTGGAAAATTTCGATGTCTCCAAATTCACTCCAAAGTGTCTGATTCGATGGATACACGTGAGACAACATCGCCAGAGATGTACAGAAGTCTTAGGTAGGTCATATTGCGCCGCTATGGCAGTTGGAAGAAGAACGAGGGAAAACCTCAAATTTGACCATGCCGGCTATATGATTTTTTGTGGAAAATTTCGATGTCTCCAAATTCACTCCAAAGTGTCTGATTCGATGGATACACGTGAGAAAACATCGCCAGAGGTGTACAGAAGTCTTAGGTAGGTCATATTGCGCCGCTATGGCAGTTGGAAGAAGAACGAGGGAAAACCTCAAATTTGACCATGCCGGCTATACGATTTTTTGTGGAAAATTTCGATGTCTCCAAATTCACTCCAAAGTGTCTGATTCGATGGATACACGTGAGAAAACATCGCCAGAGGTGTACAGAAGTCTTAGGTAGGTCATATTGCGCCGCTATGGCAGTTGGAAGAAGAACGAGGGAAAACCTCAAATTTGACCATGCCGGCTATACGATTTTTTGTGGAAAATTTCGATGTCTCCAAATTCACTCCAAAGTGTCTGATTCGATGGATACACGTGAGAAAACATCGCCAGAGGTGTACAGAAGTTTTAGGTAGGTCATATTGCGCCGCTATGGCAGTTGGAAGAAGAACGAGGAAAAACCTCAAATTTGACCATGCCGGCTATACGATTTTTTGTGGAAAATTTCGATGTCTCCAAATTCACTCCAAAGTGTCTGATTCGATGGATACACGTAAGACAACATCGCCAGAGATGTACAGAAGTCTTAGGTAGGTCATATTGCGCCGCTATGGCAGTTGGAAGAAGAACGTGGGAAAACCTCAAATTTGACCATGCCGGCTATACGATTTTTTGTGGAAAATTTCGATGTCTCCAAATTCACTCCAAAGTGTCTGATTCGATGGATACACGTGAGACAACATCGCCAGAGATGTACAGAAGTCTTAGGTAGGTCATATTGCGCCGCTATGGCAGTTGGAAGAAGAACGAGGGAAAACCTCAAATTTGACCATGCCGGCTATATGATTTTTTGTGGAAAATTTCGATGTCTCCAAATTCACTCCAAAGTGTCTGATTCGATGGATACACGTGAGAAAACATCGCCAGAGGTGTACAGAAGTCTTAGGTAGGTCATATTGCGTCGCTATGGCAGTTGGAAGAAGAACGAGGGAAAACCTCAAATTTGACCATGCCGGCTATACGATTTTTTGTGGAAAATTTCGATGTCTCCAAATTCACTCCAAAGTGTCTGATTCGATGGATACACGTGAGAAAACATCGCCAGAGGTGTACACAAGTCTTAGGTAGGTCATATTGCGCCGCTATGGCAGTTGGAAGAAGAACGAGGGAAAACCTCAAATTTGACCATGCCGGCTATACGATTTTTTGTGGAAAATTTCGATGTCTCCAAATTCACTCCAAAGTGTCTGATTCGATGGATACACGTGAGACAACATCGCCAGAGATGTACAGAAGTCTTAGGTAGGTCATATTGCGCCGCTATGGCAGTTGGAAGAAGAACGTGGGAAAACCTCAAATTTGACCATGCCGGCTATACGATTTTTTGTGGAAAATTTCGATGTCTCCAAATTCACTCCAAAGTGTCTGATTCGATGGATACACGTGAGACAACATCGCCAGAGATGTACAGAAGTCTTAGGTAGGTCATATTGCGCCGCTATGGCAGTTGGAAGAAGAACGAGGGAAAACCTCAAATTTGACCATGCCGGCTATATGATTTTTTGTGGAAAATTTCGATGTCTCCAAATTCACTCCAAAGTGTCTGATTCGATGGATACACGTGAGAAAACATCGCCAGAGGTGTACAGAAGTCTTAGGTAGGTCATATAGCGCCGCTATGGCAGTTGGAAGAAGAACGAGGAAAAACCTCAAATTTGACAATGCCGGCTATACGATTTTTTGTGGAAAATTTCGATGTCTCCAAATTCACTCCAAAGTGTCTGATTCGATGGATACACGTGAGAAAACATCGCCAGAGGTGTACAGAAGTCTTAGGTAGGTCATATTGCGCCGCTATGGCAGTTGGAAGAAGAACGAGGGAAAACCTCAAATTTGACCATGCCGGCTATATGATTTTTTGTGGAAAATTTCGATGTCTCCAAATTCACTCCAAAGTGTCTGATTCGATGGATACACGTGAGAAAACATCGCCAGAGGTGTACAGAAGTCTTAGGTAGGTCATATTGCGCCGCTATGGCAGTTGGAAGAAGAACGAGGAAAAACCTCAAATTTGACTATGCCGGCTATACGATTTTTTGTGGAAAATTTCGATGTCTCCAAATTCACTCCAAAGTGTCTGATTCGATGGATACACGTGAGAAAACATCGCCAGAGGTGTACAGAAGTCTTAGGTAGGTCATATTGCGCCGCTATGGCAGTTGGAAGAAGAACGAGGGAAAACCTCAAATTTGACCATGCCGGCTATATGATTTTTTGTGGAAAATTTCGATGTCTCCAAATTCACTCCAAAGTGTCTGATTCGATGGATACACGTGAGAAAACATCGCCAGAGGTGTACAGAAGTCTTAGGTAGGTCATATTGCGCCGCTATGGCAG
The DNA here is from genome assembly GCA_907269125.1 of Eristalis pertinax. NCBI lineage: Eukaryota > Metazoa > Arthropoda > Insecta > Diptera > Syrphidae > Eristalis > Eristalis pertinax. The sequence goes on along the minus strand of OU026146.1, from coordinate 26,035,985 downwards.
AAAAACCTCAAATTTGACCATGCCGGCTATACGATTTTTTGTGGAAAATTTCGATGTCTCCAAATTCACTCCAAAGTGTCTGATTCGATGGATACACGTGAGACAACATCGCCAGAGATGTACAGAAGTCTTAGGTAGGTCATATTGCGCCGCTATGGCAGTTGGAAGAAGAACGTGGGAAAACCTCAAATTTGACCATGCCGGCTATACGATTTTTTGTGGAAAATTTCGATGTCTCCAAATTCACTCCAAAGTGTCTGATTCGATGGATACACGTGAGACAACATCGCCAGAGATGTACAGAAGTCTTAGGTAGGTCATATTGCGCCGCTATGGCAGTTGGAAGAAGAACGAGGGAAAACCTCAAATTTGACCATGCCGGCTATATGATTTTTTGTGGAAAATTTCGATGTCTCCAAATTCACTCCAAAGTGTCTGATTCGATGGATACACGTGAGAAAACATCGCCAGAGGTGTACAGAAGTCTTAGGTAGGTCATATTGCGCCGCTATGGCAGTTGGAAGAAGAACGAGGGAAAACCTCAAATTTGACCATGCCGGCTATACGATTTTTTGTGGAAAATTTCGATGTCTCCAAATTCACTCCAAAGTGTCTGATTCGATGGATACACGTGAGACAACATCGCCAGAGATGTACAGAAGTCTTAGGTAGGTCATATTGCGCCGCTATGGCAGTTGGAAGAAGAACGAGGAAAAACCTCAAATTTGACCATGCCGGCTATATGATTTTTTGTGGAAAATTTCGATGTCTCCAAATTCACTCCAAAGTGTCTGATTCGATGGATACACGTGAGAAAACATCGCCAGAGGTGTACAGAAGTCTTAGGTAGGTCATATTGCGCCGCTATGGCAGTTGGAAGAAGAACGAGGGAAAACCTCAAATTTGACCATGCCGGCTATATGATTTTTTGTGGAAAATTTCGATGTCTCCAAATTCACTCCAAAGTGTCTGATTCGATGGATACACGTGAGACAACATCGCCAGAGGTGTACAGAAGTCTTAGGTAGGTCATATTGCGCCGCTATGGCAGTTGGAAGAAGAACGAGGAAAAACCTCAAATTTGACCATGCCGGCTATACGATTTTTTGTGGAAAATTTCGATGTCTCCAATTCACTCCAAAGTGTCTGATTCGATGGATACAGGTGAGACAACATCGCCAGAGATGTACAGAAGTCTTAGGTAGGTCATATTGCGCCGCTATGGCAGTTGGAAGAAGAACGTGGGAAAACCTCAAATTTGACCATGGCGGCTATACGATTTTTTGTGGAAAATTTCGATGTCTCCAAATTCACTCCAAAGTGTCTGATTCGATGGATACACGTGAGAAAACATCGCCAGAGGTGTACAGAAGTCTTAGGTAGGTCATATTGCGCCGCTATGGCAGTTGGAAGAAGAACGAGGAAAAACCTCAAATTTGACCATGCCGGCTATACGATTTTTTGTGGAAAATTTCGATGTCTCCAAATTCACTCCAAAGTGTCTGATTCGATGGATACACGTGAGAAACATCGCCAGAGGTGTACAGAAGTCTTAGGTAGGTCATATTGCGCCGCTATGGCAGTTGGAAGAAGAACGAGGAAAAACCTCAAATTTGACCATGCCGGCTATACGATTTTTTGTGGAAAATTTCGATGTCTCCAAATTCACTCCAAAGTGTCTGATTCGATGGATACACGTGAGAAACATCGCCAGAGGTGTACAGAAGTCTTAGGTAGGTCATATTGCGCCGCTATGGCAGTTGGAAGAAGAACGAGGGAAAACCTCAAATTTGACCATGCCGGCTATATGATTTTTTGTGGAAAATTTCGATGTCTCCAAATTCACTCCAAAGTGTCTGATTCGAGGGATACACGTGAGAAAACATCGCCAGAGGTGTACAGAAGTCTTAGGTAGGTCATATTGCGCCGCTATGGCAGTTGGAAGAAGAACGAGGGAAAACCTCAAATTTGACATGCCGGCTATACGATTTTTTGTGGAAAATTTCGATGTCTCCAAATTCACTCCAAAGTGTCTGATTCGATGGATACACGTGAGAAAACATCGCCAGAGGTGTACAGAAGTCTTAGGTAGGTCATATTGCGCCGCTATGGCAGTTGGAAGAAGAACGAGGGAAAACCTCAAATTTGACCATGCCGGCTATACGATTTTTTGTGGAAAATTTCGATGTCTCCAAATTCACTCCAAAGTGTCTGATTCGATGGATACACGTGAGAAAACATCGCCAGAGGTGTACAGAAGTCTTAGGTAGGTCATATTGCGCCGCTATGGCAGTTGGAAGAAGAACGAGGAAAAACCTCAAATTTCACCATGCCGGCTACACGATTTTTTGTGGAAAATTTCGATGTCTCCAAATTCACTCCAAAGTGTCTGATTCGATGGATACACGTAAGACAACATCGCCAGAGATGTACAGAAGTCTTAGGTAGGTCATATTGCGCCGCTATGGCAGTTGGAAGAAGAACGTGGGAAAACCTCAAATTTGACCATGCCGGCTATACGATTTTTTGTGGAAAATTTCGATGTCTCCAAATTCACTCCAAAGTGTCTGATTCGATGGATACACGTGAGACAACATCGCCAGAGATGTACAGAAGTCTTAGGTAGGTCATATTGCGCCGCTATGGCAGTTGGAAGAAGAACGAGGGAAAATCTCAAATTTGACCATGCCGGCTATATGATTTTTTGTGGAAAATTTCGATGTCTCCAAATTCACTCCAAAGTGTCTGATTCGATGGATACACGTGAGAAAACATCGCCAGAGGTGTACAGAAGTCTTAGGTAGGTCATATTGCGCCGCTATGGCAGTTGGAAGAAGAACGAGGGAAAACCTCAAATTTGACCATGCCGGCTATACGATTTCTTGTGGAAAATTTCGATGTCTCCAAATTCACTCCAAAGTGTCTGATTCGATGGATACACGTGAGACAACATCGCCAGAGATGTACAGAAGTCTTAGGTAGGTCATATTGCGCCGCTATGGCAGTTGGAAGCAGAACGAGGGAAAACCTCAAATTTGACAATGCCGGCTATATGATTTTTTGTGGAAAATTTCGATGTCTCCAAATTCACTCCAAAGTGTCTGATTCGATGGATACACGTGAGAAAACATCGCCAGAGGTGTACAGAAGTCTTAGGTAGGTCATATTGCGTCGCTATGGCAGTTGGAAGAAGAACGAGGGAAAACCTCAAATTTGACCATGCCGGCTATACGATTTTTTGTGGAAAATTTCGATGTCTCCAAATTCACTCCAAAGTGTCTGATTCGATGGATACACGTGAGACAACATCGCCAGAGATGTACAGAAGTCTTAGGTAGGTCATATTGCGCCGCTATGGCAGTTGGAAGAAGAACGTGGGAAAACCTCAAATTTGACCATGCCGGCTATACGATTTTTTGTGGAAAATTTCGATGTCTCCAAATTCACTCCAAAGTGTCTGATTCGATGGATACACGTGAGACAACATCGCCAGAGATGTACAGAAGTCTTAGGTAGGCCATATTGCGCCGCTATGGCAGTTGGAAGAAGAACGAGGGAAAACCTCAAATTTGACCATGCCGGCTATATGATTTTTTGTGGAAAATTTCGATGTCTCCAAATTCACTCCAAAGTGTCTGATTCGATGGATACACGTGAGAAAACATCGCCAGAGGTGTACAGAAGTCTTAGGTAGGTCATATTGCGCCGCTATGGCAGTTGGAAGCAGAACGAGGGAAAACCTCAAATTTGACAATGCCGGCTATATGATTTTTTGTGGAAAATTTCGATGTCTCCAATTCACTCCAAAGTGTCTGATTCGATGGATACACGTGAGAAAACATCGCCAGAGGTGTACAGAAGTCTTAGGTAGGTCATATTGCGCCGCTATGGCAGTTGGAAGAAGAACGAGGAAAAACCTCAAATTTGACTATGCCGGCTATACGATTTTTTGTGGAAAATTTCGATGTCTCCAAATTCACTCCAAAGTGTCTGATTCGATGGATACACGTGAGAAAACATCGCCAGAGGTGTACAGAAGTCTTAGGTAGGTCATATTGCGCCGCTATGGCAGTTGGAAGAAGAACGAGGAAAAACCTCAAATTTGACCATGCCGGCTATACGATTTTTTGTGGAAAATTTCGATGTCTCCAAATTCACTCCAAAGTGTCTGATTCGATGGATACACGTGAGACAACATCGCCAGAGATGTACAGAAGTCTTAGGTAGGTCATATTGCGCCGCTATGGCAGTTGGAAGAAGAACGTGGGAAAACCTCAAATTTGACCATGCCGGCTATACGATTTTTTGTGGAAAATTTCGATGTCTCCAAATTCACTCCAAAGTGTCTGATTCGATGGATACACGTGAGACAACATCGCCAGAGATGTACAGAAGTCTTAGGTAGGTCATATTGCGCCGCTATGGCAGTTGGAAGAAGAACGAGGGAAAACCTCAAATTTGACCATGCCGGCTATATGATTTTTTGTGGAAAATTTCGATGTCTCCAAATTCACTCCAAAGTGTCTGATTCGATGGATACACGTGAGAAAACATCGCCAGAGGTGTACAGAAGTCTTAGGTAGGTCATATTGCGCCGCTATGGCAGTTGGAAGAAGAACGAGGGAAAACCTCAAATTTGACCATGCCGGCTATACGATTTTTTGTGGAAAATTTCGATGTCTCCAAGTTCACTCCAAAGTGTCTGATTCGATGGATACACGTGAGACAACATCGCCAGAGATGTACAGAAGTCTTAGGTAGGTCATATTGCGCCGCTATGGCAGTTGGAAGAAGAACGAGGAAAAACCTCAAATTTGACCATGCCGGCTATATGATTTTTTGTGGAAAATTTCGATGTCTCCAAATTCACTCCAAAGTGTCTGATTCGATGGATACACGTGAGAAAACATCGCCAGAGGTGTACAGAAGTCTTAGGTAGGTCATATTGCGCCGCTATGGCAGTTGGAAGAAGAACGAGGGAAAACCTCAAATTTGACCATGCCGGCTATATGATTTTTTGTGGAAAATTTCGATGTCTCCAAATTCACTCCAAAGTGTCTGATTCGATGGATACACGTGAGAAAACATCGCCAGAGGTGTACAGAAGTCTTAGGTAGGTCATATTGCGCCGCTATGGCAGTTGGAAGAAGAACGAGGGAAAACCTCAAATTTGACCATGCCGGCTATACGATTTTTTGTGGAAAATTTCGATGTCTCCAAATTCACTCCAAAGTGTCTGATTCGATGGATACACGTGAGAAAACATCGCCAGAGGTGTACAGAAGTCTTAGGTAGGTCATATTGCTCCGCTATGGCAGTTGGAAGCAGAACGAGGGAAAACCTCAAATTTGACAATGCCGGCTATATGATTTTTTGTGGAAAATTTCGATGTCTCCAAATTCACTCTAAAGTGTCTGATTCGATGGATACACGTGAGAAAACATCGCCAGAGGTGTACAGAAGTCTTAGGTAGGTCATATTGCGCCGCTATGGCAGTTGGAAGAAGAACGAGGGAAAACCTCAAATTTGACCATGCCGGCTATACGATTTTTGTGGAAAATTTCGATGTCTCCAAATTCACTCCAAAGTGTCTGATTCGATGGATACACGTGAGAAAACATCGCCAGAGGTGTACAGAAGTCTTAGGTAGGTCATATTGCGCCGCTATGGCAGTTGGAAGAAGAACGAGGGAAAACCTCAAATTTGACCATGCCGGCTATACGATTTTTTGTGGAAAATTTCGATGTCTCCAAGTTCACTCCAAAGTGTCTGATTCGATGGATACACGTGAGACAACATCGCCAGAGATGTACAGAAGTCTTAGGTAGGTCATATTGCGCCGCTATGGCAGTTGGAAGAAGAACGAGGAAAAACCTCAAATTTGACCATGCCGGCTATATGATTTTTTGTGGAAAATTTCGATGTCTCCAAATTCACTCCAAAGTGTCTGATTCGATGGATACACGTGAGAAAACATCGCCAGAGGTGTACAGAAGTCTTAGGTAGGTCATATTGCGCCGCTATGGCAGTTGGAAGAAGAACGAGGGAAAACCTCAAATTTGACCATGCCGGCTATATGATTTTTTGTGGAAAATTTCGATGTCTCCAAATTCACTCCAAAGTGTCTGATTCGATGGATACACGTGAGAAAACATCGCCAGAGGTGTACAGAAGTCTTAGGTAGGTCATATTGCGCCGCTATGGCAGTTGGAAGAAGAACGAGGGAAAACCTCAAATTTGACCATGCCGGCTATACGATTTTTTGTGGAAAATTTCGATGTCTCCAAATTCACTCCAAAGTGTCTGATTCGATGGATACACGTGAGAAAACATCGCCAGAGGTGTACAGAAGTCTTAGGTAGGTCATATTGCTCGCTATGGCAGTTGGAAGCAGAACGAGGGAAAACCTCAAATTTGACAATGCCGGCTATATGATTTTTTGTGGAAAATTTCGATGTCTCCAAATTCACTCTAAAGTGTCTGATTCGATGGATACACGTGAGAAAACATCGCCAGAGGTGTACAGAAGTCTTAGGTAGGTCATATTGCGCCGCTATGGCAGTTGGAAGAAGAACGAGGGAAAACCTCAAATTTGACCATGCCGGCTATACGATTTTTTGTGGAAAATTTCGATGTCTCCAAATTCACTCCAAAGTGTCTGATTCGATGGATACACGTGAGAAAACATCGCCAGAGGTGTACAGAAGTCTTAGGTAGGTCATATTGCGCCGCTATGGCAGTTGGAAGAAGAACGAGGGAAAACCTCAAATTTGACCATGCGGCTATACGATTTTTTGTGGAAAATTTCGATGTCTCCAAATTCACTCCAAAGTGTCTGATTCGATGGATACACGTGAGAAAACATCGCCAGAGATGTACAGAAGTCTTAGGTAGGTCATATTGCGCCGCTATGGCAGTTGGAAGAAGAACGAGGATAAACCTCAAATTTGACCATGCCGGCTATACGATTTTTTGTGGAAAATTTCGATGTCTCCAAATTCACTCCAAAGTGTCTGATTCGATGGATACACGTGAGACAACATCGCCAGAGATGTACAGAAGTCTTAGGTAGGTCATATTGCGCCGCTATGGCAGTTGGAAGAAGAACGTGGGAAAACCTCAAATTTGACCATGCCGGCTATACGATTTTTTGTGGGAAATTTCGATGTCTCCAAATTCACTCCAAAGTGTCTGATTCGATGGATACACGTGAGACAACATCGCCAGAGATGTACAGAAGTCTTAGGTAGGTCATATTGCGCCGCTATGGCAGTTGAAGAAGAACGTGGGAAAACCTCAAATTTGACCATGCCGGCTATACGATTTTTTGTGGAAAATTTCGATGTCTCCAAATTCATTCCAAAGTGTCTGATTCGATGGATAGACGTGAGACAACATCGCCAGAGATGTACAGAAGTCTTAGGTAGGTCATATTGCGCCGCTATGGCAGTTGGAAGAAGAACGAGGGAAAACCTCAAATTTGACAATGCCGGCTATATGATTTTTTGTGGAAAATTTCGATGTCTCCAAATTCACTCCAAAGTGTCTGATTCGATGGATACACGTGAGAAAACATCGCCAGAGGTGTACAGAAGTCTTAGGTAGGTCATATTGCGCCGCTATGGCAGTTGGAAGAAGAACGAGGGAAAACCTCAAATTTGACCATGCCGGCTTTTGTGGATTTTTTGTGGAAAATTTCGATGTCTCCAAATTCACTCCAAAGTGTCTGATTCGATGGATACACGTGAGAAAACATCGCCGGAGGTGTACAGAAGTCTTAGGTAGGTCATAATGCGCCGCTATGGCAGTTGGAAGAAGAACGAGGGAAAACCTCAAATTTACCATGCCGGCTATACGATTTTTTGTGGAAAATTTCGATGTCTCCAAATTCACTCCAAAGTGTCTGATTCGATGGATACACGTGAGACAACATCGCCAGAGGTGTACAGAACTCTTAGGTAGGTCATATTGCGCCGCTGTGGCAGTTGGAAGAAGAACGAGGAAAAACCTCAAATTTGACCATGCCGGCTATATGATTTTTTGTGGAAAATTTCGATGTCTCCAAATTCAGTCCAAAGTTTCTGATTCGATGGATACACGTGAGAAAACATCGCCAGAGGTGTACAGAAGTCTTAGGTAGGCCATATTGCTCCGCTATGGCAGTTGGAAGAAGAACGAGGGAAAACCTCAAATTTGACCATCCCGGCTATACGATTTTTTGTGGAAAATTTCGATGTCTCCAAATTCACTCCAAAGTGTCTGATTCGATGGATAGACGTGAGACAAGTACAGAAGTCTTAGGTAGGTCATATTGCGCCGCTATGGCAGTTGGAAGAAGAACGAGGGAAAGCATCAAATTTGACCATGCCGGCTATATGATTTTTTGTGGAAAATTTCGATGTCTCCAAATTCACTCCAAAGTGTCTGATTCGATGGATACACGTGAGAAAACATCGCCAGAGGTGTACAGAAGTCTTAGGTAGGTCATATTGCGCCGCTATGGCAGTTGGAAGAAGAACGAGGGAAAACCTCAAATTTTACCATGCCGGCTATACGATTTTTTGTGGAAAATTTCGATGTCTCCAAATTCACTCCAAAGTGTCTGATTCGATGGATACACGTGAGAAAACATCGCCAGAGATGTACAGAAGTCTTAGGTAGGTCATATTGCGCCGCTATGGCAGTTGGAAGAAGAACGAGGGAAAGCATCAAATTTGACCATGCCGGCTATATGATTTTTTGTGGAAAATTTCGATGTCTCCAAATTCACTCCAAAGTGTCTGATTCGATGGATACACATGAGAAAACATCGCCAGAGGTGTACAGAAGTCTTAGGTAGGTCATATTGCGCCGCTATGGCAGTTGGAAGAAGAACGAGGGAAAACCTCAAATTTGACTATGCCGGCTATATGATTTTTTGTGGAAAATTTCGATGTCTCCAAATTCACTCCAAAGTGTCTGATTCGATGGATACACGTGAGAAAACATCGCCAGAGATGTACAGAAGTCTTAGGTAGGTCATATTGCGCCGCTGTGGCAGTTGGAAGAAGAACGAGGGAAAGCCTCAAATTTGACCATGCCGGCTATATGATTTTTTGTGTAAAATTTCGATGTCTCCAAATTCACTCCAAAGTGTCTGATTCGATGGATACACGTGAGAAAACATCGCCAGAGGTGTACAGAAGTCTTAGGTAGGTCATATTGCGCCGCTATGGCAGTTGGAAGAAGAACGAGGGAAAACCTCAAATTTGACCATGCCGGCTATATGATTTTTTGTGGAAAATTTCGATGTCTCCAAATTCACTCCAAAGTGTCTGATTCGATGGATACACGTGAGAAAACATCGCCAGAGATGTACAGAAGTCTTAGGTAGGTCATATTGCGCCGCTGTGGCAGTTGGAAGAAGAACGAGGGAAAGCCTCAAATTTTACCATGCCGGCTATATGATTTTTTGTGTAAAATTTCGATGTCTCCAAATTCACTCCAAAGTGTCTGATTCGATGGATACACGTGAGAAAACATCGCCAGAGGTGTACAGAAGTCTTAGGTAGGTCATATTGCGCCGCTATGGCAGTTGGAAGAAGAACGAGGAAAAACCTCAAATTTGACCATGCCGGCTATACGATTTTTTGTGGAAAATTTCGATGTCTCCAAATTCACTCCAAAGTGTCTGATTCGATGGATACACGTGAGAAAACATCGCCAGAGGTGTACAGAAGTCTTAGGTAGGTCATATTGCGCCGCTATGGCAGTTGGAAGAAGAACGAGGGAAAACCTCAAATTTGACCATGCCGGCTATATGATTTTTTGTGGAAAATTTCGATGTCTCCAAATTCACTCCAAAGTGTCTGATTCGATGGATACACGTGAGAAAACATCGCCAGAGATGTACAGAAGTCTTAGGTAGGTCATATTGCGCCGCTATGGCAGTTGGAAGAAGAACGAGGGAAAACCTCAAATTTGACCATGCCGGCTATATGATTTTTTGTGGAAAATTTCGATGTCTCCAAATTCACTCCAAAGTGTCTGATTCGATGGATACACGTGAGAAAACATCGCCAGAGGTGTACAGAAGTCTTAGGTAGGTCATATTGCGCCGCTATGGCAGTTGGAAGAAGAACGAGGGAAAACCTCAAATTTGACCATGCCGGCTATATGATTTTTTGTGGAAAATTTCGATGTCTCCAAATTCACTCCAAAGTGTCTGATTCGATGGATACACGTGAGAAAACATCGCCAGAGGTGTACAGAAGTCTTAGGTAGGTCATATTGCGCCGCTATGGCAGTTGGAAGAAGAACGAGGGAAAACCTCAAATTTGACCATGCCGGCTATATGATTTTTTGTGGAAAATTTCGATGTCTCCAAATTCACTCCAAAGTGTCTGATTCGATGGATACACGTGAGAAAACATCGCCAGAGGTGTACAGAAGTCTTATGTAAGTCATATTGCGCCGCTATGGCAGTTGGAAGAAGAACGAGGGAAAACCTCAAATTTGACCATGCCGGCTATATGATTTTTTGTGGAAAATTTCGATGTCTCCAAATTCACTCCAAAGTGTCTGATTCGATGGATACACGTGAGAAAACATCGCCAGAGATGTACAGAAGTCTTAGGTAGGTCATATTGCGCCGCTATGGCAGTTGGAAGAAGAACGAGGGAAAGCATCAAATTTGAAATATGATTTTTTGTGGAAAATTTCGATGTCTCCAAATTCACTCCAAAGTGTCTGATTCGATGGATACACATAAGAAAACATCGCCAGAGATGTACAGAAGTCTTAGGTAGGTCATATTGCGCCGCTATGGCAGTTGGAAGAAGAACGAGGGAAAGCATCAAATTTGAAATATGATTTTTTGTGGAAAATTTCGATGTCTCCAAATTCACTCCAAAGTGTCTGATTCGATGGATACACATAAGAAAACATCGCCAGAGATGTACAGAAGTCTTAGGTAGGTCATATTGCGCCGCTATGGCAGTTGGAAGAAGAACGAGGGAAAGCATCAAATTTGAAATATGATTTTTTGTGGAAAATTTCGATGTCTCCAAATTCACTCCAAAGTGTCTGATTCGATGGATACACATAAGAAAACATCGCCAGAGATGTACAGAAGTCTTAGGTAGGTCATATTGCGCCGCTATGGCAGTTGGAAGAAGAACGAGGGAAAGCATCAAATTTGAAATATGATTTTTTGTGGAAAATTTCGATGTCTCCAAATTCACTCCAAAGTGTCTGATTCGATGGATACACATAAGAAAACATCGCCAGAGATGTACAGAAGTCTTAGGTAGGTCATATTGCGCCGCTATGGCAGTTGGAAGAAGAACGAGGGAAAGCATCAAATTTGAAATATGATTTTTTGTGGAAAATTTCGATGTCTCCAAATTCACTCCAAAGTGTCTGATTCGATGGATACACATAAGAAAACATCGCCAGAGATGTACAGAAGTCTTAGGTAGGTCATATTGCGCCGCTATGGCAGTTGGAAGAAGAACGAGGGAAAGCATCAAATTTGAAATATGATTTTTTGTGGAAAATTTCGATGTCTCCAAATTCACTCCAAAGTGTCTGATTCGATGGATACACGTGAGAAAACATCGCCAGAGATGTACAGAAGTCTTAGGTAGGTCATATTGCGCCGCTGTGGCAGTTGGAAGAAGAACGAGGGAAAGCCTCAAATTTGACCATGCCGGCTATATGATTTTTTGTGTAAAATTTCGATGTCTCCAAATTCACTCCAAAGTGTCTGATTCGATGGATACACGTGAGAAAACATCGCCAGAGGTGTACAGAAGTCTTAGGTAGGTCATATTGCGCCGCTATGGCAGTTGGAAGAAGAACGAGGGAAAACCTCAAATTTGACCATGCCGGCTATATGATTTTTTGTGGAAAATTTCGATGTCTCCAAATTCACTCCAAAGTGTCTGATTCGATGGATACACGTGAGAAAACATCGCCAGAGATGTACAGAAGTCTTAGGTAGGTCATATTGCGCCGCTGTGGCAGTTGGAAGAAGAACGAGGGAAAGCCTCAAATTTTACCATGCCGGCTATATGATTTTTTGTGTAAAATTTCGATGTCTCCAAATTCACTCCAAAGTGTCTGATTCGATGGATACACGTGAGAAAACATCGCCAGAGGTGTACAGAAGTCTTAGGTAGGTCATATTGCGCCGCTATGGCAGTTGGAAGAAGAACGAGGAAAAACCTCAAATTTGACCATGCCGGCTATACGATTTTTTGTGGAAAATTTCGATGTCTCCAAATTCACTCCAAAGTGTCTGATTCGATGGATACACGTGAGAAAACATCGCCAGAGGTGTACAGAAGTCTTAGGTAGGTCATATTGCGCCGCTATGGCAGTTGGAAGAAGAACGAGGGAAAACCTCAAATTTGACCATGCCGGCTATATGATTTTTTGTGGAAAATTTCGATGTCTCCAAATTCACTCCAAAGTGTCTGATTCGATGGATACACGTGAGAAAACATCGCCAGAGATGTACAGAAGTCTTAGGTAGGTCATATTGCGCCGCTATGGCAGTTGGAAGAAGAACGAGGGAAAACCTCAAATTTTACCATGCCGGCTATACGATTTTTTGTGGAAAATTTCGATGTCTCCAAATTCACTCCAAAGTGTCTGATTCGATGGATACACGTGAGAAAACATCGCCAGAGATGTACAGAAGTCTTAGGTAGGTCATATTGCGCCGCTATGGCAGTTGGAAGAAGAACGAGGGAAAGCCTCAAATTTGACCATGCCGGCTATATGATTTTTTGTGTAAAATTTCGATGTCTCCAAATTCACTCCAAAGTGTCTGATTCGATGGATACACGTGAGAAAACGTCGCCAGAGGTGTACAGAAGTCTTAGGTAGGTCATATTGCGCCGCTATGGCAGTTGGAAGAAGAACGAGGGAAAACCTCAAATTTGACCATGCCGGCTATATGATTTTTTGTGTAAAATTTCGATGTCTCCAAATTCACTCCAAAGTGTCTGATTCGATGGATACACGTGAGAAAACATCGCCAGAGGTGTACAGAAGTCTTAGGTAGGTCATATTGCGCCGCTATGGCAGTTGGAAGAAGAACGAGGAAAAACCTTAAATTTGACCATGCCGGCTATACGATTTTTTGTGGAAAATTTCGATGTCTCCAAAATCACTCCAAAGTGTCTGATTCGATGGATACACGTGAGAAAACATCGCCAGAGGTGTACAGAAGTCTTAGGTAGGTCATATTGCGCCGCTATGGCAGTTGGAAGAAGAACGAGGGAAAACCTCAAATTTGACCATGCCGGCTATATGATTTTTTGTGGAAAATTTCGATGTCTCCAAATTCACTCCAAAGTGTCTGATTCGATGGATACACGTGAGAAAACATCGCCAGAGATGTACAGAAGTCTTAGGTAGGTCATATTGCGCCGCTATGGCAGTTGGAAGAAGAACGAGGGAAAACCTCAAATTTTACCATGCCGGCTATACGATTTTTTGTGGAAAATTTCGATGTCTCCAAATTCACTCCAAAGTGTCTGATTCGATGGATACACGTGAGAAAACATCGCCAGAGATGTACAGAAGTCTTAGGTAGGTCATATTGCGCCGCTATGGCAGTTGGAAGAAGAACGAGGGAAAACCTCAAATTTGACCATGCCGGCTATATGATTTTTTGTGGAAAATTTCGATGTCTCCAAATTCACTCCAAAGTGTCTGATTCGATGGATACACATGAGAAAACATCGCCAGAGGTGTACAGAAGTCTTAGGTAGGTCATATTGCGCCGCTGTGGCAGTTGGAAGAAGAACGAGGGAAAGCCTCAAATTTGACCATGCCGGCTATATGATTTTTTGTGGAAAATTTCGATGTCTCCAAATTCACTCCAAAGTGTCTGATTCGATGGATACACGTGAGAAAACATCGCCAGAGGTGTACAGAAGTCTTAGGTAGGTCATATTGCGCCGCTTTGGCAGTTGGAAGAAGAACGAGGGAAAGCCTCAAATTTGACCATGCCGGCTATATGATTTTTTGAGGAAAATTTCGATGTCTCCAAATTCACTCCAAAGTGTCTGATTCGATGGATACACGTGAGAAAACATCGCCAGAGGTGTACAGAAGTCTTAGGTAGGTCATATTGCGCCGCTATGGCAGTTGGAACAAGAACGAGGGAAAACCTCAAATTTGACCATGCCGGCTATATGATTTTTTGTGGAAAATTTCGATGTCTCCAAATTCACTCCAAAGTGTCTGATTCGATGGATACAGGTGAGAAAACATAGCCAGAGGTGTACAGAAGTCTTGGGTAGGTCATATTGCGCCGCTATGGCAGTTGGAAGAAGAACGAGGGAAAACCTCAAATTTGACCATGCCGGCTATACGATTTTTTGTGGAAAATTTCGATGTCTCCAAATTCACTCCAAAGTGTCTGATTCGATGGATACACGTGAGAAAACATCGCCAGAGGTGTACAGAAGTCTTAGGTAGGTCATATTGCGCCGCTATGGCAGTTGGAAGAAGAACGAGGGAAAACCTCAAATTTGACCATGCCGACTATATGATTTTTTGTGGAAAATTTCGGTGTCTCCAAATTCACTCCAAAGTGTCTGATTCGATGGATACACATGAGAAAACATCGCCAGAGGTGTACAGAAGTCTTAGGTAAGTCATATTGCGCCGCTATGGCAGTTGGAAGAAGAACGAGGGAAAACCTCAAATTTGACCTGCCGGCTATATGATTTTTTGTGGAAAATTTCGATGTCTCCAAATTCACTCCAAAGTGTCTGATTCGATGGATACACGTGAGAAAACATCGCCAGAGGTGTACAGAAGTCTTAGGTAGGTCATATTGCGCCACTATGGCAGTTGGAAGAAGAACGAGGGAAAGCCTCAAATTTGACCATGCCGGCTATATGATTTTTTGAGGAAAATTTCGATGTCTCCAAATTCACTCCAAAGTGTCTGATTCGATGGATACACGTGAGAAAACATCGCCAGAGGTGTACAGAAGTCTTAGGTAGGTCATATTGCGCCACTATGGCAGTTGGAAGAAGAACGAGGGAAAACCTCAAATTTGACCATGCCGGCTATATGATTTTTTGAGGAAAATTTCGATGTCTCCAAATTCACTCCAAAGTGTCTGATTCGATGGATACACGTGAAAAAACATCGCCAGAGGTGTACAGAAGTCTTAGGTAGGTCATATTGCGCCACTATGGCAGTTGGAAGAAGAACGAGGGAAAACCTCAAATTTGACCATGCCGGCTATACGATTTTTTGTGGAAAATTTCGATGTCTCCAAATTCACTCCAAAGTGTCTGATTCGATGGATACACGTGAGAAAACATCGCCAGAGGTGTACAGAAGTCTTAGGTAGGTCATATTGCGCCGCTATGGCAGTTGGAAGAAGAACGAGGGAAAACCTCAAATTTGACCATGCCGACTATATGATTTTTTGTGGAAAATTTCGGTGTCTCCAAATTCACTCCAAAGTGTCTGATTCGATGGATACACATGAGAAAACATCGCCAGAGGTGTACAGAAGTCTTAGGTAAGTCATATTGCGCCGCTATGGCAGTTGGAAGAAGAACGAGGGAAAACCTCAAATTTGACCTGCCGGCTATATGATTTTTTGTGGAAAATTTCGATGTCTCCAAATTCACTCCAAAGTGTCTGATTCGATGGATACACGTGAGAAAACATCGCCAGAGGTGTACAGAAGTCTTAGGTAGGTCATATTGCGCCACTATGGCAGTTGGAAGAAGAACGAGGGAAAGCCTCAAATTTGACCATGCCGGCTATATGATTTTTTGAGGAAAATTTCGATGTCCCCAAATTCACTCCAAAGTGTCTGATTCGATGGATACACGTGAGAAAACATCGCCAGAGGTGTACAGAAGTCTTAGGTAGGTCATATTGCGCCACTATGGCAGTTGGAAGAAGAACGAGGGAAAACCTCAAATTTGACCATGCCGGCTATACGATTTTTTGTGGAAAATTTCGATGTCTCCAAATTCACTCCAAAGTGTCTGATTCGATGGATACACGTGAGAAAACATCGCCAGAGGTGTACAGAAGTCTTAGGTAGGTCATATTGCGCCGCTATGGCAGTTGGAAGAAGAACGAGGGAAAACCTATGATTTTTTGTGGAAAATTTCGATGTCTCCAAATTCACTCCAAAGTGTCTGATTCGATGGATACATGTGAGAAAACATCGCCAGAGGTGTACAGAAGTCTTAGGTAGGTCATATTGCGCCACTATGGCAGTTGGAAGAAGAACGAGGGAAAGCCTCAAAATTTGAGCATGCCGGCTATATGATTTTTTGAGGAAAATTTCGATGTCTCCAAATTCACTCCAAAGTGTTTGATTCGATGGATACACGTGAGAAAACATCGCCAGAGATGTACAGAAGTCTTAGGTAGGTCATATTGCGCCGCTATGGCAGTTGGAAGAAGAACGAGGGAAAACCTCAAATTTTACCATGCCGGCTATACGATTTTTTGTGGAAAATTTCGATGTCTCCAAATTCACTCCAAAGTGTCTGATTCGATGGATACACGTGAGAAAACATCGCCAGAGATGTACAGAAGTCTTAGGTAGGTCATATTGCGCCGCTATGGCAGTTGGAAGAAGAACGAGGGAAAACCTCAAATTTGACCATGCCGGCTGTATGATTTTTTGTGGAAAATTTCGATGTCTCCAAATTCACTCCAAAGTGTCTGATTCGATGGATACACGTGAGAAAACATCGCCAGAGGTGTACAGAAGTCTTAGGTAGGTCATATTGCGCCGCTATGGCAGTTGGAAGAAGAACGAGGGGAAAAATCAAATTTGACCATGCCGGCTATATGATTTTTTGTGGAAAATTTCGATGTCTCCAAATTCACTCCAAAGTGTCTGATTCGATGGATACACGTGAGAAAACATCGCCAGAGGTGTACAGAAGTCTTAGGTAGGTCATATTGCGCCGCTATGGCAGTTGGAAGAAGAACGAGGAAAACCTCAAATTTGACCATGCCGGCTATATGATTTTTTGTGGAAAATTTCGATGTCTCCAAATTCACTCCAAAGTGTCTGATTCGATGGATACACGTGAGAAAACATCGCCAGAGGTGTACAGAAGTCTTAGGTAGGTCATATTGCGCCGCTATGGCAGTTGGAAGAAGAACGAGGGAAAACCTCAAATTTGACCATGTCGGCTATATGATTTTTTGTGGAAAATTTCGATGTCTCCAAATTCACTCCAAAGTGTCTGATTCGATGGATACAAGTGAGAAAACATCGCCAGAGGTGTACAGAAGTCTTAGGTAGGTCATATTGCGCCGCTATGGCAGTTGGAAGAAGAACGAGGGAAAACCTCAAATTTGACCATGCCGGCTATATGATTTTTTGTGGAAAACTTCGATGTCTCCAAATTCACTCCAAAGTGTCTGATTCGATGGATACACGTGAGAAAACATCGCCAGAGGTGTACAGAAGTCTTAGGTAGGTCATATTGCGCCGCTATGGCAGTTGGAAGAAGAACGAGGGAAAACCTCAAATTTGACCATGCCGGCTATACGATTTTTTGTGGAAAATTTCGATGTCTCCAAATTCACTCCAAAGTGTCTGATTCGATGGATACACGTGAGAAAACATCGCCAGAGGTGTACAGAAGTCTTAGGTAGGTCATATTGCGCCGCTATGGCAGTTGGAAGAAGAACGAGGGAAAACCTCAAATTTGACAATGCCGGCTATATGATTTTTTGTGGAAAATTTCGATGTCTCCAAATTCACTCCAAAGTGTCTGATTCGATGGATACACGTGAGAAAACATCGCCAGAGACGTACAGAAGTCTTAGGTAGGTCATATTGCGCCGCTGTGGCAGTTGGAAGAAGAACGAGGGAAAGCCTCAAATTTGACCATGCCGGCTATATGATTTTTTGTGGAAAATTTCGATGTCTCCAAATTCACTCCAAAGTGTCTGATTCGATGGATACAGGTGAGAAAACATAGCCAGAGGTGTACAGAAGCCTTGGGTAGGTCATATTGCGCCGCTATGGCAGTTGGAAGAAGAACGAGGGAAAACCTCAAATTTGACCATGCCGGCTATACGATTTTTTGTGGAAAATTTCGATGTCTCCAAATTCACTCCAAAGTGTCTGATTCGATGGATACACGTGAGAAAACATCGCCAGAGGTGTACAGAAGTCTTAGGTAGGTCATATTGCGCCGCTATGGCAGTTGGAAGAAGAACGAGGGAAAACCTCAAATTTGACAATGCCGGCTATATGATTTTTTGTGGAAAATTTCGATGTCTCCAAATTCACTCCAAAGTGTCTGATTCGATGGATACACGTGAGAAAACATCGCCAGAGGTGTACAGAAGTCTTAGGTAGGTCATATTGCGCCGCTGTGGCAGTTGGAAGAAGAACGAGGGAAAGCCTCAAATTTGACCATGCCGGATATATGATTTTTTGTGGAAAATTTCGATGTCTCCAAATTCACTCCAAAGTGTCTGATTCGATGGATACAGGTGAGAAAACATAGCCAGAGGTGTACAGAAGTCTTGGGTAGGTCATATTGCGCCGCTATGGCAGTTGGAAGAAGAACGAGGGAAAACCTCAAATTTGACCATGCCGGCTATATGATTTTTTGAGGAAAATTTCGATGTCTCCAAATTCACTCCAAAGTGTCTGATTCGATGGATACACGTGAGAAAACATCGCCAGAGGTGTACAGAAGTCTTAGGTAGGTCATATTGCGCCACTATGGCAGTTGAAAGAAGAACGAGGGAAAACCTCAAATTTGACCATGCCGGCTATATGATTTTTTGTGGAAAATTTCGATGTCTCCAAATTCACTCCAAAGTGTCTGATTCGATGGATACACGTGAGAAAACATCGCCAGAGGTGTACAGAAGTCTTAGCTAGGTCATATTGCGCCGCTATGGCAGTTGGAAGAAGAACGAGGGAAAATCTCAAATTTGACCATGCCGGCTATATGATTTTTTGTGGAAAATTTCGATGTCTCCAAATTTACTCCAAAGTGTCTGATTCGATGGATACACGTGAGAAAACATCGCCAGAGGTGTACAGAAGTCTTAGGTAGGTCATATTGCGCCACTATGGC
Organism: Eristalis pertinax; assembly: GCA_907269125.1. Classification (NCBI taxonomy): domain Eukaryota; kingdom Metazoa; phylum Arthropoda; class Insecta; order Diptera; family Syrphidae; genus Eristalis; species Eristalis pertinax. The sequence continues at coordinate 26,016,885 of OU026146.1, read as the reverse complement.
AGTTGGAAGAAGAACGAGGGAAAGAATCAAATTTGACCATGCCGGCTATATGATTTTTTGAGGAAAATTTCGATGTCTCCAAATTCACTCCAAAGTGTCTGATTCGATGGATACACGTGAGAAAACATCGCCAGAGGTGTACAGAAGTCTTAGGTAGGTCATATTGCGCCGCTATGGCAGTTGGAAGAAGAACGACGGAAAACCTCAAATTTGACCATGCCGGCTATATGATTTTTTGTGGAAAATTTCGATGTCTCCAAATTCACTCCAAGGTGTCTGATTCGATGGATACACGTGAGAAAACATCGCCAGAGATGTACAGAAGTCTTAGGTAGGTCATATTGCGCCGCTATGGCAGTTGGAAGAAGAACGAGGGAAAGCCTCAAATTTGACCATGCCGGCTATACGATTTTTTGTGGAAAATTTCGATGTCTCCAAATTCACTCCAAAGTGTCTGATTCGATGGATACACGTGAGAAAACATCGCCAGAGGTGTACAGAAGTCTTAGGTAGGTCATATTGCGCCGCTATGGCAGTTGGAAGAAGAACGAGTTAAAACCTCAAATTTGACCATGCCGGCTATACGATTTTTTGTGGAAAATTTCGATGTCTCCAAATTCACTCCAAAGTGTCTGATTCGATGGATACACGTGAGAAAACATCGCCAGAGGTGTACAGAAGTCTTAGGTAGGTCATATTGCGCCGCTATGGCAGTTGGAAGAAGAACGAGTTAAAACCTCAAATTTGACCATGCCGGCTATACGATTTTTTGTGGAAAATTTCGATGTCTCCAAATTCACTCCAAAGTGTCTGGTTCGATGGATACACTTAAGACAGAGGTGTACAGAAGTCTTAGGTAGGTCATATTGCGCCGCTATGGCAGTTGGAAGAAGAACGAGTTAAAACCTCAAATTTGACCATGCCGGCTATACGATTTTTTGTGGAAAATTTCGATGTCTCCAAATTCACTCCAAAGTGTCTGGTTCGATGGATACACTTAAGACAGAGGTGTACAGAAGTCTTAGGTAGGTCATATTGCGCCGCTATGGCAGTTGGAAGAAGAACGAGTTAAAACCTCAAATTTGACCATGCCGGCTATACGATTTTTTGTGGAAAATTTCGATGTCTCCAAATTCACTCCAAAGTGTCTGATTCGATGGATACACGTGAGAAAACATCGCCAGAGGTGTACAGAAGTCTTAGGTAGGTCATATTGCGCCGCTATGGCAGTTGGAAGAAGAACGAGGGAAAACCTCAAATTTGACCATGCCGGCTATACGATTTTTTGTGGAAAATTTCGATGTCTCCAAATTCACTCCAAAGTGTCTGATTCGATGGATACACGTGAGAAAACATCGCCAGAGGTGTACAGAAGTCTTAGGTAGGTCATATTGCGCCGCTATGGCAGTTGGAAGAAGAACGAGTTAAAACCTCAAATTTGACCATGCCGGCTATACGATTTTTTGTGGAAAATTTCGATGTCTCCAAATTCACTCCAAAGTGTCTGGTTCGATGGATACACTTAAGAAAACATCGCCAGAGGTGTACAGAAGTCTTAGGTAGGTCATATTGCGCCGCTATGGCAGTTGGAAGAAGAACGAGGGAAAACCTCAAATTTGACCATGCCGGCTATACGATTTTTTGTGGAAAATTTCGATGTCTCCAAATTCACTCCAAAGTGTCTGATTCGTGAGAAAACATCGCCAGAGGTGTACAGAAGTCTTAGGTAGGTCATATTGCGCCGCTATGGCAGTTGGAAGAAGAACGAGGTGCGCCTAGTTGCGCCGCTGTGGCAGTTGGAAGATGAGCCATGAAAAGGCTAGAATCCTTACAATACACTGTGGATTTTTTTATTTGAAAAATTCGATGTCGTCGGATGCACTCCAGTCTTTGGATTTCGATAGCACACATCTAAACACATATCCACAGGTGTACACAGGTCATAGGTGCGCCCAGTTGCGCCGCTGTGGCAGTTGGACGATGAGCTAAGAACGAAAAGGCTAAGAATCCTTACGATACACTGTGGATTTTTTTAGGTGAAAAATTCGATGTCGTCGGATACATCTAAACACATATCCACAGGTGTACACAGGTCATAGGTGCGCCTAGTTGTGCCGCTGTAGCAGTTGGAAGATGAGCCATGAAAAGGCTAGAATCCTTACAATACGCTGTGGATTTTTTCAGGTGAAAAATTCGATGTCGTCGGATGCACTCCAGTCTTTGGATTTCGATAGCACGCATCTAAACACATATCCAAAGTGTACACAGGTCATAGGTGCGCCTAGTTGCGCCGCTGTGGCAGTTGGAAGATGAGCCATGACAAGGCTAGAATAATTACTGTACACTGTGGATTTTTTTAGGTGAAAAATTCGATGTCGTCGGATGCACGCCAGTCTTTGGATTTCGATAGCACACATCTAAACACATATCCACAGGTGTACACAGGTCATAGGTGCGCCTAGTTGCGCCGCTGTGGCAGTTGGAAGATGAGCCATGACAAGGCTAGAATAATTACTGTACACTGTGGATTTTTTTAGGTGAAAAATTCGATGTCGTCGGATGCACTCCAGTCTTTGGATTTCGATAGCACACATCTAAACACATATCCACAGGTGTACACAGGTCATAGGTGCGCCTAGTTGGGCCGCTGTGGCAGTTGGAAGATGAGCCATGAAAAGGCTAGAATCCTTACGATACACTGTGGATTTTTTTAGGTGAAAAATTCGATGTCGTCGGATGCACGCCAGTCTTTGGATTTCGATAGCACACATCTAAACACATATCCACAGGTGTACACAGGTCATAGGTGCGCCTAGTTGCGCCGCTGTGGCAGTTGGAAGATGAGCCATGAAAAGGCTAGAATCCTTACAATACACTGTGGATTTTTTTAGGTGAAAAATTCGATGTCGTCGGATGCACTCCAGTCTTTGGATTTCGATAGTACACATCTAAGCACATATCCACAGGTGTACACAGATCATAGGTGCACCTAGTTGCGCCGCTGTGGCAGTTGGAAGATGAGCCATGAAAAGGCTAGAATCCTTACAATACACTGGATTTTTTTAGGTGAAAAATTCGATGTCGTCGGATGCACTCCAGTCTTTGGATTTCGATAGCACACATCTAAACACATATCCACAGGTGTACACAGGTCATAGGTGCGCCTAGTTGCGCCGCTGTGGCAGTTGGAAGATGAGCCATGAAAAGGCTAAGAATCCTTAATATACACTGTGGATTTTTTTAGGTGAAAAATTCGATGTCGTCGGATGCACTCCAGTCTTTCGATTTCGATAGCACACGTCTAAACACATATCCACAGGTGTACACAGGTCATAGGTGCGCCTAGTTGCGCCGCTGTAGCAGTTGGAAGATGAGCCATGAAAAGGCTAGAATCCTTACAATACACTGTGGATTTTTTCAGGTGAAAAATTCGATGTCGTCGGATGCACTCCAGTCTTTGGATTTCGATAGTACACATCTAAACACATATGCACAGGTGTACACAGGTCATAGGTGCGCCTAGTTGCGCCTCTGTGGCAGTTGGAAGATGAGCCATGAAAAGGCTAGAATCCTTACAATACACTGTGGATTTTTTTAGGTGAAAAATTCGATGTCGTCGGATGCACTGCAGCCTTTGGATTTCGATAGCACACATCTAAACACATATCCACAGGTGTACACAGGTCATAGGTGCTCCTAGTTGCGCCGCTGTGGCAGTTGGAAGATGAGCCATGAAAAGGCTAAGAATCCTTACTATACACTGTGGATTTTTTTAGGTGAAAAATTCGATGTCGTCGGATGCACTCCAGTCTTTCGATTTCGATAGCACACGTCTAAACACATATCCACAGGTGTACACAGGTCATAGGTGCGTCTAGTTGCGCCGCTGTGGCAGTTGGAAGATGAGCCATGAAAAGGCTAAGAATCCTTAATATACACTGTGGATTTTTTTAGGTGAAAAATTCGATGTCGTCGGATGCACTCCAGTCTTTCGATTTCGATAGCACACGTCTAAACACATCATCTTCCAACTGCCACAGAGGCGCAACTAGGCGCACCTATGACCTGTGTACACCTGTGGATATGTGTTTAGATGTGTGCTATCGAAATCCAAAGACTGGCGTGCATCCGACGACATCGAATTTTTCACCTAAAAAAATCCACAGTGTACAGTAATTATTCTAGCCTTGTCATGGCTCATCTTCCAACTGCCACAGCGGCGCAACTAGGCGCACCTATGACCTGTGTACACCTGTGGATATGTGTTTAGATGCGTGCTATCGAAATCCAAAGACTGGAGTGCATCCGACGACATCGAATTTTTCACCTAAAAAAATCCACAGTGTACAGTAATTATTCTAGCCTTGTCATGGCTCATGTTCCAACTGCCACAGCGGCGCAACTAGGCGCACCTATGACCTGTGTACACCTGTGGATATGTGTTTAGATGTGTACTATCGAAATCCAAAGACTGGAGTGCATCCGACGACATCGAATTTTTCACATAAAAAAATCCACAGTGTATTGTAAGGATTCTAGCCTTTTCATGGCTCATCTTCCAACTGCCACAGCGGCGCAACTAGGCGCACCTATGACCTGTGTACACCTGTGGATATGTGTTTAGATGTGTGCTATCAAAATCCAAAGACTGGAGTGCATCCGACGACATCGAATTTTTCACATAAAAAAATCCACAGTGTATTGTAAGGATTCTAGCCTTTTCATGGCTCATCTTCCAACTGCCACAGCGGCGCAACTAGGTGCACCTATGACCTGTGTACACCTGTGGATATGTGTTTAGATGTGTGCTATCGAAATCCAAAGACTGGAGTGCATCCGACGACATCGAATTTTTCACCTAAAAAAATCCACAGTGTATTGTAAGGATTCTAGCCTTTTCATGGCTCATCTTCCAACTGCCACAGCGGCCCAACTAGGCGCACCTATGACCTGTGTACACCTGTGGATATGTGTTTAGATGTGTGCTATCGAAATCCAAAGACTGGCGTGCATCCGACGACATCGAATTTTTCACATAAAAAAATCCACAGTGTACAGTAATTATTCTAGCCTTGTCATGGCTCATCTTCCAACTGCCACAGCGGCGCAACTAGGCGCACCTATGACCTGTGTACACCTGTGGATATGTGTTTAGATGTGTGCTATCGAAATCCAAAGACTGGAGTGCATCCGACGACATCGAATTTTTCACATAAAAAAATCCACAGTGTATTGTAAGGATTCTAGCCTTTTCATGGCTCATTTTCCAACTGCCACAGCGGCCCAACTAGGCGTACCTACGACCTGTGCGCACCTGTGGTTATGTGTTGAGATGTGTATTAACGAAATCCAAAGACTGGAGTGGATCCGACGACATCGAATTTTTCATCTAAAAAAATCCACAGTGTACAGTAATTATTCTAGCCTTGTCATGGCTCATGTTCCAACTGCCACAGCGGCGCAACTAGGCGCACCAATGACCTGTGTACACCTGTGGATATGTGTTTAGATGTGTACTATCGAAATCCAAAGACTGGAGTGCATCCGACGACATCGAATTTTTCACATAAAAAAATCCACAGTGTATTGTAAGGATTCTAGACTTTTCATGGCTCATCTTCCAACAGCCACAGCGGCGCAACTAGGCGCACCTATGACCTGTGTACACCTGTGGATATGTGTTTAGATGTGTGCTATCGAAATCCAAAGACTGGAGTGCATCCGACGACATCGAATTTTTCACCTAAAAAAATCCACAGTGTATTGTAAGGATTCTAGCCTTTTCATGGCTCATTTTCCAACTGCCACAGCGGCCCAACTAGGCGTACCTACGACCTGTGCGCACCTGTGGTTATGTGTTGAGATGTGTATTAACGAAATCCAAAGACTGGAGTGGATCCGACGACATCGAATTTTTCATCTAAAAAAATCCACAGTGTACAGTAATTATTCTAGCCTTGTCATGGCTCATGTTCCAACTGCCACAGCGGCGCAACTAGGCGCACCAATGACCTGTGTACACCTGTGGATATGTGTTTAGATGTGTACTATCGAAATCCAAAGACTGGAGTGCATCCGACGACATCGAATTTTTCACATAAAAAAATCCACAGTGTATTGTAAGGATTCTAGACTTTTCATGGCTCATCTTCCAACAGCCACAGCGGCGCAACTAGGCGCACCTATGACCTGTGTACACCTGTGGATATGTGTTTAGATGTGTACTATCGAAATCCAAAGACTGGAGTGCATCCGACGACATCGAATTTTTCACCTAAAAAAATCCACAGTGTATATTAAGGATTCTTAGCCTTTTCATGGCTCATCTCCCAACTGCCACAGCGGCGCAACTAGGCGCACCTATGACCTGTGTACACCTGTGGATATGTGTTTAGATGTGTGCTATCGAAATCCAAAGACTGGAGTGCATCCGACGACATCGAATTTTTCACATAAAAAAATCCACAGTGTATTGTAAGGATTCTAGCCTTTTCATGGCTCATCTTCCAACTGCCACAGCGGCGCAACTAGGCGCACCTATGACCTGTGTACACTTGTGGATATGTGTTTAGATGTGTGCTATCGAAATCCAAAGACTGGAGTGCATCCGACGACATCGAATTTTTCACCTAAAAAAATCCACAGTGTATTGTAAGGATTCTAGCCTTTTCATGGCTCATCTTCCAACTGCCACAGCGGCGCAACTAGGCGCACCTATGACCTGTGTACACCTGTGGATATGTGTTTAGATGTGTGCTATCGAAATCCAAAGACTGGAGTGCATCCGACGACATCGAATTTTTCACCTAAAAAAATCCACAGTGTATAGTAAGGATTCTTAGCCTTTTCATGGCTCATCTCCCAACTGCCACAGCGGCGCAACTAGGCGCACCTATGACCTGTGTACACCTGTGGATATGTGTTTAGATGCATCCGCCGACATGGAATTTTTCACCTAAAAAAATCCACAGTGTATAGTAAGGATTCTTAGCCTTTTCATGGCTCATCTTCCAACTGCCACAGCGGCGCAACTAGGCGCACCTATGACCTTGCTATGACTGGAGTGCATCCGACGACATCGAATTTTTCACCTAAAAAAATCCACAGTGTATCGTAAAGATTCTTAGCCTTTTCGTTCTTAGCTCATCTTCCAACTGCCACAGCGGCGCAACTAGGCGCACCTATGACCTGTGTACACCTGTGGATATGTGTTTAGATGTGTACTATCGAAATCCAAAGACTGGAGTGCATCCGACGACATCGAATTTTTCACCTAAAAAAATCCACAGTGTATAATAAGGATTCTTAGCCTTTTCATGGCTCATCTCCCAACTGCCACAGCGGCGCAACTAGGCGCACCTATGACCTGTGTACACCTGTGGATATGTGTTTAGATGCGTGCTATCGAAATCCAAAGACTGGAGGGCATCCGACGACATCGAATTTTTCACCTAAAAAAATCCACAGTGTACAGTAATTATTCTAGCCTTGTCATGGCTCATCTTCCAACTGCCACAGCGGCCCAACTAGGCGCACCTATGACCTGTGTACACTTTGGATATGTGTTTAGATGCGTGCTATCGAAATCCAAAGACTGGAGTGCATCCGACGACATCGAATTTTTCACCTAAAAAAATCCATAGTGTACAGTAATTATTCTAGCCTTGTCATGGCTCATGTTCCAACTGCCACAGCGGCGCAACTAGGCGCACCTATGACCTGTGTACACCTGTGGATATGTGTTTAGATGTGCGCTATCGAAATCCAAAGACTGGAGTGCATCCGACGACATCGAATTTTTCACCTAAAAAAATCCAGTGTATTGTAAGGATTCTAGCCTTTTCATGGCTCATCTTCCAACTGCCACAGCGGCGCAACTAGGCGCACCTATGACCTGTGTACACTTGTGGATATGTGTTTAGATGTGTGCTATCGAAATCCAAAGACTGGAGTGCATCCGACGACATCGAATTTTTCACCTAAAAAAATCCACAGTGTATTGTAAGGATTCTAGAATTTTCATGGCTCATCTTCCAACTGCCACAGCGGCGCAACTAGGCGCACCTATGACCTGTGTACACCTGTGGATATGTGTTTAGATGTGTGCTATCGAAATCCAAAGGCTGGAGTGCATCCGACGACATCGAATTTTTCACATAAAAAAATCCACAGTGTATTGTAAGGATTCTAACCTTTTCATGGCTCATCTTCCAACTGCCACAGCGGCGCAACTAGGTGCACCTATGATCTGTGTACACCTGTGGATATGTGTTTAGATGTGTGCTATCGAAATCCAAAGACTGGCGTGCATCCGACGACATCGAATTTTTCACCTAAAAAAATCCACAGTGTACAGTAATTATTCTAGCCTTGTCATGGCTCATCTTCCAACTGCCACAGCGGCGCAACTAGGCGCACCTATGACCTGTGTACACCTGTGGATATGTGTTTAGATGCGTGCTATCGAAATCCAAAGACTGGCGTGCATCCGACGACATCGAATTTTTCACCTAAAAAAATCCACAGTGTACAGTAATTATTCTAGCCTTGTCATGGCTCATCTTCCAACTGCCACAGCGGCGCAACTAGGCGCACCTATGACCTGTGTACACCTGTGGATATGTGTTTAGATGCGTGCTATCGAAATCCAAAGACTGGAGTGCATCCGACGACATCGAATTTTTCACCTAAAAAAATCCACAGTGTATTGTAAGGATTCTAGCTTTTTCATGGCTCATCTTCCAACTGCCACAGCGGCCCAACTAGGCGTACGTACGACCTGTGCGCACCTGTGGTTATGTGTTGAGATGTGTATTAACGAAATCCAAAGACTGGAGTGGATCCGACGACATCGAATTTTTCATCTAAAAAAATGTACAGTGTATAGTAAGGATTCTTAGCCTTTTCATGGCTCATCTTCCAACTGCTACAGCGGCGCAACTAGGCGCACCTATGACCTGTGTACACCTGTGGATATGTGTTTAGGTGCATCCGCCGACATGGAATTTTTCACCTAAAAAAATCCACAGTGTATAGTAAGGATTCTTAGCCTTTTCATGGCTCATCTTCCAACTGCCACAGCGGCGCAACTAGGCGCACCTATGACCTTGCTATGACTGGAGTGCATCCGACGACATCGAATTTTTCACCTAAAAAAATCCACAGTGTATCGTAAAGATTCTTAGCCTTTTCGTTCTTAGCTCATCTTCCAACTGCCACAGCGGCGCAACTAGGCGCACCTATGACCTGTGTACACCTGTGGATATGTGTTTAGATGTGTACTATCGAAATCCAAAGACTGGAGTGCATCCGACGACATCGAATTTTTCACCTAAAAAAATCCACAGTGTATATTAAGGATTCTTAGCCTTTTCATGGCTCATCTCCCAACTGCCACAGCGGCGCAACTAGGCGCACCTATGACCTGTGTACACCTGTGGATATGTGTTTAGATGTGTGCTATCGAAATCCAAAGACTGGAGTGCATCCGACGACATCGAATTTTTCACCTAAAAAAATCCACAGTGTACAGTAATTATTCTAGCCTTGTCATGGCTCATCTTCCAACTGCCACAGCGGCGCAACTAGGCGCACCTATGACCTGTGTACACCTGTGGATATGTGTTTAGATGTGTGCTATCGAAATCCAAAGACTGGAGTGCATCCGACGACATCGAATTTTTCACCTAAAAAAATCCACAGTGTATCGTAAGGATTCTAGCCTTTTCATGGCTCATCTTCCAACTGCCACAGCGGCCCAACTAGGCGCACCTATGACCTGTGTACACCTGTGGATATGTGTTTAGATGTGTGCTATCGAAATCCAAAGACTGGCGTGCATCCGACGACATCGAATTTTTCACCTAAAAAAATCCATAGTGTACAGTAATTATTCTAGCCTTGTCATGGCTCATGTTCCAACTGCCACAGCGGCGCAACTAGGCGCACCTATAACCTGTGTACACCTGTGGATATGTGTTTAGATGTGTACTATCGAAATCCAAAGACTGGAGTGCATCCGACGACATCGAATTTTTCACCTAAAAAAATCCAGTGTATTGTAAGGATTCTAGCCTTTTCATGGCTCATCTTCCAACTGCCACAGCGGCGCAACTAGGCGCACCTATGATCTGTGTACACCTGTGGATATGTGTTTAGATGTGTACTATCGAAATCCAAAGACTGGAGTGCATCCGACGACATCGAATTTTTCACCTAAAAAAATCCACAGTGTATAGTAAGGATTCTTAGCCTTTTCATGGCTCATCTCCCAACTGCCACAGCGGCGCAACTAGGCGCACCTATGGCCTGTGTACACCTGTGGATATGTGTTTAGATGTGTGCTATCGAAATCCAAAGGCTGGAGTGCATCCGACGACATCGAATTTTTCACCTAAAAAAATCCACAGTGTATAGTAAGGATTCTTAGCTTTTTCATGGCTCATCTTCCAACTGCCACAGCGGCGCAACTAGGAGCACCTATGACCTGTGTACACCTGTGGATATGTGTTTAGATGTGTGCTATCGAAATCCAAAGGCTGGAGTGCATCCGACGACATCGAATTTTTCACCTAAAAAAATCCACAGTGTATAGTAAGGATTCTTAGCCTTTTCATGGCTCATCTCCCAACTGCCACAGCGGCGCAACTAGGCGCACCTATGGCCTGTGTACACCTGTGGATATGTGTTTAGATGTGTGCTATCGAAATCCAAAGGCTTGAGTGCATCCGACGACATCGAATTTTTCACCTAAGAAAATCCACAGTGCATAGTAAGGATTCCTAGCTTTTTCATGGCTCATCTTCCAACTGCTACAGCGGCGCAACTAGGCGCACCTATGACCTGTGTACACCTGTGGATATGTGTTTAGATGTGTACTATCGAAATCCAAAGACTGGAGTGCATCCGACGACATCGAATTTTTCACCTAAAAAAATCCAGTGTATTGTAAGGATTCTAGCCTTTTCATGGCTCATCTTCCAACTGCCACAGCGGCGCAACTAGGTGCACCTATGATCTGTGTACACCTGTGGATATGTGTTTAGATGTGTACTATCGAAATCCAAAGACTGGAGTGCATCCGACGACATCGAATTTTTCACCTAAAAAAATCCACAGTGTATATTAAGGATTCTTAGCCTTTTCATGGCTCATCTCCCAACTGCCACAGCGGCGCAACTAGGCGCACCTATGACCTGTGTACACCTGTGGATATGTGTTTAGATGTGTGCTATCGAAATCCAAAGACTGGAGTGGATCCGACTACATCGAATTTTTCATCTAAAAAAATGTACAGTGTATAGTAAGGATTCTTAGCCTTTTCATGGCTCATCTTCCAACTGCTACAGCGGCGCAACTAGGCGCACCTATGACCTGTGTACACCTGTGGATATGTGTTTAGGTGCATCCGCCGACATGGAATTTTTCACCTAAAAAAATCCACAGTGTATAGTAAGGATTCTTAGCCTTTTCATGGCTCATCTTCCAACTGCCACAGCGGCGCAACTAGGCGCACCTATGACCTTGCTATGACTGGAGTGCATCCGACGACATCGAATTTTTCACCTAAAAAAATCCACAGTGTATCGTAAAGATTCTTAGCCTTTTCGTTCTTAGCTCATCTTCCAACTGCCACAGCGGCGCAACTAGGCGCACCTATGACCTGTGTACACCTGTGGATATGTGTTTAGATGTGTACTATCGAAATCCAAAGACTGGAGTGCATCCGACGACATCGAATTTTTCACCTAAAAAAATCCACAGTGTATATTAAGGATTCTTAGCCTTTTCATGGCTCATCTCCCAACTGCCACAGCGGCGCAACTAGGCGCACCTATGACCTGTGTACACCTGTGGATATGTGTTTAGATGTGTGCTATCGAAATCCAAAGACTGGAGGGCATCCGACGACATCGAATTTTTCACCTAAAAAAATCCACAGTGTACAGTAATTATTCTAGCCTTGTCATGGCTCATGTTCCAACTGCCACAGCGGCGCAACTAGGCGCACCTATGACCTGTGTACACCTGTGGATATGTGTTTAGATGTGTGCTATCGAAATCCAAAGACTGGCGTGCATCCGACGACATCGAATTTTTCGCCTAAAAAAATCCACAGTGTACAGTAATTATTCTAGCCTTGTCATGGCTCATCTTCCAACTGCCACAGCGGCGCAACTAGGCGCACCTATGACCTGTGTACACTTTGGATATGTGTTTAGATGCATGCTATCGAAATCCAAAGACTGGAGTGCATCCGACGACATCGAATTTTTCACCTAAAAAAATCCATAGTGTACAGTAATTATTCTAGCCTTGTCATGGCTCATGTTCCAACTGCCACAGCGGCGCAACTAGGCGCACCTATGACCTGTGTACACCTGTGGATATGTGTTTAGATGTGTACTATCGAAATCCAAAGACTGGAGTGCATCCGACGACATCGAATTTTTCACCTAAAAAAATCCAGTGTATTGTAAGGATTCTAGCCTTTTCATGGCTCATCTTCCAACTGCTACAGCGGCGCAACTAGGCGCACCTATGATCTGTGTACACCTGTGGATATGTGTTTAGATGTGTACTATCGAAATCCAAAGACTGGAGTGCATCCGACGACATCGAATTTTTCACCTGAAAAAATCCACAGCGTATTGTAAGGATTCTAGCCTTTTCATGGCTCATCTTCCAACTGCTACAGCGGCACAACTAGGCGCACCTATGACCTGTGTACACCTGTGGATATGTGTTTAGATGTGTGCTATCGAAATCCAAAGACTGGAGCGCATCCGAAGACATCGAATTTTTCACCAAAAAAAAACCACAGTGTATAGTAAGGATTCTTAGCCTTTTCATGGCTCATCTTCCAACTGCCACAGCGGCGCAACTAGGCGCACCTATGACCTGTGTACACCTGTGGATATGTGTTTAGATGTGTGCTATCGAAATCCAAAGGCTGGAGTGCATCCGACGACATCGAATTTTTCACCTAAAAAAATCCACAGTATATAGTAAGGATTCATCTCCCAACTGCCACAGCGGCGCAACTAGGCGCACCTATGGCCTGTGTACACCTGTGGATATGTGTTTAGATGTGTGCTATCGAAATCCAAAGGCTTGAGTGCATCCGACGACATCGAATTTTTCACCCTACATTCCTAGCCTTTTCATGGCACATCTTCCAACTGCCACAGCGGCGCAACTAGGCGCACCTATGACCTGTGTACACCTGTGGATATGTGTTTAGATGCATGCGCCGACATCGAATTTTTCACCTAAAAAAATCCACAGTGTATAGTAAGGATTCTTAGCCTTTTCATGGCTCATCTTCCAACTGCCACAGCGGCGCAACTAGGCGCACCTATGACCTGTGTACACCTGTGGATATGTGTTTAGATGTGTACTATCGAAATCCAAAGACTGGAGTGCATCCGACGACATCGAATTTTTCACCTGAAAAAATCCACAGTGTATTGTAAGGATTCTAGCCTTTTCATGGCTCATCTTCCAACTGCTACAGCGGCGCAACTAGGCGCACCTATGACCTGTGTACACCTGTGGATATGTGTTTAGATGTGTGCTATCGAAATCCAAAGACTGGAGTGCATCCGACGACATCGAATTTTTCACCTAAAAAAATCCAGTGTATTGTAAGGATTCTAGCCTTTTCATGGCTCATCTTCCAACTGCCACAGCGGCGCAACTAGGTGCACCTATGATCTGTGTACACCTGTGGATATGTGCTTAGATGTGTACTATCGAAATCCAAAGACTGGAGTGCATCCGACGACATCGAATTTTTCACCTAAAAAAATCCACAGTGTATTGTAAGGATTCTAGCCTTTTCATGGCTCATCTTCCAACTGCCACAGCGGCCCAACTAGGCGCACCTATGACCTGTGTACACCTGTGGATATGTGTTTAGATGTGTGCTATCGAAATCCAAAGACTGGCGTGCATCCGACGACATCGAATTTTTCACATAAAAAAATCCACAGTGTACAGTAATTATTCTAGCCTTGTCATGGCTCATCTTCCAACTGCCACAGCGGCGCAACTAGGCGCACCTATGACCTGTGTACACTTTGGATATGTGTTTAGATGCGTGCTATCGAAATCCAAAGACTGGAGTGCATCCGACGACATCGAATTTTTCACCTAAAAAAATCCATAGTGTACAGTAATTATTCTAGCCTTGTCATGGCTCATGTTCCAACTGCCACAGCGGCGCAACTAGGCGCACCTATGACCTGTGTACACCTGTGGATATGTGTTTAGATGTGTACTATCGAAATCCAAAGACTGGAGTGCATCCGACGACATCGAATTTTTCACCTGAAAAAATCCACAGCGTATTGTAAGGATTCTAGCCTTTTCATGGCTCATCTTCCAACTGCTACAGCGGCACAACTAGGCGCACCTATGACCTGTGTACACCTGTGGATATGTGTTTAGATGCATCCGACGACATCGAATTTTTCACCTAAAAAAATCCACAGTGTATCGTAAGGATTCTTAGCCTTTTCGTTCTTAGCTCATCGTCCAACTGCCACAGCGGCGCAACTGGGCGCACCTATGACCTGTGTACACCTGTGGATATGTGTTTAGATGTGTGCTATCGAAATCCAAAGACTGGAGCGCATCCGAAGACATCGAATTTTTCACCAAAAAAAAACCACAGTGTATAGTAAGGATTCTTAGCCTTTTCATGGCTCATCTTCCAACTGCCACAGCGGCGCAACTAGGCGCACCTATGACCTGTGTACACCTGTGGATATGTGTTTAGATGTGTGCTATCGAAATCCAAAGGCTGGAGTGCATCCGACGACATCGAATTTTTCACCTGAAAAAATCCACAGTGTATTGTAAGGATTCTAGCCTTTTCATGGCTCATCTTCCAACTGCTACAGCGGCGCAACTAGGCGCACCTATGACCTGTGTACACCTGTGGATATGTGTTTAGATGCATCCGCCGACATCGAATTTTTCACCTAAAAAAATCCACAGTGTATAGTAAGGATTCTTAGCCTTTTCATGGCTCATCTTCCAACTGCCACAGCGGCGCAACTAGGAGCACCTATGACCTGTGTATACCTGTGGATATGTGTTTAGATGTGTGCTATCGAAATCCAAAGGCTGGAGTGCATCCGACGACATCGAATTTTTCACCTAAAAAAATCCACAGTGTATTGTAAGGATTCTAGCCTTGTCATGGCTCATGTTCCAACTGCCACAGCGGGGCAACTAGGCGCACCTATGACCTGTGTACACCTGTGGATATGTGTTTAGATGTGTACTATCGAAATCCAAAGACTGGAGTGCATCCGACGACATCGAATTTTTCACCTGAAAAAATCCACAGTGTATTGTAAGGATTCTAGTCTTTTCATGGCTCATCTTCCAACTGCTACAGCGGCGCAACTAGGCGCACCTATGACCTGTGTACACCTGTGCATATGTGTTTAGACGTGTGCTATCGAAATCGAAAGACTGGAGTGCATCCGACGACATCGAATTTTTCACCTAAAAAAATCCACAGTGTATATTAAGGATTCTTAGCCTTTTCATGGCTCATCTTCCAACTGCCACAGCGGCGCAACTAGGCGCACCTATGACCTGTGTACACCTGTGGATATGTGTTTAGATGTGTGCTATCGAAACCCAAAGACTGGAGTGCATCCGACGACATCGAATTTTTCACCTAAAAAAATCCAGTGTATTGTAAGGATTCTAGCCTTTTCATGGCTCATCTTCCAACTGCCACAGCGGCGCAACTAGGTGCACCTATGATCTGTGTACACCTGTGGATATGTGCTTAGATGTGTACTATCGAAATCCAAAGACTGGAGTGCATCCGACGACATCGAATTTTTCACCTAAAAAAATCCACAGTGTATTGTAAGGATTCTAGCCTTTTCATGGCTCATCTTCCAACTGCCACAGCGGCCCAACTAGGCGTACCTACGACCTGTGCGCACCTGTGGTTATGTGTTGAGATGTGTATTAACGAAATCCAAAGACTGGAGTGGATCCGACGACATCGAATTTTTCATCTAAAAAAATGTACAGTGTATAGTAAGGATTTTGGAGCCTTTCCATGGCTCATCTTCCAACTGCCACAGCGGCCCAACTAGGCGTACCTACGACCTGTGCGCACCTGTGGTTATGTGTTTAGATGTGTGCTATCGAAATCCAAAGGCTGGAGTGCATCCGACGACATCGAATTTTTCACCTAAAAAAAATCCATAGTGTATAGTAAGGATTCTTAGCCTTTTCATGGCTCATCTCCCAACTGCCACAACGGCGCAACTAGGCGCACCTATGACCTGTGTACACCTGTGGATATGTGTTTAGATGTGTGCTATCGAAATCCAAATGCTGGAGTGCATCCGACGACATCGAATTTTTCACCTAAAAAAATCCACAGTGTATCGTAAAGATTCTTAGCCTTTTCGTTCTTAGCTCATCTTCCAACTGCCACAGCGGCGCAACTAGGCGCACCTATGACCTGTGTACACCTGTGGATATGTGTTTAGATGTGTGCTATCGAAATCCAAAGGCTGGAGTGCATCCGACGACATCGAATTTTTCACCTAAAAAAATCCACAGTGTATAGTAAGGATTCTTAGCCTTTTCATGGCTCATCTTCCAACTGCTACAGCGGCGCAACTAGGCGCACAAATGACCTGTGTACACCTGTGGATATGTGTTTAGATGCATCCGCCGACATCGAATTTTTCACCTAAAAAAATCCACAGTGTATAGTAAGGATTCTTAGCCTTTTCATGGCTCATCTTCCAACTGCCACAGCGGCGCAACTAGGCGCACCTATGACCTGTGCTATGACTGGAGTGCATCCGACGACATCGAATTTTTCACCTAAAAAAATCCACAGTGTATCGTAAAGATTCTTAGCCTTTTCGTTCTTAGCTCATCTTCCAACTGCCACAGCGGCGCAACTAGGCGCACCTATGACCTGTGTACACCTGTGGATATGTGTTTAGATGTGTACTATCGAAATCCAAAGACTGGAGTGCATCCGCCGACATCGAATTTTTCACCTAAAAAAATCCACAGTGTATAGTAAGGATTCTTAGCCTTTTCATGGCTCATCTTCCAACTGCCACAGCGGCGCAACTAGGAGCACCTATGACCTGTGTATACCTGTGGATATGTGTTTAGATGTGTGCTATCGAAATCCAAAGGCTGGAGTGCATCCGACGACATCGAATTTTTCACCTAAAAAAATCCACAGTGTATTGTAAGGATTCTAGCCTTGTCATGGCTCATGTTCCAACTGCCACAGCGGGGCAACTAGGCGCACCTATGACCTGTGTACACCTGTGCATATGTGTTTAGACGTGTGCTATCGAAATCGAAAGACTGGAGTGCATCCGACGACATCGAATTTTTCACCTAAAAAAATCCACAGTGTATATTAAGGATTCTTAGCCTTTTCATGGCTCATCTTCCAACTGCCACAGCGGCGCAACTAGGCGCACCTATGACCTGTGTACACCTGTGGATATGTGTTTAGATGTGTGCTATCGAAACCCAAAGACTGGAGTGCATCCGACGACATCGAATTTTTCACCTAAAAAAATCCAGTGTATTGTAAGGATTCTAGCCTTTTCATGGCTCATCTTCCAACTGCCACAGCGGCGCAACTAGGTGCACCTATGATCTGTGTACACCTGTGGATATGTGCTTAGATGTGTACTATCGAAATCCAAAGACTGGAGTGCATCCGACGACATCGAATTTTTCACCTAAAAAAATCCACAGTGTATTGTAAGGGATTCTAGCCTTTTCATGGCTCATCTTCCAACTGCCACAGCGGCCCAACTAGGCGTACCTACGACCTGTGCGCACCTGTGGTTATGTGTTGAGATGTGTATTAACGAAATCCAAAGACTGGAGTGGATCCGACGACATCGAATTTTTCATCTAAAAAAATGTACAGTGTATAGTAAGGATTTTGGAGCCTTTCCATGGCTCATCTTCCAACTGCCACAGCGGCCCAACTAGGCGTACCTACGACCTGTGCGCACCTGTGGTTATGTGTTTAGATGTGTGCTATCGAAATCCAAAGGCTGGAGTGCATCCGACGACATCGAATTTTTCACCTAAAAAAATCCATAGTGTATAGTAAGGATTCTTAGCCTTTTCATGGCTCATCTCCCAACTGCCACAACGGCGCAACTAGGCGAACCTATGACCTGTGTACACCTGTGGATATGTGTTTAGATGTGTGCTATCGAAATCCAAATGCTGGAGTGCATCCGACGACATCGAATTTTTCACCTAAAAAAATCCACAGTGTATCGTAAAGATTCTTAGCCTTTTCGTTCTTAGCTCATCTTCCAACTGCCACAGCGGCGCAACTAGGCGCACCTATGACCTGTGTACACCTGTGGATATGTGTTTAGATGTGTGCTATCGAAATCCAAAGGCTGGAGTGCATCCGACGACATCGAATTTTTCACCTAAAAAAATCCACAGTGTATAGTAAGGATTCTTAGCCTTTTCATGGCTCATCTTCCAACTGCTACAGCGGCGCAACTAGGCGCACAAATGACCTGTGTACACCTGTGGATATGTGTTTAGATGCATCCGCCGACATCGAATTTTTCACCTAAAAAAATCCACAGTTGGAGTTTGCCGTTGTGGCAGTTGGGAGATGAGCCATGAAAAGGCTAAGAATCCTTACTATACACTATGGATTTTTTTAGGTGAAAAATTCGATGTCGTCGGATGCACTCCAGTCTTTGGATTTCGATAGTACACATCTAAACACATATCCACAGGTGTACACAGGTCATAGGTGCGCCTAGTTGCGCCTCTGTGGCACTTGGAAGATAAGCCATGAAAAGGCTAGAATCCTTACAATACACTGTGGATTTTTTTAGGTGAAAAATTCGATGTCGTCGGATGCACTCCAGCCTTTGGATTTCGATAGCACACATCTAAACACATATCCACAGGTGTACACAGGTCATAGGTGCTCCTAGTTGCGCCGCTGTGGCAGTTGGAAGATGAGCCATGAAAAGGCTAAGAATCCTTACTATACACTGTGGATTTTTTTAGGTGAAAAATTCGATGTCGGCGGATGCATCTAAACACATATCCACAGGTGTACACAGGTCATAGGTGCGCGTAGTTGCGCCGCTGTGGCAGTTGGAAGATGAGCCATGAAAAGGCTCCAAAATCCTTACTATACACTGTGGATTTTTTAGGTGAAAAATTCGATGTCGTCGGATGCGCTCCAGTCTTTGGATTTCGATAGCACACATCTAAACACATATCCACAGGTGTACACAGGTCATAGGTGCGCCTAGTTGCGCCGCTGTGGCAGTTGGAAGATGAGCCATGAAAAGGCTAAGAATCCTTAATATACACTGTGGATTTTTTTAGGTGAAAAATTCGATGTCGTCGGATGCACTCCAGTCTTTCGATTTCGATAGCACACGTCTAAACACATATCCACAGGTGTACACAGGTCATAGGTGCGCCTAGTTGCGCCGCTGTAGCAGTTGGAAGATGAGCCATGACAAGGCTAGAATAATTACTGTACACTGTGGATTTTTTAGGTGAAAATTCGATGTCGTCGGATGCCCTCCAGTCTTTGGATTTCGATAGCACGCATCTAAACACATATCCACAGGTGTACACAGGTCATAGGTGCGCCTAGTTGCGCCGCTGTGGCAGTTGGGAGATGAGCCATGAAAAGGCTAAGAATCCTTACTATACACTGTGGATTTTTTTAGGTGAAAAATTCGATGTCGGCGGATGCATCTAAACACATATCCACAGGTGTACACAGGTCATAGGTGCGCCTAGTTGCGCCGCTGTGGCAGTTGGAAGATGAGCCATGAAAAGGCTCCAAAATCCTTACTATACACTGTGGATTTTTTTAGGTGAAAAATTCGATGTCGTCGGATGCGCTCCAGTCTTTGGATTTCGATAGCACACATCCACATCTAAACACATATCCACAGGTGTACACAGGTCATAGGTGCGCCTAGTTGCGCCGCTGTGGCAGTTGGAAGATGAGCCATGAAAAGGCTCCAAAATCCTTACTATACACTGTGGATTTTTTTAGGTGAAAAATTCGATGTCGTCGGATGCGCTCCAGTCTTTGGATTTCGATAGCACACATCTAAACACATATCCACAGGTGTACACAGGTCATAGGTGCGCCTAGTTGCGCCGCTGTGGCAGTTGGAAGATGAGCCATGAAAAGGCTAAGAATCCTTAATATACACTGTGGATTTTTTTAGGTGAAAAATTCGATGTCGTCGGATGCACTCCAGTCTTTCGATTTCGATAGCACACGTCTAAACACATATCCACAGGTGTACACAGGTCATAGGTGCGCCTAGTTGCGCCGCTGTAGCAGTTGGAAGATGAGCCATGACAAGGCTAGAATAATTACTGTACACTGTGGATTTTTTTAGGTGAAAAATTCGATGTCGTCGGATGCCCTCCAGTCTTTGGATTTCGATAGCACGCATCTAAACACATATCCACAGGTGTACACAGGTCATAGGTGCGCCTAGTTGCGCCGCTGTGGCAGTTGGGAGATGAGCCATGAAAAGGCTAAGAATCCTTACTATACACTGTGGATTTTTTTAGGTGAAAAATTCGATGTCGGCGGATGCATCTAAACACATATCCACAGGTGTACACAGGTCATAGGTGCGCCTAGTTGCGCCGCTGTGGCAGTTGGAAGATGAGCCATGAAAAGGCTCCAAAATCCTTACTATACACTGTGGATTTTTTTAGGTGAAAAATTCGATGTCGTCGGATGCGCTCCAGTCTTTGGATTTCGATAGCACACATCTAAACACATATCCACAGGTGTACACAGGTCATAGGGTGCGCCTAGTTGCGCCGCTGTGGCAGTTGGAAGATGAGCCATGAAAAGGCTCCAAAATCCTTACTATACACTGTGGATTTTTTTAGGTGAAAAATTCGATGTCGTCGGATGCGCTCCAGTCTTTGGATTTCGATAGCACACATCTAAACACATATCCACAGGTGTACACAGGTCATAGGTGCGCCTAGTTGCGCCGCTGTGGCAGTTGGAAGATGAGCCATGAAAAGGCTAAGAATCCTTAATATACACTGTGGATTTTTTTAGGTGAAAAATTCGATGTCGTCGGATGCACTCCAGTCTTTCGATTTCGATAGCACACGTCTAAACACATATCCACAGGTGTACACAGGTCATAGGTGCGCCTAGTTGCGCCGCTGTAGCAGTTGGAAGATGAGCCATGACAAGGCTAGAATAATTACTGTACACTGTGGATTTTTTTAGGTGAAAAATTCGATGTCGTCGGATGCCCTCCAGTCTTTGGATTTCGATAGCACGCATCTAAACACATATCCACAGGTGTACACAGGTCATAGGTGCGCCTAGTTGCGCCGCTGTGGCAGTTGGGAGATGAGCCATGAAAAGGCTAAGAATCCTTACTATACACTGTGGATTTTTTTAGGTGAAAAATTCGATGTCGGCGGATGCATCTAAACACATATCCACAGGTGTACACAGGTCATAGGTGCGCCTAGTTGCGCCGCTGTGGCAGTTGGAAGATGAGCCATGAAAAGGCTCCAAAATCCTTACTATACACTGTGGATTTTTTTAGGTGAAAAATTCGATGTCGTCGGATGCGCTCCAGTCTTTGGATTTCGATAGCACACATCTAAACACATATCCACAGGTGTACACAGGTCATAGGTGCGCCTAGTTGCGCCGCTGTGGCAGTTGGAAGATGAGCCATGAAAAGGCTCCAAAATCCTTACTATACACTGTGGATTTTTTTAGGTGAAAAATTCGATGTCGTCGGATGCGCTCCAGTCTTTGGATTTCGATAGCACACATCTAAACACATATCCACAGGTGTACACAGGTCATAGGTGCGCCTAGTTGCGCCGCTGTGGCAGTTGGAAGATGAGCCATGAAAAGGCTAAGAATCCTTAATATACACTGTGGATTTTTTTAGGTGAAAAATTCGATGTCGTCGGATGCACTCCAGTCTTTCGATTTCGATAGCACACGTCTAAACACATATCCACAGGTGTACACAGGTCATAGGTGCGCCTAGTTGCGCCGCTGTAGCAGTTGGAAGATGAGCCATGACAAGGCTAGAATAATTACTGTACACTGTGGATTTTTTTAGGTGAAAAATTCGATGTCGTCGGATGCCCTCCAGTCTTTGGATTTCGATAGCACGCATCTAAACACATATCCACAGGTGTACACAGGTCATAGGTGCGCCTAGTTGCGCCGCTGTGGCAGTTGGGAGATGAGCCATGAAAAGGCTAAGAATCCTTACTATACACTGTGGATTTTTTTAGGTGAAAAATTCGATGTCGTCGGATGCACTCCAGCCTTTGGATTTCGATAGCACACATCTAAACACATATCCACAGGTGTATACAGGTCATAGGTGCGCCTAGTTGCGCCGCTGTGGCAGTTGGAAGATGAGCCATGACAAGGCTAGAATAATTACTGTACACTGTGGATTTTTTTAGGTGAAAAATTCGATGTCGTCGGATGCCCTCCAGTCTTTGGATTTCGATAGAACGCATCTAAACACATATCCACAGGTGTACACAGGTCATAGGTGCGCCTAGTTGCGCCGTTGTGGCAGTTGGGAGATGAGCCATGAAAAGGCTAAGAATCCTTATTATACATTGTGGATTTTTTTAGGTGAAAAATTCGGTGTCGTCGGATGCACTCCAGTCTTTGGATTTCGATAGTACACATCTAAACACATATCCACAGGTGTACACAGGTCATAGGTGCGCCTAGTTGCGCCGCTGTGGCTGTTGGAAGATGAGCTAAGAACGAAAAGGCTAAGAATCTTTACGATACACTGTGGATTTTTTTAGGTGAAAAATTCGATGTCGTCGGATGCACTCCAGTCATAGCACAGGTCATAGGTGCACCTAGTTGCGCCGCTGTGGCAGTTGGAAGATGAGCCATGAAAAGGCTAAGAATCCTTACTATACACTGTGGATTTTTTTAGGTGAAAAATTCGATGTCGTCGGATGCACTCCAGCCTTTGGATTTCGATAGCACACATCTAAACACATATCCACAGGTGTACACAGGTCATAGGTGCGCCTAGTTGCGCCGCTGTGGCAGTTGGAAGATGAGCTAAGAACGAAAAGGCTAAGAATCTTTACGATACACTGTGGATTTTTTTAGGTGAAAAATTCGATGTCGTCGGATGCACTCCAGCCTTTGGATTTCGATAGCACACATCTAAACACATATCCACAGGTGTACACAGGTCATAGGTGCGCCTAGTTGCGCCGTTGTGGCAGTTGGGAGATGAGCCATGAAAAGGCTAAGAATCCTTACTATACACTATGGATTTTTTTAGGTGAAAAATTCGATGTCGTCGGATGCACTCCAGCCTTTGGATTTCGATAGCACACATCTAAACACATAACCACAGGTGCGCACAGGTCGTAGGTACGCCTAGTTGGGCCGCTGTGGCAGTTGGAAGATGAGCCATGGAAAGGCTCCAAAATCCTTACTATACACTGTACATTTTTTTAGATGAAAAATTCGATGTCGTCGGATCCACTCCAGTCTTTGGATTTCGTTAATACACATCTCAACACATAACCACAGGTGCGCACAGGTCGTAGGTACGCCTAGTTGGGCCGCTGTGGCAGTTGGAAGATGAGCCATGAAAAGGCTAGAATCCTTACTATACACTGTGGATTTTTTTAGGTGAAAAATTCGATGTCGTCGGATGCACTCCAGTCTTTGGATTTCGATAGTACACATCTAAGCACATATCCACAGGTGTACACAGATCATAGGTGCACCTAGTTGCGCCGCTGTGGCAGTTGGAAGATGAGCCATGAAAAGGCTAGAATCCTTACAATACACTGGATTTTTTTAGGTGAAAAATTCGATGTCGTCGGCTGCACTCCAGTCTTTGGATTTCGATAGCACACATCTAAACACATATCCACAGGTGTACACAGGTCATAGGTGCGCCTAGTTGCGCCGCTGTGGCAGTTGGAAGATGAGCCATGAAAAGGCTAAGAATCCTTAATATACACTGTGGATTTTTTTAGGTGAAAAATTCGATGTCGTCGGATGCACTCCAGTCTTTCGATTTCGATAGCACACGTCTAAACACATATCCACAGGTGTACACAGGTCATAGGTGCGCCTAGTTGCGCCGCTGTGGCAGTTGGAACATGAGCCATGACAAGGCTAGAATCCTTACAATACACTGGATTTTTTTAGGTGAAAAATTCGATGTCGTCGGATGCACTCCAGCCTTTGGATTTCGATAGCACACATCTAAACACATATCCACAGGTGTACACAGGTCATAGGTGCGCCTAGTTGCGCCGCTGTGGCAGTTGGAAGATGAGCCATGAAAAGGCTAAGAATCCTTAATATACACTGTGGATTTTTTTAGGTGAAAAATTCGATGTCGTCGGATGCACTCCAGTCTTTGGATTTCGATAGTACACATCTAAACACATATCCACAGGTGTACACAGGTCATAGGTGCGCCTAGTTGCGCCGCTGTGGCAGTTGGAAGATGAGCTAAGAACGAAAAGGCTAAGAATCTTTACGATACACTGTGGATTTTTTTAGGTGAAAAATTCGATGTCGTCGGATGCACTCCAGTCATAGCACAGGTCATAGGTGCGCCTAGTTGCGCCGCTGTGGCAGTTGGAAGATGAGCTAAGAACGAAAAGGCTAAGAATCTTTACGATACACTGTGGATTTTTTTAGGTGAAAAATTCGATGTCGTCGGATGCACTCCAGCCTTTGGATTTCGATAGCACACATCTAAACACATATCCACAGGTGTACACAGGTCATAGGTGCGCCTAGTTGCGCCGTTGTGGCAGTTGGGAGATGAGCCATGAAAAGGCTAAGAATCCTTACTATACACTATGGATTTTTTTAGGTGAAAAATTCGATGTCGTCGGATGCACTCCAGCCTTTGGATTTCGATAGCACACATCTAAACACATAACCACAGGTGCGCACAGGTCGTAGGTACGCCTAGTTGGGCCGCTGTGGCAGTTGGAAGATGAGCCATGGAAAGGCTCCAAAATCCTTACTATACACTGTACATTTTTTTAGATGAAAAATTCGATGTCGACGGATCCACTCCAGTCTTTGGATTTCGTTAATACACATCTCAACACATAACCACAGGTGCGCACAGGTCGTAGGTACGCCTAGTTGGGCCGCTGTGGCAGTTGGAAGATGAGCCATGAAAAGGCTAGAATCCTTACAATACACTGTGGATTTTTTTAGGTGAAAAATTCGATGTCGTCGGATGCACTCCAGTCTTTGGATTTCGATAGTACACATCTAAGCACATATCCACAGGTGTACACAGATCATAGGTGCACCTAGTTGCGCCGCTGTGGCAGTTGGAAGATGAGCCATGAAAAGGCTAGAATCCTTACAATACACTGGATTTTTTTAGGTGAAAAATTCGATGTCGTCGGATGCACTCCAGTCTTTGGGTTTCGATAGCACACATCTAAACACATATCCACAGGTGTACACAGGTCATAGGTGCGCCTAGTTGCGCCGCTGTGGCAGTTGGAACATGAGCCATGAAAAGGCTAAGAATCCTTAATATACACTGTGGATTTTTTTAGGTGAAAAATTCGATGTCGTCGGATGCACTCCAGTCTTTCGATTTCGATAGCACACGTCTAAACACATATGCACAGGTGTACACAGGTCATAGGTGCGCCTAGTTGCGCCGCTGTAGCAGTTGGAAGATGAGCCATGAAAAGACTAGAATCCTTACAATACACTGTGGATTTTTTCAGGTGAAAAATTCGATGTCGTCGGATGCACTCCAGTCTTTGGATTTCGATAGTACACATCTAAACACATATCCACAGGTGTACACAGGTCATAGGTGCGCCTAGTTGCCCCGCTGTGGCAGTTGGAACATGAGCCATGACAAGGCTAGAATCCTTACAATACACTGTGGATTTTTTTAGGTGAAAAATTCGATGTCGTCGGAT
The DNA here is from genome assembly GCA_907269125.1 of Eristalis pertinax. NCBI lineage: Eukaryota > Metazoa > Arthropoda > Insecta > Diptera > Syrphidae > Eristalis > Eristalis pertinax. The sequence goes on along the minus strand of OU026146.1, from coordinate 25,990,845 downwards.
GCACTCCAGCCTTTGGATTTCGATAGCACACATCTAAACACATATCCACAGGTATACACAGGTCATAGGTGCTCCTAGTTGCGCCGCTGTGGCAGTTGGAAGATGAGCCATGAAAAGGCTAAGAATCCTTACTATACACTGTGGATTTTTTTAGGTGAAAAATTCGATGTCGGCGGATGCATCTAAACACATATCCACAGGTGTACACAGGTCATAGGTGCGCCTAGTTGTGCCGCTGTAGCAGTTGGAAGATGAGCCATGAAAAGCCTAGAATCCTTACAATACGCTGTGGATTTTTTCAGGTGAAAAATTCGATGTCGTCGGATGCACTCCAGTCTTTGGATTTCGATAGCACACATCTAAACACATATCCACAGGTGTACACAGATCATAGGTGCGCCTAGTTGCGCCGCTGTGGCAGTTGGAAGATGAGCCATGACAAGGCTAGAATAATTACTGTACACTGTGGATTTTTTTATGTGAAAAATTCGATGTCGTCGGATGCACGCCAGTCTTTGGATTTCGATAGCACACATCTAAACACATATCCACAGGTGTACACAGGTCATAGGTGCGCCTAGTTGGGCCGCTGTGGCAGTTGGAAGATGAGCCATGAAAAGGCTAGAATCCTTACAATACACTGTGGATTTTTTTAGGTGAAAAATTCGATGTCGTCGGATGCACTCCAGTCTTTGGAATTCGATAGTACACATCTAAGCACATATCCACAGGTGTACACAGATCATAGGTGCACCTAGTTGCGCCGCTGTGGCAGTTGGAAGATGAGCCATGAAAAGGCTAGAATCCTTACAATACACTGGATTTTTTTAGGTGAAAAATTCGATGTCGTCGGATGCACTCCAGTCTTTGGATTTCGATAGCACACATCTAAACACATATCCACAGGTGTACACAGGTCATAGGTGCGCCTAGTTGCGCCGCTGTAGCAGTTGGAAGATGAGCCATGAAAAGGCTAGAATCCTTACAATACACTGTGGATTTTTTCAGGTGAAAAATTCGATGTCGTCGGATGCACTCCAGTCTTTGGATTTCGATAGTACACATCTAAACACATATCCACAGGTGTACACAGGTCATAGGTGCGCCTAGTTGCGCCGCTGTGGCAGTTGGAACATGAGCCATGACAAGGCTAGAATCCTTACAATACACTGTGGATTTTTTTAGGTGAAAAATTCGATGTCGTCGGATGCACTCCAGCCTTTGGATTTCGATAGCACACATCTAAACACATATCCACAGGTATACACAGGTCATAGGTGCTCCTAGTTGTGCCGCTGTGGCAGTTGGAAGATGAGCCATGAAAAGGCTAAGAATCCTTACTATACACTGTGGATTTTTTTAGGTGAAAAATTCGATGTCGGCGGATGCATCTAAACACATATCCACAGGTGTACACAGGTCATAGGTGCGCCTAGTTGCGCCGCTGTAGCAGTTGGAAGATGAGCCATGAAATGGCTAGAATCCTTACAATACACTGTGGATTTTTTCAGGTGAAAAATTCGATGTCGTCGGATGCACTCCAGTCTTTGGATTTCGATAGCACACGTCTAAACACATATCCACAGGTGAACACAGGTCATAGGTGCGCCTAGTTGCGCCGCTGTGGCAGTTGGGAGATGAGCCATGAAAAGGCTAAGAATCCTTACTATACACTGTGGATTTTTTTAGGTGAAAAATTCGATGTCGTCGGATGCACTCCAGTCTTTGGATTTCGATAGCGCACATCTAAACACATATCCACAGGTGTACACAGGTCATAGGTGCGCCTAGTTGCGCCGCTGTGGCAGTTGGAAGATGAGCCATGAAAAGGCTAAGAATCCTTACTATACACTGTGGATTTTTTTAGGTGAAAAATTCGATGTCGGCGGATGCATCTAAACACATATCCACAGGTGTACACAGGTCATAGGTGCGCCTAGTTGCGCCGCTGTGGCAGTTGGAAGATGAGCCATGAAAAGGCTAAGAATCCTTACTATACACTGTGGATTTTTTTAGGTGAAAAATTCGATGTCGGCGCATGCATCTAAACACATATCCACAGGTGTACACAGGTCATAGGTGCGCCTAGTTGCGCCGCTGTAGCAGTTGGAAGATGAGCCATGAAAAGGCTAGAATCCTTACAATACACTGTGGATTTTTTCAGGTGAAAAATTCGATGTCGTCGGATGCACTCCAGTCTTTGGATTTCGATAGTACACATCTAAACACATATCCACAGGTGTACACAGGTCATAGGTGCGCCTAGTTGCGCCGCTGTGGCAGTTGGAACATGAGCCATGACAAGGCTAGAATCCTTACAATACACTGTGGATTTTTTTAGGTGAAAAATTCGATGTCGTCGGATGCACTCCAGCCTTTGGATTTCGATAGCACACATCTAAACACATATCCACAGGTATACACAGGTCATAGGTGCTCCTAGTTGTGCCGCTGTGGCAGTTGGAAGATGAGCCATGAAAAGGCTAAGAATCCTTACTATACACTGTGGATTTTTTTAGGTGAAAAATTCGATGTCGGCGGATGCATCTAAACACATATCCACAGGTGTACACAGGTCATAGGTGCGCCTAGTTGCGCCGCTGTAGCAGTTGGAAGATGAGCCATGAAAAGGCTAGAATCCTTACAATACACTGTGGATTTTTTCAGGTGAAAAATTCGATGTCGTCGGATGCACTCCAGTCTTTGGATTTCGATAGCACACGTCTAAACACATATCCACAGGTGAACACAGGTCATAGGTGCGCCTAGTTGCGCCGCTGTGGCAGTTGGGAGATGAGCCATGAAAAGGCTAAGAATCCTTACTATACACTGTGGATTTTTTTAGGTGAAAAATTCGATGTCGTCGGATGCACTCCAGTCTTTGGATTTCGATAGCGCACATCTAAACACATATCCACAGGTGTACACAGGTCATAGGTGCGCCTAGTTGCGCCGCTGTGGCAGTTGGAAGATGAGCCATGAAAAGGCTAAGAGTCCTTACTATACACTGTGGATTTTTTTAGGTGAAAAATTCGATGTCGGCGGATGCATCTAAACACATATCCACAGGTGTACACAGGTCATAGGTGCGCCTAGTTGCGCCGCTGTGGCAGTTGGAAGATGAGCCATGAAAAGGCTAAGAATCCTTACTATACACTGTGGATTTTTTTAGGTGAAAAATTCGATGTCGGCGCATGCATCTAAACACATATCCACAGGTGTACACAGGTCATAGGTGCGCCTAGTTGCGCCGCTGTAGCAGTTGGAAGATGAGCCATGAAAAGGCTAGAATCCTTACAATACACTGTGGATTTTTTCAGGTGAAAAATTCGATGTCGTCGGATGCACTCCAGTCTTTGGATTTCGATAGCACACGTCTAAACACATATCCACAGGTGAACACAGGTCATAGGTGCGCCTAGTTGCGCCGCTGTGGCAGTTGGAAGATGAGCCATGAAAAGGCTAAGAATCCTTACTATACACTGTGGATTTTTTTAGGTGAAAAATTCGATGTCGGCGGATGCATCTAAACACATATCCACAGGTGTACACAGGTCATAGGTGCGCCTAGTTGCGCCGCTGTGGCAGTTGGAAGATGAGCCATGAAAAGGCTAAGAATCCTTACTATACACTGTGGATTTTTTTAGGTGAAAAATTCGATGTCGTCGGATGCACTCCAGTCTTTGGATTTCGATAGCACACATCTAAACACATATCCACAGGTGTACACAGGTCATAGGTGCGCCTAGTTGCGCCGCTGTGGCAGTTGGAAGATGTGCCATGAAAAGGCTAGGAATGTAGGGTGAAAAATTCGATGTCGTCGGATGCACTCAAGCCTTTGGATTTCGATAGCACACATCTAAACACATATCCACAGGTGTACACAGGCCATAGGTGCGCCTAGTTGCGCCGCTGTGGCAGTTGGGAGATGAATCCTTACTATATACTGTGGATTTTTTTAGGTGAAAAATTCGATGTCGTCGGATGCACTCCAGCCTTTGGATTTCGATAGCACACATCTAAACACATATCCACAGGTGTACACAGGTCATAGGTGCTCCTAGTTGCGCCGCTGTGGCAGTTGGAAGATGAGCCATGAAAAAGCTAAGAATCCTTACTATACACTGTGGATTTTTTTAGGTGAAAAATTCGATGTCGTCGGATGCACTCCAGCCTTTGGATTTCGATAGCACACATCTAAACACATATCCACAGGTGTACACAGGTCATAGGTGCGCCCAGTTGCGCCGCTGTGGCAGTTGGACGATGAGCTAAGAACGAAAAGGCTAAGAATCCTTACGATACACTGTGGATTTTTTTAGGTGAAAAATTCGATGTCGTCGGATGCATCTAAACACATATCCACAGGTGTACACAGGTCATAGGTGCGCCTAGTTGTGCCGCTGTAGCAGTTGGAAGATGAGCCATGAAAAGGCTAGAATCCTTACAATACGCTGTGGATTTTTTCAGGTGAAAAATTCGATGTCGTCGGATGCACTCCAGTCTTTGGATTTCGATAGTACACATCTAAACACATATCCACAGGTGTACACAGATCATAGGTGCGCCTAGTTGCGCCGCTGTAGCAGTTGGAAGATGAGCCATGAAAAGGCTAGAATCCTTACAATACACTGGATTTTTTTAGGTGAAAAATTCGATGTCGTCGGATGCACTCCAGTCTTTGGATTTCGATAGTACACATCTAAACACATATCCACAGGTGTACACAGGTCATAGGTGCGCCTAGTTGCGCCGCTGTGGCAGTTGGAACATGAGCCATGACAAGGCTAGAATAATTACTGTACACTATGGATTTTTTTAGGTGAAAAATTCGATGTCGTCGGATGCACTCCAGTCTTTGGATTTCGATAGCATGCATCTAAACACATATCCAAAGTGTACACAGGTCATAGGTGCGCCTAGTTGCGCCGCTGTGGCAGTTGGAAGATGAGCCATGACAAGGCTAGAATAATTACTGTACACTGTGGATTTTTTTAGGCGAAAAATTCGATGTCGTCGGATGCACGCCAGTCTTTGGATTTCGATAGCACACATCTAAACACATATCCACAGGTGTACACAGGTCATAGGTGCGCCTAGTTGGGCCGCTGTGGCAGTTGGAAGATGAGCCATGAAAAGGCTAGAATCCTTACGATACACTGTGGATTTTTTTAGGTGAAAAATTCGATGTCGTCGGATGCACTCCAGTCTTTGGATTTCGATAGCACACATCTAAACACATATCCACAGGTGTACACAGGTCATAGGTGCGCCTAGTTGCGCCGCTGTGGCAGTTGGAAGATGAGCCATGACAAGGCTAGAATAATTACTGTACACTGTGGATTTTTTTAGGTGAAAAATTCGATGTCGTCGGATGCCCTCCAGTCTTTGGATTTCGATAGCACACATCTAAACACATATCCACAGGTGTACACAGGTCATAGGTGCGCCTAGTTGCGCCGCTGTGGCAGTTGGGAGATGAGCCATGAAAAGGCTAAGAATCCTTAATATACACTGTGGATTTTTTTAGGTGAAAAATTCGATGTCGTCGGATGCACTCCAGTCTTTGGATTTCGATAGTACACATCTAAACACATATCCACAGGTGTACACAGGTCATAGGTGCGCCTAGTTGCGCCGCTGTGGCAGTTGGCAGATGAGCTAAGAACGAAAAGGCTAAGAATCTTTACGATACACTGTGGATTTTTTTAGGTGAAAAATTCGATGTCGTCGGATGCACTCCAGTCATAGCACAGGTCATAGGTGCGCCTAGTTGGGCCGCTGTGGCAGTTGGAAGATGAGCCATGAAAAGCCTAAGAATCCTTACTATACACTGTGGATTTTTTTAGGTGAAAAATTCCATGTCGGCGGATGCACCTAAACACATATCCACAGGTGTACACAGGTCATAGGTGCGCCTAGTTGCGCCACTGTAGCAGTTGGAAGATGAGCCATGAAAAAGCTAGGAATCCTTACTATGCACTGTGGATTTTCTTAGGTGAAAAATTCGATGTCGTCGGATGCACTCAAGCCTTTGGATTTCGATAGCACACATCTAAACACATATCCACAGGTGTACACAGGCCATAGGTGCGCCTAGTTGCGCCGCTGTGGCAGTTGGGAGATGAGCCATGAAAAGGCTAAGAATCCTTACTATACACTGTGGATTTTTTTAGGTGAAAAATTCGATGTCGTCGGATGCACTCCAGCCTTTGGATTTCGATAGCACACATCTAAACACATATCCACAGGTGTACACAGGCCATAGGTGCGCCTAGTTGCGCCGCTGTGGCAGTTGGGAGATGAGCCATGAAAAGGCTAAGAATCCTTACTATACACTGTGGATTTTTTTAGGTGAAAAATTCGATGTCGTCGGATGCACTCCAGCCTTTGGATTTCGATAGCACACATCTAAACACATATCCACAGGTGTACACAGGTCATAGGTGCTCCTAGTTGCGCCGCTGTGGCAGTTGGAAGATGAGCCATGAAAAAGCTAAGAATCCTTACTATACACTGTGGATTTTTTTAGGTGAAAAATTCGATGTCGTCGGATGCACTCCAGCCTTTGGATTTCGATAGCACACATCTAAACACATATCCACAGGTGTACACAGGTCATAGGTGCGCCCAGTTGCGCCGCTGTGGCAGTTGGAAGATGAGCTAAGAACGAAAAGGCTAAGAATCCTTACGATACACTGTGGATTTTTTTAGGTGAAAAATTCGATGTCGTCGGATGCATCTAAACACATATCCACAGGTGTACACAGGTCATAGGTGCGCCTAGTTGTGCCGCTGTAGCAGTTGGAAGATGAGCCATGAAAAGGCTAGAATCCTTACAATACGCTGTGGATTTTTTCAGGTGAAAAATTCGATGTCGTCGGATGCACTCCAGTCATAGCAAGGTCATAGGTGCGCCTAGTTGCGCCGCTGTGGCAGTTGGAAGATGAGCCATGAAAAGGCTAAGAATCCTTACTATACACTGTAAATTTTTTTAGGTGAAAAATTCCATGTCGGCGGATGCACCTAAACACATATCCACAGGTGTACACAGGTCATAGGTGCGCCTAGTTGCGCCGCTGTAGCAGTTGGAAGATGAGCCATGAAAAGGCTAAGAATCCTTACTATACACTGTACATTTTTTTAGATGAAAAATTCGATGTAGTCGGATCCACTCCAGTCTTTGGATTTCGTTAATACACATCTCAACACATAACCACAGGTGTACACAGGTCATAGGTGCGCCTAGTTGCGCCGCTGTGGCAGTTGGAAGATGAGCCATGAAAAGGCTAGAATCCTTACAATACACTGTGGATTTTTTTAGGTGAAAAATTCGATGTCGTCGGATGCACTCCAGTCTTTGGATTTCGATAGTACACATCTAAACACATATCCACAGGTGTACACAGATCATAGGTGCACCTAGTTGCGCCGCTGTGGCAGTTGGAAGATGAGCCATGAAAAGGCTAGAATCCTTACAATACACTGGATTTTTTTAGGTGAAAAATTCGATGTCGTCGGATGCACTCCAGTCTTTGGATTTCGATAGTACACATCTAAACACATATCCACAGGTGTACACAGGTCATAGGTGCGCCTAGTTGCGCCGCTGTGGCAGTTGGAAGATGAGCCATGAAAAGGCTAAGAATCCTTACTATATACTGTGGATTTTTTTAGGTGAAAAATTCGATGTCGTCGGATGCACTCCAGCCTTTGGATTTCGATAGCACACATCTAAACACATAACCACAGGTGCGCACAGGTCGTAGGTACGCCTAGTTGGGCCGCTGTGGCAGTTGGAAGATGAGCCATGGAAAGGCTCCAAAATCCTTACTATACAATGTACATTTTTTTAGATGAAAAATTCGATGTCGTCGGATCCACTCCAGTCTTTGGATTTCGTTAATACACATCTCAACACATAACCACAGGTGCGCACAGGTCGTACGTACGCCTAGTTGGGCCGCTGTGGCAGTTGGAAGATGAGCCATGAAAAAGCTAGAATCCTTACAATACACTGTGGATTTTTTTAGGTGAAAAATTCGATGTCGTCGGATGCACTCCAGTCTTTGGATTTCGATAGCACACATCTAAACACATATCCACAGGTGTACACAGGTCATAGGTGCGCCTAGTTGCGCCGCTGTGGCAGTTGGAACATGAGCCATGACAAGGCTAGAATAATTACTGTACACTGTGGATTTTTTTAGGTGAAAAATTCGATGTCGTCGGATGCACTCCAGTCTTTGGATTTCGATAGCACGCATCTAAACACATATCCACAGGTGTACACAGGTCATAGGTGCGCCTAGTTGCGCCGCTGTGGCAGTTGGAAGATGAGCCATGACAAGGCTAGAATAATTACTGTACACTGTGGATTTTTTTAGGTGAAAAATTCGATGTCGTCGGATGCACGCCAGTCTTTGGATTTCGATAGCACACATCTAAACACATATCCACAGGTGTACACAGATCATAGGTGCACCTAGTTGCGCCGCTGTGGCAGTTGGAAGATGAGCCATGAAAAGGTTAGAATCCTTACAATACACTGTGGATTTTTTTATGTGAAAAATTCGATGTCGTCGGATGCACTCCAGCCTTTGGATTTCGATAGCACACATCTAAACACATATCCACAGGTGTACACAGGTCATAGGTGCGCCTAGTTGCGCCGCTGTGGCAGTTGGAAGATGAGCCTTGAAAAGGCTAGAATCCTTACAATACACTGTGGATTTTTTTAGGTGAAAAATTCGATGTCGTCGGATGCACTCCAGTCTTTGGATTTCGATAGCACACATCTAAACACATATCCACAAGTGTACACAGGTCATAGGTGCGCCTAGTTGCGCCGCTGTGGCAGTTGGAAGATGAGCCATGAAAAGGCTAGAATCCTTACAATACACTGGATTTTTTTAGGTGAAAAATTCGATGTCGTCGGATGCACTCCAGTCTTTGGATTTCGATAGCGCACATCTAAACACATATCCACAGGTGTACACAGGTCATAGGTGCGCCTAGTTGCGCCGCTGTGGCAGTTGGAACATGAGCCATGACAAGGCTAGAATAATTACTGTACACTATGGATTTTTTTAGGTGAAAAATTCGATGTCGTCGGATGCACTCCAGTCTTTGGATTTCGATAGCACGCATCTAAACACATATCCAAAGTGTACACAGGTCATAGGTGCGCCTAGTTGGGCCGCTGTGGCAGTTGGAAGATGAGCCATGACAAGGCTAGAATAATTACTGTACACTGTGGATTTTTTTAGGTGAAAAATTCGATGTCGTCGGATGCCCTCCAGTCTTTGGATTTCGATAGCACGCATCTAAACACATATCCACAGGTGTACACAGGTCATAGGTGCGCCTAGTTGCGCCGCTGTGGCAGTTGGGAGATGAGCCATGAAAAGGCTAAGAATCCTTATTATACACTGTGGATTTTTTTAGGTGAAAAATTCGATGTCGTCGGATGCACTCCAGTCTTTGGATTTCGATAGTACACATCTAAACACATATCCACAGGTGTACACAGGTCATAGGTGCGCCTAGTTGCGCCGCTGTGGCAGTTGGAAGATGAGCTAAGAACGAAAAGGCTAAGAATCTTTACGATACACTGTGGATTTTTTTAGGTGAAAAATTCGATGTCGTCGGATGCACTCCAGTCATAGCAAGGTCATAGGTGCGCCTAGTTGCGCCGCTGTGGCAGTTGGAAGATGAGCCATGAAAAGGCTAAGAATCCTTACTATACACTGTGGATTTTTTTAGGTGAAAAATTCCATGTCGGCGGATGCATCTAAACACATATCCACAGGTGTACACAGGTCATAGGTGCGCCTAGTTGCGCCGCTGTGGCAGTTGGGAGATGAGCCATGAAAAGGCTAAGAATCCTTACTATACACTGTGGATTTTTTTAGGTGAAAAATTCGATGTCGTCGGATGCACTCCAGTCTTTGGATTTCGATAGCACACATCTAAACACATATCCACAGGTGTACACAGGTCATAGGTGCGCCTAGTTGCGCCGCTGTGGCAGTTGGGAGATGAGCCATGAAAAGGCTAAGAATCCTTAATATACACTGTGGATTTTTTTAGGTGAAAAATTCGATGTCGTCGGAAGCACTCCAGTCTTTGGATTTCGATAGTACACATCTAAACACATATCCACAGGTGTACACAGGTCATAGGTGCGCCTAGTTGCGCCGCTGTGGCTGTTGGAAGATGAGCCATGAAAAGTCTAGAATCCTTACAATACACTGTGGATTTTTTTATGTGAAAAATTCGATGTCGTCGGATGCACTCCAGTCTTTGGATTTCGATAGTACACATCTAAACACATATCCACAGGTGTACACAGGTCATTGGTGCGCCTAGTTGCGCCGCTGTTTCAGTTGGAACATGAGCCATGACAAGGCTAGAATAATTACTGTACACTGTGGATTTTTTTAGATGAAAAATTCGATGTCGTCGGATCCACTCCAGTCTTTGGATTTCGTTAATACACATCTCAACACATAACCACAGGTGCGCACAGGTCGTAGGTACGCCTAGTTGGGCCGCTGTGGCAGTTGGAAAATGAGCCATGAAAAGGCTAGAATCCTTACAATACACTGTGGATTTTTTTAGGTGAAAAATTCGATGTCGTCGGATGCACTCCAGTCTTTGGATTTCGATAGCACACATCTAAACACATATCCACAGGTGTACACAGGTCATAGGTGCGCCTAGTTGCGCCGCTGTGGCAGTTGGAAGATGAGCCATGAAAAGGCTAGAATCCTTACCATACACTGTGGATTTTTTTATGTGAAAAATTCGATGTCGTCGGATGCACTCCAGTCTTTGGATTTCGATAGTACACATCTAAACACATATCCACAGGTGCGCACAGGTCGTAGGTACGCCTAGTTGGGCCGCTGTGGCAGTTGGAAGATGAGCCATGGAAAGGCTCCAAAATCCTTACTATACACTGTACATTTTTTTAGATGAAAAATTCGATGTCGTCGGATCCACTCCAGTCTTTGGATTTCGTTAATACACATCTCAACACATAACCACAGGTGCGCACAGGTCGTAGGTACGCCTAGTTGGGCCGCTGTGGCAGTTGGAAAATGAGCCATGAAAAGGCTAGAATCCTTACAATACACTGTGGATTTTTTTAGGTGAAAAATTCGATGTCGTCGGATGCACTCCAGTCTTTGGATTTCGATAGCACACATCTAAACACATATCCACAGGTGTACACAGGTCATAGGTGCACCTAGTTGCGCCGCTGTGGCAGTTGTAAGATGAGCCATGAAAAGGCTAGAATCCTTACAATACACTGTGGATTTTTTTATGTGAAAAATTTGATGTCGTCGGATGCACTCCAGTCTTTGGATTTTGATAGCACACATCTAAACACATATCCACAGGTGTACACAGGTCATAGGTGCGCCTAGTTGCGCCGCTGTGGCAGTTGGAAGATGAGCCATGAAAAGGCTAGAATCCTTACAATACACTGTGGATTTTTTTATGTGAAAAATTCGATGTCGTCGGATGCACTCCAGTCTTTGGATTTCGATAGTACACATCTAAACACATATCCACAGGTGTACACAGGTCATAGGTGCGCCTAGTTGCGCCGCTGTGGCAGTTGGAACATGAGCCATGACAAGGCTAGAATAATTACTGTACACTGTGGATTTTTTTAGGTGAAAAATTCGATGTCGTCGGATGCACGCCAGTCCTTGGATTTCGATAGCACACATCTAAACACATATCCACAGGTGTACACAGGTCATAGGTGCGCCTAGTTGCGCCTCTGTGGCAGTTGGAAGATGAGCCATGAAAAGGCTAGAATCCTTACGATACACTGTGGATTTTTTTAGGTGAAAAATTCGATGTCGTCGGATGCACTCCAGTCTTTGGATTTTGATAGCACACATCTAAACACATATCCACAGGTATAAACAGGTCATAGGTGCGCCTAGTTGCGCCGCTGTGGCAGTTGGAAGATGAGCCATGAAAAGGCTAGAATCCTTACAATACACTGTGGATTTTTTTAGGTGAAAAATTCGATGTCGTCGGATGCACTCCAGTCTTCGGATTTCGATAGCACACGTCTAAACACATATCCACAGGTGTACACAGGTCATAGGTGGGGTATAAAGCGTAATTCAACCTACAAAATACCATCCTCACCTGCACGTGGTGTACCCTGCTTTAGACTAACGAGGCTCTGGTGACCGAGTAGGGGCGGTATAACCCCCAACAAGTCCGGACTAACCATGCCCGGAGGAAGAAGCCGTAGCGCAGAATGCTAGCGGCCCGAACACTTGACCCCGCCTTAGGCATCAATGTGCTAGGCATTAAGACCGAGCACAGTAAGGTCTTAATTATGGCATACTGGAAACAACAATTTGGATTTTGGAAGCTATGAGGGCTGACGTCTGTAGTATTCTGTTACCCGAGTAAGTTGGAGTGAAATCCGGTTGAAACGGCTTTCAGGCTAATGCTACACACGCCCGCGTCCCGTTAAAACCTTAGCAGGACTCAAAGAACGCTTAATGTTACGTCGCCATTAAGTTGGTGGTGTAGGTCCAGATGTAACATTCCTGGTTAGCACCGATCCGGCTCTGGCACACGACCCCATAAGGGCATGGCCTCACTGCTTGCATAGACAAACATGGGATCCTGGGTGACTACACATTCGAACATTGATAACGTCTTTGAGTGGGGACCAAACAGCATGAATACAACACAAAACTTAAAAAACGGAGGAAGTGAAGAGACGATTATAGCGGCTTTTCAAAGAAGCTCAAAGGTGCAGAGATCGCCAGTAGGGCAAATACCAACGCCCCAAAAAAGCGAAGATGACAGCGAAGCTCACCAAGAACGCGAAACGCCGACAACTGAAGCAACCAGCCACCCATCAATCTTTCACAAACTGGGGGAAAAGATTAAAGTGTTGGTTGAAATGGTGGAGGATGGCAAAAGACGGTCTATCCATCAACCAATGCGAGACGCCATCGAGAGCATCAAGGTGATCTACGAACTGTTAGCCATTGAGACACACGATGATAAGGCTAAAGAAGTGATACGGATGAACAACGCTTCACAAACATCTCCGTGGATCAAACCCGCAGCGGCGGAAAAAACAAGATGAAGGCCGGAGCCGAACGGGGAATACCCGAGCCCAAAACGGCGGCAAAATCAGTCAGAAGAGACGGGGAAAAAGACTACCCGCAAAGAACGTATCTCTCGTAAGGTCGAAGAAATGGAGAACACAGAAGTCAAAGGCCAAAAATCTCCTAAACCACAGAAAGCTAAACTAACTGATAGTAGCTCCGAAGAAATTCAAGGAGAAAACAAGACCTGACGCCATAGTTGTAGCAGTGACGGGTGACTTGTCCTACGCGGAAATACTGCGGAAAGTCAAAACGGATCCCAAGCTTGGCAATCTCGGCGAATCGGTGCCAAAAATCCGTCGCACACAAAAAGGCAACCTTCTCTTTCAGCTAAAAGGAGCGGGAGGAAAAGCTGACCAGTTCAAGGGCATAATTGGCGAAACCCTGGGAAAAGACGCGGAAGTCAGAACATTGACCCACAGTGTCACAATTGAAATCAAGGATATAGACGAGGTAACAACCAAAGTGGATATCTGCAACGCATTAGCATCCCAGACCCAGCTGACTGGGCTGAAAGAAATCGACATATTAAGTCTACGCAAAGCCTATGGCGGCACCCAAGCCGCAACGATTGGATTACCCCCAGAGAGTGCAAATACACTGCTGAAGGTGGGAAAGCTAAAGATTGGCTGGACTAACTGTCGTATTCGCGAACGCACGGCACTAACAAAGTGTTTTAGGTGCTTAGGCTTTGGACACACAGCACGCCAGTGCAAGAGTGAGCAAGACCGCTCGAAAATGTGTAGAAGATGTGGCACGGAGGGTCACATAGCTAAGAACTGCTCCCACGAGCCGAAGTGTTTTTGGTGCAAGACCACCAACCCCGACAATGCAGGACATGTAGCTGGGAGTGCAAAATGTCCGGTTCTCCGAAGGGCCCTCACCAATAAAACATGATGAAGGTTATACAAATTAACCTTAATCACTGTGCGGCCGCACAAGATCTTCTGGCACAAATGTCAAAAGAAAAGAAAGCGGATGTTGCCGTCATCAGCGAGCCGTACAAAGCCTTAGATGGCAGCAACTGGACAGAGGACACAGCGAAGAGAGCAGCAGTATGGACCTGTGGAAACCACGCCTTCCAAAGCACCAACAGCGTAACGAACTATGTTGCGTCTGCCCGGATAAATGGAATCCACTTCTATAGCTGCTATGCTCGTCCTAGTCTATCACACGCGGACTATCTGAAGCTTTTAGACGATATAGTAGCTGACGCACGAGGAAAGCACCCGGTCATTATTGCCGGCGACTTCAACGCGTGGGCTACGGAATGGGGCAGTAGATTCACGGATGCAAGGGGGACTGCCCTCCTAAAAGCATTCGCATCGTTGGAGATCGACCTTGTAAATAAAGGTTCAGCACAAACTTTCCGCAAGGCAGGCAGAAGCTCCATAATCGACATAACATTCGCAAGCAACTCGCTACTGCACAAAACAAAATGGCGAGTCAGCGAGGAATACACACACAGCGACCACCAGGCGATTGTGTTCAACATTGGTAGTGAGAGGCCCAGACAGAGACCCAAACGAACAGGGCCGAAGTGGAAGGACACCGCTTTCGACAGAGAAATGTTTGAGGAAACGTTTAGCTCTGACTTCCCACCCAACACCACATCAGCGGAAAACATGTCGAGTAAACTGATCCAAGCAATTTCGACAGCATGCGATGCAGCAATGCCGAAAAGGTCTATTAGCGGAAGGGGAGAACCGTGCTATTGGTAGAAAGATCAAGAACCTCAGGGTAATTTGCCATAAAACACGCCGTAGATCCCAGCGTTCCAGAGGTAGACCAGAGTTCCACGAACGATTGGCCATCTTTAGGCTGGCAAGGCGCGACCTGGAAAAGCCAATCAAGGAGAGCAAAGGGAACTATTTTAAAACTCTTTGCAATGAAGCAGATCCCTGGGGGGGAGCATATAAAATCGTAATGAAGAAACTGAGGGGCAGTAGGTCTCCTCAAGTAACCTGCCCATTGTTGCTCAGAACAATAGTTGAACACCTGTCCCCCAGCAAGTCTCCTACAATGTTCGTCCTCACACAAGGAGCTGGTCCGGAACAAATCCCACCAGTCACGGTTGACGAGCTGCAGAATGCGTGCAGGAAAATAGGAGAGAAAAAAGCGCCTGGCCCCGACGGCATTACCAATAAAGCCATCAAAGCAGGTGTCGAGAAGAGACCAGAGCTGTTTACGACGATGATGCAAAGGTGCCTCGAAGAGGGAAACTTTCCCAACCGCTGGAAACTCCAACACCTGGTACTAATACCCAAAGGCAATAAGCCCCCCGGAGAACCTTCAGCGTATCGACCGATTTGCCTGCTGGACACCACGGGGAAGATCCTGGAGAGCATCATATACGGCAGGCTAATCGGCGTGGCTGAGGAGCGAGGAGCCCTGTCAGACCACCAGTACGGCTTTAGGAAGTCGCGCTCCACCATCGACGCCATCAAAGAGGTGGTAGACACAGCAAGTGAAGCCATAACGGGTACAAGATGGAGGGGCGGTACAAAAAATACTGTGCCGCAGTTACGCTGGATATAAAAAACGCGTTTAACTCGGCGAACTGGTCCTGCATAATGAGTGCCCTGAATAGGATGAGCACACCGCAGTACCTGAAGAGGATTATCGTCAGCTACTTTACCAACAGGAAACTGAGATACCAGACTGACGATGGTACTAAATACTACGACGTCTCTGCAGGCGTTCCACAGGGTTCAGTCCTTGGACCCCTCCTGTGGAACTTGTACGACGGAGTACTGAGACTAAAGCTGCCACATGGAGTCAAGGTCATCGGCTTTGCTGACGACATCGCGGTCGTGACGGTGGCCAAGCACATCCACGAGGTGGAAACCGCCACAAACGAAGCAATCGCCAGGATCAAAAATTGGCTGGAATCTTCCGACCTTGAATTGGCTGACCACAAGACAGAGGCTGTTTTAATAACCAGCCGAAAGACTGTGGAATATGCAAACTTCCGGAATCACTGAAATAACTAGGAGTGATGCTCGACAACCGACTTAATTTCAAAAAGCATGTCGAATACTGCAGCAGGAGAGTGTCAAAGATGCAGGCAGCACATTCTGGTATGCTGCCGAACATAGGAGGACCTGGATACCCAAGAAGGATTCTGCTTTCCAGAGTGGTAAGTTCAATTCTCCTATATGCTGCGCCACTCTGGTCGAGTGCTCTCTCTATAAAGGAGACAGCTAAGAAGCTCTCGTCACCATACAGGCTCTGCGCCATAAGAACAATCAGCGGCTTCCGGACAATTTCGGACGAAGCAGCCTGTGTGATTGCGGGTATGGTCCCCATCGACATTCTCGCAAATGAGATGCATAGGGTTTACCTAAGGCGATCGACGAACCGGCCAGAGACTGGCGTAAACAGGATAAGGAAGGAAGAAAGAGCAGCCTCAATGACAATGTGGCAAGCCAGATGGGACACCTCATACAAAGGTAGATGGACTCACAGACTGATTCCAACAATCGAAACGTGGACAAAGAGCAAGCGGAAACTGCAACTTCCACCTTACGCAGTTTCTGTCGGGCCACGAGGTCTACCGAAAGTATCTCCATAGGTTCGGGCACGATAGCTCTCCCCTTTGTCCAGAATGTGAGGACTCTGAAGAAGACGCAGAACACACGACTTTCCACTGCAGACGATTTGAAGGGACAAGAATAAACCTACCAACACCGGAGCTCCTAGTCGGTCATATGACGGAGTCAGCCGAGAAGTGGGAGGAAATCTGTTCCTTCCTATCAAACTTGCAGATCGAGCTAAGAAGGCTTGAAAGAGTAAGGCGAGCCGAACAGGCAAACACAGTCGATCCAGCTTGAGTTGCTAACCAGCCCCGCGAAGTAATACCTAAAGGCAGTTCCGCGGGGTGAGTGGTAGAAGAGTGCAGGGTGTGGGTTAGTACGTAGGCGTATTCCCGAAATCGAGAACTTGGGATTGCGAATCGTGCATGCTAATGGCACGGGCTATTAGTATCTTTCGAAGATTGCCACATCCTTGGACGCAACCAAAAAAAAAAAAAAAACAGAGGTCGCTGTGGCAGTTGGATGATGAGCCATGAAAAGGCTAAGAATCCTTACTACAAACTGTGAATTTTTTTATTCGATGTCGTCGGAGCATTTGAAGACATCGAAATTTTCCACTAAAAATCATATAGCCGGTATGGTCAAATTTGAGGTTTTTCCTCGTTCATCTTCCAACTGCCATAGTGGCCCATTATGACCTACCTACGACTTCTGTACACCTCTGGTGATGTTCTCTCACGTATATCAATCGATTCAGACACAATGGAGAGCATTTGAAGACATCGAAATTTTCCACTAAAAATCATATAGCCGGTATGGTCAAATTTGAGGTTTTTCCTCGTTCATCTTCCAACTGCCATAGTGGCCCATTATGATCTACCTACGACTTCTGTACACCTCTGGTGATGTTTTCTCACGCATATCAATCGATTCAGACACAATGGAGAGCATTTGAAGACATCGAAATTTTCCACTAAAAATCCAGAAACTAAATGCGGTTTCCCATACAAAATCCGCATTTAGTTTCTGGACACTAGCTGCTGTCCAGAAAAAAAATGCGGTTTCCCATACCCAATCCGCATTTAGTTTCTGGACACTAGCCGGTGTCCAGAACCTAAATGCGGTTTCCCATACCCTATCCGAATTTAGTTTCTGGACACAAGCTGCTGTCCAGAAACTAAATGCGCTTTCCCATACCCAATCCGCATTTAGTTTCTGGACACTAGCTGCCGTCCAGAAACTAAATGCGGTTTCCCATACCCAATCCGCATTTAGTTTCTGGACACTAGCCGGTGTCCAGAAACTAAATGCGGTTGCCCATACCCTATCCGCGTTCAGTTTCTGGACACTAGCTGCTATCCAGAAACTAAATGCGGTTTCCCATACCCAATCCGCATTTAGTTTCTAGACACTAGCTGCTGTCCAGAAACTAAATGCGGTTTCCCATACCCAATCCGCATTTAGTTTCTGGACACTAGCTGCTGTCCAGAAACTAAATGCGGTTTCTCATACCCAATCCGCATTTAGACACTAGCCGGTGTCCAGAAACTAAATGCGGTTGCCCATACACTAGCCGGTGTCCAGAAACTAAATGCGGTTGCCCTATCCGCATTTAGTTTCTGGACACTAGCTGCTGTCCAGGAACTAAATGCGGTTTCCCATACCCAAACCGCATTTAGTTTCTGGACACTAGCTGCTGTCCAGAAACTAAATGCGGTTTCCCATACCCAGAAACTAAATGCGGTTTCCCATATCCTATCCGCGTTTAGTTTCTGGACACTAGCTGCTATCCAGAAACTAAATGCTGTTTCCCACACCCAATCCGCATTTAGTTTCTGGACACTGGCTGCTGTCCAGAAACTAAATGCGGTTTCCCATACCCAATCCGCATTTAGTTTCTGGACACTAGCCGGTGTCCAGAAACTAAATGCGGTTTCCCATACCCTAAATGCGGTTGCCCATACCCTATCCGCATTTAGTTTCTGGACACTAGCTGCTGTCCAGAAACTAAAAGCGGCTTCCCATGCCCAATCCGCATTTAGTTTCTGGACACTAGCCGGTGTCCAAAAACTAAATGCGGTTTCCCATACCCAATCCGCATTAAGTTTCTGGACACTAGCCGGTGTCGAGAAACTAAATGCGGTTTCCCATACCCAATCCGCATTTAGTTTCTGGACACTAGCTGCTGTCCAGAAACTAAATGCTGTTTCCCACACCCAATCCGCATTTAGTTTCTGGACACTAGCCGGTGTCCAGAAACTAAATGCGGTTTCCCATACCCAATCCGCATTTAGTTTCTGGACACTAGCTGCTGTCCAGAAACTAAATGCGGTTTCCCATACCCAGAAACTAAATGCGGTTTCCCATATCCTATCCGCGTTTAGTTTCTGGACACTAGCTGCTATCCAGAAACTAAATGCTGTTTCCCACACCCAATCCGCATTTAGTTTCTGGACACTGGCTGCTGTCCAGAAACTAAATGCGGTTTCCCATACCCAATCCGCATTTAGTTTCTGGACACTAGCCGGTGTCCAGAAACTAAATGCGGTTTCCCATACCCTAAATGCGGTTGCCCATACCCTATCCGCATTTAGTTTCTGGACACTAGCTGCTGTCCAGAAACTAAAAGCGGCTTCCCATGCCCAATCCGCATTTAGTTTCTGGACACTAGCCGGTGTCCAAAAACTAAATGCGGTTTCCCATACCCAATCCGCATTAAGTTTCTGGACACTAGCCGGTGTCGAGAAACTAAATGCGGTTTCCCATACCCAATCCGCATTTAGTTTCTGGACACTAGCTGCTGTCCAGAAACTAAATGCTGTTTCCCACACCCAATCCGCATTTAGTTTCTGGACACTAGCCGGTGTCCAGAAACTAAATGCGGTTTCACATACCCAATCCGCATTTAGTTTCTGGACACTAGCTGCTGTCCAAAAACTAAATGCGGTTTCCCATACCCTATCCGCATTAAGTTTCTGGACACTAGCCGGTGTCGAGAAACTAAATGCGGTTTCCCATACCCAATCCGCATTTAGTTTCTGGACACTAGCTGCTGTCCAGAAACTAAATGCGGTTGCCCATACCCTATCCGCGTTTAGTTTCTGGACACAAGCTGCTATCCAGAAACTAAATGCGGTTTTCCCATACCCAATCCGCATTTAGTTTCTGGACACTAGCCGGTGTCCCATACCCAATCCGAATTTAGTTTCTGGACTCTAGCTGCTGTCCAGAAGCTAAATGCGGTTTCCCATATAAAATCCGCATTTAGTTTCTGGACACTAGCAGCTGTCCAGAAACTAAATGCGGTTTCCCATACCCAATCCGCATTAAGTCTCTGGACACTAGCCGGTGTCCAGAAACTAAATGCGGTTTCCCATACCCAATCCCATATGCCCATACCCTATCCGCATTTAGTTTCTGGACACTAGCTGCTGTCCAGAAACTAAATGCGGTTTCCCATACCCAATCCGCATTTAGTTTCTGGACACTAGCCGGTGTCCAGAAACTAAATGCGGTTGCCCTATCCGCATTTAGTTTCTGAACACTAGCTGCTGTCCAGGAACTAAATGCGGTTTCCCAGACCCAATCCGCATTTAGTTTCTGGACACAAGCTGCTGTCCAGAAACTAAATGCGGTTTCCCATAAACAATCCGCATTTAGTTTCTGGACACTAACCGGTGTCCAGAAACAAAATGCGGTTGCCCATATCCTATCCGCGTTTAGTTTCTGGACACTAGCTGCTATCCAGAAACTAAATGCTGTTTCCCACACCCAATCCGCATTTAGTTTCTGGACACTAGCCGGTGTCCAGAAACTAAATGCGGTTTCCCATACCCAGAAACTAAATGCGGTTTCCCATATCCTATCCGCGTTTAGTTTCTGGACACTATCTGCTATCCAGAAACTAAATGCGGTTTTCCCATACCCAATCCGCATTTAGTTTCTGGACACTATCTGCTGTCCAGAAACTAAATGCTGTTTCCCACACCCAATCCGCATTTAGTTTCTGGACACTAGCCGGTGTCCAGAAACTAAATGCGGTTGCCCATACCCTATCCGCGTTTAGTTTCTGGACACTAGCTGCTGTCCAGAAACTAAATGCGGTTTCCCATACCCAATCCGCATTTAGTTTCTGCACACTAGCCGGTGTCCAGAAACTAAATGCGGTTTCCCATACCCAATCCGCATTAAGTTTCTGGACACTAGCCGGTGTCGAGAAACTAAATGCGGTTTCCCATACCCAATCCGCATTTAGTTTCTGGACACTAGCTGCTGTCCAGAAACTAAATGCGGTTGCCCATACCCTATCCGCGTTTAGTTTCTGGACACTTGCTGCTATCCAGAAACTAAATGCGGTTTCACATACCCAATCCGCATTTAGTTTCTGGACACTAGCTGCTGTCCAGAAACTAAATGCGGTTTCCCATACCCAATCCGCATTAAGTTTCTGGACACTAGCCGGTGTCCAGAAACTAAATGCGGTTTCCCATACCCAATCCGCATTTAGTTTCTGGACACTAGCTGCTGTCCAGAAACTAAATGCGGTTTCCCATACCCAATCCGCATTTAGTTTCTGGACACTGGCTGCTGTCCAGAAACTAAATGCGGTTTCCCATACCCAATCCGCATTAAGTTTCTGGACACTAGCCGGTGTCCAGAAACTAAATGCGGTTTCCCATACCCTAAATGCGGTTGCCCATACCCTATCCGCATTTAGTTTCTGGACACTAGCTGCTGTCCAGAAACTAAAAGCGGCTTCCCATGCCCAATCCGCATTTAGTTTCTGGACACTAGCCGGTGTCCAGAAACTAAATGCGGTTTCCCATACCCTAAATGCGGTTGCCCATACCCTATCCGCATTTAGTTTCTGGACACTAGCTGCTGTCCAGAAACTAAATGCGGTTGCCCATACCCTATCCGCGTTTAGTTTCTGGACACTTGCTGCTATCCAGAAACTAAATGCGGTTTCACATACCCAATCCGCATTTAGTTTCTGGACACTAGCTGCTGTCCAGAAACTAAATGCGGTTTCCCATACCCAATCCGCATTAAGTTTCTGGACACTATCCGGTGTCCAGAAACTAAATGCGGTTGCCCATACCCTATCCGCGTTTAGTTTCTGCACACTAGCTGCTATCCAGAAACTAAATGCGGTTTTCCCATACCCAATCCGCATTTAGTTTCTGGACACTAGCCGGTGTCCCATACCCTATCCGCGTTTAGTTTCTGGACACTTGCTGCTATCCAGAAACTAAATGCGGTTTCACATACCCAATCCGCATTTAGTTTCTGGACACTAGCTGCTGTCCAGAAACTAAATGCGGTTTCCCATACCCAATCCGCATTAAGTTTCTGGACACTAGCCGGTGTCCAGAAACTAAATGCGGTTTCCCATACCCAATCCGCATTTAGTTTCTGGACACTAGCTGCTGTCCAGAAACTAAATGCGGTTTCCCATACCCAATCCGCAGCGGCCCAACTAGGCGTACCTACGACCTGTGCGCACCTGTGGTTATGTGTTGAGATATGTATTAACGAAATCGAAAGACTGGAGTGGATCCGACATCGAATTTTTCACCTAAAAAAATGTACAGTGTATAGTAAGGATTTAGGAGCCTTTCCATGGCTCATCTTCCACCTGCCACAGCGGCCCAACTAGGCGTACCTACGACCTGTGCGCACCTGTGGTTATGTGTTGAGATGTGTATTAACGAAATCGAAAGACTGGAGTGGATCCGACATCGAATTTTTCACCTAAAAAAATGTACAGTGTATAGTAAGGATTTAGGAGCCTTTCCATGGCTCATCTTCCACCTGCCACAGCGGCCCAACTAGGCGTACCTACGACCTGTGCGCACCTGTGGTTATGTGTTGAGATGTGTATTAACGAAATCCAAAGACTGGAGTGGATCCGACGACATCGAATTTTTCCCATAAAAAAATGTACAGTGTATAGTAAGGATTTTGGAGCCTTTCCATGGCTCATCTATGGGAAACCGCATTTAGTTTCTGGACAGCAGCTAGTGTCCAGAAACTAAATGCGGACAGGGTATGGGCAACCGCATTTAGTTTCTGGACAGCAGCTAGTGTCCAGAAACTAAATGCGGATTGGGTATGGGAAACCGCATTTAGTTTCTGGACAGCAGCTAGTGTCCAGAAACTAAATGCGGATAGGGTATAGGCAACCGCATTTAGTTTCTGGCCACCGGCTAGTGTCCAGAAACTAAATGCGGATAGGGTATGGGAAACCGCATTTAGTTTCTGGACAGCAGCTAGTGTCCAGAAACTAAATGCGGCTAGGGTACGGGAAATTGGTTATGGGAAACCATTTAGTTTTAGCATTTAGTTTCTGGACAGCAGCTAGTGTCCAGAAACTAAATGCGGATTGGGTATGGTAAACCGCATTTAGTTTCTGGACAGCAGCTAGTGTCCAGAAACTAAATGCGGACAGGGTATGGGCAACCGGATTGTGTATGGGAAACCGCATTTGGTTTCTGGACAGCAGCTAGTGTCCAGAAACTAAACGCGGAAAAGGTATGGGCAACAGCATTTAGTTTCTGGACACCGGCCAGTGTCCAGAAACTAAATGCGGATCGGGTATGGGAAACCGCATTTAGTTTCTGGACAGCAGCTAGTGTCCAGAAACTGAAAGCGGATTTAGTATGGGAAACCGCATTTAGTTTCTGGACAGCAGCTAGTGTCCAGAAACTAAACGCGGGAAGGGTATGGGCAACCGCATTTAGTTTCTGGACAGCAGCTAGTGTCCAGAAACTAAATGCGGATTGGGTATGGGAAACCGCATTTAGTTTCTGGACAGCAGCTAGTGTCCAGAAACTAAATGCGGATTGGGTATGGGAAACCGCATTTAGTTCCTGGACAGCAGCTAGTGTCCAGAAACTAAACGCGGATAGGGTATGGGCAACCGCATTTAGATTCTGGACACCGGCTAGTGTCCAGAAACTAAATGCGGATTGGGTATGGGAAACCGCATTTAGTTCCTGGACAGCAGCTAGTGTCCAGAAAATAAATGCGGATTGGGTATGGGAAACCGTATTTTGTTTCTGGACACCGGCTAGTGTCCAGAAACTAAATGCGGATTGGGTATGTTAAACCGCATTTAGTTTCTGGACAGCAGCTAGTGTCCAGAAACTAAATGCGGAAAGGGTAGGTGTTGAGATGTGTATTAACGAAATCGAAAGACTGGAGTGGATCCGACATCGAATTTTTCACCTAAACAAATGTACAGTGTATAGTAAGGATTTAGGAGCCTTTCCATGGCTCATCTTCCACCTGCCACAGCGGCCCAACTAGGCGTACCTACGACCTGTGCGCACCTGTGGTTATGTGTTGAGATGTGTATTAACGAAATCCAAAGACTGGAGTGGATCCGACGACATCGAATTTTTCATCTAAAAAAATGTACAGTGTATAGTAAGGATTTTGGAGCCTTTCCATGGCTCATCTTCCAACTGCCACAGCTTCCTAACTAGGCGTACCTACGACCTGTGAGCACCTGTGGTTATGTGTTGAGATGTGTATTAACGAAATCGAAAGACTGGAGTGGATCCGACATCGAATTTTTCACCTAAAAAAATGTACAGTGTATAGTAAGGATTTAGGAGCCTTTCCATGGCTCATCTTCCACCTGCCACAGCGGCCCAACTAGGCGTACCTACGACCTGTGCGCACCTGTGGTTATGTGTTGAGATGTGTATTAACGAAATCCAAAGACTGGAGTGGATCCGACGACATCGAATTTTTCCCATAAAAAAATGTACAGTGTATAGTAAGGATTTTGGAGCCTTTCCATGGCTCATCTATGGGAAACCGCATTTAGTTTCTGGACAGCAGCTAGTGTCCAGAAACTAAATGCGGACAGGGTATGGGCAACCGCATTTAGTTTCTGGACAGCAGCTAGTGTCCAGAAACTAAATGCGGATAGGGTATACGCAACCGCATTTAGTTTCTGGCCACCGGCTAGTGTCCAGAAACTAAATGCGGATTGGGTATGGGAAACCGCATTTAGTTTCTGGACAGCAGCTAGTGTCCAGAAACTAAATGCGGATAGGGTACGGGAAATTGGTTATGGGAAACCGCATTTAGTTTCTGGACAGCAGCTAGTGTCCAGAAACTGAAAGCGGATTTAGTATGGGAAACCGCATTTAGTTTCTGGACAGCAGCTAGTGTCCAGAAACTAAACGCGGAAAGGGTATTGGCAACCGCATTTAGTTTCTGGACACCGGCCAGTGTCCAGAAACTCGATGCGGATTGTGTATGGGAAACCGCATTTAGTTTCTGGACAGCAGCTAGTGTCCAGAAACTAAATGCGGATTGGGTATGAGAAACCGCATTTAGTTTCTGGACAGCAGCTAGTGTCCAGAAACTAAATGCGGTTAGGGTATGGGAAACCGCATTTAGTTCCTGGACAGCAGCTAGTGTCCAGAAACTAAATGCGGATAGGGTACGGGAAATTGGTTATGGGAAACCGCATTTAGTTTCTGGACAGCAGCTAGTGTCCAGAAACTGAAAGCGGATTTAGTATGGGAAACCGCATTTAGTTTCTGGACAGCAGCTAGTGTCCAGAAACTAAACGCGGAAAGGGTATTGGCAACCGCATTTAGTTTCTGGACACCGGCCAGTGTCCAGAAACTCGATGCGGATTGTGTATGGGAAACCGCATTTAGTTTCTGGACAGCAGCTAGTGTCCAGAAACTAAATGCGGATTGGGTATGAGAAACCGCATTTAGTTTCTGGACAGCAGCTAGTGTCCAGAAACTAAATGCGGTTAGGGTATGGGAAACCGCATTTAGTTTCTGGACAGCAGCTAGTGTCCAGAAACTAAACGCGGAAAGGGTATTGGCAACCGCATTTAGTTTCTGGACACCGGCCAGTGTCCAGAAACTCGATGCGGATTGTGTATGGGAAACCGCATTTAGTTTCTGGACAGCAGCTAGTGTCCAGAAACTAAATGCGGATTGGGTATGAGAAACCGCATTTAGTTTCTGGACAGCAGCTAGTGTCCAGAAACTAAATGCGGTTAGGGTATGGGAAACCGCATTTAGTTCCTGGACAGCAGCTAGTGTCCAGAAACTAAATGCGGATTGTGTATGGGAAACCGCATTTAGTTTCTGGACAGCAGCTAGTGTCCAGAAACTAAATGCGGATTGGGTATGGGAAACCGCATTTAGTTTCTGGACAGCAGCTAGTGTCCAGAAACTAAATGCGGATTGGGTATGGGAAACCGTATTTTGTTTCTGGACACCGGCTAGTGTGCAGAAACTAAATGCGGATTGGATATGTTAAACCGCATTTAGTTTCTGGACAGCAGCTAGTGTCCAGAAACTAAATGCGGATTGGGTATGGGAAACCGCATTTAGTTTCTGGACAGCAGCTAGTGTCCAGAAACTAAATGCGGATAGGGTATGGGCAACCGCATTTATTATCTGGACACCGGCTAGTGTCCAGAAACTAAATGCGGGTTGTGTATGGGAAACCGCATTTAGTTTCTGGACAGCAGCTAGTGTCCAGAAACTAAATGCGGACAGGGTATGGGCAACCGCATTTAGTTTCTGGACAGCAGCTAGTGTCCAGAAACTAAATGCGGATTGGGTATAGGAAACCGCATTTAGTTTCTGGCCACCGGCTAGTGTCCAGAAACTAAATGCGGATTGGGTATGGGAAACCGCATTTAGTTTCTGGACAGCAGCTAGTGTCCAGAAACTAAACGCGGAAAGGGTATTGGCAACCGCATTTAGTTTCTGGACACCGGCCAGTGTCCAGAAACTCGATGCGGATTGTGTATGGGAAACCGCATTTAGTTTCTGGACAGCAGCTAGTGTCCAGAAACTAAATGCGGTTAGGGTATGGGAAACCGCATTTAGTTCCTGGACAGCAGCTAGTGTCCAGAAACTAAATGCGGATTGTGTATGGGAAACCGCATTTAGTTTCTGGACAGCAGCTAGTGTCCAGAAACTAAATGCGGATTGGGTATGGGAAACCGCATTTAGTTTCTGGACAGCAGCTAGTGTCCAGAAACTAAATGCGGATTGGGTATGGGAAACCGCATTTAGTTCCTGGACAGCAGCTAGTGTCCAGAAACTAAACGCGGATAGGGTATGGGCAACCGCATTTAGATTCTGGACACCGGCTAGTGTCCAGAAACTAAATGCGGATTGGGTATGGGAAACAGCATTTAGTTCCTGGACAGCAGCTAGTGTCCTGAAACTAAATGCGGATTGGGTATAGGAAACCGCTTTTAGTTTCTGGCCACCGGCTAGTGTCCAGAAACTAAATGCGGATTGGGTATGGGAAACCGCATTTAGTTTCTGGACAGCAGCTAGTGTCCAGAAACTAAATGCGGATAGGGTACGGGAAATTGGTTATGGGAAACCGCATTTAGTTTCTGGACAGCAGCTAGTGTCCAGAAACTGAAAGCGGATTTAGTATGGGAAACCGCATTTAGTTTCTGGACAGCAGCTAGTGTCCAGAAACTAAACGCGGAAAGGGTATTGGCAACCGCATTTAGTTTCTGGACACCGGCCAGTGTCCAGAAACTCGATGCGGATTGTGTATGGGAAACCGCATTTAGTTTCTGGACAGCAGCTAGTGTCCAGAAACTAAATGCGGATTGGGTATGAGAAACCGCATTTAGTTTCTGGACAGCAGCTAGTGTCCAGAAACTAAATGCGGTTAGGGTATGGGAAACCGCATTTAGTTCCTGGACAGCAGCTAGTGTCCAGAAACTAAATGCGGATTGGGTATGGGAAACCGGATTTAGTTCCTGGACAGCAGCTAGTGTCCAGAAACTAAACGCGGATAGGGTATGGGCAACCGCATTTAGATTCTGGACACCGGCTAGTGTCCAGAAACTAAATGCGGATTGGGTATGGGAAACAGCATTTAGTTCCTGGACAGCAGCTAGTGTCCAGAAACTAAATGCGGATAGGGTACGGGAAATTGGTTATGGGAAACCGCATTTAGTTTCTGGACAGCAGCTAGTGTCCAGAAACTGAAAGCGGATTTAGTATGGGAAACCGCATTTAGTTTCTGGACAGCAGCTAGTGTCCAGAAACTAAACGCGGAAAGGGTATTGGCAACCGCATTTAGTTTCTGGACACCGGCCAGTGTCCAGAAACTCGATGCGGATTGTGTATGGGAAACCGCATTTAGTTTCTGGACAGCAGCTAGTGTCCAGAAACTAAATGCGGATTGGGTATGAGAAACCGCATTTAGTTTCTGGACAGCAGCTAGTGTCCAGAAACTAAATGCGGTTAGGGTATGGGAAACCGCATTTAGTTCCTGGACAGCAGCTAGTGTCCAGAAACTAAATGCGGATTGTGTATGGGAAACCGCATTTAGTTTCTGGACAGCAGCTAGTGTCCAGAAACTAAATGCGGATTGGGTATGGGAAACCGCATTTAGTTTCTGGACAGCAGCTAGTGTCCAGAAACTAAATGCGGATTGGGTATGGGAAACCGCATTTAGTTTCTGGACAGCAGCTAGTGTCCAGAAACTAAATGCGGATTGGGTATGGGAAACCGCATTTAGTTCCTGGACAGCAGCTAGTGTCCAGAAACTAAACGCGGATAGGGTATGGGAAACCGCATTTAGTTCCTGGACAGCAGCTAGTGTCCAGAATCTAAATGCGGATTGTGTATGGGAAACCGCATTTAGTTTCTGGACAGCAGCTAGTGTCCAGAAACTAAATGCGGATTGGGTATGAGAAACCGCATTTAGTTTCTGGACAGCAGCTAGTGTCCAGAAACTAAATGCGGTTAGGGTATGGGAAACCGCATTTAGTTCCTGGACAGCAGCTAGTGTCCAGAAACTAAATGCGGATTGTGTATGGGAAACCGCATTTAGTTTCTGGACAGCAGCTAGTGTCCAGAAACTAAATGCGGACAGGGTATGGGCAACCGCATTTAGTTTCTGGACAGCAGCTAGTGTCCAGAAACTAAATGCGGATTGGGTATAGGAAACCGCATTTAGTTTCTGGCCACCGGCTAGTGTCCAGAAACTAAACGCGGATAGGGTATGGGCAACCGCATTTAGATTCTGGACACCGGCTAGTGTCCAGAAACTAAATGCGGATTGGGTATGGGAAACAGCATTTAGTTCCTGGACAGCAGCTAGTGTCCAGAAACTAAATGCGGATAGGGTACGGGAAATTGGTTATGGGAAACCGCATTTAGTTTCTGGACAGCAGCTAGTGTCCAGAAACTGAAAGCGGATTTAGTATGGGAAACCGCATTTAGTTTCTGGACAGCAGCTAGTGTCCAGAAACTAAACGCGGAAAGGGTATTGGCAACCGCATTTAGTTTCTGGACACCGGCCAGTGTCCAGAAACTCGATGCGGATTGTGTATGGGAAACCGCATTTAGTTTCTGGACAGCAGCTAGTGTCCAGAAACTAAATGCGGATTGGGTATGAGAAACCGCATTTAGTTTCTGGACAGCAGCTAGTGTCCAGAAACTAAATGCGGATTGGGTATGGGAAACCGCATTTAGTTTCTGGACAGCAGCTAGTGTCCAGAAACTAAATGCGGATTGGGTATGGGAAACCGCATTTAGTTTCTGGACAGCAGCTAGTGTCCAGAAACTAAATGCGGTTAGGGTATGGGAAACCGCATTTAGTTTCTGGACAGCAGCTAGTGTCCAGAAACTAAATGCGGATTGGGTATGGGAAACCGCATTTAGTTTCTGGACAGCAGCTAGTGTCCAGAAACTAAATGCGGATTGGGTATGGGAAACCGCATTTAGTTCCTGGACAGCAGCTAGTGTCCAGAAACTAAACGCGGATAGGGTATGGGCAACCGCATTTAGATTCTGGACACCGGCTAGTGTCCAGAAACTAAATGCGGATTGGGTATGGGAAACAGCATTTAGTTCCTGGACAGCAGCTAGTGTCCAGAAAATAAATGCGGATTGGGTATGGGAAACCGTATTTTGTTTCTGGACACCGGCTAGTGTCCAGAAACTAAATGCGGATTGGATATGTTAAACCGCATTTAGTTTCTGGACAGCAGCTAGTGTCCAGAAACTAAATGCGGATAGGGTATGGGCAACCGCATTTATTATCTGGACACCGGCTAGTGTCCAGAAACTAAATGCGGGTTGCGTATGGGAAACCGCATTTAGTTTCTGGACAGCAGCTAGTGTCCAGAAACTAAATGCGGACAGGGTATGGGCAACCGCATTTAGTTTCTGGACAGCAGCTAGTGTCCAGAAACTAAATGCGGATTGGGTATAGGAAACCGCATTTAGTTTCTGGCCACCGGCTAGTGTCCAGAAACTAAATGCGGATTGGGTATGGGAAACCGCATTTAGTTTCTGGACAGCAGCTAGTGTCCAGAAACTAAATGCGGATAGGGTACGGGAAATTGGTTATGGGAAACCGCATTTAGTTTCTGGACAGCAGCTAGTGTCCAGAAACTAAACGCGGAAAGGGTATTGGCAACCGCATTTAGTTTCTGGACACCGGCCAGTGTCCAGAAACTCGATGCGGATTGTGTATGGGAAACCGCATTTAGTTTCTGGACAGCAGCTAGTGTCCAGAAACTAAATGCGGATTGGGTATGAGAAACCGCATTTAGTTTCTGGACAGCAGCTAGTGTCCAGAAACTAAATGCGGTTAGGGTATGGGAAACCGCATTTAGTTCCTGGACAGCAGCTAGTGTCCAGAAACTAAATGCGGATTGTGTATGGGAAACCGCATTTAGTTTCTGGACAGCAGCTAGTGTCCAGAAACTAAATGCGGATTGGGTATGGGAAACCGCATTTAGTTTCTGGACAGCAGCTAGTGTCCAGAAACTAAATGCGGATTGGGTATGGGAAACCGTATTTTGTTTCTGGACACCGGCTAGTGTCCAGAAACTAAATGCGGATTGGATATGTTAAACCGCATTTAGTTTCTGGACAGCAGCTAGTGTCCAGAAACTAAATGCGGATTGGGTATGGGAAACCGCATTTAGTTTCTGGACAGCAGCTAGTGTCCAGAAACTAAATGCGGATAGGGTATGGGCAACCGCATTTATTATCTGGACACCGGCTAGTGTCCAGAAACTAAATGCGGGTTGTGTATGGGAAACCGCATTTAGTTTCTGGACAGCAGCTAGTGTCCAGAAACTAAATGCGGACAGGGTATGGGCAACCGCATTTAGTTTCTGGACAGCAGCTAGTGTCCAGAAACTAAATGCGGATTGGGTATAGGAAACCGCATTTAGTTTCTGGCCACCGGCTAGTGTCCAGAAACTAAATGCGGATTGGGTATGGGAAACCGCATTTAGTTTCTGGACAGCAGCTAGTGTCCAGAAACTAAATGCGGATAGGGTACGGGAAATTGGTTATGGGAAACCGCATTTAGTTTCTGGACAGCAGCTAGTGTCCAGAAACTGAAAGCGGATTTAGTATGGGAAACCGCATTTAGTTTCTGGACAGCAGCTAGTGTCCAGAAACTAAATGCGGATTGGGTATGAGAACCGCATTTAGTTTCTGGACAGCAGCTAGTGTCCAGAAACTAAATGCGGTTAGGGTATGGGAAACCGCATTTAGTTCCTGGACAGCAGCTAGTGTCCAGAAACTAAATGCGGATTGTGTATGGGAAACCGCATTTAGTTTCTGGACAGCAGCTAGTGTCCAGAAACTAAATGCGGATTGGGTATGGGAAACCGCATTTAGTTTCTGGACAGCAGCTAGTGTCCAGAAACTAAATGCGGATTGGGTATGGGAAACCGCATTTAGTTCCTGGACAGCAGCTAGTGTCCAGAAACTAAACGCGGATAGGGTATGGGCAACCGCATTTAGATTCTGGACACCGGCTAGTGTCCAGAAACTAAATG
Organism: Eristalis pertinax; assembly: GCA_907269125.1. Taxonomy (NCBI): domain Eukaryota; kingdom Metazoa; phylum Arthropoda; class Insecta; order Diptera; family Syrphidae; genus Eristalis; species Eristalis pertinax. The sequence goes on along the minus strand of OU026146.1, from coordinate 25,959,310 downwards.
CGGATTGGGTATGGGAAACAGCATTTAGTTCCTGGACAGCAGCTAGTGTCCAGAAAATAAATGCGGATTGGGTATGGGAAACCGTATTTTGTTTCTGGACACCGGCTAGTGTCCAGAAACTAAATGCGGATTGGATATGTTAAACCGCATTTAGTTTCTGGACAGCAGCTAGTGTCCAGAAACTAAATGCGGATTGGGTATGGGAAACCGCATTTAGTTTCTGGACAGCAGCTAGTGTCCAGAAACTAAATGCGGATAGGGTATGGGCAACCGCATTTATTATCTGGACACCGGCTAGTGTCCAGAAACTAAATGCGGGTTGTGTATGGGAAACCGCATTTAGTTTCTGGACAGCAGCTAGTGTCCAGAAACTAAATGCGGACAGGGTATGGGCAACCGCATTTAGTTTCTGGACAGCAGCTAGTGTCCAGAAACTAAATGCGGATTGGGTATAGGAAACCGCATTTAGTTTCTGGCCACCGGCTAGTGTCCAGAAACTAAATGCGGATTGGGTATGGGAAACCGCATTTAGTTTCTGGACAGCAGCTAGTGTCCAGAAACTAAATGCGGATAGGGTACGGGAAATTGGTTATGGGAAACCGCATTTAGTTTCTGGACAGCAGCTAGTGTCCAGAAACTGAAAGCGGATTTAGTATGGGAAACCGCATTTAGTTTCTGGACAGCAGCTAGTGTCCAGAAACTAAACGCGGAAAGGGTATTGGCAACCGCATTTAGTTTCTGGACACCGGCCAGTGTCCAGAAACTCGATGCGGATTGTGTATGGGAAACCGCATTTAGTTTCTGGACAGCAGCTAGTGTCCAGAAACTAAATGCGGATTGGGTATGAGAAACCGCATTTAGTTTCTGGACAGCAGCTAGTGTCCAGAAACTAAATGCGGTTAGGGTATGGGAAACCGCATTTAGTTCCTGGACAGCAGCTAGTGTCCAGAAACTAAATGCGGATTGTGTATGGGAAACCGCATTTAGTTTCTGGACAGCAGCTAGTGTCCAGAAACTAAATGCGGATTGGGTATGGGAAACCGCATTTAGTTTCTGGACAGCAGCTAGTGTCCAGAAACTAAATGCGGATTGGGTATGGGAAACCGTATTTTGTTTCTGGACACCGGCTAGTGTCCAGAAACTAAATGCGGATTGGATATGTTAAACCGCATTTAGTTTCTGGACAGCAGCTAGTGTCCAGAAACTAAATGCGGATTGGGTATGGGAAACCGCATTTAGTTTCTGGACAGCAGCTAGTGTCCAGAAACTAAATGCGGATAGGGTATGGGCAACCGCATTTATTATCTGGACACCGGCTAGTGTCCAGAAACTAAATGCGGGTTGTGTATGGGAAACCGCATTTAGTTTCTGGACAGCAGCTAGTGTCCAGAAACTAAATGCGGACAGGGTATGGGCAACCGCATTTAGTTTCTGGACAGCAGCTAGTGTCCAGAAACTAAATGCGGATTGGGTATAGGAAACCGCATTTAGTTTCTGGCCACCGGCTAGTGTCCAGAAACTAAATGCGGATTGGGTATGGGAAACCGCATTTAGTTTCTGGACAGCAGCTAGTGTCCAGAAACTAAATGCGGATAGGGTACGGGAAATTGGTTATGGGAAACCGCATTTAGTTTCTGGACAGCAGCTAGTGTCCAGAAACTGAAAGCGGATTTAGTATGGGAAACCGCATTTAGTTTCTGGACAGCAGCTAGTGTCCAGAAACTAAATGCGGATTGGGTATGAGAACCGCATTTAGTTTCTGGACAGCAGCTAGTGTCCAGAAACTAAATGCGGATTGGGTATGGGAAACCGCATTTAGTTCCTGGACAGCAGCTAGTGTCCAGAAACTAAACGCGGATAGGGTATGGGCAACCGCATTTAGATTCTGGACACCGGCTAGTGTCCAGAAACTAAATGCGGATTGGGTATGGGAAACAGCATTTAGTTCCTGGACAGCAGCTAGTGTCCAGAAAATAAATGCGGATTGGGTATGGGAAACCGTATTTTGTTTCTGGACACCGGCTAGTGTCCAGAAACTAAATGCGGATTGGGTATAGGAAACCGCATTTAGTTTCTGGACACCGGCTATTGTTCAGAAACTAAATGCGGATTTTGTATGGGAAACCGCATTTAGTTTCTGGACAGCAGCTAGTGTCCAGAAACTAAATGCGGATTGGGTATGTGAAACCGCATTTAGTTTCTGGATAGCAGCTAGTGTCCAGAAACTAAAAGCGGATTGGGTATGGGAAACCGCATTTAGTTCCTGGACAGCAGCTAGTGTCCAGAAACTAAATGCGGATTGGGTATGGGAAACCGCATTTAGTTTCTGGACAGCAGCTAGTGTCCAGAAACTAAATGCGGATTGGGTATGGGAAACCGCATTTAGTTCCTGGACAGCAGCTAGTGTCCAGAAACTAAACGCGGATAGGGTATGGGCAACCGTATTTAGATTCTGGACACCGGCTAGTGTCCAGAAACTAAATGCGGATTGGATATGGGAAACCGCATTTAGTTTCTGGACAGCAGCTAGTGTCCAGAAACTAAATGCGGATAGGGTATGGGCAACCGCATTTAGTATCTGGACACCGGCTAGTGTCCAGAAACTAAATGCGGGTTGGGTATGGGAAACCGCATTTAGTTTCTGGACAGCAGCTAGTGTCCAGAAACTAAATGCGGACAGGGTATGGGCAACCGCATTTAGTTTCTGGACAGCAGCTAGTGTCCAGAAACTAAATGCGGATTGGGTATAGGAATCCGCATTTAGTTTCTGGACACTAGCTGCTGTCCAGAAACTAAATGCGGTTTCCCATACCCAATCCATTTAGTTTCTGGACAGCAGCTAGTGTCCAGACACTAAATGCGGATAGAGTACGGGCAACCTAATTTAGTTTCTGGACACCAGCTAGTGTCCAGAACCTAAATGCGGATTGGATATGGGAAACCGCATTTAGTTTCTGGACAGCAGCTAGTGTCCAGAAACTAAATGCGGATTGGGTATGGGAAACCGCATTTAGTTTCCCATAGTGTCCAGAAACTAAATGCGGATTGGGTAAGGGAAACCGCATTTAGTTTCTGGAAAGCAGCTAGTGTCCAGACACCAAATGCGGACAGGGTATGGGCAACCGCATTTAGTTTCTGGACAGCAGCTAGTGTCCAGAAACTAAATGCGGATTGGGTATAGGAAACCGCATTTAGTTTCTGGACACCGGCTATTGTTCAGAAACTAAATGCGGATTTTGTATGGGAAACCGCATTTAGTTTCTGGACAGCAGCTAGTGTCCAGAAACTAAATGCGGATTGGGTATGTGAAACCGCATTTAGTTTCTGGATAGCAGCTAGTGTCCAGAAACTAAAAGCGGATTGGGTATGGGAAACCGCATTTAGTTCCTGGACAGCAGCTAGTGTCCAGAAACTAAATGCGGATTGGGTATGGGAAACCGCATTTAGTTTCTGGACTGGGTATGGGATTGGGTGTGGGAAACCGCATTTAGTTTTTGGACAGCAGCTAGTGTCCAGAAACTAAATGCGGATTGGGTATGGGAAACCGCATTTAGTTCCTGGACAGCAGCTAGTGTCCAGAAACTAAATGCGGATTGGGTATGGGAAACCGCATTTAGTTTCTGGACAGCAGCTAGTGTCCAGAAACTAAATGCGGATTGGGTATGGGAACCGCATTTAGTTCCTGGACAGCAGCTAGTGTCCAGAAACTAAACGCGGATAGGGTATGGGCAACCGTATTTAGATTCTGGACACCGGCTAGTGTCCAGAAACTAAATGCGGATTGGATATGGGAAACCGCATTTAGTTTCTGGACAGCAGCTAGTGTCCAGAAACTAAATGCGGATAGGGTATGGGCAACCGCATTTAGTATCTGGACACCGGCTAGTGTCCAGAAACTAAATGCGGGTTGGGTATGGGAAACCGCATTTAGTTTCTGGACAGCAGCTAGTGTCCAGAAACTAAATGCGGACAGGGTATGGGCAACCGCATTTAGTTTCTGGACAGCAGCTAGTGTCCAGAAACTAAATGCGGATTGGGTATAGGAATCCGCATTTAGTTTCTGGACACTAGCTGCTGTCCAGAAACTAAATGCGGTTTCCCATACCCAATCCATTTAGTTTCTGGACAGCAGCTAGTGTCCAGACACTAAATGCGGATAGAGTACGGGCAACCTAATTTAGTTTCTGGACACCAGCTAGTGTCCAGAACCTAAATGCGGATTGGATATGGGAAACCGCATTTAGTTTCTGGACAGCAGCTAGTGTCCAGAAACTAAATGCGGATTGGGTATGGGAACCGCATTTAGTTTCTGGACACCGGCTAGTGTCCAGAAACTAAATGCGGATTGGGTATGGGAAACCGCATTTAGTTTCCCATAGTGTCCAGAAACTAAATGCGGATTGGGTAAGGGAAACCGCATTTAGTTTCTGGAAAGCAGCTAGTGTCCAGACACCAAATGCGGATAGGGTATGGGCAACCGAATTTAGTTTCTGGACACCGGCTAGTGTCCAGAACCTAAATGCGGATTGGATATGGGAAACCGCATTTAGTTTCTGGACAGCAGCTAGTGTCCAGAAACTAAATGCGGATTGGGTATGGGAACCGCATTTAGTTTCTGGACACCGGCTAGTGTCCAGAAACTAAATGCGGATTGGGTATGGGAAACCGCATTTAGTTTCCCATAGTGTCCAGAAACTAAATGCGGATTGGGTATGGGAAACCGCATTTAGTTTCTGGACAGCAGCTAGTGTCCAGAAACTAAATGCGGATTGGGTATAGGAATCCGCATTTAGTTTCTGGACACTAGCTGCTGTCCAGAAACTAAATGCGGTTTCCCATACCCATTCCATTTAGTTTCTGGAAAGCAGCTAGTGTCCAGAAACTAAATGCGGATTGGGTATGGGAAACCGCATTTAGTTTCCCATAGTGTCCAGAAACTAAATGCGGATTGGGTAAGGGAAACCGCATTTAGTTTCGGGAAAGCAGCTAATGTCCAGAAACTAAATGCGAATTGGGTATGGGCAACCGCATTTAGTTTCTGGACAGCAGCTAGTGTCCAGAAACTAAATGCGGATTGGGTATGGGAAACCGCATTTAGTTTCCCATAGTGTCCAGAAACTAAATGCGGATTGGGTAAGGGAAACCGCATTTAGTTTCGGGAAAGCAGCTAGTGTCCAGACACCAAATGCGGATAGGGTATGGGCAAAAGAATTTAGTTTCTGGACACCGGCTAGTGTCCAGAAACTAAATGCGGATAGGGTATGGGAAACCGCATTTAGTTTCTGGACTCCGGATAGTGTCCAGAAACTAAATGCGGATTGGGTATGGGAAACCGCATTTAGTTTCTGGACACCGGCTATTGTTCAGAAACTAAATGCGGATTGGGTATGGGAAACTGCATTTAGTTTCTGGACACCGGCTAATGTCCAGAAACTAAATGCGAATTTGGTATGGGCAACCGCATTTAGTTTCTGGACAGCAGCTAGTGTCCAGAAACTAAATGCGGATTGGGTATGGGAAACCGCATTTAGTTTCTGAACAGCAGCTAGTGTCCAGAAACTAAATGCAGATTGGGTATGGGAAACCGCATTTAGTTTCTGAACAGCAGCTAGTGTCCAGAAACTAAATGTGGATTTAGTATTTGAAACCGCATTTAGTTTCTGGACACCGGCTAGTGTCCAGAAACTAAATGTGGATTGGGTAAGGGAAACCGCATTTAGTTTCTGGACAGCAGCTAGTATCCAGAAACTAAATGCGGATTGGGTATGGGAAACCGCATTTAGTTTCTGGACAGCAGCTAGTGTCCAGAAACTAAATGCGGATTGTGTATGGGAAACCGCATTTAGTTTCTGGACACCGGCTAGTGTCCAGAAACTAAATACGGATTGGGTATGGGAAACCGCATTTAGTTTCTGGACAGCAGCTAGTGTCCAGAAACTAAATGTGGATAGGGTATGGGCAACCGCATTTAGTATCTGGACACCGGCTAGTGTCCAGAAACTAAATGCGGGTTGGGTACGGGAAACCGCATTTAGTTTCTGGACACCGGCTAGTGTCCAGAAATGCGGATTGGATATGGGAAACCGCATTTATTTTCTGGACACCGGCTAGCGGATTGGGTATGGGAAACCGCATTTAGTTTCTGGACACCGGCTAGTGTCCAGAAACTTAATGCGGATTGGGTATGGGAAACCGCATTTAGTTTCTATACAGCAGCTAGAGTCCAGAAACTAAATGCGGATTGGGTATGGGAAACCGCATTTAGTTTCTGGACAGCAGCTAGTGTCCAGAAACTAAATGCGGATTGGGTATGGGAAACCGCATTTAGTTTCTGGACAGCAGCTGGTGTCCAGAAACTAAATGCGGATTGGTTATGGGAAACCGTATTTAGTTTCTGGACTCCGGCTAGTGTCCAGAAACTAAATGCCGCATTTAGTTTCTGGATAGCAGCTAGTGTCCAGAGACTTAATGCGGATAGGGTATGGGAAACCGCATTTAGTTTCTGGACAGCAGCTAGTGTCCAGAAACTAAATGCGGATTGGGTATGGGAAACCGCATTTAGTTTCTGGAAAGCAGCTAGTGTCCAGACACCAAATGCGGATAGGGTATGGGAAACCGCATTTAGTTTCTGGAAAGCAGCTAGTGTCCAGACACCAAATGCGGATAGGGTATGGGAAACCGCATTTAGTTTCTGGAAAGCAGCTAGTGTCCAGACACCAAATGCGGATAGGGTATGGGAAACCGCATTTAGTTTCTGGACTCCGGCTAGTGTCCAGAAACTAAATGCGGATAGGGTATGGGCAACCGCATTTAGTTTCTGGACACCGGCTAGTGTCCAGAAACTAAATTGGGAAGGGGATACCGCATTTAATTTCTGGACACTAGCTGCTGTCCAGAAACTAAATTCGGATTGGGTATGGGAAACCGCATTTAGTTTCTGGACAGCAGCTAGTGTCCAGAAACTAAATGCGGATTGGGTATGGGAAACCGCATTTAGGTTCTGGATAGCAGCTAGTGTCCAGAAACTAAATGCGGATTGGGTATGGGAAACCGCATTTAGTTTCTGAACAGCAGCTAGTGTCCAGAAACTAAATGTGGATTTAGTATTTGAAACCGCATTGGATTGGGTAAGGGAAACCGCATTTAGTTTCTGGACAGCAGCTAGTGTCCAGAAACTAAATGCGGATTGGGAAGGGGAAACCGCATTTAATTTCTGGACACTAGCTGCTGTCCAGAAACTAAATGCGGATTGGGTATGGGAAACCGCATTTAGTTTCTGGACAGCAGCTAGTGTCCAGAAACTAAATGCGGATAGGGTATGGGAAACCGCATTTAGTTTCTGGACAGCAACTAGTGTCCAGAAACTAAATGCGGATTGGGAAGGGGAAACCGCATTTAATTTCTGGACACTAGCTGCTGTCCAGAAACTAAATGCGGATTGGGTATGGGAAACCGCATTTAGGTTCTGGATAGCAGCTAGTGTCCAGAGACTAAATGTGGATTTAGTATTTGAAACCGCATTTAGTTTCTGGACACCGGCTAGTGTCCAGAAACTAAATGTGGATTGGGTAAGGGAAACCGCATTTAGTTTCTGGACAGCAGCTAGTGTCCAGAAACTAAATGCGGATTATGAAGGGGAAACCGCATTTAATTTCTGGACACTAGCTGCTGTCCAGCTAGTGTCCAGAAACTAAATGCGGACAGGGTATGGGCAACCGCATTTAGTTTCTGGACAGCAGCTAGTGTCCAGAAACTAAATGCGGATTGGGTATAGGAAACCGTATTTAGTTTCTGGACACCGGCTATTGTTCAGAAACTAAATGCGGATTGGGTATGGGAAACCGCATTTAGTTTCTGGACAGCAGCTAGTGTCCAGAAACTAAATGCGGATTGGGTAAGGGAAACCGCAATTAGTTTCTGGACACCGGCTAGTGTCCAGAAATGCGGATTGGATATGGGAAACCGCATTTAATTTCTGGACACCGGCTAGCGGATTGGGTATGGGAAACCGCATTTAGTTTCTGGACACCGGCTAGTGTCCAGAAACTTAATGCGGATTGGGTATGGGAAACCGCATTTAGTTTCTGGACAGCAGCTAGTGTCCAGAAACTAAATGCGGATTGGGTATGGGAAACCGCATTTAGTTTCTGGACAGCAGCTAGTGTCCAGAAACTAAATGCGGATTGGTTATGGGAAACCGCATTTAGTTTCTGGACAGCAGCTAGTGTCCAGAAACTAAATGCGGATAGGGTATGGGCAACCGCTTTTAGTTTCTGGACACCGGCTAGTGTCCAGAAACTAAATGCGGATAGGGTATGGGCAACCGCATTTAGTTTCTGGACACCGGCTAGTGTCCAGAAACTAAATGCGGATAGGGTATGGGCAACCGCTTTTAGTTTCTGGACACCGGCTAGTGTCCAGAAACTAAATGCGGATAGGGTATGGGCAACCGCATTTAGTTTCTGGACACCGGCTAGTGTCCAGAAACTAAATGCGGATTGGGAAGGGGAAACCGCATTTAATTTCTGGACACTAAATGCGGATTGGGTATGGGAAACCGCATTTAGTTTCTGGATAGCAGCTAGTCTCCAGAGACTTAAAGCGGATAGGTTATGGGCAACCGCATTTAGTTTCTGGACACCGGCTAGTGTCCAGAAATTAAAGGCGGTTAGGGTATGGGCACCCGCATTTAGTTTCTCGACACCGGCTAGTGTCCAGAAACTAAATGCGGATTGGGTATGTGAAACCGCATTTAGTTGCTGGACACCGGCTAGTGTCCAGAAACTAAATGCGGATTATGTGTGGGAAACCGCATTTAGTTTCTGGACAGCAGCTAGTGTCCAGAAACTAAATGCGGATTGGGTATGGGAAACCGCATTTAGTTTCTGGGTATGGGAAACCGCATTTAGTTTCTGGGTATGGGAAACCGCATTTAGTTTCTGGGTATGTGAAATTGCATTTAATTTCTGGACACCGGCTAGTGTCCAGAAACTAAATGCGGATTGGGTGTGGGAAACCGCATTTAGTTTCTGGATAGCAGCTAGTGTCCAGAAACTAAATGCGGATTGGGTGTGGGAAACCGCATTTAGTTTCTCGACACCGGCTAGTGTCCAGAAAATAAATGCGGATTTGGTAAGGGAAACCGCATTTAGTTTCTGGACACCGGCTAGTGTCCAGAAACTTAATGCGGATTGGGTATAGGAAACCGCATTTAGTATCTGGACAGCAGCTAGTGTCCAGAAACTAAATAGGGTATGGGAAACCGGATTGGGATGGGAAACCGCATTTAGTTTCTGGACACCGGCTAGTGTCCAGAGACTTAATGCGGATTGGGTATGGGAAACCGCATTTAGTTTCTGGACAGCTGCTAGTGTCCAGAAACTAAATGCGGATTGGGTATGGGAAACCGCATTTAGTTCCTGGACACCGCCTAGTGTCCAGAAACTAAATGCGGATTTGGTAAGGGAAACCGCATTTAGTTTCTGGACACCGGCTAGTGTCCACAAACTTAATGCGGATAGGGTATGGGCAACCGCATTTAGTTTCTGGACACCGGCTAGTGACTAGCTGCTGTCCAGAAACTAAATGCGGATTTGGTAAGGGAAACCGCATTTAGTTTCTGGACACAAGCTAGTGTCCAGAAACTTAATGCGGATTGGGTATGGGAAACCGCATTTAGTTTCTGGACAGCTGCTAGTGTCCAGGAACTAAATGCGGATTGGGTATGGGAAACCGCATTTAGTTTCTGGACAGCAGCTAGTGGCCAGAAACTAAATGCGGATAGGGTATGGGCAACCGCTTTTAGTTTCTGGACACCGGCTAGTGTCCAGAAACTAAATGCGGATAGGGTATGGGCAACCGCATTTAGTTTCTGGACACCGGCTAGTGTCCAGAAACTAAATGCGGATTGGGAAGGGGAAACCGCATTTAATTTCTGGACACTAAATGCGGATTGGGTATGGGAAACCGCATTTAGTTTCTGGATAGCAGCTAGTCTCCAGAGACTTAAAGCGGATAGGTTATGGGCAACCGCATTTAGTTTCTGGACACCGGCTAGTGTCCAGAAATTAAAGGCGGTTAGGGTATGGGCGCCCGCATTTAGTTTCTCGACACCGGCTAGTGTCCAGAAACTAAATGCGGATTGGGTATGTGAAACCGCATTTAGTTGCTGGACACCGGCTAGTGTCCAGAAACTAAATGCGGATTATGTGTGGGAAACCGCATTTAGTTTCTGGACAGCAGCTAGTGTCCAGAAACTAAATGCGGATTGGGTATGGGAAACCGCATTTAGTTTCTGGGTATGGGAAACCGCATTTAGTTTCTGGGTATGGGAAACCGCATTTAGTTTCTGGGTATGTGAAATTGCATTTAATTTCTGGACACCGGCTAGTGTCCAGAAACTAAATGCGGATTGGGTGTGGGAAACCGCATTTAGTTTCTGGATAGCAGCTAGTGTCCAGAAACTAAATGCGGATTGGGTGTGGGAAACCGCATTTAGTTTCTCGACACCGGCTAGTGTCCAGAAAATAAATGCGGATTTGGTAAGGGAAACCGCATTTAGTTTCTGGACACCGGCTAGTGTCCAGAAACTTAATGCGGATTGGGTATAGGAAACCGCATTTAGTATCTGGACAGCAGCTAGTGTCCAGAAACTAAATAGGGTATGGGAAACCGGATTGGGATGGGAAACCGCATTTAGTTTCTGGACACCGGCTAGTGTCCAGAGACTTAATGCGGATTGGGTATGGGAAACCGCATTTAGTTTCTGGACAGCTGCTAGTGTCCAGAAACTAAATGCGGATTGGGTATGGGAAACCGCATTTAGTTCCTGGACACCGCCTAGTGTCCAGAAACTAAATGCGGATTGGGTAAGGGAAACCGCATTTAGTTTCTGGACACCGGCTAGTGTCCACAAACTTAATGCGGATAGGGTATGGGCAACCGCATTTAGTTTCTGGACACCGGCTAGTGACTAGCTGCTGTCCAGAAACTAAATGCGGATTTGGTAAGGGAAACCGCATTTAGTTTCTGGACACAAGCTAGTGTCCAGAAACTTAATGCGGATTGGGTATGGGAAACCGCATTTAGTTTCTGGACAGCTGCTAGTGTCCAGGAACTAAATGCGGATTGGGTATGGGAAACCGCATTTAGTTTCTGGACAGCTGCTAGTGTCCAGAAACTAAATGCGGATTGGGTATGGGAAACCGCATTTAGTTTCTGGACACCGGCTAGTGTCCAGAGACTTAATGCGGATAGGGTATGGGCAACCGCATTTAGTTTCTGGACACCGGCTAGTGACTAGCTGCTGTCCAGAAACTAAATGCGGATTTGGTAAGGGAAACCGCATTTAGTTTCTGGACACCGGCCAGTGTCCACCGGCTAGTGTCCAGAAACTAAATGCGGATTGGGTATGGGAAACCGCATTAAGTTTTTGGACAGCAGCTAGTGTCCAGAAACTAAATGCGGATTTGGTAAGGGAAACCGCATTTAGTTTCTGGACACCGGCTAGTGTCCAGAAACTTAATGCGGATAGGGTATGGGCAACCGCATTTAGTTTCTGGACACCGGCTAGTGACTAGCTGCTGTCCAGAAACTAAATGCGGATTTGGTAAGAGAAACCGCATTTAGTTTCTGGACACCGGCCAGTGTCCACCGGCTAGTGTCCAGAAACTAAATGCGGATTGGGTATGGGAAACCGCATTAAGTTTTTGGACAGCAGCTAGTGTCCAGAAACTAAATGCGGATTGGGTATGTGAAACCGCATTTAGTTGCTGGACACCGGCTAGTGTCCAGAAACTAAATGCGGATTGGGTGTGGGAAACCGCATTTAGTTTCTGGACAGCAGCTAGTGTCCAGAAACTAAATGCGGATTGGGTATGGGAAACCGCATTTAGTTTCTGGACAGCAGCTAGTGTCCAGAAACTAAATGCGGATTGGGTATGGGAAACCGCATTTAGTTTCTGGACAGCAGCTAGTGTCCAGAAACTAAATGCGGATTGGGTATGGGAAACCGCATTTAGTGTCTGGGTATGGGAAACCGCATTTAGTTTCTGGGTATGGGAAACCGCATTTAGTTTCTGGGTATGTGAAACCGCATTTAATTTCTGGACACCGGCTAGTGTCCAGAAACTAAATGCGGATTGGGTGTGGGAAACCGCATTTAGTTTCAGGATAGCAGCTAGTGTCCAGAAACTAAATGCGGATTCTGTGTGGGAAACCGCATTTAGTTTCTCGACAACGGCTAGTGTCCAGAAACTTAATGCGGATTGGGTATGGGAAACCGCATTTAGTTTCTGGCCAGCAGCTAGTGTATGGGAAACCACATTTAGTTTCTGGACAGCAGAATTGCGGATTGGGTATGGGAAACCGCATTTAGTTTCTGGACAGCAGCTTGTGTCCAGAAACTAAATGCGGATTGGGTATGGGAAACCGCATTTAGTTCCTGGACAGCAGCTAGTGTCCAGAAACTAAATGCGGATTGGGTATGGGAAAACGCATTTAGTTCCTGGACACCGCCTAGTGTCCAGAAACTAAATGCGGATTTGGTAAGGGAAACCGCATTTAGTTTCTGGACACCGGCTAGTGTCCAGAAACTTAATGCGGATAGGGTATGGGCAACCGCATTTAGTTTCTGGACACCGGCTAGTGACTAGCTGCTGTCCAGAAACTAAATGCGGATTTGGTAAGGGAAACCGCATTTAGTTTCTGGCCAGTGTCCACCGGCTAGTGTCCAGAAACTAAATGCGGATTGGGTATGGGAAACCGCATTAAGTTTTTGGACAGCAGCTAGTGTCCAGAAACTAAATGCGGATTGGGTATGTGAAACCGCATTTAGTTGCTGGACACCGGCTAGTGTCCAGAAACTAAATGCGGATTGGGTGTGGGAAACCGCATTTAGTTTCTGGACAGCAGCTAGTGTCCAGAAACTAAATGCGGATTGGGTATGGGAAACCGCACTTAGTTTTTGGACAGCAGCTAGTGTCCAGAAACTAAATGCGGATTGGGTATGGGAAACCGCATTTAGTTTCTGGACAGCAGCTAGTGTCCAGAAACTAAATGCGGATTGGGTATGGGAAACCGCATTTAGTGTCTGGGTATGGGAAACCGCATTTAGTTTCTGGGTATGGGAAACCGCATTTAGTTTCTGGGTATGTGAAACCGCATTTAATTTCTGGACACCGGCTAGTGTCCAGAAACTAAATGCGGATTGGGTGTGGGAAACCGCATTTAGTTTCAGGATAGCAGCTAGTGTCCAGAAACTAAATGCGGATTCTGTGTGGGAAACCGCATTTAGTTTCTCGACAACGGCTAGTGTCCAGAAACTTAATGCGGATTGGGTATGGGAAACCGCATTTAGCTTCTGGCCAGCAGCTAGTGTATGGGAAACCACATTTAGTTTCTGGACAGCAGAATTGCGGATTGGGTATGGGAAACCGCATTTAGTTTCTGGACAGCAGCTTGTGTCCAGAAACTAAATGCGGATTGGGTATGGGAAACCGCATTTAGTTCCTGGACAGCAGCTAGTGTCCAGAAACTAAATGCGGATTGGGTATGGGAAAACGCATTTAGTTTCTGGACACCGGCTAGTGTCCAGAAACTAAAAGCGGATTGGGTATGGGAAACCGCATTTAGTTTCTGGACACCGGCTAGTGACTAGCTGCTGTCCAGAAACTAAATGCGGATTTGGTAAGGGAAACCGCATTTAGTTTCTGGACACCGGCCAGTGTCCACCGGCTAGTGTCCAGAAACTAAATGCGGATTGGGTATGGGAAACCGCATTAAGTTTTTGGACAGCAGCTAGTGTCCAGAAACTAAATGCGGATTGGGTATGTGAAACCGCATTTAGTTGCTGGACACCGGCTAGTGTCCAGAAACTAAATGCGGATTGGGTGTGGGAAACCGCATTTAGTTTCTGGACAGCAGCTAGTGTCCAGAAACTAAATGCGGATTGGGTATGTGAAACCGCATTTAGTTGCTGGACACCGGCTAGTGTCCAGAAACTAAATGCGGATTTTGTATGGGAAACCGCATTTAGTTTCTGGACACCGGCTAGTGACTAGCTGCTGTCCAGAAACTAAATGCGGATTTGGTAAGGGAAACCGCATTTAGTTTCTGGACACCGGCCAGTGTCCACCGGCTAGTGTCCAGAAACTAAATGCGGATTGGGTATGGGAAACCGCATTAAGTTTTTGGACAGCAGCTAGTGTCCAGAAACTAAATGCGGATTGGGTATGTGAAACCGCATTTAGTTGCTGGACACCGGCTAGTGTCCAGAAACTAAATGCGGATTGGGTGTGGGAAACCGCATTTAGTTTCTGGACAGCAGCTAGTGTCCAGAAACTAAATGTTGATTGGGTATGGGAAACCGCATTTAGTTTCTGGACAGCAGCTAGTGTCCAGAAACTAAATGCGGATAGGGTATGGGAAACCGCATTTAGGTTTCCCATACCCTATCCGGTTTCCCATACCCTATCCGCATTTAGTTTCTGGACAGCAGCTAGTGTCCAGAAACTAAATGCGGATTGGGTATGGGAAACCGCATTTAGTTTCTGGACACCGGCCAGTGTCCACCGGCTAGTGTCCAGAAACTAAATGCGGATTTTGTATGGGAAACCGCATTAAGTTTTTGGACAGCAGCTAGTGTCCAGAAACTAAATGCGGATTGGGTATGTGAAACCGCATTTAGTTGCTGGACACCGGCTAGTGTCCAGAAACTAAATGCGGATTGGGTGTGGGAAACCGCATTTAGTTTCTGGACAGCAGCTAGTGTCCAGAAACTAAATGCGGATTGGGTATGGGAAACCGCACTTAGTTTTTGGACAGCAGCTAGTGTCCAGAAACTAAATGCGGATTGGGTATGGGAAACCGCACTTAGTTTCTGGACAGCAGCTAGTGTCCAGAAACTAAATGCGGATTGGGTATGGGAAACCGCATTTAGTGTCTGGGTATGGGAAACCGCATTTAGTTTCTGGGTATGGGAAACCGCATTTAGTTTCTGGGTATGTGAAACCGCATTTAATTTCTGGACACCGGCTAGTGTCCAGAAACTAAATGCGGATTGGGTGTGGGAAACCGCATTTAGTTTCAGGATAGCAGCTAGTGTCCAGAAACTAAATGCGGATTCTGTGTGGGAAACCGCATTTAGTTTCTCGACAACGGCTAGTGTCCAGAAACTTAATGCGGATTGGGTATGGGAAACCGCATTTAGTTTCTGGCCAGCAGCTAGTGTATGGGAAACCACATTTAGTTTCTGGACAGCAGAATTGCGGATTGGGTATGGGAAACCGCATTTAGTTTCTGGACAGCAGCTTGTGTCCAGAAACTAAATGCGGATTGGGTATGGGAAACCGCATTTAGTTCCTGGACAGCAGCTAGTGCCCAGAAACTAAATGCGGATTGGGTATGGGAAAACGCATTTAGTTTCTGGACACCGGCTAGTGTCCAGAAACTAAATGCGGATTGGGTATGGGAAACCGCATTTAGTTTCTGGACAGCAGCTAGTGTCCAGAAACTAAATGCGGATAGGGTAGGGGCATATGGGATTGGGTATGGGAAACCGCATTTAGTTTCTGGACACCGGCTAGTGTCCAGAGACTTAATGCGGATTGGGTATGGGAAACCGCATTTAGTTTCTGGACAGCTGCTAGTGTCTAGAAACTAAATGCGGATTGGGTATGGGAAACCGCATTTATTTTCTGGACACCGGCTAGTGTCCAGAAACTAAATGCGGATTGGGTATGGGAAACCGCATTTAGTTTCTGGACAGCAGCTTGTGTCCAGAAACTAAATGCGGATTGGGTATGGGAAACCGCATTTAGTTCCTGGACAGCAGCTAGTGCCCAGAAACTAAATGCGGATTGGGTATGGGAAAACGCATTTAGTTTCTGGACACCGGCTAGTGTCCAGAAACTAAATGCGGATTGGGTATGGGAAACCGCATTTAGTTTCTGGACAGCAGCTAGTGTCCAGAAACTAAATGCGGATAGGGTAGGGGCATATGGGATTGGGTATGGGAAACCGCATTTAGTTTCTGGACACCGGCTAGTGTCCAGAGACTTAATGCGGATTGGGTATGGGAAACCGCATTTAGTTTCTGGACAGCTGCTAGTGTCTAGAAACTAAATGCGGATTGGGTATGGGAAACCGCATTTATTTTCTGGACACCGGCTAGTGTCCAGAAACTAAATGCGGATTGGGTATGGGAAACCGCATTTAGTTTCTGGACAGCAGCTAGTGTCCAGAAACTAAATGCGGATTGGGTATGGGAAAACGCATTTAGTTTCTGGACACCGGCTAGTGTCCAGAAACTAAATGCGGATTGGGTATGGGAAACCGCATTTAGTTTCTGGACAGCAGCTAGTGTCCAGAAACTAAATGCGGATAGGGTATGGGCATATGGGATTGGGTATGGGAAACCGCATTTAGTTTCTGGACACCGGCTAGTGTCCAGAGACTTAATGCGGATTGGGTATGGGAAACCGCATTTAGTTTCTGGACACCGGCTAGTGTTCAGAAACTAAATGCGGATTGGGTATGGGAAACCGCATTTATTTTCTGGACACCGGCTAGTGTCCAGAAACTAAATGCGGATTGGGTATGGGAAACCGCATTTAGTTTCTGGACAGCAGCTAGTGTCCAGAAACTAAATGCGGATTGGGTATGGGAAACCGCATTTAGTTCCTGGACAGCAGCTAGTGTCCAGAAACTAAATGCGGATTGGGTGTGGGAAACCGCATTTAGTTTCTGTATAGCAGCTAGTGTCCAGAAACTGAACGCGGATAGGGTACGCGGATAGGCAACCGCATTTAGTTTCTGGACACCGGCTAGTGTCCAGAGACTAAATGCGGATTGTGTGTGGGAAACCGCATTTAGTTGCTGGACACCGGCTAGTGTCCAGAAACTAAATGCGGATTGGGTGTGGGAAACCGCATTTAGTTTCTGGACAGCAGCTAGTGTCCAGAAACTAAATGCGGATAGGGTATGGGCAACCGCATTTAGTTTCTCGACACCGGCTAGTGTCCAGAAACTAAATGCGGATTGGGTATGGGAAACCGCATTTAGTGTCTGGGTATGGGAAACCGCATTTAGTTTCTGGGTATGGGAAACCGCATTTAGTTTCTGGACAGCAGCTTGTGTCCAGAAACTAAATGCGGATTGGGTATGGGAAACCGCATTTAGTTCCTGGACAGCTGCTAGTGTCTAGAAACTAAATGCGGATTGGGTATGGGAAACCGCATTTAGTTTCTGGACACCGGCTAGTGTTCAGAAACTAAATGCGGATTGGGTATGGGAAACCGCATTTATTTTCTGGACACCGGCTAGTGTCCAGAAACTTAATGCGGATTGGGTATGGGAAACCGCATTTAGTTTCTGGACAGCAGCTAGTGTCCAGAAACTAAATGCGGATTGGGTATGGGAAACCGCATTTAGTTCCTGGACAGCAGCTAGTGTCCAGAAACTAAATGCGGATTGGGTATGGGAAAACGCATTTAGTTTCTGGACACCGGCTAGTGTCCAGAAACTAAATGCGGATTGGGTATGGGAAACCGCATTTAGTTTCTGGACAGCAGCTAGTGTCCAGAAACTAAATGCGGATAGGGTATGGGCATATGGGATTGGGTATGGGAAACCGCATTTAGTTTCTGGACACCGGCTAGTGTCCAGAGACTTAATGCGGATTGGGTATGGGAAACCGCATTTAGTTTCTGGACACCGGCTAGTGTCCAGAAAGTAAATGCGGATTGGGTGTGGGAAACCGCATTTAGTTTCAGGATAGCAGCTAGTGTCCAGAAACTAAATGCGGATTGGGTGTGGGAAACCGCATTTAGTTTCTCGACAACGGCTAGTGTCCAGAAACTTAATGCGGATTGGGTATGGGAAACCGCATTTAGTTTCTGGACAGCAGCTTGTGTCCAGAAACTAAATGCGGATTGGGTATGGGAAACCGCATTTAGTTCCTGGACAGCAGCTAGTGTCCAGAAACTAAATGCGGATTGGGTATGGGAAAACGCATTTAGTTTCTGGACACCGGCTAGTGTCCAGAGACTTAATGCGGATTGGGTATGGGAAACCGCATTTAGTTTCTGGACACCGGCTAGTGTCCAGAGACTTAATGCGGATTGGGTATGGGAAACCGCATTTAGTTTCTGGACACCGGCTAGTGTTCAGAAACTAAATGCGGATTGGGTATGGGAAACCGCATTTATTTTCTGGACACCGGCTAGTGTCCAGAAACTTAATGCGGATTGGGTATGGGAAACCGCATTTAGTTTCTGGACAGCAGCTAGTGTCCAGAAACTAAATGCGGATTGGGTATGGGAAACCGCATTTAGTTCCTGGACAGCAGCTAGTGTCCAGAAACTAAATGCGGATTGGGTATGGGAAAACGCATTTAGTTTCTGGACACCGGCTAGTGTCCAGAAACTAAATGCGGATTGGGTATGGGAAACCGCATTTAGTTTCTGGACAGCAGCTAGTGTCCAGAAACTAAATGCGGATAGGGTATGGGCATATGGGATTGGGTATGGGAAACCGCATTTAGTTTCTGGACACCGGCTAGTGTCCAGAGACTTAATGCGGATAGGGTATGGGCAACCGCATTTAGTTTCTGGACACCGGCTAGTGTCTAAATGCGGATTGGGTATGGGAAACCGCATTTAGTTCCTGGACAGCAGCTAGTGTCCAGAAACTAAATGCGGATTGGGTGTGGGAAACCGCATTTATTTTCTGGATAGCAGCTAGTGTCCAGAATAGGGCAACCGCATTTAGTTTCTGGACACCGGCTAGTGTCTAAATGCGGATTGGGTATGGGAAACCGCATTTAGTTTCTGGACAGCAGCTAGTGTCTAGAAACTAAATGCGGTTTCCCATACCCAATCCGTATTTAGACACTAGCCGGTGTCCAGAAACTAAATGCGGTTGCCCTATTCTGGACACTAGCTGCTATCCAGAAACTAAATGCGGTTTCCCACACCGGCTAGTGTCCAGAAACTTAATGCGGATTGGGTATGGGAAACCGCATTTAGTTTCTGGACACCAGCTAGTGTCCAGAAACTTAATGCGGATAGGGTATGGGCAACCGCATTTAGTTTCTGGACAGCAGCTAGTGTCCAGAAACTAAATGCGGATTTGGTAAGGGAAACCGCATTTAGTTTCTGGACACAAGCTAGTGTCCAGAAACTTAATGCGGATTGGGTATGGGAAACCGCATTTAGTTTCTGGACAGCAGCTAGTGTCCAGAAACTAAATGCGGATTGGGATGGGAAACCGCATTTAGTTTCTGGACACTAGCCGGTGTCCAGAAACTAAATGCGGATTGGGTGTCGGAAACCGCATTTAGTTTCTGGACACCGGCTAGTGTCCAGAAACTAAATGCGGATAGGGTATGGGAAACCGCATTTAGTTTCTGCACAGCAGCTAGTGTCCAGAAACTAAATGCGGATAGGGTATGGGCAACCGCATTTAGTTTTTGGACAGCAGCTAGTGTCCAGAAACTAAATGCGGATTGGGTATGTGAAACCGCATTTAGTTTCTGGACACCGGCTAGTGTCCAGAAACTAAATGCGGATTGGGTGTGGGAAACCGCATTTAGTTTCTGGACAGCAGCTAGTGTCCAGAAACTAAACGCGGATAGGATATGGGTATGGGAAACCGCATTTAGTTTCTGGACAGCAGCTAGTGTCCAGAAACTAAATGCAGATTGGGTATGGGAAACCGTATTTAGTTTCTGGACAGCAGCTAGTGTCCAGAAACTAAATGCGGATTTGGTAAGGGAAACCGTATTTAGTTTCTGGACACAAGCTGCTGTCCAGAAACTAAATGCGGTTTCCCATACCCAATCCGCATTTAGTTTCTGGACACTAGCTGGTGTCCAGAAACTAAATGCTGTTTCCCACACCCAATCCGCATTTAGTTGTCCAGAAACTAAATGCGGTTTCCCATACCCATATCCTATCCGCGTTTAGTTTCTGGACACTAGCTGCTGTCCAGAAACTAAATGCGGTTTCCCACACCCAATCCGCATTTAGTTTCTGGACACTAGCCGGTATCCAGAAACTAAATGCGGCTTCACATACCCAATCCGCATTTAGTTTCTGGACACTAGCTGCTGTCCAGAAACTAAATGCGGTTTCCCATACCCTATCCGCATTTAGTTTCTGGACACTAGCTGCTGTCCAGAAACTAAATGCGGTTTCCCATACCCAATCCGCATTTAGTTTCTGAACACTAGCCGGTGTCCAGAAACTAAATGCGGTTTTCCATACCCAATCCGCATTTAGTTTCTAGACACTAGCTGCTGTCCAGAATCTAAATGCGGTTTCCCATACCCAATCCGCATTTAGTTTCTGGACACTAGCTGCTGTCCAGAAACTAAATGCGGTTTCCCGTACCCAATCCGCATTAAGACACTAGCCGGTGTCCAGAAACTAAATGCGGTTGCCCTATCCGCATTTAGTTTCTGGACACTAGCTGCTATCCAGAAACTAAATGCGGTTTCCCACACCCAATCCGCATTTAGTTTCTGGACACTAGCTGCTGTCCAGGAACTAAATGCGGTTGCCCATACCCTATCCGCATTTAGTTTCTGGACACTAGCAGCTATCCAGAAACTAAATGCGGTTTCCCATACCCAATCCGCATTAAGTCTCTGACCACTAGCCGGTGTCCAGAAACTAAATGCGGATTCCCATACCCAATCCCATATGCCCATACCCTATCCGCATTTAGTTTCTGGACACTAGCTGCTGTCCAGAAACTAAATGCGGTTTCCCATACCCAATCCTCATTTAGTTTCTGGACACTAGCCGGTGTCCAGAAAATAAATGCGGTTTCCCATACCCAATCCGCATTTAGTTTCTGAACACTAGCCGGTGTCCAGAAACTAAATACGGTTTCCCATACCCAATCCGCATTTACTTTCTAGACACTAGCAGCTGTCCAGAAACTAAATGCGGTTTCCCATACCCAATCCGCATTAAGTCTCTGGACACTAGCCGGTGTCCAGAAACTAAATGCGGTTTCCCATACCCAATCCCATATGCCCATACCCTATCCGCATTTAGTTTCTGGACACTAGCTGCTGTCCAGAAACTAAATGCAGTTTCCCATACCCAATCCGCATTTAGTTTCTGGACACTAGCCGGTGTCGAGAAACCAAATGCGGTTTCCCACACCCAATCCGCATTTAGTTTCTGGACACTAGCTGCTATCCAGAAACTAAATGCGGTTTCCCACACCCAATCCGCATTTAGTTTCTGGACACTAGCTGCTGTCCAGAAACTAAATGCGGTTTCCCATCCCAATCCGCATTTAGTTTCTGGACACTAGTGCTGTCCAGAGACTAAATGCGGTTTCCTATACCCAATCCGCATTAGGTTTCTGGACACTAGCTTGTGTCCAGAAACTAAATGCGGTTTCCCTTACCAAATCCGCATTTAGTTTCTGGACAGCAGCTAGTCACTAGCCGGTGTCCAGAAACTAAATGCGGTTGCCCATACCCTATCCGCATTAAGTTTCTGGACACTAGCCGGTGTCCAGAAACTAAATGCGGTTTCCCTTACCAAATCCGCATTTAGTTTCTGGACACTAGGCGGTGTCCAGGAACTAAATGCGGTTTCCCATACCCAATCCGCATTTAGTTTCTGGACACTAGCAGCTGTCCAGAAACTAAATGCGGTTTCCCATACCCAATCCGCATTAAGTCTCTGGACACTAGCCGGTGTCCAGAAACTAAATGCGGTTTCCCATACCCAATCCGCATTTAGTTTCTGGACACTAGCCGGTGTCCAGAAACTAAATGCGGTTTCCCATCCCAATCCGGTTTCCCATACCCTATTTAGTTTCTGGACACTAGCTGCTGTCCAGATACTAAATGCGGTTTCCTATACCCAATCCGCATTTAGTTTCTGGACACTAGCCGCTGTCCAGAAACTAAATGCGGTTTCCCATCCCAATCCGGTCCCAATCCGGACAATAGCCGGTGTCCAGAAACTAAATGCGGTTGCCCATAACATATCCGCTTTAAGTCTCTGGACACTAGCTGCTATCCAGAACCTAAATGCGGTTTCCCATACCCAATCCGCATTAAGTTTCTGGACACTAGCCGGTGTCCAGAAACTAAATGCGGTTTCCCATACCCAATCCGCTAGCCGGTGTCCAGAAACTAAATGCGGTTTCCCATATCCAATCCGCATTTCTGGACACTAGCCGGTGTCCAGAAACTAAATGCGGTTTCCCTTACCCAATCCGCAATTAGTTTCTGGACACTAGCTGCTGTCCAGAAACTAAATGCGGTTTCCCATACCCAATCCGCATTTAGTTTCTGGACACTAGCTGCTGTCCAGAAACTAAATGCGGTTGCCCATACCCTGTCCGCATTTAGTTTTTGGACACTAGCTGCTGTCCAGAAACTAAATGCGGTTTCCCATACCCAACCCGCATTTAGTTTCTGGACACTAGCCGGTGTCCAGATACTAAATGCGGTTGCCCATACCCTATCCACATTTAGTTTCTGGACACTAGCTGCTGTCCAGAAACTAAATGCGGTTTCCCATACCCAATCCGTATTTAGTTTCTGGACACTAGCCGGTGTCCAGAAACTAAATGCGGTTTCCCATACACAATCCGCATTTAGTTTCTGGACACTAGCTGCTGTCCAGAAACTAAATGCGGGTTGGGTATGGGTATGGGAAACTAAATGCGGTTTCCCATACCCAACCCGCATTTAGTTTCTGGACACTAGCCGGTGTCCAGAAACTAAATGCGGTTTCCCATACCCAATCCGCATTTAGTTTCTGGACACTAGCTGCTGTCCAGAAACTAAATGCGGTTTCCCCTACCCAATCCGCATTTAGTTTCTGGACACTAGCTGCTGCATTTAGTTTCTGGACACTGCTGCTGTCCAGAAACTAAATGCGGTTTCCCATACCCAATCCACATTTAGTTTCTGGACACTAGCTGCTGTCCAGAAACTAAATGCGGTTTCCCATACCCAATCCACAT
Organism: Eristalis pertinax; assembly: GCA_907269125.1. Classification (NCBI taxonomy): domain Eukaryota; kingdom Metazoa; phylum Arthropoda; class Insecta; order Diptera; family Syrphidae; genus Eristalis; species Eristalis pertinax. The sequence continues at coordinate 25,936,309 of OU026146.1, read as the reverse complement.
TTAGTTTCTGGACACTAGCCGGTGTCCAGAAACTAAATGCGGTTTCAAATACTAAATCCACATTTAGTTTCTGGACACTAGCTGCTGTCCAAAAACTAAATGCGGTTTCCCATACCAAATCCGCATTTAGTTTCTGGACACTAGCTGCTGTCCAGAAACTAAATGCGGTTTCCCATACCCAATTCGCATTTAGTTTCCCATACCCAATCCGCATTTAGTTTCTGAACAATAGCCGGTGTATAGAAACTAAATGCGGTTTCCCATACCCAATCCGCATTTAGTTTCTGGACACTAGCCGGGGTCCAGAAACTAAATCGGTTTCCCATACCCTATCCGCATTTAGTTTCTGGACACTAGCTGCTGTCCAGAAACTAAATGCGGTTTCCCATACCCAATCCGCATTTAGTTTCTGGACACTAGCCGGGGTCCAGAAACTAAATCGGTTTCCCATACCCTATCCGCATTTAGTTTCTGGACACTAGCTGCTGTCCAGAAACTAAATCGGTTTCCCATACCCTATCCGCATTTAGTTTCTGGACACTAGCTGCTGTCCAGAAACTAAATGCGGGTTGGGTATGGGTATGGGAAACTAAATGCGGTTTCCCATACCCAACCCGCATTTAGTTTCTGGACACTAGCCGGTGTCCAGAAACTAAATGCGGTTTCCCATACCCAATCCGCATTTAGTTTCTGGACACTAGCTGCTGTCCAGAAACTAAATGCGGTTTCCCCTACCCAATCCGCATTTAGTTTCTGGACACTAGCTGCTGCATTTAGTTTCTGGACACTACTGCTGTCCAGAAACTAAATGCGGTTTCCCATACCCAATTCGCAATTAGTTTCCCATACCCAATCCGCATTTAGTTTCTGAACAATAGCCGGTGTATAGAAACTAAATGCGGTTTCCCATACCCAATCCGCATTTAGTTTCTGGACACTAGCCGGGGTCCAGAAACTAAATCGGTTTCCCAAACCCTATCCGCATTTAGTTTCTGGACACTAGCTGCTGTCCAGAAACTAAATGCGGTTTCCCATACCCAATCCGCATTTAGTTTCTGGACACTAGCCGGTGTCCAGAAACTAAATGCGGTTTCCCATACCCTATCCGCATTTAGTGTTTGGACACTAGCTGCTGTCCAGAAACTAAATGCGGTTTCCCCTACCCAATCCGCATTTAGTTTCTGGACACTAGCTGCTGACACTAGCCGGTGTCCAGATACTAAATGCGGTTGCCCATACAATATCCGCATTTAGTTTCTGGACACTAGCTGCTGTCCAGAAACTAAATGCGGTTGCCCATACCCAATCCGCATTTAGTTTCTGGACACTGGCTGCTGTCCAGAAACTAAATGCGGTTTCCCATAAACAATCCGCATTTATTTTCTGGACACTAGCTGCTGTCCAGAAACTAAATGCGGTTTGCCATACCCAATCCGCATTTAGTTTCTGGACACTAGCCGGTGTCCAGAAACAAAATACGGTTTCCCATACCCAATCCGCATTTAGTTTCTGGACACTAGCTGCTGTCCAGAAACTAAATGCGGTTTCACATACCCTAACCGCATTTAGTTTCTGGACACTAGCTGCTGTCCAGAAACTAAATGCGGTTGCCCATACCCTATCGGCGTTTAGTTTCTGGACACTAGCTGCTATCCAGAAACTAAATGCGGTTTCACATAGCCAGTCCGCATTTAGTTTCTGGACACAAGCCGGTGTCCAGAAACAAAATACGGTTTCCCATACCCAATCCGCATTTATTTTCTGGACACTAGCTGCTGTCCAGGAACTAAATTCGGTTTCACATACCCAATCCGCATTTAGTTTCTTGACACTAGCTGCTGTCCAGAAACTAAATGCGGTTTCCCATACCCTAACCGCAATTAGTTTCTGGACACTAGCTGCTGTCCAGAAACTAAATGCGGTTTCCCATACCCAATCCGCATTTAGTTTCTGGACACTAGCTGCTGTCCAGAAACTAAATGCGGTTTCCCATACCCTAACCGCATTTAGTTTCTGGACACTAGCTGCTGTCCAGAAACTAAATGCGGTTGCCCATACCCTATTGGCGTTTAGTTTCTGGACACTAGCTGCTATCCAGAAACTAAATGCGGTTTCACATACCCAATCCGCATTTAGTTTCTGGACACTAGCTGCTGTCCAGAAACTAAATGCGGTTTCCCATACCCAATCCGCATTAAGTTTCTGGACACTAGCCGGTGTCCCTATCCGCATTTAGTTTCTGGACACTAGCTGCTGTCCAGAAACTAAAAGCGGCTTCCCATACCCAATCCGCATTTAGTTTCTGGACACTAGCCGGTGTCCCGAAACTAAATGCGGTTTCACAATCCGTATTAACGAAATCCAAAGACTGGAGTGGATCCGACGACATCGAATTTTTCACCTAAAAAGATGTACAGTGTATAGTAAGGATTTTGGAGCCTTTCCATGGCTCATCTTCCAACTGCCACAGCGGCCCAACTGGGCGTACCTACGCCCTGTGCGCACCTGTGGTTATGTGTTGAGATGTGTGTCAACGAAATCCAAAGCCTGGAGTGGATACGACGACATCGAATTTTTCACCTAAAAAAATATACGGTGCATAGTAAGGATTTTGGAGCCTTTCCATGGCTCATCTTCCAACTGCCACAGCGGCCCAACTAGGCGTACCTACGACCTGTGCGCACCTGTGGTTCTGTGTTGAGATGTGTATTAACGAAATCCAAAGACTGGAGTGGATCCGACAACATCGAATTTTTCACCTAAAAAGATGTACAGTGTATAGTAAGGATTTTGGAGCCTTTCCATGGCTCATCTTCCAACTGCCACAGCGGCCCAACTAGGCGTACCTACGACCTGTGCGCACCTGTGGTTATGTGTTGAGATGTGTATTAACGAAATCCAAAGACTGGAGTGGATCCGACGACATCGAATTTTTCACCTAAAAAAATATACAGTGTATAGCAAGGATTTTGGAGCCTTTCCATGGCTCATCTTCCAACTGCCGCAGCGGCCCAACTAGGCGTACCTACGACCTGTGCGCACCTGTGGTTATGTGTTGAGATGTGTATTAACGAAATCCACAGACTGGAGTGGATCCGACGACATCGAATTTTTCACCTAAAAAAATGTACAGTGTATAGTAAGGATTTTGGAGCCTTTCCATGGCTCATCTTCCAACTGCCACAGCGGCCCAACTAGGCGTACCTACGACCTGTGCGCACCTGTGGTTATGTGTTGAGATGTGTATTAACGAAAGCCAAAGACTGGAGTGGAACCAACGACATCGAATTTTTCACCTAAAAAATGTACAGTGTATAGTAAGGATTTTGGTGCCTTTCCATGGCTCATCTTCCAACTGCCACAGCTGCCCAACTAGGCGTAGCTACGCCCTATGCGCATCTGTGGTTATGTGTTGAGATGTGTGTTAACGAAATCCAAAGCCTGGAGTAGATCCGACGACATCGAATTTTTCACCTAAAAAAATGTACAGTGTATAGTAAGGATTTTGGAGCCTTTCCATGGCTCATCTTCCAACTGCCACAGCGGCCGAACTAGGCGTACCTACGACCTGTGCGCACCTGTGGTTATGTGTTGAGATGTGTATTAACGAAATCCAAAGACTGGAGTGGATCCGACGACATCGAATTTTTCACCTAAAAAAATATACAGTGTATAGTAAGGATTTTGGAGCCTTTCCATGGCTCGTCTTCCAACTGCCACAGCGGCCCAACTAGGCGTACCTACGACCTGTGCGCACCTGTGGTTATGTGTTGAGATGTGTATTAACGAAATCCAAAGACTGGAGTGGATCCGACGACATCGAATTTTTCACCTAAAAAATGTACAGTGTATAGTAAGGATTTTGGAGCCTTTCCATGGCTCATCTTCCAACTGCCACAGCGGCCCAACTAGGCGTACCTACGACCTGTGCGCACCTGTGGTTATGTGTTGAGATGTGTATTAACGAAATCCAAAGACTGGAGTGGATCCGACGACATCGAATTTTTCACCTAAAAAAATATACAGTGTATAGTAAGGATTTTGGAGCCTTTCCATGGCTCATCTTCCAACTGCCACAGCGGCCCAACTAGGCGTACCTACGACCTGTGCGCACCTGTGGTTATGTGTTGAGATGTGTATTAACGAAATCCAAAGACTGGAGTGGATCCGACGACATCGAATTTTTCACCTAAAAAAATGTACAGTGTATAGTAAGGATTTTGGAGCCTTTTCATGGCTCATCTTCCAACTGCCACAGAGGCCCAACTAGGCGTACCTAGGACCTGTGCGCACCTGTGGTTATGTGTTGAGATGTGTGTTAACGAAATCCAAAGACTGGAGTGGATCCGACGACATCGAATTTTTCACCTAAAAAAATGTACAGTGTATAGTAAGGATTTTGGAGCCTTTCCATGGCTCATCTTCCAACTGCCACAGCGGCCCAACTAGGCGTACCTACGACCTGTGCGCACCTGTGGTTATGTGTTGAGATGTGTATTAGCTAAATCCAAAGACTGGAGTGGATCCGACGACATCGAATTTTTCACCTAAAAAAATATACAGTGTATAGTAAGGATTTTGGAGCCTTTCCATGGCTCATCTTCCAACTGCCACAGCGGCCCAACTAGGCGTACCTACGACCTGTGCGCACCTGTGGTTATGTGTTGAGATGTGTATTAACGAAATCCAAAGACTGGAGTGGATCCGACGACATCGAATTTTTCACCTAAAAAGATATACGGTGCATAGTAAGGATTTTGGAGCGTTTCCATGGCTCATCTTCCAACTGCCACAGCGGCCCAACTAGGCGTACCTACTACCTGTGCGCACCTGTGGTTATGTGTTGAGATGTGTGTTAACGAAATCCAAAGACTGAAGCGGATCCGACGACATCAAATTTTTCACCTAAAAAAATGTACAGTGTATAGTAAGGATTTTGGAGCCTTTCCATGGCTCATCTTCCAACTGCCACAGCGGCCTAACTAGGCGTACCTACGAACTGTGCGCACCTGTGGTTATGTGTTGAGATGTGTATTAACGAAATCCAAAGACTGGAGTGGATCCGACGACATCGAATTTTTCATTCATTTTGGAGACTTTCCATGGCTCATCTTCCAACTGCCACAGCGGCCCAACTAGGCGTACCTACTACCTGTGAGCACCTGTGGTTATGTGTTGAGATGTGTGTTAACGAAATCCAAAGACTGGAGTGGATCCGACGACATCGAAATTGTCACCTAAAAAAATGTACATTGTAAAGTAAGGATTTTGGAGCCTTTCCATGGCTCATCTTCCAACTGCCACAGCGGCCCAACTAGGCGTACCTACGACCTGTGCGCACCTGTGGTTATGTGTTGAGATGTGTATTAACGAAATCCAAAGACTGGAGTGGATCCGACGACATCGAATTTTTCACCTAAAAAAATATACAGTGTATAGTAAGGATTTTGGAGCCTTTCCATGGCTCATCTTCCAACTGCCACAGCGGCCCAACTAGGCGTACCTACGACCTGTGCGCACCTGTGGTTATGTGTTGAGATGTGTATTAACGAAATCCAAAGACTGGAGTGGATCCGACGACATCGAATTTTTCACCTAAAAAAATGTACAGTGTATAGTAAGGATTTTGGAGCCTTTTCATGGCTCATCTTCCAACTGCCACAGAGGCCCAACTAGGCGTACCTAGGACCTGTGCGCACCTGTGGTTATGTGTTGAGATGTGTGTTAACGAAATCCAAAGACTGGAGTGGATCCGACGACATCGAATTTTTCACCTAAAAAAATGTACAGTGTATAGTAAGGATTTTGGAGCCTTTCCATGGCTCATCTTCCAACTGCCACAGCGGCCCAACTAGGCGTACCTACGACCTGTGCGCACCTGTGGTTATGTGTTGAGATGTGTATTAACGAAATCCAAAGACTGGAGTGGATCCGACGACATCGAATTTTTCACCTAAAAAAATATACAGTGTATAGTAAGGATTTTGGAGCCTTTCCATGGCTCATCTTCCAACTGCCACAGCGGCCCAACTAGGCGTACCTACGACCTGTGCGCACCTGTGGTTATGTGTTGAGATGTGTATTAACGAAATCCAAAGACTGGAGTGGATCCGACGACATCGAATTTTTCACCTAAAAAGATATACGGTGCATAGTAAGGATTTTGGAGCGTTTCCATGGCTCATCTTCCAACTGCCACAGCGGCCCAACTAGGCGTACCTACTACCTGTGCGCACCTGTGGTTATGTGTTGAGATGTGTGTTAACGAAATCCAAAGACTGAAGCGGATCCGACGACATCAAATTTTTCACCTAAAAAAATGTACAGTGTATAGTAAGGATTTTGGAGCCTTTCCATGGCTCATCTTCCAACTGCAACAGCGGCCCAACAAGGCGTACCTACGCCCTGTGCGCACCTGTGGTTATGTGTTGAGATGTGTATTAACGAAATCCAAAGACTGGAGTGGATCCGACGACATCGAATTTTTCACCTAAAAAATGTACAGTGTATAGTAAGGATTTTGGAGCCTGTCCATGGCTCATCTTCCAACTGCCACAGCGGCCCAACTAGGCGTACCTACTACCTGTGCGCACCTGTGGTTATGTGTTGAGATGTGTATTAACGAAATCCAAAGACTGGAGTGGATCCGACGACATCGAATTTTTCACCTAAATAAATGTACAGTGTATAGTAAGGATTTAGGAGCCTTTCCATGGCTCATCTTCCACCTGCCACAGCGGCCCAACTAGGCGTACCTACGACCTGTGCGCACCTGTGGTTATGTGTTGGGATGTGTATTAACGAAATCCAAAGACTGGAGTGGATCCGACGACATCGAATTTTTCACCTAAAAAAATGTACAGTGTATAGTAAGGATTTTGGAGCCTTTCCATGGCTCATCTTCCAACTGCCACAGCGGCCCAACTAGGCGTACCTACGACCTGTGCGCACCTGTGGTTATGTGTTGAGATGTGTATTAACGAAATCCAAAGACTGGAGTAGATCCGACGACATCGAATTTTTCACCTAAAAAAATGTACAGTGTATAGTAAGGATTTTGGAGCCTTTCCATGGCTCATCTTCCAACTGCCACAGCGGCCCAACTAGGCGTACCTACGACCTGTGCGCACCTGTGGCTATGTGTTGAGATGTGTATTAACGAAATCCAAAGACTGGAGTAGATCCGACGACATCGAATTTTTCACCTAAAAAAATGTACAGTGTATAGTAAGGATTTTGGAGCCTTTTCATGGCTCATCTTCCAACTGCCACAGAGGCCCAACTAGGCGTACCTAGGACCTGTGCGCACCTGTGGTTATGTGTTGAGATGTGTGTTAACGAAATCCAAAGACTGGAGTGGATCCGACGACATCGAATTTTTCACCTAAAAAAATGTACAGTGTATAGTAAGGATTTTGGAGCCTTTCCATGGCTCATCTTCCAACTGCCACAGCGGCCCAACTAGGCGTACCTACGACCTGTGCGCACCTGTGGTTATGTGTTGAGATGTGTATTAACGAAATCCAAAGACTGGAGTGGATCCGACGACATCGAATTTTTCACCTAAAAAAATATACAGTGTATAGTAAGGATTTTGGAGCCTTTCCATGGCTCATCTTCCAACTGCCACAGCGGCCCAACTAGGCGTACCTACGACCTGTGCGCACCTGTGGTTATGTGTTGAGATGTGTATTAACGAAATCCAAAGACTGGAGTGGATCCGACGACATCGAATTTTTCACCTAAAAAGATATACGGTGCATAGTAAGGATTTTGGAGCGTTTCCATGGCTCATCTTCCAACTGCCACAGCGGCCCAACTAGGCGTACCTACTACCTGTGCGCACCTGTGGTTATGTGTTGAGATGTGTGTTAACGAAATCCAAAGACTGAAGCGGATCCGACGACATCAAATTTTTCACCTAAAAAAATGTACAGTGTATAGTAAGGATTTTGGAGCCTTTCCATGGCTCATCTTCCAACTGCAACAGCGGCCCAACAAGGCGTACCTACGCCCTGTGCGCACCTGTGGTTATGTGTTGAGATGTGTATTAACGAAATCCAAAGACTGGAGTGGATCCGACGACATCGAATTTTTCACCTAAAAAATGTACAGTGTATAGTAAGGATTTTGGAGCCTGTCCATGGCTCATCTTCCAACTGCCACAGCGGCCCAACTAGGCGTACCTACGACCTGTGCGCACCTGTGGTTATGTGTTGAGATGTGTATTAACGAAATCCAAAGACTGGAGTGGATCCGACGACATCGAATTTTTCACCTAAATAAATGTACAGTGTATAGTAAGGATTTAGGAGCCTTTCCATGGCTCATCTTCCACCTGCCACAGCGGCCCAACTAGGCGTACCTACGACCTGTGCGCACCTGTGGTTATGTGTTGGGATGTGTATTAACGAAATCCAAAGACTGGAGTGGATTCGACGACATCGAATTTTTCACCTAAAAAAATGTACAGTGTATAGTAAGGATTTTGGAGCCTTTCCATGGCTCATCTTCCAACTGCCACAGCGGCCCAACTAGGCGTACCTACGACCTGTGCGCACCTGTGGTTATGTGTTGAGATGTGTGTTAACGAAATCCAAAGACTGGAGTGGATCCGACGACATCGAATTTTTCACCTAAAAAAATGTACAGTGTATAGTAAGGATTTTGGAGCCTTTCCATGGCTCATCTTCCAACTGCCACAGCGGCCTAACTTGGCGTACCTACGACCTGTGAGCACCTGTGGTTATGTGTTGAGATGTGTATTAACGAAATCCAAAGACTGGAGTGGATCCGACATCGAATTTTTCACCTAAAAAAATGTACAGTGTATAGTAAGGATTTAGGAGCCTTTCCATGGCTCATCTTCCACCTGCCACAGCGGCCCAACTAGGCGTACCTACGACCTGTGCGCACCTGTGGTTATGTGTTGAGATGTGTATTAACGAAATCCAAAGACTGGAGTGGATCCGACGACATCGAATTTTTCACCTAAAAAAATGTACAGTGTATAGTAAGGATTTTGGAGCCTTTCCATGGCTCATCTTCCACCTGCCACAGCGGCCCAACTAGGCGTACCTACGACCTGTGCGCACCTGTGGTTATGTGTTGGGATGTGTATTAACGAAATCCAAAGACTGGAGTGGATCCGACGACATCGAATTTTTCACCTAAAAAAATGTACAGTGTATAGTAAGGATTTAGGAGCCTTTCCATGGCTCATCTTCCACCTGCCACAGCGGCCCAACTAGGCGTACCTACGACCTGTGCGCACCTGTGGTTATGTGTTGGGATGTGTATTAACGAAATCCAAAGACTGGAGTGGATCCGACGACATCGAATTTTTCACCTAAAAAAATGTACAGTGTATAGTAAGGATTTTGGAGCCTTTCCATGGCTCATCTTCCAACTGCCACAGCGGCCCAACTAGGCGTACCTACGACCTGTGCGCACCTGTGGTTATGTGTTGAGATGTGTGTTAACGAAATCCAAAGACTGGAGTGGATCCGACGACATCGAATTTTTCACCTAAAAAAATGTACAGTGTATAGTAAGGATTTTGGAGCCTTTCCATGGCTCATCTTCCAACTGCCACAGCGGCCCAACTAGGCGTACCTACGACCTGTGCGCACCTGTGGTTATGTGTTGAGATGTGTATTAACGAAATCCAAAGACTGAAGTAGATCCGACGACATCGAATTTTTCACCTAAAAAAATGTACAGTGTATAGTAAGGATTTTGGAGCCTTTCCATGGCTCATCTTCCAACTGCCACAGCGGCCCAACTAGGCGTACCTACGACCTGTGCGCACCTGTGGTTATGTGTTGAGATGTGTGTTAACGAAATCCAAAGACTGGAGTGGATCCGACGACATCGAATTTTTCACCTAAAAAAATGTACAGTGTATAGTAAGGATTTTGGAGCCTTTCCATGGCTCATCTTCCAACTGCCACAGCGGCCCAACTAGGCGTACCTACGACCTGTGCGCACCTGTGGTTATGTGTTGAGATGTGTGTTAACGAAATCCAAAGACTGGAGTGGATCCGACGACATCGAATTTTTCACCTAAAAAAATGTACAGTGTATAGTAAGGATTTTGGAGCCTTTCCATGGCTCATCTTCCAACTGCCACAGCGGCCCAACTAGGCGTACCTACGACCTGTGCGCACCTGTGGTTATGTGTTGGGATGTGTATTAACGAAATCCAAAGACTGGAGTGGATCCGACGACATCGAATTTTTCACCTAAAAAAATGTACAGTGTATAGTAAGGATTTTGGAGCCTTTCCATGGCTCATCTTCCAACTGCCACAGCGGCCCAACTAGGCGTACCTACGACCTGTGCGCACCTGTGGTTATGTGTTGAGATGTGTGTTAACGAAATCCAAAGACTGGAGTGGATCCGACGACATCGAATTTTTCACCTAAAAAAATGTACAGTGTATAGTAAGGATTTTGGAGCCTTTCCATGGCTCATCTTCCAACTGCCACAGCGGCCCAACTAGGCGTACCTACGACCTGTGCGCACCTGTGGTTATGTGTTGAGATGTGTGTTAACGAAATCCAAAGACTGGAGTGGATCCGACGACATCGAATTTTTCACCTAAAAAAATGTACAGTGTATAGTAAGGATTTTGGAGCCTTTCCATGGCTCATCTTCCAACTGCCACAGCGGCCCAACTAGGCGTACCTACGACCTGTGCGCACCTGTGGTTATGTGTTGGGATGTGTATTAACGAAATCCAAAGACTGGAGTGGATCCGACGACATCGAATTTTTCACCTAAAAAAATGTACAGTGTATAGTAAGGATTTTGGAGCCTTTCCATGGCTCATCTTCCAACTGCCACAGCGGCCCAACTAGGCGTACCTACGACCTGTGCGCACCTGTGGTTATGTGTTGGGATGTGTATTAACGAAATCCAAAGACTGGAGTGGATCCGACGACATCGAATTTTTCACCTAAAAAAATGTACAGTGTATAGTAAGGATTTTGGAGCCTTTCCATGGCTCATCTTCCAACTGCCACAGCGGCCCAACTAGGCGTACCTACGACCTGTGCGCACCTGTGGTTATGTGTTGAGATGTGTGTTAACGAAATCCAAAGACTGGAGTGGATCCGACGACATCGAATTTTTCACCTAAAAAAATGTACAGTGTATAGTAAGGATTTTGGAGCCTTTCCATGGCTCATCTTCCAACTGCCACAGCGGCCCAACTAGGCGTACCTACGACCTGTGCGCACCTGTGGTTATGTGTTGGGATGTGTATTAACGAAATCCAAAGACTGGAGTGGATCCGACGACATCGAATTTTTCACCTAAAAAAATGTACAGTGTATAGTAAGGATTTTGGAGCCTTTCCATGGCTCATCTTCCAACTGCCACAGCGGCCCAACTAGGCGTACCTACGACCTGTGCGCACCTGTGGTTATGTGTTGAGATGTGTATTAACGAAATCCAAAGACTGAAGTAGATCCGACGACATCGAATTTTTCACCTAAAAAAATGTACAGTGTATAGTAAGGATTTTGGAGCCTTTCCATGGCTCATCTTCCAACTGCCACAGCGGCCCAACTAGGCGTACCTACGACCTGTGCGCACCTGTGGTTATGTGTTGAGATGTGTATTAACGAAATCCAAAGACTGGAGTGGATCCGACGACATCGAATTTTTCACCTAAAAAATGTACAGTGTATAGTAAGGATTTAGGAGCCTTTCCATGGCTCATCTTCCAACTGCCACAGCGGCCCAACTAGGCGTACCTACGACCTGTGCGCACCTGTGGTTATGTGTTGAGATGTGTATTAACGAAATCCAAAGACTGGAGTGGATCCGACGACATCGAATTTTTCACCTAAATAAATGTACAGTGTATAGTAAGGATTTAGGAGCCTTTCCATGGCTCATCTTCCACCTGCCACAGCGGCCCAACTAGGCGTACCTACGACCTGTGCGCACCTGTGGTTATGTGTTGGGATGTGTATTAACGAAATCCAAAGACTGGAGTGGATCCGACGACATCGAATTTTTCACCTAAAAAAATGTACAGTGTATAGTAAGGATTTTGGAGCCTTTCCATGGCTCATCTTCCAACTGCCACAGCGGCCCAACTAGGCGTACCTACGACCTGTGCGCACCTGTGGTTATGTGTTGAGATGTGTGTTAACGAAATCCAAAGACTGGAGTGGATCCGACGACATCGAATTTTTCACCTAAAAAAATGTACAGTGTATAGTAAGGATTTTGGAGCCTTTCCATGGCTCATCTTCCAACTGCCACAGCGGCCTAACTAGGCGTACCTACGACCTGTGAGCACCTGTGGTTATGTGTTGAGATGTGTATTAACGAAATCCAAAGACTGGAGTGGATCCGACATCGAATTTTTCACCTAAAAAAATGTACAGTGTATAGTAAGGATTTAGGAGCCTTTCCATGGCTCATCTTCCACCTGCCACAGCGGCCCAACTAGGCGTACCTACGACCTGTGCGCACCTGTGGTTATGTGTTGAGATGTGTATTAACGAAATCCAAAGACTGGAGTGGATCCGACGACATCGAATTTTTCACCTAAAAAAATGTACAGTGTATAGTAAGGATTTTGGAGCCTTTCCATGGCTCATCTTCCAACTGCCACAGCGGCCCAACTAGGCGTACCTACGACCTGTGCGCACCTGTGGTTATGTGTTGAGATGTGTATTAACGAAATCCAAAGACTGGAGTGGATCCGACGACATCGAATTTTTCACCTAAAAAAATGTACAGTGTATAGTAAGGATTTTGGAGCCTTTCCATGGCTCATCTTCCAACTGCCACAGCGGCCCAACTAGGCGTACCTACGACCTGTGCGCACCTGTGGTTATGTGTTGAGATGTGTATTAACGAAATCCAAAGACTGGAGTGGATCCGACGACATCGAATTTTTCACCTAAAAAATGTACAGTGTATAGTAAGGATTTATGAGCCTTTCCATGGCTCATCTTCCACCTGCCACAGCGGCCCAACTAGGCGTACCTACGACCTGTGCGCACCTGTGGTTATGTGTTGAGATGTGTATTAACGAAATCCAAAGACTGGAGTGGATCCGACGACATCGAATTTTTCACCTAAAAAAATGTACAGTGTATAGTAAGGATTTTGGAGCCTTTCCATGGCTCATCTTCCAACTGCCACAGCGGCCCAACTAGGCGTACCTACGACCTGTGCGCACCTGTGGTTATGTGTTGAGATGTGTATTAACGAAATCCAAAGACTGGAGTGGATCCGACGACATCGAATTTTTCACCTAAAAAAATGTACAGTGTATAGTAAGGATTTTGGAGCCTTTCCATGGCTCATCTTCCAACTGCCACAGCGGCCCAACTAGGCGTACCTACGACCTGTGCGCACCTGTGGTTATGTGTTGAGATGTGTATTAACGAAATCCAAAGACTGGAGTGGATCCGACGACATCGAATTTTTCATTCATTTTGGAGCCTTTCCATGGCTCATCTTCCAACTGCCACAGCGGCCCAACTAGGCGTACCTACGACCTGTGCGTACCTGTGGTTATGTGTTGAGATGTGTGTTAACGAAATCCAAAGACTGGAGTGGATCCGACGACATCGAATTCTTCACCTAAAAAAATGTACAGTGTATAGTAAGGATTTAGGAGCCTTTCCATGGCTCATCTTCCACCTGCCACAGCGGCCCAACTAGGCGTACCTACGACCTGTGCGCACCTGTGGTTATGTGTTGAGATGTGTATTAACGAAATCCAAAGACTGGAGTGGATCCGACGACATCGAATTTTTCACCTAAAAAAATGTACAGTGTATAGTAAGGATTTTGGAGCCTTTCCATGGCTCATCTTCCAAATGCCATAGCGACCCAACTAGGCGTACCTACGACCTGTGCGCACCTGTGGTTATGTGTTGGGATGTGTATTAACGAAATCCAAAGACTGGAGTAGATCCGACGACATCGAATTTTTCACCTAAAAAAATGTACAGTGTATAGTAAGGATTTTGGAGCCTTTCCATGGCTCATCTTCCAACTGCCACAGCGGCCCAACTAGGCGTACCTACGACCTGTGCGCACCTGTGGTTATGTGTTGAGATGTGTATTAACGAAATCCAAAGACTGGAGTGGATCCGACGACATCGAATTTTTCACCTAAAAAAATGTACAGTGTATAGTAAGGATTTTGAAGCCTTTCCATGGCTCATCTTCCAACTGCCACAGCGGCCTAACTAGGCGTACCTACGAACTGTGCGCACCTGTGGTTATGTGTTGAGATGTGTATTAACGAAATCCAAAGACTGGAGTGGATCCGACGACATCGAATTTTTCATTCATTTTGGAGACTTTCCATGGCTCATCTTCCAACTGCCACAGCGGCCCAACTAGGCGTACCTACGACCTGTGAGCACCTGTGGTTATGTGTTGACGACGACATCGAATTTGTCACCTAAAAAAATGTACAGTGTATAGTAAGGATTTTGGAGCCTTTCCATGGCTCATCTTCCAATTGCCACAGCGGCCCAACTAGGCGTACCTACGCCCTGTGCGCACCTGTGGTTATGTGTTGAGATGTGTATTAACGAAATCCGAAGACTGGAGTGGATTCGACGACATCGAATTTTTCACCTAAAAAAATGTACAGTGTATAGTACGGATTTTGGAGCCTTTCCATGGCTCATCTTCCAACTGCCACAGCGGCCTAACTAAGCGTACCTACGAACTGTGCGCACCTGTGGTTATGTGTTGAGATGTGTATTAACGAAATCCAAAGACTGGAGTGGATCCGACATCGAATTTTTCACCTAAAAAAATGTACAGTGTATAGTAAGGATTTAGGAGCCTTTCCATGGCTCATCTTCCACCTGCCACAGCGGCCCAACTAGGCGTACCTACGACCTGTGCGCACCTGTGGTTATGTGTTGAGATGTGTGTTAACGAAATCCAAAGACTGGAGTGGATCCGACGACATCGAATTTTTCACATAAAAAAATGTACAGTGTATAGTACGGATTTTGGAGCCTTTCCATGGCTCATCTTCCAACTGCCACAGCGGCCCAACTAGGCGTACCTACGACCTGTGCGCACCTGTGGTTATGTGTTGGGATGTGTATTAACGAAATCCAAAGACTGGAGTGGATCCGACGACATCGAATTTTTCACCTAAAAAAATGTACAGTGTATAGTAAGGATTTTGGAGCCTTTCCATGGCTCATCTTCCACCTGCCACAGCGGCCCAACTAGGCGTACCTACGACCTGTGCGCACCTGTGGTTATGTGTTGGGATGTGTATTAACGAAATCCAAAGACGGGAGTGGATCCGACGACATCGAATTTTTCACCTAAAAAAATGTACAGTGTATAGTAAGGATTTTGGAGCCTTTCCATGGCTCATCTTCCAACTGCCACAGCGGCCCAACTATGCGTACCTTCGACCTGTGCGCACCTGTGGTTATGTGTTGAGATGTGTATTAACGAAATCCAAAGACTGGAGTGGATCCGACGACATCGAATTTTTCACCTAAAAAAATGTACAGTGTATAGTAAGGATTTTGGAGCCTTTCCATGGCTCATCTTCCAACTGCCACAGCGGCCCAACTAGGCGTACCTACGACCTGTGCGCACCTGTGGTTATGTGTTGAGATGTGTATTAACGAAATCCAAAGACTGGAGTGGATCCGACGACATCGAATTTTTCATTCATTTTGGAGCCTTTCCATGGCTCATCTTCCAACTGCCACAGCGGCCCGACTAGGCGTACCTACGACCTGTGCGCACCTGTGGTTATGTGTTGAGATGTGTGTTAACGAAATCCAAAGACTGGAGTGGATCCGACGACATCGAATTTTTCACCTAAAAAAATGTACAGTGTATAGTAAGGATTTTGGACCCTTTCCATGGCTCATCTTCCAACTGCCACAGCGGCCCAACTAGGCGTACCTACGACCTGTGCGCACCTGTGGTTATGTGTTGAGATGTGTATTAACGAAATCCAAAGACTGGAGTGGATTCGACGACATCGAATTTTTCACCTAAAAAAATGTACAGTGTATAGTAAGGATTTTGGAGCCTTTCCATGGCTCATCTTCCAACTGCCACAGCGGCCTAACTAGGCGTACCTACGAACTGTGCGCACCTGTGGTTATGTGTTGAGATGTGTATTAACGAAATCCAAAGACTGGAGTGGATCCGACGACATCGAATTTTTCATTCATTTTGGAGACTTTCCATGGCTCATCTTCCAACTGCAACAGCGGCCCAACAAGGCGTACCTACGCCCTGTGCGCACCTGTGGTTATGTGTTGAGATGTGTATTAACGAAATCCAAAGACTGGAGTGGATCCGACGACATCGAATTTTTCACCTAAAAAATGTACGGTGTATAGTAAGGATTTTGGAGCCTGTCCATGGCTCATCTTCCAACTGCCACAGCGGCCCAACTAGGCGTACCTACGACCTGTGCGCACCTGTGGTTATGTGTTGAGATGTGTATTAACGAAATCCAAAGACTGGAGTGGATCCGACGACATCGAATTTTTCACCTAAATAAATGTACAGTGTATAGTAAGGATTTTGGAGCCTTTCCATGGCTCATCTTCCAACTGCCACAGCGGCCCAACTAGGCGTACCTACGACCTGTGCGCACCTGTGGTTATGTGTTGAGATGTGTGTTAACGAAATCCAAAGACTGGCGTGGATCCGACGACATCGAATTTTTCACCTAAAAAAATGTACAGTTTATAGTAAGGATTTTGGAGCCTTTCCATGGCTCATCTTCCAACTGCCACAGCGGCCTAACTAGGCGTACCTACGACCTGTGAGCACCTGTGGTTATGTGTTGAGATGTGTATTAACGAAATCCAAAGACTGGAGTGGATCCGACAACATCGAATTTTTCACATAAAAAAATGTACAGTGTATAGTAAGGATAATGGAGCCTTTCCATGGCTCATCTTCCAACTGCCACAGCGGCCCAACTAGGCGTACCTACGACCTGTGCGCACCTGTGGTTATGTGTTGGGATGTGTATTAACGAAATCCAAAGACTGGAGTGGATCCGACGACATCGAATTTTTCACCTAAAAAAATGTACAGTGTATAGTAAGGATTTTGGAGCCTTTCCATGGCTCATCTTCCAACTGCCACAGCGGCCCAACTAGGCGTACCTACGACCTGTGCGCACCTGTGGTTATGTGTTGAGATGTGTATTAACGAAATCCAAAGACTGGAGTGGATCCGACGACATCGAATTTTTCACCTAAAAAAATGTACTGTGTATAGTAAGGATTTTGGAGCCTTTCCATGGCTCATCTTCCAATTGCCACAGCGGCCCAACTAGTCGTACCAACGCCCTGTGCACACCTGTGGTTATGTGTTGAGATGTGTATTAACGAAATCCAAAGACTGGAGTGGATTCGACGACATCGAATTTTCCACCTAAAAAAATGTACAGTGTATAGTAAGGATTTTGGAGCCTTTCCATGGGTCATCTTCCAACTGCCACAGCGCCCCAATAAGGCGTACCTACGACCTGTGCGCACCTGTGGTTATGTGTTGAGATGTGTATTAACGAAATCCAAAGACTGGAGTGGATCCGACGACATCGAATTTTTCACCTAAAAAAATGTACAGTGTATAGTAAGAATTTTGGAGCCTTTCCATGGCTAATCTTCCAACTGCCACAGCGGCCCAACTAGGCGTACCTACGACCTGTGCGCACCTGTGGTTATGTGTTGAGATGTGTATTAACGAAATCCAAAGACTGGAGAGGATCCGACGACATCGAATTTTTCACCTAAAAAAATGTACAGTGTATAGTAAGGATTTTGGAGCCTTTCCATGGCTCATCTTCCAACTGCCACAGCGGCCCAACTAGGCTTACCTACGACCTGTGCGCACCTGTAGTTATGTGTTGAGATGTGTATTAACGAAATCCAAAGACTGGAGTGGATCCGACGACATCGAATTTTTCACCTAAAAAAATGTACAGTAAGGATCTTGGAGCCTTTCCATGGCTCATCTTCCAACCGCCACAGCTGCCCAACTAGGCGTACCTACGACCTGTGCGCACCTTTGGTTATGTGTTGAGATGTGTATTAACGAAATCCAAAGACTGGAGTGGATCCGACGACATCGAATTTTTCATTCATTTTGGAGCCTTTCCATGGCTCATCTTCCAACTGCCACAGCGGCCCGACTAGGCGTACCTACGACCTGTGCGCACCTGTGGTTATGTGTTGAGATGTGTGTTAACGAAATCCAAAGACTGGAGTGGATCCGACGACATCGAATTTTTCACCTAAAAAAATGTACAGTGTATAGTAAGGATTTTGGACCCTTTCCATGGCTCATCTTCCAACTGCCACAGCGGCCCAACTAGGCGTACCTACGACCTGTGCGCACCTGTGGTTATGTGTTGAGATGTGTATTAACGAAATCCAAAGACTGGAGTGGATTCGACGACATCGAATTTTTC
Organism: Eristalis pertinax; assembly: GCA_907269125.1. NCBI lineage: Eukaryota > Metazoa > Arthropoda > Insecta > Diptera > Syrphidae > Eristalis > Eristalis pertinax. The sequence goes on along the minus strand of OU026146.1, from coordinate 25,917,837 downwards.
ACCTAAAAAAATGTACAGTGTATAGTAAGGATTTTGGAGCCTTTCCATGGCTCATCTTCCAACTGCCACAGCGGCCTAACTAGGCGTACCTACGAACTGTGCGCACCTGTGGTTATGTGTTGAGATGTGTATTAACGAAATCCAAAGACTGGAGTGGATCCGACGACATCGAATTTTTCACCTAAATAAATGTACAGTGTATAGTAAGGATTTTGGAGCCTTTCCATGGCTCATCTTCCAACTGCCACAGCGGCCCAACTAGGCGTACCTACGACCTGTGCCACCTGTGGTTATGTGTTGAGATGTGTGTTAACGAAATCCAAAGACTGGCGTGGATCCGACGACATCGAATTTTTCACCTAAAAAAATGTACAGTTTATAGTAAGGATTTTGGAGCCTTTCCATGGCTCATCTTCCAACTGCCACAGCGGCCTAACTAGGCGTACCTACGACCTGTGAGCACCTGTGGTTATGTGTTGAGATGTGTATTAACGAAATCCAAAGACTGGAGTGGATCCGACGACATCGAATTTTTCACATAAAAAAATGTACAGTGTATAGTAAGGATTTTGGAGCCTTTCCATGGCTCATCTTCCAACTGCCACAGCGGCCCAACTAGGCGTACCTACGACCTGTGCGCACCTGTGGTTATGTGTTGGGATGTGTATTAACGAAATCCAAAGACTGGAGTGGATCCGACGACATCGAATTTTTCACCTAAAAAAATGTACAGTGTATAGTAAGGATTTTGGAGCCTTTCCATGGCTCATCTTCCAACTGCCACAGCGGCCTAACTAGGCGTACCTACGAACTGTGCGCACCTGTGGTTATGTGTTGAGATGTGTATTAACGAAATCCAAAGACTGGAGTGGATCCGACGACATCGAATTTTTCACATAAAAAAATGTACAGTGTATAGTAAGGATTTTGGAGCCTTTCCATGGCTCATCTTCCAACTGCCACAGCGGCCCAACTAGGCGTACCTACGACCTGTGCGCACCTGTGGTTATGTGTTGGGATGTGTATTAACGAAATCCAAAGACTGGAGTGGATCCGACGACATCGAATTTTTCACCTAAATAAATGTACAGTGTATAGTAAGGATTTTGGAGCCTTTCCATGGCTCATCTTCCAACTGCCACAGCGGCCCAACTAGGCGTACCTACGACCTGTGCGCACCTGTGGTTATGTGTTGAGATGTGTATTAACGAAATCCAAAGACTGGAGTGGATCCGACGACATCGAATTTTTCACCTAAAAAAATGTACTGTGTATAGTAAGGATTTTGGAGCCTTTCCATGGCTCATCTTCCAATTGCCACAGCGGCCCAACTAGTCGTACCAACGCCCTGTGCACACCTGTGGTTATGTGTTGAGATGTGTATTAACGAAATCCAAAGACTGGAGTGGATCCGACATCGAATTTTTCACCTAAAAAAATGTACAGTGTATAGTAAGGATTTAGGAGCCTTTCCATGGCTCATCTTCCACCTGCCACAGCGGCCCAACTAGGCGTACCTACGACCTGTGCGCACCTGTGGTTATGTGTTGAGATGTGTGTTAACGAAATCCAAAGACTGGAGTGGATCCGACGACATCGAATTTTTCACATAAAAAAATGTACAGTGTATAGTACGGATTTTGGAGCCTTTCCATGGCTCATCTTCCAACTGCCACAGCGGCCCAACTAGGCGTACCTACGACCTGTGCGCACCTGTGGTTATGTGTTGGGATGTGTATTAACGAAATCCAAAGACTGGAGTGGATCCGACGACATCGAATTTTTCATTCATTTTGGAGCCTTTCCATGGCTCATCTTCCAACTGCCACAGCGGCCCAACAAGGCGTACCTACGACCTGTGCGCACCTGTGGTTATGTGTTGGGATGTGTATTAACGAAATCCAAAGACTGGAGTGGATCCGACGACATCGAATTTTTCACCTAAAAAAATGTACAGTGTATAGTAAGGATTTTGGAGCCTTTCCATGGCTCATCTTCCAACTGCCACAGCGGCCCAACTAGGCGTACCTTCGACCTGTGCGCACCTGTGGTTATGTGTTGAGATGTGTATTAACGAAATCCAAAGACTGGAGTGGATCCGACGACATCGAATTTTTCATTCATTTTGGAGCCTTTCCATGGCTCATCTTCCAACTGCCACAGCGGCCCAACTAGGCGTACCTACGACCTGTGCGCACCTGTGGTTATGTGTTGGGATGTGTATTAACGAAATCCAAAGACTGGAGTGGATCCGACGACATCGAATTTTTCACCTAAAAAAATGTACAGTGTATAGTAAGGATTTTGGAGCCTTTCCATGGCTCATCTTCCACCTGCCACAGCGGCCCAACTAGGCGTACCTACGACCTGTGCGCACCTGTGGTTATGTGTTGGGATGTGTATTAACGAAATCCAAAGACGGGAGTGGATCCGACGACATCGAATTTTTCACCTAAAAAAATGTACAGTGTATAGTAAGGATTTTGGAGCCTTTCCATGGCTCATCTTCCAACTGCCACAGCGGCCCAACTAGGCGTACCTTCGACCTGTGCGCACCTGTGGTTATGTGTTGAGATGTGTATTAACGAAATCCAAAGACTGGAGTGGATCCGACGACATCGAATTTTTCACCTAAAAAAATGTACAGTGTATAGTAAGGATTTTGGAGCCTTTCCATGGCTCATCTTCCAACTGCCACAGCGGCCCAACTAGGCGTACCTACGACCTGTGCGCACCTGTGGTTATGTGTTGAGATGTGTATTAACGAAATCCAAAGACTTGAGTGGATCCGACGACATCGAATTTTTCATTCATTTTGGAGCCTTTCCATGGCTCATCTTCCAACTGCCACAGCGGCCCGACTAGGCGTACCTACGACCTGTGCGCACCTGTGGTTATGTGTTGAGATGTGTGTTAACGAAATCCAAAGACTGGAGTGGATCCGACGACATCGAATTTTTCACCTAAAAAAATGTACAGTGTATAGTAAGGATTTTGGACCCTTTCCATGGCTCATCTTCCAACTGCCACAGCGGCCCAACTAGGCGTACCTACGACCTGTGCGCACCTGTGGTTATGTGTTGAGATGTGTATTAACGAAATCCAAAGACTGGAGTGGATTCGACGACATCGAATTTTTCACCTAAAAAAATGTACAGTGTATAGTAAGGATTTTGGAGCCTTTCCATGGCTCATCTTCCAACTGCCACAGCGGCCTAACTAGGCGTACCTACGAACTGTGCGCACCTGTGGTTATGTGTTGAGATGTGTATTAACGAAATCCAAAGACTGGAGTGGATCCGACGACATCGAATTTTTCATTCATTTTGGAGACTTTCCATGGCTCATCTTCCAACTGCAACAGCGGCCCAACAAGGCGTACCTACGCCCTGTGCGCACCTGTGGTTATGTGTTGAGATGTGTATTAACGAAATCCAAAGACTGGAGTGGATCCGACGACATCGAATTTTTCACCTAAAAAATGTACGGTGTATAGTAAGGATTTTGGAGCCTGTCCATGGCTCATCTTCCAACTGCCACAGCGGCCCAACTAGGCGTACCTACGACCTGTGCGCACCTGTGGTTATGTGTTGAGATGTGTATTAACGAAATCCAAAGACTGGAGTGGATCCGACGACATCGAATTTTTCACCTAAATAAATGTACAGTGTATAGTAAGGATTTTGGAGCCTTTCCATGGCTCATCTTCCAACTGCCACAGCGGCCCAACTAGGCGTACCTACGACCTGTGCGCACCTGTGGTTATGTGTTGAGATGTGTGTTAACGAAATCCAAAGACTGGCGTGGATCCGACGACATCGAATTTTTCACCTAAAAAAATGTACAGTTTATAGTAAGGATTTTGGAGCCTTTCCATGGCTCATCTTCCAACTGCCACAGCGGCCCAACTAGGCGTACCTACGACCTGTGCGCACCTGTGGTTATGTGTTGGGATGTGTATTAACGAAATCCAAAGACTGGAGTGGATCCGACGACATCGAATTTTTCACCTAAAAAAATGTACAGTGTATAGTAAGGATTTTGGAGCCTTTCCATGGCTCATCTTCCAACTGCCACAGCGGCCCAACTAGGCGTACCTACGACCTGTGCGCACCTGTGGTTATGTGTTGAGATGTGTATTAACGAAATCCAAAGACTGGAGTGGATCCGACGACATCGAATTTTTCACCTAAAAAAATGTACTGTGTATAGTAAGGATTTTGGAGCCTTTCCATGGCTCATCTTCCAATTGCCACAGCGGCCCAACTAGTCGTACCAACGCCCTGTGCACACCTGTGGTTATGTGTTGAGATGTGTATTAACGAAATCCAAAGACTGGAGTGGATTCGACGACATCGAATTTTCCACCTAAAAAAATGTACAGTGTATAGTAAGGATTTTGGAGCCTTTCCATCTCTCATCTTCCAATTGCCACAGCGGCCCAACTAGGCGTACCTACGCCCTGTGCGCACCTGTGGTTATGTGTTGAGATGTGTATTAACGAAATCCAAAGACTGGAGTGGATCCGACGACATCGAATTTTTCATTCATTTTGGAGACTTTCCATGGCTCATCTTCCAACTGCCACAGCGGCCCAACTAGGCGTACCTACGACCTGTGAGCACCTGTGGTTATGTGTTGAGATGTGTGTTAACGAAATCCAAAGACTGGAGTGGATCCGACGACATCGAATTTTTCACATAAAAAAATGTACAGTGTATAGTAAGGATTTTGGAGCCTTTCCATGGCTCATCTTCCAACTGCCACAGCGGCCCAACTAGGCGTACCTACGACCTGTGCGCACCTGTGGTTATGTGTTGAGATGTGTATTAACGAAATCCAAAGACTGGAGTGGATCCGACGACATCGAATTTTTCACATAAAAAAATGTACAGTGTATAGTAAGGATTTTGGAGCCTTTCCATGGCTCATCTTCCAATTGCCACAGCGGCCCAACTAGGCGTACCTACGACCGTGCGCACCTGTGGTTATGTGTTGAGATGTGTGTTAACGAAATCCAAAGACTGGAGTGGATCCGACGACATCGAATTTTTCACCTAAAAAAATGTACAGTGTATAGTAAGGATTTTGGAGCCTTTCCATGGCTCATCTTCCAACTGCCACAGCGGCCCAACTAGGCGTACCTACGACCTGTGCGCACCTGTGGTTATGTGTTGAGATGTGTGTTAACGAAATCCAAAGACTGGAGTAGATCCGACGACATCGAATTTTTCACCTAAAAAAATGTACAGTGTATAGTAAGGATTTTGGAGCCTTTCCATGGCTCATCTTCCAATTGCCACAGCGGCCCAACTAGGCGTACCTACGCCCTGTGCGCACCTGTGGTTATGTGTTGAGATGTGTATTAACGAAATCCAAAGACTGGAGTGGATTCGACGACATCGAATTTTTCACCTAAAAAAATGTACAGTGTATAGTAAGGATTTTGGAGCCTTTCCATGGCTCATCTTCCAACTGCCACAGCGGCCCAACTAGGCGTACCTACGACCTGTGCGCACCTGTGGTTATGTGTTGAGATGTGTATTAACGAAATCCAAAGACTGGAGTGGATCCGACGACATCGAATTTTTCACATAAAAAAATGTACAGTGTATAGTAAGGATTTTGGAGCCTTTCCATGGCTCATCTTCCAATTGCCACAGCGGCCCAACTAGGCGTACCTACGACCGTGCGCACCTGTGGTTATGTGTTGAGATGTGTGTTAACGAAATCCAAAGACTGGAGTGGATCCGACGACATCGAATTTTTCACCTAAAAAAATGTACAGTGTATAGTAAGGATTTTGGAGCCTTTCCATGGCTCATCTTCCAACTGCCACAGCGGCCCAACTAGGCGTACCTGCGACCTGTGCGCACCTGTGGTTATGTGTTGAGATGTGTATTAACGAAATCCAAAGACTGGAGTGGATCCGACGACATCGAATTTTTCACCTAAAAAAATATACGGTGCATAGTAAGGATTTTGGAGCCTTTCCATGGCTCATCTTCCAACTGCCACAGCGGCCCAACTAGGCGTACCTACGACCTGTGCGCACCTGTGGTTATGTGTTGAGATGTGTATTAACGAAATCCAAAGACTGGAGTGGATCCGACGACATCGAATTTTTCACCTAAAAAATGTACAGTGTATAGTAAGGATTTTGGAGCCTTTCCATGGCTCATCTTCCAACTGCCACAGCGGCCCAACTAGGCGTACCTACTACCTGTGCGCACCTGTGGTTATGTGTTGAGATGTGTGTTAACGAAATCCAAAGACTGAAGCGGATCCGACGACATCAAATTTTTCACCTAAAAAAATGTACAGTGTATAGTAAGGATTTTGGAGCCTTTCCATGGCTCATCTTCCAACTGCAACAGCGGCCCAACAAGGCGTACCTACGCCCTGTGCGCACCTGTGGTTATGTGTTGAGATGTGTATTAACGAAATCCAAAGACTGGAGTGGATCCGACGACATCGAATTTTTCACCTAAAAAATGTACAGTGTATAGTAAGGATTTTGGAGCCTGTCCATGGCTCATCTTCCAACTGCCACAGCGGCCCAACTAGGCGTATCTACGACCTGTGCGCACCTGTGGTTCTGTGTTGAGATGTGTATTAACGAAATCCAAAGACTGGAGTGGATCCGACAACATCGAATTTTTCACCTAAAAAGATGTACAGTGTATATTAAGGATTTTGGAGCCTATCCATGGCTCATCTTCCAACTGCCACAACGGCCCAACTGGGCGTACCTACGACCTGTGCGCACCTGTGGTTATGTGTTGAGATGTGTATTAACGAAATCCAAAGACTGGAGTGGATCCGACGACATCGAATTTGTGTAAAAAAATGTACAGTGTATAGTAAGGATTTTGGAGCCTTTCCATGGCTCATCTTCCAACTGCCACAGCGGCCCAACTAGGCGTACCTACGACCTGTGCGCACCTGTGGTTATGTGTTGAGATGTGTATTAACGAAATCCAAAGACTGGAGTGGATCCGACGACATCGAATTTTTCACCTAAGAAATGTACAGTGTATAGTAAGGATTTTGGAGCCTGTCCATGGCTCATCTTCCAACTGCCACAGCGGCCCAACTAGGCGTACCTACGACCTGTGCGCACCTGTGGTTATGTGTTGAGATGTGTATTAACGAAATCCAAAGACTGGAGTGGATCCGACGACATCGAATTTTTCACCTAAAAAATGTACAGTGTATAGTAAGGATTTTGGAGCCTTTCCATGGCTCATCTTCCAACTGCCACAGCGGCCCAACTAGGCGTACCTACTACCTGTGCGCACCTGTGGTTATGTGTTGAGATGTGTGTTAACGAAATCCAAAGACTGAAGCGGATCCGACGACATCAAATTTTTCACCTAAAAAAATGTACAGTGTATAGTAAGGATTTTGGAGCCTTTCCATGGCTCATCTTCCAACTGCAACAGCGGCCCAACAAGGCGTACCTACGCCCTGTGCGCACCTGTGGTTATGTGTTGAGATGTGTATTAACGAAATCCAAAGACTGGAGTGGATCCGACGACATCGAATTTGTGTAAAAAAATGTACAGTGTATAGTAAGGATTTTGGAGCCTTTCCATGGCTCATCTTCCAACTGCCACAGCGGCCCAACTAGGCGTACCTACGACCTGTGCGCACCTGTGGTTATGTGTTGAGATGTGTATTAACGAAATCCAAAGACTGGAGTGGATCCGACGACATCGAATTTTTCACCTAAAAAATGTACAGTGTATAGTAAGGATTTTGGAGCCTGTCCATGGCTCATCTTCCAACTGCCACAGCGGCCCAACTAGGCGTACCTACGACCTGTGCGCACCTGTGGTTATGTGTTGAGATGTGTATTAACGAAATCCAAAGACTGGAGTGGATCCGACGACATCGAATTTTTCACATAAAAAAATTTACAGTGTATAGTAAGGATTTTGGAGCCTTTCCATGGCTCATCTTCCAACTGCCACAGCGGCCCAACTAGGCGTACCTACGACCTGTACGCACCTGTGGTTATGTGTTGGGATGTGTATTAACGAAATCCAAAGACTGGAGTGGATCCGACGACATCGAATTTTTCACCTAAAAAAATGTACAGTGTATAGTAAGGATTTTGGAGCCTTTCCATGGCTCATCTTCCAACTGCCACAGCGGCCCAACTAGGCGTACCTACGACCTCTGCGCACCTGTGGTTATGTGTTGAGATGTGTATTAACGAAATCCAAAGACTGGAGTAGATCCGACGACATCGAATTTTTCACCTAAAAAAATGTACAGTGTATAGTAAGGATTTTGGAGCCTTTCCATGGCTCATCTTCCAACTGCAACAGCGGCCTAACTAGGCGTACCTACGAACTGTGCGCACCTGTGGTTATGTGTTGAGATGTGTATTAACGAAATCCAAAGACTGGAGTGGATCCGACGACATCGAATTTTTCATTCATTTTGGAGACTTTCCATGGCTCATCTTCCAACTGCCACAGCGGCTCAACTAGGCGTACCTACGACCTGTGAGCACCTGTGGTTATGTGTTGAGATGTGTGTTAACGAAATCCAAAGACTGGAGTGGATCCGACGACATCGAAATTGTCACCTAAAAAAATGTACATTGTAAAGTAAGGATTTTGGAGCCTTTCCATGGCTCATCTTCCAATTGCCACAGCGGCCCAACTAGGCGTACCTATGCCCTGTGCGCACCTGTGGTTATGTGTTGAGATGTGTATTAACGAAATCCAAAGACTGGAGTGGATTCGACGACATCGAATTTTTCACCTAAATAAATGTACAGTGTATAGTAAGGATTTAGGAGCCTTTCCATGGCTCATCTTCCACCTGCCACAGCGGCCCAACTAGGCGTACCTACGAACTGTGCGCACCTGTGGTTATGTGTTGAGATGTGTATTAACGAAATCCAAAGACTGGAGTGGATCCGACATCGAATTTTTCACCTAAAAAAATGTACAGTGTATAATAAGGATTTTGGAGCCTTTCCATGGCTCATCTTCCAACTGCCACAGCGGCCTAACTAGGCGTACCTACGACCTGTGAGCACCTGTGGTTATGTGTTGAGATGTGTATTAACGAAATCCAAAGACTGGAGTGGATCCGACATCGAATTTTTCACCTAAAAAAATGTACAGTGTATAGTAAGGATTTAGGAGCCTTTCCATGGCTCATCTTCCACCTGCCACAGCGGCCCAACTAGGCGTACCTACGACCTGTGCGCACCTGTGGTTATGTGTTGAGATGTGTATTAACGAAATCCAAAGACTGGAGTAGATCCGACGACATCGAATTTTTCACCTAAAAAAATGTACAGTGTATAGTAAGGATTTTGGAGCCTTTCCATGGCTTATCTTCCAACTGCCACAGCGGCCCAACTAGGCGTACCTACGACCTGTGCGCACCTGTGGTTATGTGTTGGGATGTGTATTAACGAAATCCAAAGACTGGAGTAGATCCGACGACATCGAATTTTTCACCTAAAAAAATGTACAGTGTATAGTAAGGATTTTGGAGCCTTTCCATGGCTCATCTTCCAACTGCCACAGCGGCCCAACTAGGCGTACCTACGACCTGTGCGCACCTGTGGTTATGTGTTGAGATGTGTATTAACGAAATCCAAAGACTGGAGTGGATCCGACAACATCGAATTTTTCACCTAAAAAGATGTACAGTGTATATTAAGGATTTTGGAGCCTTTCCATGGCTCATCTTCCAACTGCCACAACGGCCCAACTGGGCGTACCTACGACCTGTGCGCACCTGTGGTTATGTGTTGAGATGTGTATTAACGAAATCCAAAGACTGGAGTGGATCCGACGACATCGAATTTTTCACCTAAAAAAATATACAGTGTATAGTAAGGATTTTGGAGCCTTTCCATGGCTCATCTTCCAACTGCCACAGCGGCCCAACTAGGCGTACCTACGACCTGTGCGCACCTGTGGTTATGTGTTGAGATGTGTATTAACGAAATCCAAAGACTGGAGTGGATCCGACGACATCGAATTTTTCACCTAAAAAGATATACGGTGCATAGTAAGGATTTTGGAGCCTTTCCATGGCTCATCTTCCAACTGCCACAGCGGCCCAACTAGGCGTACCTACGACCTGTGCGCACCTGTGGTTATGTGTTGAGATGTGTATTAACGAAATCCAAAGACTGGAGTGGATCCGACGACATCGAATTTTTCACCCAAAAAATGTATAGTGTATAGTAAGGATTTTGGAGCCTTTCCATGGCTCATCTTCCAACTGCCACAGCGGCCCAACTAGGCGTACCTACGACCTGTGCGCACCTGTGGTTATGTGTTGAGATGTGTGTTAACGAAATCCAAAGACTGAAGCGGATCCGACGACATCAAATTTTTCACCTAAAAAAATGTACAGTGTATAGTAAGGATTTTGGGGCCTTTCCATGGCTCATCTTCCAACTGCAACAGCGGCCCAACAAGGCGTACCTACGCCCTGTGCGCACCTGTGGTTATGTGTTGAGATGTGTATTAACGAAATCCAAAGACTGGAGTGGATCCGACGACATCGAATTTTTCACCTAAAAAATGTACAGTGTATAGTAAGGATTTTGGAGCCTGTCCATGGCTCATCTTCCAACTGCCACAGCGGCCCAACTAGGCGTACCTACGACCTGTGCGCACCTGTGGTTATGTGTTGAGATGTGTATTAACGAAATCCAAAGACTGGAGTGGATCCGACGACATCGAATTTTTCACCTAAATAAATGTACAGTGTATAGTAAGGATTTAGGAGCCTCTCCATGGCTCATCTTCCACCTGCCACAGCGGCCCAACTAGGCGTACCTACGACCTGTGCGCACCTGTGGTTATGTGTTGGGATGTGTATTAACGAAATCCAAAGACTGGAGTGGATCCGACGACATCGAATTTTTCACCTAAAAAAATGTACAGTGTATAGTAAGGATTTTGGAGCCTTTCCATGGCTCATCTTCCAACTGCCACAGCGGCCCAACTAGGCGTACCTACGACCTGTGCGCACCTGTGGTTATGTGTTGAGATGTGTATTAACGAAATCCAAAGACTGGAGTAGATCCGACGACATCGAATTTTTCACCTAAAAAAATGTACAGTGTATATATATATAGTAAGGATTTTGGAGCCTTTCCATGGCTCATCTTCCAACTGCCACAGCGGCCTAACTAGGCGTACCTACGAACTGTGCGCACCTGTGGTTATGTGTTGAGATGTGTATTAACGAAATCCAAAGACTGGAGTGGATCCGACGACATCGAATTTTTCATTCATTTTGGAGCCTTTCCATGGCTCATCTTCCAACTGCCACAGCGGCCCAACTAGGCGTACCTACGACCTGTGCGCACCTGTGGTTATGTGTTGAGATGTGTGTTAACGAAATCCAAAGACTGGAGTGGATCCGACATCGAATTTTTCACCTAAAAAAATGTACACTGTATAGTAAGGATTTAGGAACCTTTCCAAGGCTCATCTTCCACCTGCCACAGCGGCCCAACTAGGCGTTCCTACGACCTGTGCGCACCTGTGGTTATGTGTTGAGATGTGTATTAACGAAATCCAAAGACTGGAGTGGATCCGACGACATCGAATTTTTCACCTAAAAAAATGTACAGTGTATAGTAAGGATTTTGGAGCCTTTCCATGGCTCATCTTCCAACTGCCACAGCGGCCCAACTAGGCGTACCTACGACCTGTGCGCACCTGTGGTTATGTGTTGAGATGTGTATTAACGAAATCCAAAGACTGGAGTAGATCCGACGACATCGAATTTTTCACCTAAAAACATGTACAGTGTATAGTAAGGATTTTGGAGCCTTTCCATGGCTCATCTTCCAACTGCCACAGCGGCCTAACTAGGCGTACCTACGAACTGTGCGCACCTGTGGTTATGTGTTGAGATGTGTATTAACGAAATCCAAAGACTGGAGTGGATCCGACGACATCGAATTTTTCATTCATTTTGGAGCCTTTCCATGGCTCATCTTCCAACTGCCACAGCGGCCCAACTAGGCGTACCTACGACCTGTGCGTACCTGTGGTTATGTGTTGAGATGTGTGTTAACGAAATCCAAAGACTGGAGTGGATCCGACGACATCGAATTTTTCACCTAAAAAAATGTACAGTGTATAGTAAGGATTTTGGAGCCTTTCCATGGCTCATCTTCCAACTGCCACAGCGGCCTAACTAGGCGTACCTACGACCTGTGAGCACCTGTGGTTATGTGTTGAGATGTGTATTAACGAAATCCAAAGACTGGAGTGGATCCGACATCGAATTTTTCACCTAAAAAAATGTACAGTGTATAGTAAGGATTTAGGAGCCTTTCCATGGCTCATCTTCCACCTGCCACAGCGGCCCAACTAGGCGTACCTACGACCTGTGCGCACCTGTGGTTATGTGTTGAGATGTGTATTAACGAAATCCAAAGACTGGAGTGGATCCGACGACATCGAATTTTTCACCTAAAAAAATGTACAGTGTATAGTAAGGATTTTGGAGCCTTTCCATGGCTCATCTTCCAACTGCCACAGCGGCCCAACTAGGCGTACCTACGACCTGTGCGCACCTGTGGTTATGTGTTGGGATGTGTATTAACGAAATCCAAAGACTGGAGTAGATCCGACGACATCGAATTTTTCACCTAAAAAAATGTACAGTGTATAGTAAGGATTTTGGAGCCTTTCCATGGCTCATCTTCCAACTGCCACAGCGGCCCAACTAGGCGTACCTACGACCTGTGCGCACCTGTGGTTATGTGTTGAGATGTGTATTAACGAAATCCAAAGACTGGAGTGGATCCGACGACATCGAATTTTTCACCTAAAAAAATGTACAGTGTATAGTAAGGATTTTGGAGCCTTTCCATGGCTCATCTTCCAACTGCCACAGCGGCCTAACTAGGCGTACCTACGAACTGTGCGCACCTGTGGTTATGTGTTGAGATGTGTATTAACGAAATCCAAAGACTGGAGTGGATCCGACGACATCGAATTTTTCATTCATTTTGGAGACTTTCCATGGCTCATCTTACAACTGCCACAGCGGCCCAACTAGGCGTACCTACGACCTGTGAGCACCTGTGGTTATGTGTTGACGACGACATCGAATTTGTCACCTAACAAAATGTACAGTGTATAGTAAGGATTTTGGAGCCTTTCCATGGCTCATCTTCCAATTGCCACAGCGGCCCAACTAGGCGTACCTACGCCCTGTGCGCACCTGTGGTTATGTGTTGAGATGTGTATTAACGAAATCCAAAGACTGGAGTCGATTCGACGACATCGAATTTTTCACCTAAAAAAATGTACAGTGTATAGTAAGGATTTTGGAGCCTTTCCATAGCTCATCTTCCAACTGCCACAGCGGCCTAACTAGGCGTACCTACGAACTGTGCGCACCTGTGGTTATGTGTTGAGATGTGTATTAACGAAATCCAAAGACTGGAGTGGATCCGACATCGAATTTTTCACCTAAAAAAATGTACAGTGTATAGTAAGGATTTAGGAGCCTTTCCAAGGCTCATCTTCCACCTGCCACAGCGGCCCAAGTAGGCGTACCTACGACCTGTGCGCACCTGTGGTTATGTGTTGAGATGTGTATTAACGAAATCCAAAGACTGGAGTGGATCCGACGACATCGAATTTTTCACATAAAAAAATGTACAGTGTATAGTAAGGATTTTGGAGCCTTTCCATGGCTCATCTTCCAACTGCCACAGCGGCCCAACTAGGCGTACCTACGACCTGTGCGCACCTGTGGTTATGTGTTGGGATGTGTATTAACGAAATCCAAAGACTGGAGTGGATCCGACGACATCGAATTTTTCACCTAAAAAAATGTACAGTGTATAGTAAGGATTTTGGAGCCTTTCCATGGCTCATCTTCCAACTGCCACAGCGGCCCAACTAGGCGTACCTACGACCTGTGCGCACCTGTGGTTATGTGTTGAGATGTGTATTAACGAAATCCAAAGACTGGAGTGGATCCGACGACATCGAATTTTTCACCTAAAAAAATGTACAGTGTATAGTAAGGATTTTGGAGCCTTTCCATGGCTCATCTTCCAACTGCCACAGCGGCCTAACTAGGCCTACCTACGAACTGTGCGCACCTGTGGTTATGTGTTGAGATGTGTATTAACGAAATCCAAAGACTGGAGTGGATCCGACGACTTCGAATTTTTCATTCATTTTGGAGACTTTCCATGGCTCATCTTACAACTGCCACAGCGGCCCAACTAGGCGTACCTACGACCTGTGAGCACCTGTGGTTATGTGTTGACGACGACATCGAATTTGTCACCTAACAAAATGTACAGTGTATAGTAAGGATTTTGGAGCCTTTCCATGGCTCATCTTCCAATGGCCACAGCGGCCCAACTAGGCGTACCTACGCCCTGTGCGCACCTGTGGTTATGTGTTGAGATGTGTATTAACGAAATCCAAAGACTGGAGTGGATTCGACGACATCGAATTTTTCACCTAAAAAAATGTACAGTGTATAGTAAGGATTTTGGAGCCTTTCCATAGCTCATCTTCCAACTGCCACAGCGGCCTAACTAGGCGTACCTACGAACTGTGCGCACCTGTGGTTATGTGTTGAGATGTGTATTAACGAAATCCAAAGACTGGAGTGGATTCGACATCGAATTTTTCACCTAAAAAAATGTACAGTGTATAGTAAGGATTTAGGAGCCTTTCCAAGGCTCATCTTCCACCTGCCACAGCGGCCCAACTAGGCGTACCTACGCCCTGTGCGCACCTGTGGTTATGTGTTGAGATGTGTATTAACGAAATCCAAAGACTGGAGTGGATCCGACGACATCGAATTTTTCACATAAAAAAATGTACAGTGTATAGTAAGGATTTTGGAGCCTTTCCATGGCTCATCTTCCAACTGCCACAGCGGCCCAACTAGGCGTACCTACGACCTGTGCGCACCTGTGGTTATGTGTTGGGATGTGTATTAACGAAATCCAAAGACTGGAGTGGATCCGACGACATCGAATTTGTCACCTAAAAAAATGTACAGTGTAAAGTAAGGATTTTGGAGCCTTTCCATGGCTCATCTTCCAATTGCCACAGCGGCCCAACTAGGCGTACCTACTCCCTGTGCGCACCTGTGGTTATGTTTTGAGATGTGTATTAACGAAATCCAAAGACTGGAGTGGATTCGACGACATCGAATTTTTCACCTAAAAAAATGTACAGTGTATAGTAAGGATTTTGGAGCCTTTCCATAGCTCATCTTCCAACTGCCACAGCGGCCTAACTAGGCGTACCTACGAACTGTGCGCACCTGTGGTTATGTGTTGAGATGTGTATTAACGAAATCCAAAGACTGGAGCGGATCCGACATCGAATTTTTCACCTAAAAAAATGTACAGTGTATAGTAAGGATTTTGGAGCCTTTCCATGGCTCATATTCCAACTGCCACAGCGGCCCAACTAGGCGTACCTACGACCTGTGCGCACCTGTGGTTATGTGTTGGGATGTGTATTAACGAAATCCAAAGACTGGAGTGGATCCGACGACATCGAATTTTTCACCTAAAAAAATGTACAGTGTATAGTAAGGATTTTGGAGCCTTTCCATGGCTCATCTTCCAACTGCCACAGCGGCCCAACTAGGCGTACCTACGACCTGTGCGCACCTGTGGTTATGTGTTGAGATGTGTATTAACGAAATCCAAAGACTGGAGTGGATCCGACGACATCGAATTTTTCATTCATTTTGGAGCCTTTCCATGGCTCATCTTCCAACTGCCACAGCGGCCCAACTAGGCGTACCTACGACCTGTGCGCACCTGTGGTTATGTGTTGAGATGTGTGTTAACGAAATCCAAAGACTGGAGTGGATCCGACGACATCGAATTTTTCACCTAAAAAAATGTACAGTGTATAGTAAGGATTTTGGAGCCTTTCCATGGCTCATCTTCCAAATGCCACAGCGGCCCAACTAGGCGTACCTACGACCTGTGCGCACCTGTGGTTATGTGTTGAGATGTGTGTTAACGAAATCCAAAGACTGGAGTGGATCCGACGACATCGAATTTTTCACCTAAAAAAATGTACAGTTTATAGTAAGGATTTTGGAGCCTTTCCATGGCTCATCTTCCAACTGCCACAGCGGCCTAACTAGGCTTACCTACGACCTGTGAGCACCTGTGGTTATGTGTTGAGATGTGTATTAACGAAATCCAAAGACTGGAGTGGATCCGACATCGAATTTTTCACCTAAAAAAATGTACAGTGTATAGTAAGGATTTAGGAGCCTTTCCATGGCTCATCTTCCACCTGCCACAGCGGCCCAACTAGGCGTACCTACGACCTGTGCGCACCTGTGGTTATGTGTTGAGATGTGTATTAACGAAATCCAAAGACTGGAGTGGATCCGACGACATCGAATTTTTCACCTAAAAAAATGTACAGTGTATAGTAAGGATTTTGGAGCCTTTCCATGGCTCATCTTCCAACTGCCACAGCGGCCCAACTAGGCGTACCTACGACCTGTGCGCACCTGTGGTTATGTGTTGGGATGTGTATTAACGAAATCCAAAGACTGGAGTGGATCCGACGACATCGAATTTTTCACATAAAAAAATGTACAGTGTATAGTAAGGATATTGGAGCCTTTCCATGGCTCATCTTCCAACTGCCACAGCGGCCCAACTAGGCGTACCTACGACCTGTGCGCACCTGTGGTTATGTGTTGAGATGTGTATTAACGAAATCCAAAGACTGGAGTGGATTCGACGACATCGAATTTTCCACCTAAAAAAATGTACAGTGTATAGTAAGGATTTTGGAGCCTTTCCATGGCTCATCTTCCAACTGGCACAGCGGCCTAACTAGGCGTACCTACGACCTGTGCGCACCTGTGGTTATGTGTTGAGATGTGTATTAACGAAATCCAAAGACTGGAGTGGATCCGACGACATCGAATTTTTCATTCATTTTGGAGACTTTCCATGGCTCATCTTCCAACTGCCACAGCGGCCCAACTAGGCGTACCTACGACCTGTGAGCACCTGTGGTTATGTGTTGAGATGTGTGTTAACGAAATCCAAAGACTGGAGTGGATCCGACGACATCGAATTTTTCACCTAAAAAAATGTACAGTGTATAGTAAGGATTTAGGAGCCTTTCCATGGCTCATCTTCCACCTGCCACAGCGGCCCAACTAGGCGTACCTACGACCTGTGCGCACCTGTGGTTATGTGTTGAGATGTGTATTAACGAAATCCAAAGACTGGAGTGGATCCGACGACATCGAATTTTTCACATAAAAAAATGTACAGTGTATAGTAAGGATTTTGGAGCCTTTCCATGGCTCATCTTCCAACTGCCACAGCGGCCCAACTAGGCGTACCTACGACCTGTGCGCACCTGTGGTTATGTGTTGGGATGTGTATTAACGAAATCCAAAGACTGGAGTGGATCCGACGACATCGAATTTGTCACCTAAAAAAATGTACAGTGTAAAGTAAGGATTTTGGAGCCTTTCCATGGCTCATCTTCCAATTGCCACAGCGGCCCAACTAGGCGTACCTACTCCCTGTGCGCACCTGTGGTTATGTTTTGAGATGTGTATTAACGAAATCCAAAGACTGGAGTGGATTCGACGACATCGAATTTTTCACCTAAAAAAATGTACAGTGTATAGTAAGGATTTTGGAGCCTTTCCATAGCTCATCTTCCAACTGCCACAGCGGCCTAACTAGGCGTACCTACGAACTGTGCGCACCTGTGGTTATGTGTTGAGATGTGTATTAACGAAATCCAAAGACTGGAGTGGATCCGACATCGAATTTTTCACCTAAAAAAATGTACAGTGTATAGTAAGGATTTTGGAGCCTTTCCATGGCTCATATTCCAACTGCCACAGCGGCCCAACTAGGCGTACCTACGACCTGTGCGCACCTGTGGTTATGTGTTGGGATGTGTATTAACGAAATCCAAAGACTGGAGTGGATCCGACGACATCGAATTTTTCACCTAAAAAAATGTACAGTGTATAGTAAGGATTTTGGAGCCTTTCCATGGCTCATCTTCCAACTGCCACAGCGGCCCAACTAGGCGTACCTACGACCTGTGCGCACCTGTGGTTATGTGTTGAGATGTGTATTAACGAAATCCAAAGACTGGAGTGGATCCGACGACATCGAATTTTTCATTCATTTTGGAGCCTTTCCATGGCTCATCTTCCAACTGCCACAGCGGCCCAACTAGGCGTACCTACGACCTGTGCGCACCTGTGGTTATGTGTTGAGATGTGTGTTAACGAAATCCAAAGACTGGAGTGGATCCGACGACATCGAATTTTTCACCTAAAAAAATGTACAGTGTATAGTAAGGATTTTGGAGCCTTTCCATGGCTCATCTTCCAAATGCCACAGCGGCCCAACTAGGCGTACCTACGACCTGTGCGCACCTGTGGTTATGTGTTGAGATGTGTGTTAACGAAATCCAAAGACTGGAGTGGATCCGACGACATCGAATTTTTCACCTAAAAAAATGTACAGTTTATAGTAAGGATTTTGGAGCCTTTCCATGGCTCATCTTCCAACTGCCACAGCGGCCTAACTAGGCTTACCTACGACCTGTGAGCACCTGTGGTTATGTGTTGAGATGTGTATTAACGAAATCCAAAGACTGGAGTGGATCCGACATCGAATTTTTCACCTAAAAAAATGTACAGTGTATAGTAAGGATTTAGGAGCCTTTCCATGGCTCATCTTCCACCTGCCACAGCGGCCCAACTAGGCGTACCTACGACCTGTGCGCACCTGTGGTTATGTGTTGAGATGTGTATTAACGAAATCCAAAGACTGGAGTGGATCCGACGACATCGAATTTTTCACCTAAAAAAATGTACAGTGTATAGTAAGGATTTTGGAGCCTTTCCATGGCTCATCTTCCAACTGCCACAGCGGCCCAACTAGGCGTACCTACGACCTGTGCGCACCTGTGGTTATGTGTTGAGATGTGTATTAACGAAATCCAAAGACTGGAGTGGATCCGACGACATCGAATTTTTCATTCATTTTGGAGACTTTCCATGGCTCATCTTCCAACTGCCACAGCGGCCCAACTAGGCGTACCTACGACCTGTGAGCACCTGTGGTTATGTGTTGAGATGTGTGTTAACGAAATCCAAAGACTGGAGTGGATCCGACGACATCGAATTTGTCACCTAAAAAAATGTACAGTGTATAGTAAGGATTTTGGAGCCTTTCCATGGCTCATCTTCCAATTGCCACAGCGGCCCAACTAGGCGTACCTACGCCCTGTGCGCACCTGTGGTTATGTGTTGAGATGTGTATTAACGAAATCCAAAGACTGGAGTGGATCCGACGACATCGAATTTTTCACATAAAAAAATGTACAGTGTATAGTAAGGATTTTGGATCCTTTCCATGGCTCATCTTCCAACTGCCACAGCGGCCCAACTAGGCGTACCTACGACCTGTGCGCACCTGTGGTTATGTGTTGGGATGTGTATTAACGAAATCCAAAGACTGGAGTGGATCCGACGACATCGAATTTTTCACATAAAAAAATGTACAGTGTATAGTAAGGATATTGGAGCCTTTCCATGGCTCATCTTCCAACTGCCACAGCGGCCCAACTAGGCGTACCTAGGACCTGTGCGCACCTGTGGTTATGTGTTGAGATGTGTATTAACGAAATCCAAAGACTGGAGTGGATCCGACGACATCGAATTTTTCACCTAAAAAAATGTACAGTGTATAGTAAGGATTTTGGAGCCTTTCCATGGCTCATCTTCCAATTGCCACAGCGGCCCAACTAGGCGTACCAACGCCCTGTGCACACCTGTGGTTATGTGTTGAGATGTGTATTAACGAAATCCAAAGACTGGAGTGGATTCGACGACATCGAATTTTCCACCTAAAAAAATGTACAGTGTATAGTAAGGATTTTGGAGCCTTTCCATGGCTCATCTTCCAACTGGCACAGCGGCCTAACTAGGCGTACCTACGACCTGTGCGCACCTGTGGTTATGTGTTGAGATGTGTATTAACGAAATCCAAAGACTGGAGTGGATCCGACGACATCGAATTTTTCATTCATTTTGGAGACTTTCCATGGCTCATCTTCCAACTGCCACAGCGGCCCAACTAGGCGTACCTACGCCCTGTGCGCACCTGTGGTTATGTGTTGAGATGTGTATTAACGAAATCCAAAGACTGGAGTGGATCCGACGACATCGAATTTTTCACCTAAAAAAATGTACAGTGTATAGTAAGGATTTTGGAGCCTTTCCATGGCTCAGCTTCCAACTGCCACAGCGGCCCAACTAGGCGTACCTACGACCTGTGCGCACCTGTGGTTATGTGTTGAGATGTGTATTAACGAAATCCAAAGACTGGAGTGGATCCGACGACATCGAATTTTTCACCTAAAAAAATGTACAGTGTATAGTAAGGATTTTGGAGCGTTTCCATGGCTCATCTTCCAACTGCCACAGCGGCCCAACTAGGCGTACCTACGCCCTGTGCGCACCTGTGGTTATGTGTTGAGATGTGTATTAACGAAATCCAAAGACTGGAGTGGATTCGACGACATCGAATTTTTCACCTAAAAAAATGTACAGTGTATAGTAAGGATTTTGGAGCCTTTCCATGGCTCATCTTCCAATTGCCACAGCGGCCCAACTAGGCGTACCTACGACCTGTGCGCACCTGTGGTTATGTGTTGAGATGTGTATTAACGAAATCCAAAGACTGGAGTGGATTCGACGACATCGAATTTTTCACCTAAAAAAATGTACAGTGTATAGTAAGGATTTTGGAGCCTTTCCATGGCTCATCTTCCAATTGCCACAGCGGCCCAACTAGGCGTACCTACGCCCTGTGCGCACCTGTGGTTATGTGTTGAGATGTGTATTAACGAAATCCAAAGACTGGAGTGGATCCGACGACATCGAATTTTTCACATAAAAAAATGTACAGTGTATAGTAAGGATTTTGGAGCCTTTCCATGGCTCATCTTCCAACTGCCACAGCGGCCCAACTAGGCGTACCTACGACCTGTGCGCACCTGTGGTTATGTGTTGGGATGTGTATTAACGAAATCCAAAGACTGGAGTGGATCCGACGACATCGAATTTTTCACCTAAAAAAATGTACAGTGTATAGTAAGGATTTTGGAGCCTTTCCATGGCTCAGCTTCCAACTGCCACAGCGGCCCAACTAGGCGTACCTACGACCTGTGCGCACCTGTGGTTATGTGTTGAGATGTGTATTAACGAAATCCAAAGACTGGAGTGGATCCGACGACATCGAATTTTTCACCTAAAAAAATGTACAGTGTATAGTAAGGATTTTGGAGCCTTTCCATGGCTCATCTTCCAACTGCCACAGCGGCCCAACTAGGCGTACCTACGACCTGTGCGCACCTGTGGTTATGTGTTGAGATGTGTATTAACGAAATCCAAAGACTGGAGTGGATCCGACGACATCGAATTTTTCATCTAAAAAAATGTACAGTGTATAGTAAGGATTTTGGAGCGTTTCCATGGCTCATCTTCCAACTGCCACAGCGGCCCAACTAGTCGTACCTACGCCCTGTGCGCACCTGTGGTTATGTGTTGAGATGTGTATTAACGAAATCCAAAGACTGGAGTGGATTCGACGACATCGAATTTTTCACCTAAAAAAATGTACAGTGTATAGTAAGGATTTTGGAGCCTTTCCATGGCTCATCTTCCAATTGCCACAGCGGCCCAACTAGGCGTACCTACGACCTGTGCGCACCTGTGGTTATGTGTTGAGATGTGTATTAACGAAATCCAAAGACTGGAGTGGATTCGACGACATCGAATTTTTCACCTAAAAAAATGTACAGTGTATAGTAAGGATTTTGGAGCCTTTCCATGGCTCATCTTCCAATTGCCACAGCGGCCCAACTAGGCGTACCTACGACCGTGCGCACCTGTGGTTATGTGTTGAGATGTGTGTTAACGAAATCCAAAGACTGGAGTGGATCCGATGACATCGAATTTTTCATTCATTTTGGAGACTTTCCATGGCTCATCTTCCAATTGCCACAGCGGCCCAACTAGGCGTACCTACGACCTGTGCGCACCTGTGGTTATGTGTTGAGATGTGTATTAACGAAATCCAAAGACTGGAGTGGATTCGACGACATCGAATTTTTCACCTAAAAAAATGTACAGTGTATAGTAAGGATTTTGGAGCCTTTCCATGGCTCATCTTCCAATTGCCACAGCGGCCCAACTAGGCGTACCTACGACCGTGCGCACCTGTGGTTATGTGTTGAGATGTGTGTTAACGAAATCCAAAGACTGGAGTGGATCCGATGACATCGAATTTTTCATTCATTTTGGAGACTTTCCATGGCTCATCTTCCAATTGCCGCAGCGGCCCAACTAGGCGTACCTACGACCTGTGCGCACCTGTGGTTATGTGTTGAGATGTGTATTAACGAAATCCAAAGACTGGAGTGGATTCGACGACATCGAATTTTTCACCTAAAAAAATGTACAGTGTATAGTAAGGATTTTGGAGCCTTTCCATGGCTCATCTTCCAACTGCCACAGCGGCCCAACTAGGCGTACCTACGACCTGTGCGCACCTGTGGTTATGTGTTGAGATGTGTGTTAACGAAATCCAAAGACTGGAGTAGATCCGGCGACATCGAATTTTTCACCTAAAAAAATGTACAGTGTATAGTAAGGATTTTGGAGCCTTTCCATGGCTCATCTTCCAATTGCCACAGCGGCCCAACTAGGCGTACCTACGCCCTGTGCGCACCTGTGGTTATGTGTTGAGATGTGTATTAACGAAATCCAAAGACTGGAGTGGATTCGACGACATCGAATTTTTCACCTAAAAAAATGTACAGTGTATAGTAAGGATTTTGGAGCCTTTCCATGGCTCATCTTCCAACTGCCACAGCGGCCCAACTAGGCGTACCTACGACCTGTGCGCACCTGTGGTTATGTGTTGAGATGTGTATTAACGAAATCCAAAGACTGGAGTGGATCCGACGACATCGAATTTTTCATTCATTTTGGAGCCTTTCCATGGCTCATCTTCCAACTGCCACAGCGGCCCAACAAGGCGTACCTACGCCCTGTGCGTACCTGTGGTTATGTGTTGAGATGTGTATTAACGAAATCCAAAGACTGGAGTGGATCCGACGACATCGAATTTTTCACCTAAAAAATGTACAGTGTATAGTAAGGATCTTGGAGCCTGTCCATTGCTCATCTTCCAACTGCCACAGCGGCCCAACTAGGCGTACCTACGACCTGTGCGCACCTGTGGTTATGTGTTGAGATGTGTATTAACTAAATCCAAAGACTGGAGTGGACCCGACGACATCGAATTTTTCACCTAAAAAATGTACAGTGTATAGTAAGGATTTTGGAGCCTGTCCATGGCTCATCTTCCAACTGCCACAGCGGCCCAACTAGGCGTACCTACGACCTGTGCGCACCTGTGGTTATGTGTTGAGATGTG
This sequence comes from Eristalis pertinax, assembly GCA_907269125.1. Lineage (NCBI taxonomy): Eukaryota > Metazoa > Arthropoda > Insecta > Diptera > Syrphidae > Eristalis > Eristalis pertinax. The sequence continues at coordinate 25,894,310 of OU026146.1, read as the reverse complement.
TATTAACGAAATCCAAAGACTGGAGTGGATCCGACGACATCGAATTTTTCATTCATTTTGGAGCCTTTCCATGGCTCATCTTCCAACTGCCACAGCGGCCCAACTAGGCGTACCTACGACCTGTGCGCATCTGTGGTTATGTGTCGAGATGTGTATTAACGAAATCCAAAGACTGGAGTGGATCCGACGACATCGAATTTTTCACCTAAAAAATGTACAGTGTATAGTAAGGATTTTGGAGCCTGTCCATGGCTCATCTTCCAACTGCCACAGCGGCCCAACAAGGCGTACCTACGACCTGTGCGCACCTGTGGTTATGTGTTGAGATGTGTATTAACGAAATCCAAAGACTGGAGTGGATCCGACGACATCGAATTTTTCACCTCAAAAATGTACAGTGTATAGTAAGGATTTTGGAGCCTTTCCATGGCTCATCTTCCAACTGCCACAGCGGCCCAACAAGGCGTACCTACGACCTGTGCGCACCTGTGGTTATGTGTTGAGATGTGTATTAACGAAATCCAAAGACTGGAGTGGATCCGACGACATCGAATTTATCACCTAAAAAATGTACAGTGTATAGTAAGGATTTTGGAGCCTTTCCATGGCTCATCTTCCAACTGCCACAGCGGCCCAACAAGGCGTACCTACGCCCTGTGCGCACCTGTGGTCATGTGTTGAGATGTGTATTAACGAAATCCAAAGACTGGAGTGGATCCGACGACATCGAAATTTTCATTCATTTTGGAGACTTTCCATGGCTCATCTTCCAACTGCCACAGCGGCCCAACTAGGCGTACCTACGACCTGTGAGTACCTGTGGTTATGTGTTGAGATGTGTGTTAACGAAATCCAAAGACTGGAGTGGATCCGACGACATCGAATTTGTCACCTAAAAAAATGTACAGTGTATAGTAACGATTTTGGAGCCTTTCCACGGCTCATCTTCCAATTGCCACAGCGGCCCAACTAGGCGTACCTACGCCCTGTGCGCACCTGTGGTTATGTGTTGAGATGTGTATTAACGAAATCCAAAGACTGGAGTGGATTCGACGACATCGAATTTTTCACCTAAAAAAATTTACAGTGTATAGTAAGGATTTTGGAGCCTTTCCATAGCTCATCTTCCAACTGCCACAGCGGCCTAACTAGGCGTACCTACGAACTGTGCGCACCTGTGGTTATGTGTTGAGATGTGTATTAACGAAATCCAAAGACTGGAGTGGATCCGACATCGAATTTTTCACCTAAAAAAATTTACAGTGTATAATAAGGATTTAGGAGCCTTTCCATGGCTCATCTTCCACCTGCCACAGCGGCCCAACTAGGCGTACCTACGAACTGTGCGCACCTGTGGTTATGTGTTGAGATGTGTATTAACGAAATCCAAAGACTGGAGTGGATCCGACGACATCGAATTTTTCACCTAAAAAAATGTACAGTGTATAGTAAGGATTTTGGAGCCTTTCCATGGCTCATCTTCCAACTGCCACAGCGGCCCAACTAGGCGTACCTTCGACCTGTGCGCACCTGTGGTTATGTGTTGAGATGTGTATTAACGAAATCCAAAGACTGGAGTGGATCCGACGACATCGAATTTTTCACCTAAAAAAATGTACAGTGTACAGTAAGGATTTTGGAGCCTTTCCATGGCTCATCTTCCAATTGCCACAGCGGCCCAACTAGGCGTAACTACGCCCTGTGCGCACCTGTGGTTATGTGTTGAGATGTGTATTAACGAAATCCAAAGACTGGAGTGGATTCGACGACATCGAATTTTTCACCTAAAAAAAATGTACAGTGTATAGTAAGGATTTTGGAGCCTTTCCATGGCTCATCTTCTAACTGCCACAGCGGCCCAACTAGGCGTACCTACGACCTGTGCGCACCTGTGGTTATGTGTTGAGATGTGTATTAACGAAATCCAAAGACTGGAGTGGATCCGACGACATCGAATTTCTCATTCATTTTGGAGCCTTTCCATGGCTCATCTTCCAACTGCCACAGCGGCCCAACAAGGCGTACCTACGACCTGTGCGCACCTGTGGTTATGTGTTGAGATGTGTATTAACGAAATCCAAAGACTGGAGTGGATCCGACGACATCGAATTTTTCACCTAAAAAATGTACAGTGTATAGTAAGGATCTTGGAGCCTGTCCATGGCTCATCTTCCAACTGCCACAGCGGCCCAACTAGGCGTACCTACGACCTGTGCGCACCTGTGGTTATGTGTTGAGATGTGTATTAACTAAATCCAAAGACTGGAGTGGACCCGACGACATCGAATTTTTCACCTAAAAAATGTACAGTGTATAGTAAGGATCTTGGAGCCTGTCCATGGCTCATCTTCCAACTGCCACAGCGGCCCAACTAGGCGTACCTACGACCTGTGCGCACCTGTGGTTATGTGTTGAGATGTGTGTTAACGAAATCCAAAGACTGGAGTGGATCCGACGACATCGAATTTTTCATTCATTTTGGAGCCTTTCCATGGCTCATCTTCCAACTGCCACAGCGGCCCAACTAGGCGTACCTACGACCTGTGCGCGTCTGTGGTTATGTGTTGAGATGTGTATTAACGAAATCCAAAGACTGGAGTGGATCCGACGACATCGAATTTTTCACCTAAAAAATGTACAGTGTATAGTAAGGATTTTGGAGCCTGTCCATGGCTCATCTTCCAACTGCCACAGCGGCCCAACTAGGCGTACCTACGACCTGTGCGCAGCTGTGGTTATGTGTTGAGATGTGTATTAACGAAATCCAAAGACTGGAGTGGATCCGACGACATCGAATTTTTCATTCATTTTGGAGCCTTTCCATGGCTCATCTTCCAACTGCCACAGCGGCCCAACAAGGCGTACCTACGACCTGTGCGCACCTGTGGTTATGTGTTGAGATGTGTATTAACGAAATCCAAAGACTGGAGTGGATCCGACGACATCGAATTTTTCACCTAAAAAATGTACAGTGTATAGTAAGGATTTTGGAGCCTTTCCATGGCTCATCTTCCAACTGCCACAGCGGCCCAACTAGGCGTACCTACGACCTGTGCGCACCTGTGGTTATGTGTTGAGATGTGTATTAACGAAATCCAAAGACTGGAGTGGATCCGACGACATCGAATTTTTCACCTAAAAAAATGTACAGTGTATAGTAAGGATTTTGGAGCCTTTCCATGGCTCATCTTCCAACTGCCACAGCGGCCCAACTAGGCGTACCTTCGACCTGTGCGCACCTGTGGTTATGTGTTGAGATGTGTATTAACGAAATCCAAAGACTGGAGTGGATCCGACGACATCGAATTTTTCACCTCAAAAATGTACAGTGTATAGTAAGGATTTTGGAGCCTGTCCATGGCTCATCTTCCAACTGCCACAGCGGCCCAACTAGGCGTACCTACGACCTGTGCGCACCTGTGGTTATGTGTTGAGATGTGTATTAACGAAATCCAAAGACTGGAGTGGATCCGACGACATCGAATTTTTCATTCATTTTGGAGACTTTCCATGGCTCATCTTCCAACTGCCACAGCGGCCCAACTAGGCGTACCTACGACCTGTGAGTACCTGTGGTTATGTGTTGAGATGTGTGTTAACGAAATCCAAAGACTGGAGTGGATCCGACGACATCGAATTTGTCACCTAAAAAAATGTACCGTGTATAGTAACGATTTTGGAGCCTTTCCACGGCTCATCTTCCAATTGCCACAGCGGCCCAACTAGGCGTACCTACGCCCTGTGCGCACCTGTGGTTATGTGTTGAGATGTGTATTAACGAAATCCAAAGACTGGAGTGGATTCGACGACATCGAATTTTTCACCTAAAAAAATTTACAGTGTATAGTAAGGATTTTGGAGCCTTTCCATAGCTCATCTTCCAACTGCCACAGCGGCCTAACTAGGCGTACCTACGACCTGTGCGCAGCTGTGGTTATGTGTTGAGATGTGTATTAACGAAATCCAAAGACTGGAGTGGATCCGACGACATCGAATTTTTCACCTAAAAAATGTACAGTGTATAGTAAGGATTTTGGAGCCTTTCCATGGCTCATCTTCCAACTGCCACAGCGGCCCAACTAGGCGTACCTACGACCTGTGCGCACCTGTGGTTATGTGTTGAGATGTGTATTAACGAAATCCAAAGACTGGAGTGGATCCGACGACATCGAATTTTTCACCTAAAAAAATGTACAGTGTATAGTAAGGATTTTGGAGCCTTTCCATGGCTCATCTTCCAACTGCCACAGCGGCCCAACTAGGCGTACCTTCGACCTGTGCGCACCTGTGGTTATGTGTTGAGATGTGTATTAACGAAATCCAAAGACTGGAGTGGATCCGACGACATCGAATTTTTCACCTAAAAAATGTACAGTGTATAGTAAGGATTTTGGAGCCTTTCCATGGCTCATCTTCCAACTGCCACAGCGGCCCAACTAGGCGTACCTACGACCTGTGAGTACCTGTGGTTATGTGTTGAGATGTGTATTAACGAAATCCAAAGACTGGAGTGGATCCGACGACATCGAATTTGTCACCTAAAAAAATGTACAGTGTATAGTAACGATTTTGGAGCCTTTCCACGGCTCATCTTCCAATTGCCACAGCGGCCCAACTAGGCGTACCTACGCCCTGTGCGCACCTGTGGTTATGTGTTGAGATGTGTATTAACGAAATCCAAAGACTGGAGTGGATCCGACGACATCGAATTTTTCATTCATTTTGGAGCCTTTCCATGGCTCATCTTCCAACTGCCACAGCGGCCCAACAAGGCGTACCTACGACCTGTGCGCACCTGTGGTTATGTGTTGAGATGTGTATTAACGAAATCCAAAGACTGGAGTGGATCCGACGACATCGAATTTTTCACCTAAAAAATGTACAGTGTATAGTAAGGATTTTGGAGCCTTTCCATGGCTCATCTTCCAACTGCCACAGCGGCCCAACTAGGCGTACCTACGACCTGTGCGCACCTGTGGTTATGTGTTGAGATGTGTATTAACGAAATCCAAAGACTGGAGTGGATCCGACGACATCGAATTTTTCACCTAAAAAAATGTACAGTGTATAGTAAGGATTTTGGAGCCTTTCCATGGCTCATCTTCCAACTGCCACAGCGGCCCAACTAGGCGTACCTTCGACCTGTGCGCACCTGTGGTTATGTGTTGAGATGTGTATTAACGAAATCCAAAGACTGGAGTGGATCCGACGACATCGAATTTTTCACCTCAAAAATGTACAGTGTATAGTAAGGATTTTGGAGCCTGTCCATGGCTCATCTTCCAACTGCCACAGCGGCCCAACTAGGCGTACCTACGACCTGTGCGCACCTGTGGTTATGTGTTGAGATGTGTATTAACGAAATCCAAAGACTGGAGTGGATCCGACGACATCGAATTTTTCATTCATTTTGGAGACTTTCCATGGCTCATCTTCCAACTGCCACAGCGGCCCAACTAGGCGTACCTACGACCTGTGAGTACCTGTGGTTATGTGTTGAGATGTGTGTTAACGAAATCCAAAGACTGGAGTGGATCCGACGACATCGAATTTGTCACCTAAAAAAATGTACCGTGTATAGTAACGATTTTGGAGCCTTTCCACGGCTCATCTTCCAATTGCCACAGCGGCCCAACTAGGCGTACCTACGCCCTGTGCGCACCTGTGGTTATGTGTTGAGATGTGTATTAACGAAATCCAAAGACTGGAGTGGATTCGACGACATCGAATTTTTCACCTAAAAAAATTTACAGTGTATAGTAAGGATTTTGGAGCCTTTCCATAGCTCATCTTCCAACTGCCACAGCGGCCTAACTAGGCGTACCTACGAACTGTGCGCACCTGTGGTTATGTGTTGAGATGTGTATTAACGAAATCCAAAGACTGGAGTGGATCCGACATCGAATTTTTCACCTAAAAAAATTTACAGTGTATAGTAAGGATTTAGGAGCCTTTCCATGGCTCATCTTCCACCTGCCACAGCGGCCCAACTAGGCGTACCTACGAACTGTGCGCACCTGTGGTTATGTGTTGAGATGTGTATTAACGAAATCCAAAGACTGGAGTGGATCCGACGACATCGAATTTTTCACCTAAAAAAATGTACAGTGTATAGTAAGGATTTTGGAGCCTTTCCATGGCTCATCTTCCAACTGCCACAGCGGCCCAACTAGGCGTACCTACGACCTGTGCGCACCTGTGGTTATGTGTTGAGATGTGTGTTAACGAAATCCAAAGACTGGAGTAGATCCGACGACATCGAATTTTTCACCTAAAAAAAATGTACAGTGTATAGTAAGGATTTTGGAGCCTTTCCATGGCTCATCTTCCAATTGCCACAGCGGCCCAACTAGGCGTAACTACGCCCTGTGCGCACCTGTGGTTATGTGTTGAGATGTGTATTAACGAAATCCAAAGACTGGAGTGGATTCGACGACATCGAATTTTTCACCTAAAAAAATGTACAGTGTATAGTAAGGATTTTGGAGCCTTTCCATGGCTCATCTTCTAACTGCCACAGCGGCCCAACTAGGCGTACCTACGACCTGTGCGCACCTGTGGTTATGTGTTGAGATGTGTATTAACGAAATCCAAAGACTGGAGTGGATCCGACGACATCGAATTTTTCATTCATTTTGGAGCCTTTCCATGGCTCATCTTCCAACTGCCACAGCGGCCCAACTAGGCGTACCTACGACCTGTGCGCATCTGTGGTTATGTGTTGAGATGTGTATTAACGAAATCCAAAGACTGGAGTGGATCCGACGACATCGAATTTTTCACCTAAAAAATGTACAGTGTATAGTAAGGATTTTGGAGCCTGTCCATGGCTCATCTTCCAACTGCCACAGCGGCCCAACTAGGCGTACCTACGACCTGTGCGCACCTGTGGTTATGTGTTGAGATGTGTATTAACTAAATCCAAAGACTGGAGTGGATCCGACGACATCGAATTTTTCATTCATTTTGGAGCCTTTCCATGGCTCATCTTCCAACTGCCACAGCGGCCCAACAAGGCGTACCTACGCCCTGTGCGCACCTGTGGTTATGTGTTGAGATGTGTATTAACGAAATCCAAAGACTGGAGTGGATCCGACGACATCGAATTTTTCACCTAAAAAATGTACAGTGTATAGTAAGGATCTTGGAGCCTGTCCATGGCTCATCTTCCAACTGCCACAGCGGCCCAACTAGGCGTACCTACGACCTGTGCGCACCTGTGGTTATGTGTTGAGATGTGTATTAACGAAATCCAAAGACTGGAGTGGATCCGACGACATCGAATTTTTCACCTAAAAAAATGTACAGTGTATAGTAAGGATTTTGGAGCCTTTCCATGGCTCATCTTCCAACTGCCACAGCGGCCCAACTAGGCGTACCTTCGACCTGTGCGCACCTGTGGTTATGTGTTGAGATGTGTATTAACGAAATCCAAAGACTGGAGTGGATCCGACGACATCGAATTTTTCACCTAAAAAATGTACAGTGTATAGTAAGGATTTTGGAGCCTTTCCATGGCTCATCTTCCAACTGCCACAGCGGCCCAACAAGGCGTACCTACGACCTGTGCGCACCTGTGGTTATGTGTTGAGATGTGTATTAACGAAATCCAAAGACTGGAGTGGATCCGACGACATCGAATTTTTCACCTAAAAAATGTACAGTGTATAGTAAGGATTTTGGAGCCTTTCCATGGCTCATCTTCCAACTGCCACAGCGGCCCAACAAGGCGTACCTACGCCCTGTGCGCACCTGTGGTTATGTGTTGAGATGTGTATTAACGAAATCCAAAGACTGGAGTGGATCCGACGACATCGAATTTTTCACCTAAAAAATGTACAGTGTATAGTAAGGATTTTGGAGCCTTTCCATGGCTCATCTTCCAACTGCCACAGCGGCCCAACAAGGCGTACCTACGCCCTGTGCGCACCTGTGGTTATGTGTTGAGATGTGTATTAACGAAATCCAAAGACTGGAGTGGATCCGACGACATCGAATTTTTCACCTAAAAAATGTACAGTGTATAGTAAGGATTTTGGAGCCTTTCCATGGCTCATCTTCCAACTGCCACAGCGGCCCAACAAGGCGTACCTACGCCCTGTGCGCACCTGTGGTTATGTGTTGAGATGTGTATTAACTAAATCCAAAGACTGGAGTGGACCCGACGACATCGAATTTTTCACCTAAAAAATGTACAGTGTATAGTAAGGATCTTGGAGCCTGTCCATGGCTCATCTTCCAACTGCCACAGCGGCCCAACTAGGCGTACCTACGACCTGTGCGCACCTGTGGTTATGTGTTGAGATGTGTATTAACGAAATCCAAAGACTGGAGTGGATCCGACGACATCGAATTTTTCATTCATTTTGGAGCCTTTCCATGGCTCATCTTCCAACTGCCACAGCGGCCCAACTAGGCGTACATACGACCTGTGCGCATCTGTGGTTATGTGTTGAGATGTGTATTAACGAAATCCAAAGACTGGAGTGGATCCGACGACATCGAATTTTTCACCTAAAAAATGTACAGTGTATAGTAAGGATCTTGGAGCCTGTCCATGGCTCATCTTCCAACTGCCACAGCGGCCCAACTAGGCGTACCTACGACCTGTGCGCACCTGTGGTTATGTGTTGAGATGTGTATTAACGAAATCCAAAGACTGGAGTGGATCCGACGACATCGAATTTTTCATTCATTTTGGAGCCTTTCCATGGCTCATCTTCCAACTGCCACAGCGGCCCAACAAGGCGTACCTTCGACCTGTGCGCACCTGTGTTATGTGTTGAGATGTGTATTAACGAAATCCAAAGACTGGAGTGGATCCGACGACATCGAATTTTTCACCTAAAAAATGTACAGTGTATAGTAAGGATTTTGGAGCCTGTCCATGGCTCATCTTCCAACTGCCACAGCGGCCCAACTAGGCGTACCTACGACCTGTGCGCACCTGTGGTTATGTGTTGAGATGTGTAGTAACGAAATCCAAAGACTGGAGTGGATCCGACGACATCGAATTTTTCATTCATTTTGGAGCCTTTCCATGGCTCATCTTCCAACTGCCACAGCGGCCCAACTAGGCGTACCTACGACCTGTGCGCACCTGTGGTTATGTGTTGAGATGTGTATTAATGAAATCCAAAGACTGGAGTGGTTCCGACGACATCGAATTTTGCACCTAAAAAATGTACAGTGTATAGTAAGGATTTTGGAGCCTTTCCATGACTCATCTTCCAACTGCCACAGCGGCCCAACAAGGCGTACCTACGCCCTGTGCGCACCTGTGGTTATGTGTTGAGATGTGTATTAACGAAATCCAAAGACTGGAGTGGATCCGACGACATCGAATTTTTCACCTAAAAAATGTACAGTGTATAGTAAGGATTTTGGAGCCTTTCCATGGCTCATCTTCCAACTGCCATAGCGGCCCAACTAGGCGTACCTACGACCTGTGCGCACCTGTGGTTATGTGTTGAGATGTGTATTAACGAAATCCAAAGACTGGAGTGGATCCGACGACATCGAATTTTTCACCAAAAAAAATGTACAGTGTAGAATTTTGGAGCCTTTCCACGGCTCATCTTCCAACTGCCACAGCGGCCCAACTAGGCCTACCTATGACCTGTGCGCACCTGTGGTTATGTGTTCAGATGTGTATTAACGAAATCCAAAGACTGGAGTGGAGCCGACGACATCCAATTTTTCACCAAAAAAAATATACAGTGTAGAATTTTGGAGCCTTTCCACGGCTCATCTTCCAACTGCCACAGCGGCCCAACTAGGCGTACCTACGACCTGTGCGCACCTGTGGTTATGTGTTGAGATGTGTATTAACGAAATCCAAAGACTGGAGTGGATCCGACGACATCGAATTTTTCACCAAAAAAAATATACAGTGTAGAATTTTGGAGCCTTTCCACGGCTCATCTTCCAACTGCCACAGCGGCCCAAATAGGCCTACCTATGACCTGTGCGCACCTGTGGTTATGTGTTGAGATGTGTATTAACGAAATCCAAAGACTGGAGTGGATCCGACGACATCGAATTTTTCACCTAAAAAACTGTACAGTGTATAGTAAGGATTTTGGAGCCTTTCCATGGCTCATCTTCCAACTGCCACAGCGGCCCAACAAGGCGTACCTACGCCCTGTGCGCACCTGTGGTTATGTGTTGAGATGTGTATTAACGAAATCCAAAGACTGGAGTGGATCCGACGACATCGAATTTTTCATTCATTTTGGAGCCTTTCCATGGCTCATCTTCCAACTGCCACAGCGGCCCAACTAGGCGTACCTACGACCTGTGCGCACCTGTGGTTATGTGTTGAGATGTGTATTAACGAAATCCAAAGACTGGAGTGGATCCGACGACATCGAATTTTTCACCAAAAAAAATATACAGTGTAGAATTTTGGAGCCTTTCCACGGCTCATCTTCCAACTGCCACAGCGGCCCAAATAGGCCTACCTATGACCTGTGCGCACCTGTGGTTATGTGTTGAGATGTGTATTAACGAAATCCAAAGACTGGAGTGGATCCGACGACATCGAATTTTTCACCTAAAAAACTGTACAGTGTATAGTAAGGATTTTGGAGCCTTTCCATGGCTCATCTTCCAACTGCCACAGCGGCCCAACAAGGCGTACCTACGCCCTGTGCGCACCTGTGGTTATGTGTTGAGATGTGTATTAACGAAATCCAAAGACTGGAGTGGATCCGACGACATCGAATTTTTCATTCATTTTGGAGCCTTTCCATGGCTCATCTTCCAACTGCCACAGCGGCCCAACTAGGCGTACCTACGACCTGTGCGCACCTGTGGTTATGTGTTGAGATGTGTATTAATGAAATCCAAAGACTGGAGTGGTTCCGACGACATCGAATTTTGCACCTAAAAAATGTACAGTGTATAGTAAGGATTTTGGAGCCTTTCCATGACTCATCTTCCAACTGCCACAGCGGCCCAACAAGGCGTACCTACGCCCTGTGCGCACCTGTGGTTATGTGTTGAGATGTGTATTAACGAAATCCAAAGACTGGAGTGGATCCGACGACATCGAATTTTTCACCTAAAAAATGTACAGTGTATAGTAAGGATTTTGGAGCCTTTCCATGGCTCATCTTCCAACTGCCATAGCGGCCCAACTAGGCGTACCTACGACCTGTGCGCACCTGTGGTTATGTGTTGAGATGTGTATTAACGAAATCCAAAGACTGGAGTGGATCCGACGACATCGAATTTTTCACCAAAAAAAATGTACAGTGTAGAATTTTGGAGCCTTTCCACGGCTCATCTTCCAACTGCCACAGCGGCCCAACTAGGCCTACCTATGACCTGTGCGCACCTGTGGTTATGTGTTCAGATGTGTATTAACGAAATCCAAAGACTGGAGTGGAGCCGACGACATCCAATTTTTCACCTAAAAAAATGTACAGTGTATAGTAAGGATTTTGGAGCCTTTCCATGGCTCATCTTCCAACTGCCACAGCGGCCCAACAAGGCGTACCTACGACCTGTGCGCACCTGTGGTTATGTGTTGAGATGTGTATTAACGAAATCCAAAGACTGGAGTGGATCCGACGACATCGATTTTTCATTCATTTTGGAGCCTTTCCATGGCTCATCTTCCAACTGCCACAGCGGCCCAACTAGGCGTACCTACGACCTGTGCGCACCTGTGGTTATGTGTTGAGATGTGTATTAATGAAATCCAAAGACTGGAGTGGTTCCGACGACATCGAATTTTGCACCTAAAAAATGTACAGTGTATAGTAAGGATTTTGGAGCCTTTCCATGGCTCATCTTCCAACTGCCACAGCGGCCCAACAAGGCGTACCTACGCCCTGTGCGCACCTGTGGTTATGTGTTGAGATGTGTATTAACGAAATCCAAAGACTGGAGTGGATCCGACGACATCGAATTTTTCACCTAAAAAATGTACAGTGTATAGTAAGGATTTTGGAGCCTTTCCATGGCTCATCTTCCAACTGCCACAGCGGCCCAACTAGGCGTACCTACGACCTGTGCGCACCTGTGGTTATGTGTTGAGATGTGTTAACAAAATCCAAAGACTGGAGTGGATCCGACGACATCGAATTTTTCACCTAAAAAAATGTACAGTGTATAGTAAGGATTTTGGAGCCTTTCCATGGCTCATCTTCCAACTGCCATAGCGGCCCAACTAGGCGTACCTACGACCTGTGCGCACCTGTGGTTATGTGTTGAGATGTGTATTAACGAAATCCAAAGACTGGAGTGGATCCGACGACATCGAATTTTTCACCTAAAAAAATGTACAGTGTATAGTAAGGATTTTGGAGCCTTTCCATGGCTCATCTTCCAACTGCCACAGCGGCCCAACTAAGCGTACCTACGACCTGTGCGCACCTGTGGTTATGTGTTGAGATGTGTATTAACGAAATCCAAAGACTGGAGTGGATCCGACGACATCGAATTTTTCACCTAAAAAAATTTACAGTGTATAGTAAAGATTTTGGAGCCTTTCCATGGCTCATCTTCCAACTGCCACAGCGGCCCAACTAGGCGTACCTACGACCTGTGCGCACCTGTGGTTATGTGTTGAGATGTGTATTAATGAAATCCAAAGACTGGAGTGGATCCGACGACATCGAATTTTTCACCTAAAAAATGTACAGTGTATAGTAAGGATTTTGGAGCCTTTCCATGGCTCATCTTCCAACTGCCACAGCGGCAAAACTAGGCGTACCTACGCCCTGTGCGCACCTGTGGTTATGTGTTGAGATGTGTATTAACGAAATCCAAAGACTGGAGTCGATCCGACGACATCGAATTTTTCACCTAAAAAAATGTACAGTGTATAGTAAGGATTTTGGAGCCTTTGAATGGCTCATCTTCCAACTGCCACAGCGGCCCAACTAGGCGTACCTACGACCTGTGCGCACCTGTGGTTATGTGTTGAGATGTGTATTAACAAAATCCAAAGACTGGAGTGGATCCGACGACATCGAATTTTTCACCTAAAAAAATGTACAGTGTATAGTAAAGATTTTGGAGCCTTCCATGGCTCATCTTCCAACTGCCACAGCGGCAAAACTAGGCGTACCTACGCCCTGTGCGCACCTGTGGTTATGTGTTGAGATGTGTATTAACGAAATCCAAAGACTGGAGTGGATCCGACGACATCGAATTTTTCGCCTAAAAAAATGTACAGTGTATAGTAAGGATTTTGGATCCTTTCCATGGCTCATCTTCCAACTGCCATAGCGGCCCAACTAGGCGTACCTACGACCTGTGCGCACCTGTGGTTATGTGTTGAGATGTGTATTAACAAAATCCAAAGACTGGAGTGGATCCGACGACATCGAATTTTTCACCTAAAAAAATGTACTGTGTATAGTAAGGATTTTGGATCCTTTCCATGGCTCATCTTCCAACTGCCATAGCGGCCCAACTAGGCGTACCTACGACCTGTGCGCACCTGTGGTTATGTGTTGAGATGTGTATTAACAAAATCCAAAGACTGGAGTGGATCCGACGACATCGAATTTTTCACCTAAAAAAATGTACAGTGTATAGTAAGGATTTTGGAGCCTTTCCATGGCTCATCTTCCAACTGCCACAGCGGCCCAACTAGGCGTACCTACGACCTGTGCGCACCTGTGGTTATGTGTTGAGATGTGTGTTAACGAAATCCAAAGACTGGAGTGGATCCGACGACATCGAATTTTGCACCTAAAAAAATGTACAGTGTATAGTAAGGATTTTGAAGCCTTTCCATGGCTCATCTTCCAACTGCCACAGCGGCCCAACTAGGCGTACCTACGACCTGTGCGCACCTGTGGTTACGTGTTGAGATGTGTGTTAACGAAATCCAAAGACTGGAGTGGATCCGACGACATCGAATTTTTCACCTAAAAAAATGTACTGTGTATAGTAAGGATTTTGGAGGCTTTCCATGGCTCATCTTCCACCTGCCACAGCGGCCCAACTAGGCGTACCTACGACCTGTGCGCACCTGTGGTTATGTGGTGAGATGTGTATTAACGAAATCCAAAGACTGGAGTGGATCCGACGACATCGAATTTTTCACCTAAAAAAATGTACAGTGTATAGTAAGGATCTTGGAGCATTTCCATGGCTCATCTTCCAACTGCCACAGCGGCCCAACTAGGCGTACCTACGACCTGTGCGCACCTGTGGTTATGTGTTGAGATGTGTATTAACAAAATCCAAAGACTGGAGTGGATCCGACGACATCGAATTTTTCACCTAAAAAAATGTACAGTGTATAGTAAGGATTTTGGAGCCTTTCCATGGCTCATCTTCCAACTGCCACAGCGGCCCAACTAGGCGTACCTACGACCTGTGCGCACCTGTGGTTATGTGTTGAGATGTGTGTTAACGAAATCCAAAGACTGGAGTGGATCCGACGACATCGAATTTTTCACCTAAAAAAATGTACAGTGTATAGTAAGGATTTTGAAGCCTTTCCATGGCTCATCTTCCAACTGCCACAGCGGCCCAACTAGGCGTACCTACGACCTGTGCGCACCTGTGGTTACGTGTTGAGGTGTGTGTTAACGAAATCCAAAGACTGGAGTGGATCCGACGACATCGAATTTTTCACCTAAAAAAATGTACTGTGTATAGTAAGGATTTTGGAGCCTTTCCATGGCTCATCTTCCACCTGTCACAGCGGCCCAACTAGGCGTACCTACGACCTGTGCGCACCTGTGGTTATGTGGTGAGATGTGTATTAACGAAATCCAAAGACTGGAGTGGATCCGACGACATCGAATTTTTCACCTAAAAAAATGTACAGTGTATAGTAAGGATTTTGGAGCTTTTCCATGGCTCATCTTCCAACTGCCACAGCGGCCCAACTAGGCGTACCTACGACCTGTGCGCACCTGTGGTTATGTGTTGAGATGTGTATTAACGAAATCCAAAGACTGGAGTGGATCCGACGACATCGAATTTTTCACCTAAAAAAATGTACAGTGCATAGTAAGGATTTTGGAGCCTTTCCATGGCTCATCTTCCAACTGCCACAGCGGCAAAACTAGGCGTACCTACGCCCTGTGCGCACCTGTGGTTATGTGTTGAGATGTGTATTAACGAAATCCAAAGACTGGAGTCGATCCGACGACATCGAATTTTTCACCTAAAAAAATGTACAGTGTATAGTAAGGATTTTGGAGCCTTTGAATGGCTCATCTTCCAACTGCCACAGCGGCCCAACTAGGCGTACCTACGACCTGTGCGCACCTGTGGTTATGTGTTGAGATGTGTATTAACAAAATCCAAAGACTGGAGTGGATCCGACGACATCGAATTTTTCACCTAAAAAAATGTACAGTGTATAGTAAAGATTTTGGAGCCTTCCATGGCTCATCTTCCAACTGCCACAGCGGCAAAACTAGGCGTACCTACGCCCTGTGCGCACCTGTGGTTATGTGTTGAGATGTGTATTAACGAAATCCAAAGACTGGAGTGGATCCGACGACATCGAATTTTTCGCCTAAAAAAATGTACAGTGTATAGTAAGGATTTTGGATCCTTTCCATGGCTCATCTTCCAACTGCCATAGCGGCCCAACTAGGCGTACCTACGACCTGTGCGCACCTGTGGTTATGTGTTGAGATGTGTATTAACAAAATCCAAAGACTGGAGTGGATCCGACGACATCGAATTTTTCACCTAAAAAAATGTACTGTGTATAGTAAGGATTTTGGATCCTTTCCATGGCTCATCTTCCAACTGCCATAGCGGCCCAACTAGGCGTACCTACGACCTGTGCGCACCTGTGGTTATGTGTTGAGATGTGTATTAACAAAATCCAAAGACTGGAGTGGATCCGACGACATCGAATTTTTCACCTAAAAAAATGTACAGTGTATAGTAAGGATTTTGGAGCCTTTCCATGGCTCATCTTCCAACTGCCACAGCGGCCCAACTAGGCGTACCTACGACCTGTGCGCACCTGTGGTTATGTGTTGAGATGTGTGTTAACGAAATCCAAAGACTGGAGTGGATCCGACGACATCGAATTTTGCACCTAAAAAAATGTACAGTGTATAGTAAGGATTTTGAAGCCTTTCCATGGCTCATCTTCCAACTGCCACAGCGGCCCAACTAGGCGTACCTACGACCTGTGCGCACCTGTGGTTACGTGTTGAGATGTGTGTTAACGAAATCCAAAGACTGGAGTGGATCCGACGACATCGAATTTTTCACCTAAAAAAATGTACTGTGTATAGTAAGGATTTTGGAGGCTTTCCATGGCTCATCTTCCACCTGCCACAGCGGCCCAACTAGGCGTACCTACGACCTGTGCGCACCTGTGGTTATGTGGTGAGATGTGTATTAACGAAATCCAAAGACTGGAGTGGATCCGACGACATCGAATTTTTCACCTAAAAAAATGTACAGTGTATAGTAAGGATTTTGGAGCTTTTCCATGGCTCATCTTCCAACTGCCACAGCGGCCCAACTAGGCGTACCTACGACCTGTGCGCACCTGTGGTTATGTGTTGAGATGTGTATTAACAAAATCCAAAGACTGGAGTGGATCCGACGACATCGAATTTTTCACCTAAAAAAATGTACAGTGTATAGTAAGGATTTTGGAGCCTTTCCATGGCTCATCTTCCAACTGCCACAGCGGCCCAACTAGGCGTACCTACGACCTGTGCGCACCTGTGGTTATGTGTTGAGATGTGTGTTAACGAAATCCAAAGACTGGAGTGGATCCGACGACATCGAATTTTTCACCTAAAAAAATGTACAGTGTATAGTAAGGATTTTGAAGCCTTTCCATGGCTCATCTTCCAACTGCCACAGCGGCCCAACTAGGCGTACCTACGACCTGTGCGCACCTGTGGTTACGTGTTGAGGTGTGTGTTAACGAAATCCAAAGACTGGAGTGGATCCGACGACATCGAATTTTTCACCTAAAAAAATGTACTGTGTATAGTAAGGATTTTGGAGCCTTTCCATGGCTCATCTTCCACCTGCCACAGCGGCCCAACTAGGCGTACCTACGACCTGTGCGCACCTGTGGTTATGTGGTGAGATGTGTATTAACGAAATCCAAAGACTGGAGTGGATCCGACGACATCGAATTTTTCACCTAAAAAAATGTACAGTGTATAGTAAGGATTTTGGAGCTTTTCCATGGCTCATCTTCCAACTGCCACAGCGGCCCAACTAGGCGTACCTACGACCTGTGCGCACCTGTGGTTATGTGTTGAGATGTGTATTAACGAAATCCAAAGACTGGAGTGGATCCGACGACATCGAATTTTTCACCTAAAAAAATGTACAGTGCATAGTAAGGATTTTGGAGCCTTTCCATGGCTCATCTTCCAACTGCCACAGCGGCAAAACTAGGCGTACCTACGCCCTGTGCGCACCTGTGGTTATGTGTTGAGATGTGTATTAACGAAATCCAAAGACTGGAGTGGAACCGACGACATCGAATTTTTCACCTAAAAAAATGTACAGTGTATAGTAAGGATTTTGGAGCCTTTCCATGGCTCATCTTCCAACTGCCACAGCGGCCCAACTAGGCGTACCTACGACCTGTGCGCACCTGTGGTTATGTGTTGAGATGTGTATTAACGAAATCCAAAGACTGGAGTGGATCCGAGGACATCGAATTTTTCACCTAAAAAAATTTACAGTGTATAGTAAAGATTTTGGAGCCTTTCCATGGCTCATCTTCCAACTGCCATAGCGGCCCAACTAGGCGTACCTACGACCTGTGCGCACCTGTGGTTATGTGTTCAGATGTGTATTAACGAAATCCAAAGACTGGAGTGCATCCGACGACATCGAATTTTTCACCTAAAAAAATGTACAGTGTATAGTAAGGATTTTGGAGCCTTTGAATGGCTCATCTTCCAACTGCCACAGCGGCCCAACTAGGCGTACCTACGACCTGTGCGCACCTGTGGTTATGTGTTGAGATGTGTATTAACAAAATCCAAAGACTGGAGTGGATCCGACGACATCGAATTTTTCACCTAAAAAAATGTACAGTGTATAGTAAGGATTTTGGAGCCTTTCCATGGCTCATCTTCCAACTGCCACAGCGGCCCAACTAGGCGTACCTACGACCTGTGCGCACCTGTGGTTATGTGTTGAGATGTGTGTTAACGAAATCCAAAGACTGGAGTGGATCCGACGACATCGAATTTTTCACCTAAAAAAATGTACAGTGTATAGTAAGGATTTTGGAGCCTTTCCATGGCTCATCTTCCAACTGCCACAGCGGCCCAACTAGGCGTACCTACGACCTGTGCGCACCTGTGGTTATGTGTTGAGATGTGTATTAACGAAATCCAAAGACTGGAGTGGATCCGACGACATCGAATTTTTCACCTAAAAAAATGTACAGTGCATAGTAAGGATTTTGGAGCCTTTCCATGGCTCATCTTCCAACTGCCACAGCGGCCCAATAAGGCGTACCTACGACCTGTGCGCACCCGTGGTTATGTGTTGAGATGTGTATTAACGAAATCCAAAGACTGGAGTGGAACCGACGACATCGAATTTTTCACCTAAAAAAATTTACAGTGTATAGTAAAGATTTTGGAGCCTTTCCATGGCTCATCTTCCAACTGCCACAGCGGCCCAACTAGGCGTACCTACGACCTGTGCGCACCTGTGGTTATGTGTTGAGATGTGTGTTAACGAAATCCAAAGACTGGAGTGGATCCGACGACATCGAATTTTTCACCTAAAAAAATGTACAGTGTATAGGAAGGATTTTGGAGCCTTTCCATGGCTCATCTTCCAACTGCCACAGCGGCCCAACTAGGCGTACCTACGACCTGTGCGCACCTGTGGTTACGTGTTGAGATGTGTGTTAACGAAATCCAAAGACTGGAGTGGATCCGACGACATCGAATTTTTCACCTAAAAAAATGTACAGTGTATAGTAAGGATTTTGGAGCTTTTCCATGGCTCATCTTCCAACTGCCACAGCGGCCCAACTAGGCGTACCTACGACCTGTGCGCACCTGTGGTTACGTGTTGAGATGTGTGTTAACGAAATCCAAAGACTGGAGTGGATCCGACGACATCGAATTTTTCACCTAAAAAAATGTACAGTGCATAGTAAGGATTTTGGAGCCTTTCCATGGCTCATCTTCCAACTGCCACAGCGGCCCAACTAGGCGTACCTACGACCTGTGCGCACCTGTGGTTATGTGTTGAGATGTGTATTAACGAAATCCAAAGACTGGAGTGGATCCGACGACATCGAATTTTTCACCTAAAAAAATGTACAGTGCATAGTAAGGATTTTGGAGCCTTTCCATGGCTCATCTTCCAACTGCCACAGCGGCCCAACTAGGCGTACCTACGACCTGTGCGCACCTGTGGTTATGTGTTGAGATGTGTATTAACGAAATCCAAAGACTGGAGTGGATCCGACGACATCGAATTTTTCACCTAAAAAAATGTACAGTGCATAGTAAGGATTTTGGAGCCTTTCCATGGCTCATCTTCCAACTGCCACAGCGGCCCAACTAGGCGTACCTACGACCTGTGCGCACCTGTGGTTATGTGTTGAGATGTGTATTAACGAAATCCAAAGACTGGAGTGGATCCGACGACATCGAATTTTTCCCCTAAAAAAATGTACAGTGTATAGTAAGGATTTTGGAGCCTTTCCATGGCTCATCTTCCAACTGCCACAGCGGCCCAACTAGGCGTACCTACGACCTGTGCGCACCTGTGGTTATGTGTTGAGATGTGTATTAACGAAATCCAAAGACTGGAGTGGATCCGACGACATCGAATTTTTCACCTAAAAAAATGTACAGTGCATAGTAAGGATTTTGGAGCCTTTCCATGGCTCATCTTCCAACTGCCACAGCGGCCCAACAAGGCGTACCAACGACCTTTGCGCACCTGTGGTTATGTGTTGAGATGTGTATTAACGAAATCCAAAGACTGGAGTGGATCCGACGACATCGAATTTTTCATCTAAAAAAATGTAGAGTGTATAGTAAGGATTTTGGAGCCTTTCCATGGCTCATCTTCCAACTGCCACAGCGGCCCAACTAGGCCTACCTACGACCTGTGCGCACCTGCGGTTATGTGTTGAGATGTGTATTAACGAAATCCAAAGACTGGAGTGGATCCGACATCGAATTTTTCACCTAAAAAAATGTACAGTGTATAGTAAGGATTTTGGAGCCTTTCCATGGCTCATCTTCCAACTGCCACAGCGGCCCAACTAGGCGTACCTACGACCTGTGCGCACCTGTGGTTTTGTGTTGAGATGTGTATTAACGAAATCCAAAGACTGGAGTGGATCCGACGACATCGAATTTTTCACCTAAAAAAATGTAGAGTGTATAGTAAGGATTTTGGAGCCTCTCCATGGCTCATCTTCCAACTGCCACAGCGGCCCAACTAGGCGTACCTACGACCTGTGCGCACCTGTGGTTATGTGTTGAGATGTGTATTAACGAAATCCAAAGGCTGGAGTGGATCCGACGACATCGAATTTTTCACCTAAAAAAATGTAGAGTGTATAGTAAGGATTTTGGAGCCTTTCCATGGCTCATCTTCCAACTGCCACAGCGGCCCAACTAGGCGTACCTACGACCTGTGCGCACCTGTGGTTATGTGTTGAGATGTGTATTAACGAAATCCAAAGATTGGAGTGGATCCGACGACATCGAATTTTTCACCTAAAAAAATGTACAGTGTATAGTAAGGATTTTGGAGCCTTTAAATGGCTCATCTTCCAACTGCCACAGCGGCCCAACTAGGCGTACCTACGACCTGTGCGCACCTGTGGTTATGTGTTGAGATGTGTATTAACGAAATCCAAAGACTGGAGTGGATCCGACGACATCGAATTTTTCACCTAAAAAAATGTACAGTGCATAGTAAGGATTTTGGAGCCTTTCCATGGCTCATCGTCCAACTGCCACAGCGGCCCAACAAGGCGTACCTACGACCTTTGCGCACCTGTGGTTATGTGTTGAGATGTGTATTAACGAAATCCAAAGACTGAAGTGGATCCGACGACATCGAATTTATCACCAAAAAAAATGTACAGTGTATAGTAAGGATTTTGGAGCCTTTCCATGGCTCATCTTCCAACTGCCACAGCGGCCCAACTAGGCGTACCTACGACCTGTGCGCACCTGTGGTTATGTGTTGAGATGTGTATTAACGAAATCCAAAGATTGGAGTGGATCCCACGACATCGAATTTTTCACCTAAAAAAATGTACAGTGTATAGGAAGGATTTTGGAGCCTTTAAATGGCTCATCTTCCAACTGCCACAGCGGCCCAACTAGGCGTACCTACGACCTGTGCGCACCTGTGGTTATGTGTTGAGATGTGTATTAACGAAATCCAAAGACTGGAGTGGATCCGACGACATCGAATTTTTCACCTAAAAAAATGTACAGTGTATAGTAAGGATTTTGGAGCCTTTCCATGGCTCATCTTCCAACTGCCACAGCGGCCCAACTAGGCGTACCTACGCCCTGTGCGCACCTGTGGTTATGTGTTGAGATGTGTATTAACGAAATCCAAAGACTGGAGTGGATCCGACGACATCGAATTTTTCACCTAAAAAAATGTACAGTGCATAGTAAGGATTTTGGAGCCTTTCCATGGCTCATCTTCCAACTGCCACAGCGGCCCAACAAGGCGTACCAACGACCTTTGCGCACCTGTGGTTATGTGTTGAGATGTGTATTAACGAAATCCAAAGACTGAAGTGGATCCGACGACATCGAATTTTTCATCTAAAAAAATGTAGAGTGTATAGTAAGGATTTTGGAGCCTTTCCATGGCTCATCTTCCAACTGCCACAGCGGCCCAACTAGGCGTACCTACGACCTGTGCCCACCTGTGGTTATGTGTTGAGATGTGTATTAACGAAATCCAAAGACTGGAGTGGATCCGACGACATCGAATTTTTCACCTAAAAAAATGTACAGTGTATAGTAAGGATTTTGGAGCCTTTCCATGGCTCATCTTCCAACTGCCACAGCGGCCCAACTAGGCGCACCTACGACCTGTGCGCACCTGTGGTTATGTGTTGAGATGTGTATTAACGAAATCCAAAGACTGGAGTGGATCCGACGACATCGAATTTTTCACCTAAAAAAATGTACAGTGCATAGTAAGGATTTTGGAGCCTTTCCATGGCTCATCTTCCAACTGCCACAGCGGCCCAACTAGGCGTACCTACGACCTGTGCGCACCTGTGGTTATGTGTTGAGATGTGTATTAACGAAATCCAAAGACTGGAGTGGATCCGACGATATCGAATTTTTCACCTAAAAAAATTTACAGTGTATAGTAAGGATTTTGGAGCCTTTCCATGGCTCATCTTCCAACTGCCACAGCGGCCCAACTAGGCGTACTTACGACCTGTGCGCACCTGTGGTTTTGTGTTGAGATGTGTATTAACGAAATCCAAAGACTGGAGTGGATCCGACGACATCGAATTTTTCACCTAAAAAAATGTAGAGTGTATAGTAAGGATTTTGGAGCCTCTCCATGGCTCATCTTCCAACTGCCACAGCGGCCCAACTAGGCGTACCTACGACCTGTGCGCACCTGTGGTTATGTGTTGAGATGTGTATTAACGAAATCCAAAGACTGGAGTGGATCCGACGACATCGAATTTTTCACCTAACAAAATGTAGAGTGTATAGTAAGGATTTTGGAGCCTTTCCATGGCTCATCTTCCAACTGCCACAGCGGCCCAACTAGGCGTACCTACGACCTGTGCGCACCTGTGGTTATGTGTTGAGATGTGTATTAACGAAATCCAAAGACTGGAGTGGATCCGACGACATCGAATTTTTCACCTAAAAAAATGTACAGTGCGTAGTAAGGATTTTGGAGCCTTTCCATGGCTCATCTTCCAACTGCCACAGCGGCCCAACAAGGCGTACCTACGACCTTTGCGCACCTGTGGTTATGTGTTGAGATGTGTATTAACGAAATCCAAAGACTGAAGTGGATCCGACGACATCGAATTTTTCACCAAAAAAAATGTACAGTGTATATTAAGGATTTTGGAGCCTTTCCATGGCTCATCTTCCAACTGCCACAGCGGCCCAACTAGGCGTACCTACGACCTGTGCGCACCTGTGGTTATGTGTTAAGATGTGTGTTAACGAAATCCAAAGACTGGAGTGGATCCGACGACATCGAATTTTTCACCTAAAAAAATGTAGAGTGTATAGTAAGGATTTTGGAGCCTCTCCATGGCTCATCTTTCAACTGCCACAGCGGCCCAACTAGGCGTACCTACGACCTGTGCGCACCTGTGGTTATGTGTTGAGATGTGTATTAACGAAATCCAAAGACTGGAGTGGATCCGACGACATCGAATTTTTCACCTAAAAAATGTAGAGTGTATAGTAAGGATTTTGGAGCCTTTCCATGGCTCATCTTCCAACTGCCACAGCGGCCCAACTAGGCGTACCTACGACCTGTGCGCACCTGTGGTTATGTGTTGAGATGTGTATTAACGAAATCCAAAGATTGGAGTGGATCCGACGACATCGAATTTTTCACCTAAAAAAATGTACAGTGTATAGTAAGGATTTTGGAGCCTTTAAATGGCTCATCTTCCAACTGCCACAGCGGCCCAACTAGGCGTACCTACGACCTGTGCGCACCTGTGGTTATGTGTTGAGATGTGTATTAACGAAATCCAAAGACTGGAGTGGATCCGACGACATCGAATTTTTCACCTAAAAAAATGTACAGTAAGGATTTTGGAGCCTTTCCATGGCTCATCTTCCAACTGCCACAGCGGCCCAACAAGGCGTACCTACGACCTTTGCGCACCTGTGGTTATGTGTTGAGATGTGTATTAACGAAATCCAAAGACTGAAGTGGATCCGACGACATCGAATTTTTCACCAAAAAAAATGTACAGTGTATAGTAAGGATTTTGGAGCCTTTCCATGGCTCATCTTCCAACTGCCACAGCGGCCCAACTAGGCGTACCTACGACCTGTGCGCACCTGTGGTTATGTGTTAAGATGTGTGTTAACGAAATCCAAAGACTGGAGTGGATCCGACGACATCGAATTTTTCACCAAAAAAAATGTACAGTGTACAGTAAGGATTTTGGAGCCATTCCATGGCTCATCTTCCAACTGCCACAGCGGCCCAACTAGGCGTACCTACGACCTGTGCGCACCTGTGGTTATGTGTTGAGATGTGTATTAACGAAATCCAAAGATTGGAGTGGATCCCACGACATCGAATTTTTCACCTAAAAAAATGTACAGTGTATAGTAAGGATTTTGGAGCCTTTAAATGGCTCATCTTCCAACTGCCACAGCAAACAGCAAACAGCAAACTGCCACAGCGGCCCAACTAGGCGTACCTACGACCTGTGCGCACCTGTGGTTATGTGTTGAGATGTGTATTAACGAAATCCAAAGACTGGAGTGGATCCGACGACATCGAATTTTTCACCTAAAAAAATGTAGAGTGTATAGTAAGGATTTTGGAGCCTTTCCATGGCTCATCTTCCAACTGCCACAGCGGCCCAACTAGGCGTACCTACGACCTGTGCGCACCTGTGGTTATGTGTTGAGATGTGTATTAACGAAATCCAAAGATTGGAGTGGATCCGACGACATCGAATTTTTCACCTAAAAAAATGTACAGTGTATAGTAAGGATTTTGGAGCCTTTAAATGGCTCATCTTCCAACTGCCACAGCGGCCCAACTAGGCGTACCTACGACCTGTGCGCACCTGTGGTTATGTGTTGAGATGTGTATTAACGAAATCCAAAGACTGGAGTGGATCCGACGACATCGAATTTTTCACCTAAAAAAATGTACAGTGCATAGTAAGGATTTTGGAGCCTTTCCATGGCTCATCTTCCAACTGCCACAGCGGCCCAACAAGGCGTACCTACGACCTTTGCGCACCTGTGGTTATGTGTTGAGATGTGTATTAACGAAATCCAAAGACTGAAGTGGATCCGACGACATCGAATTTTTCACCAAAAAAAATGTACAGTGTATAGAAAGGATTTTGGAGCCTTTCCATGGCTCATCTTCCAACTGCCACAGCGGCCCAACTAGGCGTACCTACGACCTGTGCGCACCTGTGGTTATGTGTTAAGATGTGTGTTAACGAAATCCAAAGACTGGAGTGGATCCGACGACATCGAATTTTTCACCAAAAAAAATGTACAGTGTACAGTAAGGATTTTGGAGCCATTCCATGGCTCATCTTCCAACTGCCACAGCGGCCCAACTAGGCGTACCTACGACCTGTGCGCACCTGTGGTTATGTGTTGAGATGTGTATTAACGAAATCCAAAGATTGGAGTGGATCCCACGACATCGAATTTTTCACCTAAAAAAATGTACAGTGTATAGTAAGGATTTTGGAGCCTTTAAATGGCTCATCTTCCAACTGCCACAGCGGCCCAACTAGGCGTACCTACGACCTGTGCGCACCTGTGGTTATGTGTTGAGATGTGTATTAACGAAATCCAAAGACTGGAGTGGATCCGACGACATCGAATTTTTCACCTAAAAAAATGTACAGTGTATAGTAAGGATTTTGGAGCCTTTCCATGGCTCATCTTCCAACTGCCACAGCGGCCCAACTAGGCGTACCTACGCCCTGTGCGCACCTGTGGTTATGTGTTGAGATGTGTATTAACGAAATCCAAAGATTGGAGTGGATCCCACGACATCGAATTTTTCACCTAAAAAAATGTACAGTGTATAGTAAGGATTTTGGAGCCTTTAAATGGCTCATCTTCCAACTGCCACAGCGGCCCAACTAGGCGTACCTACGACCTGTGCGCACCTGTGGTTATGTGTTGAGATGTGTATTAACGAAATCCAAAGACTGGAGTGGATCCGACGACATCGAATTTTTCACCTAAAAAAATGTACAGTGTATAGTAAGGATTTTGGAGCCTTTCCATGGCTCATCTTCCAACTGCCACAGCGGCCCAACTAGGCGTACCTACGCCCTGTGCGCACCTGTGGTTATGTGTTGAGATGTGTATTAACGAAATCCAAAGACTGGAGTGGATCCGACGACATCGAATTTTTCACCTAAAAAAATGTACAGTGCATAGTAAGGATTTTGGAGCCTTTCCATGGCTCATCTTCCAACTGCCACAGCGGCCCAACAAGGCGTACCAACGACCTTTGCGCACCTGTGGTTATGTGTTGAGATGTGTATTAACGAAATCCAAAGACTGAAGTGGATCCGACGACATCGAATTTTTCACCAAAAAAAATGTACAGTGTATAGTAAGGATTTTGGAGCCTTTCCATGGCTCATCTTCCAACTGCCACAGCGGCCCAACTAGGCGTACCTACGACCTGTGCGCACCTGTGGTTATGTGTTGAGATGTGTATTAACGAAATCCAAAGACTGGAGTGGATCCGACGACATCGAATTTTTCACCTAAAAAAATGTACAGTGTATAGTAAGGATTTTGGAGCCTTTCCATGGCTCATCTTCCAACTGCCACAGCGGCCCAACTAGGCGTACCTACGACCTGTGCGCACCTGTGGTTATGTGTTAAGATGTGTGTTAAGGAAATCCAAAGACTGGAGTGGATCCGACGACATCGAATTTTTCACCAAAAAAAATGTACAGTGTACAGTAAGGATTTTGGAGCCATTCCATGGCTCATCTTCCAACTGCCACAGCGGCCCAACTAGGCGTATCTACGACCTGTGCGCACCTGTGGTTATGTGTTGAGATGTGTATTAACGAAATCCAATGACTGGAGTGGATCCGACGACATCGAATTTTTCACCTAAAAAAATGTACAGTGCATAGGTAAGGATTTTGGAGCCTTTCCATGGCTCATCTTCCAACTGCCACAGCGGCCCAACAAGGCGTACCTACGACCTGTGCGCACCTGTGGTTATGTGTTGAGATGCGTATTAACGAAATCCAAGGACTGAAGTGGATCCGACGACATCGAATTTTTCACCTAAAAAAATGTACAGTGTATAGTAAGGATTTTGAAGCCTTTCCATGGCTCATCTTCCAACTGCCACAGCGGCCCAACTAGGCGTACCTACGACCTGTGCGCACCTGTGGTTATGTGTTGAGATGTGTGTTAACGAAATCCAAAGACTGGAGTGGATCCGACGACATCGAATTTTTCACCAAAAAAAAGTACAGTGTACAGTA
Organism: Eristalis pertinax; assembly: GCA_907269125.1. Classification (NCBI taxonomy): domain Eukaryota; kingdom Metazoa; phylum Arthropoda; class Insecta; order Diptera; family Syrphidae; genus Eristalis; species Eristalis pertinax. The sequence goes on along the minus strand of OU026146.1, from coordinate 25,867,135 downwards.
AGGATTTTGGAGCCTTTCCATGGCTCATCTTCCAACTGCCACAGCGGCCCAACTAGGAGTACCTACGCCCTGTGCGCACCTGTGGTTATGTGTTGAGATGTGTATTAACGAAATCCAAAGACTGGAGTGGATCCGACGACATCGAATTTTTCACCTAAAAAAATATACAGTGTATAGTAAGGATTTTGGAGCCTTTCCATGGCTCATCTTCCAACTGCCACAGCGGCCCAACTAGGCGTACCTACGACCTGTGCGCACCTGTGGTTATGTGTTGAGATGTGTATTAACGAAAGCCAAAGACTGGAGTGGATCCGACGACGTCGAATTTTTCACCTAAAAAAATTGATAGTGTATAGTAAGGATTTTGGAGCCTTTCCATGGCTCATCTTCCAACTGCCACAGCGGCCCAACTAGGAGTACCTACGCCCTGTGCGCACCTGTGGTTATGTGTTGAGATGTGTATTAACGAAATCCAAAGACTGAAGTGGATCCGACGACATCGAATTTTTCACCTAAAAAAATGTACAGTGTATAGTAAGGATTTTGGAGCCTTTCCATGGCTCATCTTCCAACTGCCACAGCGGCCCAACTAGGCGTACCTACGACCTGTGCGCACCTGTGGTTATGTGTTAAGATGTGTGTTAACGAAATCCAAAGACTGGAGTGGATCCGACGACATCGAATTTTTCACCAAAAAAAATGTACAGTGTACAGTAAGGATTTTGGAGCCATTCCATGGCTCATCTTCCAACTGCCACAGCGGCCCAACTAGGCGTACCTACGACCTGTGCGCACCTGTGGTTATGTGTTGAGATGTGTATTAACGAAATCCAAAGATTGGAGTGGATCCCACGACATCGAATTTTTCACCTAAAAAAATGTACAGTGTATAGTAAGGATTTTGGAGCCTTTAAATGGCTCATCTTCCAACTGCCACAGCGGCCCAACTAGGCGTACCTACGACCTGTGCGCACCTGTGGTTATGTGTTGAGATCTGTATTAACGAAATCCAAAGACTGGAGTGGATCCGACGACATCGAATTTTTCACCTAAAAAATGTACAGTGTATAGTAAGGATTTTGGAGCCTTTCCATGGCTCATCTTCCAACTGCCACAGCGGCCCAACTAGGCGTACCTACGACCTGTGCGCACCTGTGGTTATGTGTTGAGATGTGTATTAACGAAATCCAAAGACTGGAGTGGATCCGACGACATCGAATTTTTCACCTAAAAAATGTACAGTGTATAGTAAGGATTTTGGAGCCTTTCCATGGCTCATCTTCCAACTGCCACAGCGGCCCAACAAGGCGTACCTACGACCTGTGCGCACCTGTGGTTATGTGTTGAGATGTGTATTAACGAAATCCAAAGACTGAAGTGGATCCGACGACATCGAATTTTTCACCAAAAAAAATGTACAGTGTATAGTAAGGATTTTGGAGCCTTTCCATGGCTCATCTTCCAACTGCCACAGCCGCCCAACTAGGCTAACCTACGACCTGTGCGCACCTGTGGTTATGTGTTGAGATGCGTATTAACGAAATCCAAGGACTGAAGTGGATCCGACGACATCGAATTTTTCACCTAAAAAAATGTACAGTGTATAGTAAGGATTTTGAAGCCTTTCCATGGCTCATCTTCCAACTGCCACAGCGGCCCAACTAGGCGTACCTACGACCTGTGCGAACCTGTGGTTATGTGTTGAGATGTGTATTAACGAAATCCAAAGACTGGAGTGGATCCGACGACATCGAATTTTTCACCTAAAAAAATGTACAGTGTATAGTAAGGATTTTGGATCCTTTCCATGGCTCATCTTCCAACTGCCACAGCGGCCCAACTAGGCGTACCTACGACCTGTGCGCACCTGTGGTTATGTGTTAAGATGTGTGTTAACGAAATCCAAAGACTGGAGTGGATCCGACGACATCGAATTTTTCACCAAAAAAAATGTACAGTGTACAGTAAGGATTTTGGAGCCTTTCCATGGCTCATCTTCCAACTGCCACAGCGGCCCAACTAGGCGTACCTACGCCCTGTACGCACCTGTGGTTATGTGTTGAGATGTGTATTAACGAAATCCAAAGACTGGAGTGGATCCGACGACATCGAATTTTTCACCTAAAAAAATGTACAGTGCATAGTAAGGATTTTGGAGCCTTTTCATGGCTCATATTCCAACTGCCACAGCGGCCCAACAAGGCGTACCTACGACCTGTGCGCACCTGTGGTTATGTGTTGAGATGTGTATTAACAAAATCCAAAGACTGAAGTGGATCCGACGACATCGAATTTTTCACCAAAAAAAATGTACAGTGTATAGTAACGATTTTGGAGCCTTTCCATGGCTCATCTTCCAACTGCCACAGCGGCCCAACTAGGCGTACCTACGACCTGTGCGCACCTGTGGTTATGTGTTGAGATGTGTATTAACGAAATCCAAAGACTGGAGTGGATCCGACGACATCGAATTTGTGTAAAAAAATGTACAGTGTATAGTAAGGATTTTGGAGCCTTTCCATGGCTCATCTTCCAACTGCCACAGCGGCCCAACTAGGCGTACCTACGACCTGTGCGATCCTGTGGTTATGTGTTGAGATGTGTATTAACGAAATCCAAAGACTGGAGTGGATCCGACGACATCGAATTTTTCACCTAAAAAAATGTACAGTGTATAGTAAGGATTTTGGAGCCTTTCCATGGCTCATCTTCCAACTGCCACAGTGGCCCAACTAGGCGTACCTACGACCTGTGCGCACCTGTGGTTATGTGTTGAGATGTGTATTAACGAAATCCAAAGACTGGAGTGGATCCGACGACATCGAATTTTTCACCTAAAAAAATGTACAGTGTATAGTAAGGATTTTGGAGCCTTTCCATGGCTCATCTTCCAACTGCCACAGCGGCCCAACTAGGCGTACCTACGACCTGTGCGCACCTGTGGTTATGTGTTGAGATGTGTATTAACGAAAGCCAAAGACTGGAGTGGATCCGACGACGTCGAATTTTTCACCTAAAAAAATTAATAGTGTATAGTAAGGATTTTGGAGCCTTTCCATGGCTCATCTTCCAACTGCCACAGCGGCCCAACTAGGCGTACCTACGACCTGTGCGCACCGGTGGTTATGTGTTGAGATGTGTATTAACGAAATCCAAAGACTGGAGTGGATCCGACGACATCGAATTTTTCACCTAAAAAAATGTACAGTGTATAGTAAGGATTTTGGAGCCTTTCCATGGCTCATCTTCCAACTGCCACAGCGGCCCAACTAGGCGTACCTACGACCTGTGCGCACCTGTGGTTATGTGTTGAGATGTGTATTAACGAAATCCAAAGACTGGAGTGGATACGACGACATCGAATTTTTCACCTAAAAAAATGTACAGTGTATAGTAAGGATTTTGGAGCCTTTCCATGGCTCATCTTCCAACTGCCACAGCGGCCCAACTAGGCGTACCTACGACCTGTGCGCACCTGTGGTTATGTGTTGAGATGTGTATTAACGAAATCCAAAGACAGAAGTGGATCCGACGACATCGAATTTTTCACCTAAAAATATGTACAGTGTATAGTAAGGATTTTGGAGCCTTTCCATGGCTCATCTTCCAACTGCCACAGCGGCCCAACTAGGCGTACCTACGACCTGTGCGATCCTGTGGTTATGTGTTGAGATGTGTATTAACGAAATCCAAAGACTGGAGTGGATCCGACGACATCGAATTTTTCACCTAAAAAAATGTAGTGTATAGTAAGGATTTTGGAGCCTTTCCATGGCTCATCTTCCAACTGCCACAGCGGCCCAACTGGGCGTACCTACGACCTGTGCGCACCTGTGGTTATGTGTTGAGATGTGTGTTAACGAAATCCAAAGACTGGAGTGGATCCGACGACATCGAATTTTTCACCTAAAAAAATGTAGTGTATAGTAAGGATTTTGGAGCCTTTCCATGGCTCATATTCCAACTGCCACAGCGGCCCAACTAGGCGTACCTACGACCTGTGCGCACCTGTGGTTATGTGTTGAGATGTGTATTAACGAAATCCAAAGACTGGAGTGGATCCGACGACATCGAATTTTTCACCTAAAAAAATGTACAGTGTATAGTAAGGATTTTGGAGCCTTTCCATGGCTCATCTTCCAACTGCCACAGCGGCCCAACTAGGCGTACCTAGGACCTGTGCGCACCTGTGGTTATGTGTTGAGATGTGTATTAACGAAATACAAAGACTGGAGTGGATCCGACGACATCGAATTTTTCATCTAAAAAAATGTACAGTGTATAGTAAGGATCTTGGAGCCTTTCCATGGCTCATCTTCCAACCGCCACAGCGGCCCAACTAGGCGTACCTACGACCTGCGCGCACCTGTGGTTATGTGTTGAGATGTGTATTAACGAAATCCAAAGACTGGAGTGGATCCGACGACATCGAATTTTTCAGCTAAAAAAATGTACAGTGTATAGTAAGGATTTTGGAGCCTTTCCATGGCTCATCTTCCAACTGCCACAGCGGCCCAACTAGGCGTACCTACGACCTGTGCGCACCTGTAGTTATGTGTTGAGATGTGTATTAACGAAATGCAAAGACTGGAGTGGATCCGACGACATCGAATTTTTCACCTAAAAAAATGTACAGTGTATAGTAAGGATTTTGGAGCCTTTCCATGGCTCATCTTCCAACTGCCACAGCGGCCCAACTAGGCGTACCTACGACCTGTGCGCACCTGTGGTTATGTGTTGAGATGTGTATTACGAAATCCAAAGACTGAAGTGGATCCGACGACATCGAATTTTTCACCTAAAAAAATGTACAGTGTAAAGTAAGGATTTTGGAGCCTTTCCATGGCTCATCTTCCAACTGCCACAGCGGCCCAACTAGGCGTACCTAGGACCTGTGCGCACCTGTGGTTATGTGTTGAGATCTGTATTAACGAAATCCAAAGACTGGAGTGGATCCGACGACATCGAATTTTTTACCTAAAAAAATGTACAGTGTATAGTAAGGGTCTTGGAGAATTTCCATGGCTCATCTTCCAACCGCCACAGCGGCCCAACTAGGCGTACCTACGACCTGTGCGCACCTGTGGTTATGTGTTGAGATGTGTATTAACGAAATCCAAAGACTGGAGTGGATCCGACGACATCGAATTTTTCACCTAAAAAAATGTACAGTGTATAGTAAGGATTTTGGAGCCTTTCCATGGCTCATCTTCCAACTGCCACAGCGGCCCAACTAGGCGTACCTACGACCTGTGCGCACCTGTGGTTATGTGTTGAGATGTGTGTTAACGAAATCCAAAGACTGGAGTGGATCCGACGACATCGAATTTTTCACCTAAAAAAATGTACAGTGTATAGGAAGGATTTTGGAGCCTTTCCATGGCTCATCTTCCAACTGTCACAGCGGCCCAACTAGTCGTACCTACGACCTGTGCGATCCTGTGGTTATGTGTTGAGATGTGTATTAACGAAATCCAAAGACTGGAGTGGATCCGACGACATCGAATTTTTCACCTAAAAAAATGTACAGTGAGGATTTTGGAGCCTTTCCATGGCTCATCTTCCAACTGCCACAGCGGCCCAACTAGGCGTACCTACGACCTGTGCGCACCTGTGGTTATGTGTTGAGATGTGTATTAACGAAATCCAAAGACTGGAGTGGATCCGACGACATCGAATTTTTCACCTAAAAAAATGTACAGTGTATAGTAAGGATTTTGGAGCCTTTCCATGGCTCATCTGCCAACTGCCTCAGCGGCCCAACTAGGCGTACCTACGACCTGTGCGCACCTGTGGTTATGTGTTGAGATGTGTATTAACGAAATCCAAAGACTGGAGTGGATCCGACGACATCGAATTTTTCACCTAAAAAAATGTACAGTGTATAGTAAGGATTTTGGAGCCTTTCCATGGCTCATCTTCCAACTGCCACAGCGGCCCAACTAGGCTTACCTACGACCTGTGCGCACCTGTAGTTATGTGTTGAGATGTGTATTAACGAAATCCAAAGACTGGAGTGGATCCGACGACATCGAATTTTTCACCTAAAAAAATGTACAGTGTATAGTAAGGATTTTGGAGCCTTTCCATGGCTCATCTGCCAACTGCCTCAGCGGCCCAACTAGGCGTACCTACGACCTGTGCGCACCTGTGGTTATGTGTTGAGATGTGTATTAACGAAATCCAAAGACTGGAGTGGATCCGACGACATCGAATTTTTCACCTAAAAAAATGTACAGTGTATAGTAAGGATTTTGGAGCCTTTCCATGGCTCATCTTCCAACTGCCACAGCGGCCCAACTAGGCGTACCTACGACCTGTGAGCACCTGTGGTTATGTGTTGAGATGTGTGTTAAGGAAATCCAAAGACTGGAGTGGATCCGACGACATCGAATTTTTCACCTAAAAAAATGTACAGTGTATAGTAAGGATTTTGGAGCCTTTCCATGGCTCATCTTCCAACTGCCACAGCGGCCCAACTAGGCGCACCTACGACCTGCGCGCACCTGTGGTTATGTGTTGAGATGTGTATTAACGAAATCCAAAGACTGGAGTGGATCCGACGACATCGAATTTTTCAGCTAAAAAAATGTACAGTGTATAGTAAGGATTTTGGAGCCTTTCCATGGCTCATCTTCCAACTGCCACAGCGGCCCAACTAGGCGTACCTACGACCTGTGCGCACCTGTAGTTATGTGTTGAGATGTGTATTAACGAAATGCAAAGACTGGAGTGGATCCGACGACATCGAATTTTTCACCTAAAAAAATGTACAGTGTATAGTAAGGATTTTGGAGCCTTTCCATGGCTCATCTTCCAACTGCCACAGCGGCCCAACTAGGCGTACCTACGACCTGTGCGCACCTGTGGTTATGTGTTGAGATGTGTATTACGAAATCCAAAGACTGAAGTGGATCCGACGACATCGAATTTTTCGCCTAAAAAAATGTACAGTGTAAAGTAAGGATTTTGGAGCCTTTCCATGGCTCATCTTCCAACTGCCACAGCGGCCCAACTAGGCGTACCTAGGACCTGTGCGCACCTGTGGTTATGTGTTGAGATCTGTATTAACGAAATCCAAAGACTGGAGTGGATCCGACGACATCGAATTTTTCACCTAAAAAAATGTACAGTGTATAGTAAGGGTCTTGGAGAATTTCCATGGCTCATCTTCCAACCGCCACAGCGGCCCAACTAGGCGTACCTACGACCTGTGCGCACCTGTGGTTATGTGTTGAGATGTGTATTAACGAAATCCAAAGACTGGAGTGGATCCGACGACATCGAATTTTTCACCTAAAAAAATGTACAGTGTATAGTAAGGATTTTGGAGCCTTTCCATGGCTCATCTTCCAACTGCCACAGCGGCCCAACTAGGCGTACCTACGACCTGTGCGCACCTGTGGTTATGTGTTGAGATGTGTGTTAACGAAATCCAAAGACTGGAGTGGATCCGACGACATCGAATTTTTCACCTAAAAAAATGTACAGTGTATAGGAAGGATTTTGGAGCCTTTCCATGGCTCATCTTCCAACTGTCACAGCGGCCCAACTAGTCGTACCTACGACCTGTGCGATCCTGTGGTTATGTGTTGAGATGTGTATTAACGAAATCCAAAGACTGGAGTGGATCCGACGACATCGAATTTTTCACCTAAAAAAATGTACAGTGAGGATTTTGGAGCCTTTCCATGGCTCATCTTCCAACTGCCACAGCGGCCCAACTAGGCGTACCTAGGACCTGTGCGCACCTGTGATTATGTGTTGAGATGTGTATTAACGAAATCCAAAGACTGGAGTGGATCCGACGACATCGAATTTTTCACCTAAAAAAATGTACAGTGTATAGTAAGGATCTTGGAGCCTTTCCATGGCTCATCTTCCAACCGCCACAGCGGCCCAACTAGGCGTACCTACGACCTGTGCGCACCTGTGGTTATGTGTTGAGATGTGTATTAACGAAATCCAAAGACTGGAGTGGATCCGACGACATCGAATTTTTCACCTAAAAAAATGTACAGTGTATAGTAAGGATCTTGGAGCCTTTCTATGGCTCATCTTCCAACCGCCACAGCGGCCCAACTAGGCGTACCTACGACCTGTGCGCACCTGTGGTTATGTGTTGAGATGTGTATTAACGAAATCCAAAGACTGGAGTGGATCCGACGACATCGAATTTTTCACCTAAAAAAATGTACAGTGTATAGTAAGGATTTTGGAGCCTTTCCATGGCTCATCTGCCAACTGCCTCAGCGGCCCAACTAGGCGTACCTACGACCTGTGCGCACCTGTGGTTATGTGTTGAGATGTGTATTAACGAAATCCAAAGACTGGAGTGGATCCGACGACATCGAATTTTTCACCTAAAAAAATGTACAGTGTATAGTAAGGATTTTGGAGCCTTTCCATGGCTCATCTTCCAACTGCCACAGCGGCCCAACTAGGCTTACCTACGACCTGTGCGCACCTGTAGTTATGTGTTGAGATGTGTATTAACGAAATCCAAAGACTGGAGTGGATCCGACGACATCGAATTTTTCACCTAAAAAAATGTACAGTAAGGATCTTGGAGCCTTTCCATGGCTCATCTTCCAACCGCCACAGCTGCCCAACTAGGCGTACCTACGACCTGTGCGCACCTGTGATTATGTGTTGAGATGTGTATTAACGAAATCCAAAGACTGGAGTGGATCCGACGACATCGAATTTTTCACCTAAAAAAATGTACAGTGTATAGTAAGGATCTTGGAGCCTTTCTATGGCTCATCTTCCAACCGCCACAGCGGCCCAACTAGGGGTACCTACGACCTGTGCGCACCTGTGGTTATGTGTTGAGATGTGTATTAACGAAATCCAAAGACTGGAGTGGATCCGACGACATCGAATTTTTCACCTAAAAAAATGTACAGTGTATAGTAAGGATTTTGGAGCCTTTCCATGGCTCATCTTCCAACTGCCACAGCGGCCCAACTAGGCTTACCTACGACCTGTGCGCACCTGTAGTTATGTGTTGAGATGTGTATTAACGAAATCCAAAGACTGGAGTGGATCCGACGACATCGAATTTTTCACCTAAAAAAATGTACAGTAAGGATCTTGGAGCCTTTCCATGGCTCATCTTCCAACCGCCACAGCTGCCCAACTAGGCGTACCTACGACCTGTGCGCACCTGTGATTATGTGTTGAGATGTGTATTAACGAAATCCAAAGACTGGAGTGGATCCGACGACATCGAATTTTTCACCTAAAAAAATGTACAGTGTATAGTAAGGATTTTGGAGCCTTTCCATGGCTCATCTTCCAACTGCCACAGCGGTCCAACTAGGCGTACCTACGACCTGTGCGATCCTGTGGTTATGTGTTGAGATGTGTATTAACGAAATCCAAAGACTGGAGTGGATCCGACGACATCGAATTTTTCACCTAAAAAAATGTACAGTGCATAGTAATTTCCATGGCTTATCTTCCAACTGCCACAGCGGCCCAACTAGGTGTACCTACGACCTGTGGTTATGTGTTGAGATGTGTATTAACGAAATCCAAAGACTGGAGTGGATCCGACGACATCGAATTTTTCACCTAAAAAAATGTACAGTGTATAGTAAGGATTTTGGAGCCTTTCCATGGCTCATCTTCCAACTGCCACAGCGGCCCAACTAGGCGTACCTACGACCTGTGCGCACCTGTGGTTATGTGTTGAGATGTGTATTAACGAAATCCAAAACTGGAGTGGATCCGACGACATCGAATTTTTCAGCTAAAAAAATGTACAGTGTATAGTAAGGATTTTGGAGCCTTTCCATGGCTCATCTTCCAACTGCCACAGCGGCCCAACTAGGCGTACCTACGACCTGTGCGCACCTGTGGTTATGTGTTGAGATGTGTATTAACGAAATCCAAAGACTGGAGTGGATCCGACGACATCGAATTTTTCACCTAAAAAAATGTACAGTGTATAGTAAGGATTTTGGAGCCTTTCCATGGCTCATCTTCCAACTGCCACAGCGGCCCAACTAGTCGTACCTACGACCTGTGCGCACCTGTAGTTATGTGTTGAGATGTGTATTAACGAAATCCAAAGACTGGAGTGGATCCGACGACATCGAATTTTTCACCTAAAAAAATGTACAGTAAGGATTTTGGAGCCTTTCCATAGCTCATCTTCCAACTGCCACAGCGGCCCAACTAGGCGTACCTAGGACCTGTGTGTACATTTTTTTAGGTGAAAAATTCGATGTCGTCGGATCCACTCCAGTCTTTGGATTTCGTTAATACACATCTCAACACATAACCACAGGTGCGCACAGGTCGTAGGTATGCCTAGTTGGGCCGCTGTGGCAGTTGGAATATGAGCCATGGAAAGGCTCCAAAATCCTTACTACACTCTGTACATTTTTTTAGGTGAAAAATTCGATGTCGTCGGATCCACTCCAGTCTTTGGATTTCGTTAACACACATCTCAACACATAACCACAGGTGCGCACAGGTCGTAGGTGCGCCTAGTTGGGCCGCTGTGGCAGTTGGAAGATGAGCCATGCAAAGGCTCCAAAATCCTTACTATACACTGTACATTTTTTTAGGTGAAAAGTTTGATGTCGTCGGATCCACTCCAGTCTTTGGATTTCGTTAACACACATCTCAACACATAACCACAGGTGCTCACAGGTCGTAGGTACGCCTAGTTGGGCCGCTGTGGCAGTTGGAAGATGAGCCATGCAAAGGCTCCAAAATCCTTACTATACACTGTACATTTTTTTAGGTGAAAAATTCGATGTCGTCGGATCCACTCCAGTCTTTGGATTTCGTTAACACACATCTCAACACATAACCACAGGTGCTCACAGGTCGTAGGTACGCCTAGTTGGGCCGCTGTGGCAGTTGGAAGATGAGCCATGCAAAGGCTCCAAAATCCTTACTATACACTGTACATTTTTTTAGGTGAAAAATTCGATGTCGTCGGATCCACTCCAGTCTTTGAATTTCGTTAACACACATCTCAACACATAACCTAGTTGGGCCGCTGTGGCAGTTGGAATATGAGCCATGGAAAGGCTCCAAAATCCTTACTATACACTGTACATTTTTTTAGGTGAAAAATTCGATGTCGTCGGATCCACTCCAGTCTTTGGATTTCGTTAACACACATCTCAACACATTACCACAGGTGCGCACAGGTCGTAGGTGCGCCTAGTTGGGCCGCTGTGGCAGTTGGAAGATGAGCCATTAAAAAAGGCTCCAAAATCCTTACTATACACTGTACATTTTTTTAGGTGAAAAATTCGATGTCGTCGGATCCACTCCAGTCTTTGGATTTCGTTAACACACATCTCAACACATAACCACAGGTGCGCACAGGTCGTAGGTGCGCCTAGTTGGGCCGCTGTGGCAGTTGGAAGATGAGCCATGGAAAGGCTCCAAAATCCTTACTATACACTGTACATTTTTTTAGGTGAAAAATTCGATGTCGTCGGATCCACTCCAGTCTTTGGATTTCATTAACACACATCTCAACACATAACCACAGGTGCTCACAGGTCGTAGGTACGCCTAGTTGGGCCGCTGTGGCAGTTGGAAGATGAGCCATGCAAAGGCTCCAAAATCCTTACTATACACTGTACATTTTTTTAGGTGAAAAATTCGATGTCGTCGGATCCACACCAGTCTTTGGATTTCGTTAATACACATCTCAACACATAACCACAGGTGCGCACAGGTCGTAGGTACGCCTAGTTGTGCCGCTGTGGCAGTTGGAATATGAGCCATGGAAATTCTCCAAAATCCTTACTACACTCTGTACATTTTTTTAGGTGAAAAATTCGATGTCGTCGGATCCACTTCAGTCTTTGGATTTCGTTAACACACATCTCAACACATAACCACTAGTGCTCACAGGTCGTAGGTACTCCTATTTGGGCCGCTGTGGCAGTTGGAAGATGAGCCATGGAAAGGCTCCAAAATCCTTACTATACTCTGTACATTTTTTTAGGTGAAAAATTCGATGTCTTCGGATCCACTCGAGTCTTTGGATTTCGTTAATACACATCTCAACACATAACCACAGGAGCGCACAGGTCGTAGGTACGCCAAGTTGGGCCGCTGTGACAGTTGGAAGATGAGCCATGGAAAGGCTCCAAAATCCTTACTATACACTGTACATTTTTTTAGGTGAAAAATTCGATGTCGTCGGATCCACTCCAGTCTTTGGATTTCGTTAATACACATCTCAACACATAACCACAGGTGCGCACAGGTCGTAGGTATGCCTAGTTGGGCCGCTGTGGCAGTTGGAATATGAGCCATGGAAAGGCTCCAAAATCCTTACTACACTCTGTACATTTTTTTAGGTGAAAAATTCGATGTCGTCGGATCCACTCCAGTCTTTGGATTTCGTTAACACACATCTCAACACATAACCACAGGTGCGCACAGGTCGTAGGTACGCCTATTTGGGCCGCTGTGGCAGTTGGAAGATGAGCCATGCAAAGGCTCCAAAATCCTTACTATACACTGTACATTTTTTTAGGTGAAAAATTCGATGTCGTCGGATCCACTCCAGTCTTTGGATTTCGTTAATACACATCTCAACACATAACCACAGGTGCGCACAGGTCGTAGGTATGCCTAGTTGGGCCGCTGTGGCAGTTGGAATATGAGCCATGGAAAGGCTCCAAAATCCTTACTACACTCTGTACATTTTTTTAGGTGAAAAATTCGATGTCGTCGGATCCACTCCAGTCTTTGGATTTCGTTAACACACATCTCAACACATAACCACAGGTGCGCACAGGTCGTAGGTGCGCCTAGTTGGGCCGCTGTGGCAGTTGGAAGATGAGCCATGGAAAGGCTCCAAAATCCTTACTATACACTGTACATTTTTTTAGGTGAAAAATTCGATGTCGTCGGATCCACTCCAGTCTTTGGATTTCCTTAACACACATCTCAACACATAACCACAGGTGCTCACAGGTCGTAGGTACGCCTAGTTGGGCCGCTGTGGCAGTTGGAAGATGAGCCATGCAAAGACTCCAAAATCCTTACTATACACTGTACATTTTTTTAGGTGAAAAATTCGATGTCGTCGGATCCACACCAGTCTTTGGATTTCGTTAATACACATCTCAACACATAACCACAGGTGCGCACAGGTCGTAGGTACGCCTAGTTGGGGCGCTGTGGCAGTTGGAATATGAGCCATGGAAATTCTCCAAAATCCTTACTACACTCTGTACATTTTTTTAGGTGAAAAATTCGATGTCGTCGGATCCACTTCAGTCTTTGGATTTCGTTAACACACATCTCAACACATAACCACTAGTGCTCACAGGTCGTAGGTACTCCTAGTTGGGCCGCTGTGGCAGTTGGAAGATGAGCCATGGAAAGGCTCCAAAATCCTTACTATACACTGTACATTTTTTTAGGTGAAAAATTCGATGTCGTCGGATCCACTCCAGTCTTTGGATTTCGTTAACACACATCTCAACACATAACCACAGGTGCTCACAGGTCGTAGGTACGCCTAGTTGGGCCGCTGTGGCAGTTGGAAGATGAGCCATGCAAAGGCTCCAAAATCCTTACTATACACTGTACATTTTTTTAGGTGAAAAATTCGATGTCGTCGGATCCACTCCAGTCTTTGGATTTCGTTAATACACATCTCAACACATAACCACAGGTGCGCACAGGTCGTAGGTATGCCTAGTTGGGCCGCTGTGGCAGTTGGAATATGAGCCATGGAAAGGCTCCAAAATCCTTACTACACTCTGTACATTTTTTTAGGTGAAAAATTCGATGTCGTCGGATCCACTCCAGTCTTTGGATTTCGTTAACACACATCTCAACACATAACCACAGGTGCGCACAGGTCGTAGTTACGCCTATTTGGGCCGCTGTGGCAGTTGGAAGATGAGCCATGCAAAGGCTCCAAAATCCTTACTATACACTGTACATTTTTTTAGGTGAAAAATTCGATGTCGTCGGATCCACTCCAGTCTTTGGATTTCGTTAATACACATCTCAACACATAACCACAGGTGCGCACAGGTCGTAGGTATGCCTAGTTGGGCCGCTGTGGCAGTTGGAATATGAGCCATGGAAAGGCTCCAAAATCCTTACTACACTCTGTACATTTTTTTAGGTGAAAAATTCGATGTCGTCGGATCCACTCCAGTCTTTGGATTTCGTTAACACACATCTCAACACATAACCACAGGTGCTCACAGGTCGTAGGTACGCCTAGTTGGGCCGCTGTGGCAGTTGGAAGATGAGCCATGGAAAGGCTCCAAAATCCTTACTATACACTGTACATTTTTTTAGGTGAAAAATTCGATGTCGTCGGATCCACTCCAGTCTTTGAATTTCGTTAACACACATCTCAACACATAACCTAGTTGGGCCGCTGTGGCAGTTGGAATATGAGCCATGGAAAGGCTCCAAAATCCTTACTATACACTGTACATTTTTTTAGGTGAAAAATTCGATGTCGTCGGATCCACTCCAGTCTTTGGATTTCGTTAACACACATCTCAACACATTACCACAGGTGCGCACAGGTCGTAGGTGCGCCTAGTTGGGCCGCTGTGGCAGTTGGAAGATGAGCCATTAAAAAAGGCTCCAAAATCCTTACTATACACTGTACATTTTTTTAGGTGAAAAATTCGATGTCGTCGGATCCACTCCAGTCTTTGGATTTCGTTAACACACATCTCAACACATAACCACAGGTGCGCACAGGTCGTAGGTGCGCCTAGTTGGGCCGCTGTGGCAGTTGGAAGATGAGCCATGGAAAGGCTCCAAAATCCTTACTATACTCTGTACATTTTTTTAGGTGAAAAATTCGATGTCTTCGGATCCACTCGAGTCTTTGGATTTCGTTAATACACATCTCAACACATAACCACAGGTGCGCACAGGTCGTAGGTACGCCAAGTTGGGCCGCTGTGACAGTTGGAAGATGAGCCATGGAAAGGCTCCAAAATCCTTACTATACACTGTACATTTTTTTAGGTGAAAAATTCGATGTCGTCGGATCCACACCAGTCTTTGGATTTCGTTAATACACATCTCAACACATAACCACAGGTGCGCACAGGTCGTAGGTACGCCTAGTTGGGCCGCTGTGGCAGTTGGAATATGAGCCATGGAAATTCTCCAAAATCCTTACTACACTCTGTACATTTTTTTAGGTGAAAAAATTCGATGTCGTCGGATCCACTTCAGTCTTTGGATTTCGTTAACACACATCTCAACACATAACCACTAGTGCTCACAGGTCGTAGGTACTCCTAGTTGGGCCGCTGTGGCAGTTGGAAGATGAGCCATGGAAAGGCTCCAAAATCCTTACTATACTCTGTACATTTTTTTAGGTGAAAAATTCGATGTCTTCGGATCCACTCGAGTCTTTGGATTTCGTTAATACACATCTCAACACATAACCACAGGTGCGCACAGGTCGTAGGTACGCCAAGTTGGGCCGCTGTGACAGTTGGAAGATGAGCCATGGAAAGGCTCCAAAATCCTTACTATACTCTGTACATTTTTTTAGGTGAAAAATTCGATGTCTTCGGATCCACTCGAGTCTTTGGATTTCGTTAATACACATCTCAACACATAACCACAGGTGCGCACAGGTCGTAGGTACGCCAAGTTGGGCCGCTGTGACAGTTGGAAGATGAGCCATGGAAAGGCTCCAAAATCCTTACTATACACTGTACATTTTTTTAGGTGAAAAATTCGATGTCGTCGGATCCACTCCAGTCTTTGGATTTCGTTAACACACATCTCAACACATAACCACAGTTGCTCACAGGTCGTAGGTACGCCTAGTTGGGCCGCTGTGGCAGTTGGAAGATGAGCCATGCAAAGGCTCCAAAATCCTTACTATACACTGTACATTTTTTTAGGTGAAAAATTCGATGTCGTCGGATCCACTCCAGTCTTTGGATTTCGTTAATACACATCTCAACACATAACCACAGGTGCGCACAGGTCGTAGGTATGCCTAGTTGGGCCGCTGTGGCAGTTGGAATATGAGCCATGGAAAGGCTCCAAAATCCTTACTACACTCTGTACATTTTTTTAGGTGAAAAATTCGATGTCGTCGGATCCACTCCAGTCTTTGGATTTCGTTAACACACATCTCAACACATAACCACAGGTGCGCACAGGTCGTAGGTACGCCTATTTGGGCCGCTGTGGCAGTTGGAAGATGAGCCATGCAAAGGCTCCAAAATCCTTACTATACACTGTACATTTTTTTAGGTGAAAAATTCGATGTCGTCGGATCCACTCCAGTCTTTGGATTTCGTTAATACACATCTCAACACATAACCACAGGTGCGCACAGGTCGTAGGTATGCCTAGTTGGGCCGCTGTGGCAGTTGGAATATGAGCCATGGAAAGGCTCCAAAATCCTTACTACACTCTGTACATTTTTTTAGGTGAAAAATTCGATGTCGTCGGATCCACTCCAGTCTTTGGATTTCGTTAACACACATCTCAACACATAACCACAGGTGCTCACAGGTCGTAGGTACGCCTAGTTGGGCCGCTGTGGCAGTTGGAAGATGAGCCATGGAAAGGCTCCAAAATCCTTACTATACACTGTACATTTTTTTAGGTGAAAAATTCGATGTCGTCGGTTCCACTCCAGTCTTTGAATTTCGTTAACACACATCTCAACACATAACCTAGTTGGGCCGCTGTGGCAGTTGGAATATGAGCCATGGAAAGGCTCCAAAATCCTTACTATACACTGTACATTTTTTTAGGTGAAAAATTCGATGTCGTCGGATCCACTCCAGTCTTTGGATTTCGTTAACACACATCTCAACACATTACCACAGGTGCGCACAGCTCGTAGGTGCGCCTAGTTGGGCCGCTGTGGCAGTTGGAAGATGAGCCATGGAAAGGCTCCAAAATCCTTACTATACACTGTACATTTTTTTAGATGAAAAATTCGATGTCGTCGGATCCACTCCAGTCTTTGGATTTCATTAACACACATCTCAACACATAACCACAGGTGCTCACAGGTCGTAGGTACGCCTAGTTGGGCCGCTGTGGCAGTTGGAAGATGAGCCATGCAAAGGCTCCAAAATCCTTACTATACACTGTACATTTTTTTAGGTGAAAAATTCGATGTCGTCGGATCCACACCAGTCTTTGGATTTCGTTAATACACATCTCAACACATAACCACAGGTGCGCACAGGTCGTAGGTACGCCTAGTTGGGCCGCTGTGGCAGTTGGAATATGAGCCATGGAAATTCTCCAAAATCCTTACTACACTCTGTACATTTTTTTAGGTGAAAAATTCGATGTCGTCGGATCCACTTCAGTCTTTGGATTTCGTTAACACACATCTCAACACATAACCACTAGTGCTCACAGGTCGTAGGTACTCCTAGTTGGGCCGCTGTGGCAGTTGGAAGATGAGCCATGGAAAGGCTCCAAAATCCTTACTATACTCTGTACATTTTTTTAGGTGAAAAATTCGATGTCTTCGGATCCACTCGAGTCTTTGGATTTCGTTAATACACATCTCAACACATAACCACAGGTGCGCACGCAAAATCCTTACTATACACTGTACATTTTTTTAGGTGAAAAATTCGATGTCGTCGGATCCACTCGAGTCTTTGGATTTCGTTAATACACATCTCAACACATAACCACAGGTGCGCACAGGTCGTAGGTACGCCTAGTTGGGCCGCTGTGACAGTTGGAAGATGAGCCATGGAAAGGCTCCAAAATCCTTACTATACACTGTACATTTTTTTAGGTGAAAAATTCGATGTCGTCGGATCCAATCCAGTCTTTGGATTTCATTAACACACATCTCAACACATAACCACAGGTGCTCACAGGTCGTAGGTACGCCTAGTTGGGCCGCTGTGGCAGTTGGAAGATGAGCCATGCAAAGGCTCCAAAATCCTTACTATACACTGTACATTTTTTTAGGTGAAAAATTCGATGTCGTCGGATCCACTCCAGTCTTTGGATTTCGTTAATACACATCTCAACACATAACCACAGGTGCGCACAGGTCGTAGGTATGCCTAGTTGGGCCGCTGTGGCAGTTGGAATATGAGCCATGGAAAGGCTCCAAAATCCTTACTACACTCTGTACATTTTTTTAGGTGAAAAATTCGATGTCGTCGGATCCACTCCAGTCTTTGGATTTCGTTAACACACATCTCAACACATAACCACAAGTGCGCACAGGTCGTAGGTGCGCCTAGTTGGGCCGCTGTGGCAGTTGGAAGATGAGCCATGGAAAGGCTCCAAAATCCTTACTATACACTGTACATTTTTTTAGGTGAAAAATTCGATGTCGTCGGATCCAATCCAGTCTTTGGATTTCATTAACACACATCTCAACACATAACCACAGGTGCTCACAGGTCGTAGGTACGCCTAGTTGGGCCGCTGTGGCAGTTGGAAGATGAGCCATGCAGAGGCTCCAAAATCCTTACTATACACTGTACATTTTTTTAGGTGAAAAGTTTGATGTCGTCGGATCCACTCCAGTCTTTGGATTTCGTTAACACACATCTCAACACATAACCACAGGTGCTCACAGGTCGTAGGTACGCCTAGTTGGGCCGCTGTGGCAGTTGGAAGATGAGCCATGCAAAGGCTTCAAAATCCTTACTATACAATGTACATTTTTTTAGGTGAAAAATTCGATGTCGTCGGATCCACTCCAGTCTTTGGATTTCGTTAACACACATCTCAACACATAACCACAGGTGCTCACAGGTCGTAGGTACGCCTAGTTGGGCCGCTGTGGCAGTTGGAAGATGAGCCATGGAAAGGCTCCAAAATCCTTACTATACACTGTACATTTTTTTAGGTGAAAAATTCGATGTCGTCGGATCCACTCCAGTCTTTGAATTTCGTTAACACACATCTCAACACATAACCTAGTTGGGCCGCTGTGGCAGTTGGAATATGAGCCATGGAAAGGCTCCAAAATCCTTACTACACTCTGTACATTTTTTTAGGTGAAAAATTCGATGTCGTCGGATCCACTCCAGTCTTTGGATTTCGTTAACACACATCTCAACACATAACCACAGGTGCTCACAGGTCGTAGGTACGCCTAGTTGGGCCGCTGTGGCAGTTGGGAGATGAGCCATGGAAAGGCATTTTTTTAGGTGAAAAAATCGATGTCGTCGGATCCACTCCAGTCTTTGGATTTCGTTAACACACATCTCAACACATAACCACAGGTGCGCACAGGTCGTAGGTACGCCTAGTTGGGCCGCTGTGGCAGTTGGAAGATGAGCCATGGAAAGGCTCCAAAATCCTTACTATACACTGTACATTTTTTTAGGTGAAAAATTCGATGTCGTCGGATCCACTCCAGTCTTTGGATTTCGTTAATACACATCTCAACACATAACCACAGGTGCGCACAGGTCGTAGGTACGCCTAGTTGGGCCGCTGTGGCAGTTGGAAGATGAGCCATGGAAAGGCTCCAAAATCCTTACTATACACTGTACATTTTTTTAGGTGAAAAATTCGATGTCGTCGGATCCACTCCAGTCTTTGGATTTCGTTAACACACATCTCAACACATAACCACAGGTGCGCACAGGTCGTAGGTGCGCCTAGTTGGGCCGATGTGGCAGTTGGAAGATGAGCCATGGAAAGGCTCCAAAATCCTTACTATACACTGTACATTTTTTTAGGTGAAAAATTCGATGTCGTCGGATCCACTCCAGTCTTTGGATTTCGTTAATACACATCTCAACACATAACCACAGGTGCGCACAGGTCGTAGGTACGAATAGTTGGGCCGCTGTGACAGTTGGAAGATGAGTCATGGAAAGGCTCCAAAATCCTTACTATACACTGTACATTTTTTTAGGTGAAAAATTCGATGTCGTCGGATCCACTCCAGTCTTTGGATTTCGTTAATACACATCTCAACACATAACCACAGGTGCGCACAGGTCGTAGGTACGCCTAGTTGGGCCGCTGTGACAGTTGGAAGATGAGCCATGGAAAGGCTCCAAAATCCTTACTATACACTGTACATTTTTTTAGGTGAAAAATTCGATGTCGTCGGATCCACTCCAGTCTTTGGATTTCGTTAACACACATCTCAACACATAACCACAGGTGCGCACAGGTCGTAGGTGCGCCTAGTTGGGCCGCTGTGGCAGTTGGAAGATGAGCCATGGAAAGGCTCCAAAATCCTTACTATACACTGTACATTTTTTTAGGTGAAAAGTTCGATGTCGTCGGATCCACTCCAGTCTTTGGATTTCGTTAACACACATCTCAACACATAACCACAGGTGCTCACAGGTCGTAGGTACGCCTAGTTGGGCCGCTGTGGCAGTTGGAAGATGAGCCATGGAAAGGCTCCAAAATCCTTACTATACACTGTACATTTTTTTAGGTGAAAAATTCGATGTCGTCGGTTCCACTCCAGTCTTTGTCATACACATATCAACACATAACAACAGGTGAGCACAGGTCGTATGTACGCCTAGTTGGGCCGCTGTGGCAGTTGGAAGATGAGCCATGGAAAGGCTCCAAAATCCTTACTATACACTGTACATTTTTTTAGGTGAAAAATTCGATGTCGTCGGATCCACTCCAGTCTTTTAATTTCGTTTACACACATCTCAACACATAACCACAGGTGCTCACAGGTCGTAGGTACGCCTAGTTGGGCCGCTGTGGCAGTTGGAAGATGAGCCATGGAAAGGCTCCAAAATCCTTACTATACACTGTACATTTTTTTAGGTGAAAAATTCGATGTCGTCGGATCCACTCCAGTCTTTGGATTTCGTTAACACACATCTCAACACATAACCACAGGTGCGCACAGGTCGTAGGTGCGCCTAGTTGGGCCGCTGTGGCAGTTGGAAGATGAGCCATGGAAAATCTCCAAAATCCTTACTATACACTGTACATTTTTTTAGGTGAAAAATTCGATGTCGTCGGATCCACTCCAGTCTTTGGATTTCGTTAATACACATCTCAACACATAACCACAGGTGCGCACAGGTCGTAGGTACGCCTAGTTGGGCCGCTGCGACAGTTGGAAGATGAGCCATGGAAAGGCTCCAAAATCCTTACTATACACTGTACATTTTTTTAGGTGAAAAATTCGATGTCGTCGGATCCACTCCAGTCTTTGGATTTCGTTAACACACATCTCAACACATAACCACAGGTGCGCACAGGTCGTAGGTGCGCCTAGTTGGGCCGATGTGGCAGTTGGAAGATGAGCCATGGAAAGGCTCCAAAATCCTTACTGTACACTGTACATTTTTTTAGGTGAAAAATTCGATGTCGTCGGATCCACTCCAGTCTTTGGATTTCGTTAACACACATCTCAACACATAACCACAGGTGCTCACAGGTCGTAGGTACGCCTAGTTGGGCCGCTGTGGCAGTTGGAAGATGAGCCATGGAAAGGCTCCAAAATCCTTACTATACACTGTACATTTTTTTAGGTGAAAAATTCGATGTCGTCGGTTCCACTCCAGTCTTTGTCATACACATATCAACACATAACAACAGGTGAGCACAGGTCGTATGTACGCCTAGTTGGGCCGCTGTGGCAGTTGGAAGATGAGCCATGGAAAGGCTCCAAAATCCTTACTATACACTGTACATTTTTTTAGGTGAAAAATTCGATGTCGTCGGATCCACTCCAGTCTTTTAATTTCGTTTACACACATCTCAACACATAACCACAGGTGCTCACAGGTCGTATGTACGCCTAGTTGGGCCGCTGTGGCAGTTGGAAGATGAGCCATGGAAAGGCTCCAAAATCCTTACTATACACTGTACATTTTTTTAGGTGAAAAATTCGATGTCGTCGGATCCACTCCAGTCTTTGGATTTCGTTAACACACATCTTAACACATAACCACAGGTGCGCACAGGTCGTAGGTGCGCCTAGTTGGGCCGCTGTGGCAGTTGGAAGATGAGCCATGGAAAGGCTCCAAAATCCTTACTATGCACTGTACATTTTTTTAGGTGAAAAATTCGATGTCGTCGGATCCACTCCAGTCTTTGGATTTCGTTAATACACATCTCAACACATAACCACAGGTGCGCACAGGTCGTAGGTACGCCTAGTTGGGCCGCTGTGACAGTTGGAAGATGAGCCATGGAAAGGCTCCAAAATCCTTACTATACACAGACATTTTTTTAGGTGAAAAATTCGATGTCGTCGGATCCACTCCAGTCTTTGGATTTCGTTAACACACATCTCAACACATAACCACAGGTGCGCACAGATCGTAGGTGCGCCTAGTTGGGCCGCTGTGGCAGTTGGAAGATGAGCCATGGAAAGGCTCCAAAATCCTTACTATACACTGTACATTTTTTTAGGTGAAAAGTTCGATGTCGTCGGATCCACTCCAGTCTTTGGATTTCGTTAACACACATCTCAACACATAACCACAGGTGCTCACAGGTCGTAGGTACGCCTAGTTGGGCCGCTGTGGCAGTTGGAAGATGAGCCATGGAAAGGCTCCAAAATCCTTACTATACACTGTACATTTTTTTAGGTGAAAAATTCGATGTCGTCGGATCCACTCCAGTCTTTGGATTTCATTAACACACATCTCAACACATAACCACAGGTGCTCACAGGTCGTAGGTACGCCTAGTTGGGCCGCTGTGGCAGTTGGAAGATGAGCCATGCAAAGGCTCCAAAATCCTTACTATACACTGTACATTTTTTTTAGGTGAAAAATTCGATGTCGTCGGATCCACTCCAGTCTTTGGATTTCGTTAACACACATCTCAACACATAACCACAGATGCTCACAGGTCGTAGGTAAGCCTAGTTGGGCCGCTGTGGCAGTTGGAAGATGAGCCATGGAAAGGCTCCAAAATCCTTACTATACACTGTACATTTTTTTAGGTGAAAAATTCGATGTCGTCGGATCCACTACAGTCTTTGGATTTCGTTAATACACATCTCAACACATAACCACAGGTGCGCACAGGTCGTAGGTACGCCTAGTTGGGCCGCTGTGACAGTTGGAAGATGAGCCATGGAAAGGCTCCAAAACCTTACTATACACTGTACATTTTTTTAGGTGAAAAGTTCGATGTCGTCGGATCCACTCCAGTCTTTGGATTTCGTTAACACACATCTCAACACATAACCACAGGTGCTCACAGGTCGTAGGTACGCCTAGTTGGGCCGCTGTGGCAGTTGGAAGATGAGCCATGGAAAGGCTCTAAAATCCTTACTATACACTGTACATTTTTTTAGGTGAAAAATTCGATGTCGTCGGATCCACTCCAGTCTTTGGATTTCGTTAATACACATCTCAACACATAACCACAGGTGCGCACAGGTCGTAGGTACGCCTAGTTGGGCCGCTGTGGCAGTTGGAAGATGAGCCATGGAAAGGCTCCAAAATCCTTACTATACACAGTACATTTTTTTAGGTGAAAAATTCGATGTCGTCGGATCCACTCCAGTCTTTGGATTTCGTTAATACACATCTCAACACATAACCACAGGTGCGCACAGGTCGTAGGTACGCCTAGTTGGGCCGCTGTGGCAGTTGGAAGATGAGCCATGGAAAGGCTCCAAAATCCTTACTATACACTGCACATTTTTTTAGGTGAAAAGTTCGATGTCGTCGGATCCACTCCAGTCTTTGGATTTCGTTAACACACATCTCAACACATAACCACAGGTGCTCACAGGTCGTAGGTACGCCTAGTTGGGCCGCTGTGGCAGTTGGAAGATGAGCCATGCAAAGGCTCCAAAATCCTTACTATACACTGTACATTTTTTTAGGTGAAAAATTCGATGTCGTCGGATCCACTCCAGTCTTTGGATTTCGTTAATACACATCTCAACACATAACCACAGGTGCGCACAGGTCGTAGGTACGCCTAGTTGGGTCGCTGTGGCAGTTGGAAGATGAGCCATGGAAAGGCTCCAAAATCCTTAGTATACACTGTACATTTTTTTAGGTGAAAAATTGGATGTCGTCGGATCCACTCCAGTCTTTGGATTTCGTTAATACGTAGGTACGCCTAGCTGGGCCGCTGTGGCAGTTGGAAGATGAGCCATGGAAAGGCTCCAAAATCCTTACTATACACTGTACATTTTTTTAGGTGAAAAATTCGATGTCGTTGGATCCACTCCAGTCTTTTAATTTCGTTAACACACATCTCAACACATAACCACAGGTGCTCACAGGTCGTAGGTACGCCTAGTTGGGCCGCTGTGGCAGTTGGAAGATGAGCCATGGAAAGGCTCTAAAATCCTTACTATACACTGTATATTTTTTTAGGTGAAAAATTCGATGTCGTCGGATCCACTCCAGTCTTTTAATTTCGTTAACACACATCTTAACACATAACCACAGGTGCTCACAGGTCGTCGGTACGCCTAGTTGGGCCGCTGTGGCAGTTAGAAGATGAGCCATGGAAAGGCTCCAAAATCCTTACTATACACTGTACATTTTTTTAGGTGAAAAATTCGATGTCGTCGGATCCACTCGAGTCTTTGGATTTCGTTAATACACATCTCAACACATAACCACAGGTGCGCACAGGTCGTAGGTACTCCTAGTTGGGCCGCTGTGGCAGTTGGAAGATGAGCCATGGAAAGGCTCCAAAATGCTTACTATACACTGTACATTTTTTTAGGTGAAAGATTCGATGTCGTCGGATCCACTCCAGTCTTTGGATTTCGTTAATACACATCTCAACACATAACCACAGGTGCGCACAGGTCGTAGGTACGCCTAGTTGGGCCGCTGTGGCAGTTGGAAGATGAGCCATGGAAAGGCTCCAAAATCCTTACTATACACTGTACATTTTTTTAGGTGAAAAATTCGATGTCGTCGGATCCACTCCAGTCTTTGGATTTCGTTAATACACATCTCAACACATAACCACAGGTGCGCACAGGTCGTAGGTACTCCTAGTTGGGCCGCTGTGGCAGTTGGAAGATGAGCCATGGAAAGGCTCCAAAATCCTTACTATACACTGTACATTTTTTTAGGTGAAAAATTCGATGTCGTCGGATCCACTCCAGTCTTTGGATTTCGTTAATACACATCTCAACACATAACCACAGGTGCGCACAGGTCGTAGGTACGCCTAGTTGGGCCGCTGTGGCAGTTGGAAGATGAGCCATGGAAAGGCTCCAAAATCCTTACTATACACTGTACATTTTTTTAGGTGAAAAATTCGATGTCGTCGGATCCACTCCAGTCTTTGTTTTTCTTTAATACACATCTCAACACATAACCACAGGTGCGCACAGGTCGTAGGTACGCCTAGTTGGGCCGCTGTGGCAGTTGGAAGATGAGCCATGGAAAGGCTCCAAAATCCTTACTATACACTGTACATTTTTTTAATTGAAAAATTCGATGTCGTCGGATCCACTCCAGTCTTTGGATTTCGTTAATACACATCTCAACACATAACCACAGGTGCGCACAGGTCGTAGGTACTCCTAGTTGGGCCGCTGTGGCAGTTGGAAGATGAGCCATGGAAAGGCTCCAAAATCCTTACTATACACTGTACATTTTTTTAGGTGAAAAATTCGATGTCGTCGGATCCACTCCAGTCTTTGGATTTCGTTAATACACATCTCAACACATAACCACAGGTGCGCACAGGTCGTAGGTACTCCTAGTTGGGCCGCTGTGGCAGTTGGAAGATGAGCCATGGAAAGGCTCCAAAATCCTTACTATACACTGTACATTTTTTTAGGTGAAAAATTCGATGTCGTCGGATCAACTCCAGTCTTTTAATTTCGTTAACACACATCTCAACACATAACCACAGGTGCGCACAGGTCGTAGGTACGCCTAGTTGGGCCGCTGTGGCAGTTGGAAGATGAGCCATGGAAAGGCTCCAAAATCCTTACTATACACAGTACATTTTTTTAGGTGAAAAATTCGATGTCGTCGGATCAACTCCAGTCTTTGGATTTCGTTAATACACATCTCAACACATAACCACAGGTGCGCACAGGTCGTAGGTACGCCTAGTTGGGCCGCTGTGGCAGTTGGAAGATGAGCCATGGAAAGGCTCCAAAATCCTTACTATACACTGTACATTTTTTTAGGTGAAAAATTCGATGTCGTCGGATCCACTCCAGTCTTTGGATTTCGTTAATACACATCTCAACACATAACCACAGGTGCGCACAGATCGTAGGTACGCCTAGTTGGGCCGCTGTGGCAGTTGGAAGATGAGCCATGGAAAGGCTCCAAAATCCTTACTATACACTGTGCATTTTTTTAGGTGAAAAATTCGATGTCGTCGGATCCACTCCAGTCTTTGGATTTCGTTAATACACATCTCAACACATAACCACAGGTCGTAGGTACGCCTAGTTGGCTCGCTGTGGCAGTTGGAAGATGAGCCATGGAAAGGCTCCAAAATCCTTACTATACACAGTACATTTTTTTAGGTGAAAAATTCGATGTCGTCGGATCAACTCCAGTCTTTTAATTTCGTTAACACACATCTCAACACATAACCACAGGTGCGCACAGGTCGTAGGTACGCCTAGTTGGGCCGCCGTGGCAG
The DNA here is from genome assembly GCA_907269125.1 of Eristalis pertinax. Lineage (NCBI taxonomy): Eukaryota > Metazoa > Arthropoda > Insecta > Diptera > Syrphidae > Eristalis > Eristalis pertinax. The sequence goes on along the minus strand of OU026146.1, from coordinate 25,840,582 downwards.
TTGGAAGATGAGCCATGGAAAGGCTCCAAAATCCTTACTATACACAGTACATTTTTTTAGGTGAAAAATTCGATGTCGTCGGATCAACTCCAGTCTTTGGATTTCGTTAATACACATCTCAACACATAACCACAGGTGCGCACAGGTCGTAGGTACGCCCAGTTGGGCCGCTGTGGCAGTTGGAAGATGAGCCATGGAAAGGCTCCAAAATCCTTACTATACACTGTACATTTTTTTAGGTGAAAAATTCGATGTCGTCGGATCCACTCCAGTCTTTTTTTAGGTGAAAAATTCGATGTCGTCGGATCCACTCCAGTCTTTGGATTTCGTTAATACACATCTCAACACATAACCACAGGTGCGCACAGGTCGTAGGTACGCCTAGTTGGACCGCTGTGGCATTTGGAAGATGAGCCATGGAAAGGCTCCAAAATCCTTACTATACACTGTACATTTTTTTAGGTGAAAAATTCGATGTCGTCGGTTCCACTCCAGTCTTTTTTTAGGTGAAAAATTCGATGTCGTCGGATCCACTCCAGTCTTTGGATTTCGTTAATACACATCTCAACACATAACCACAGGTGCGCACAGGTCGTAGGTACGCCTAGTTGGACCGCTGTGGCATTTGGAAGATGAGCCATGGAAAGGCTCCAAAATCCTTACTATACACTGTACATTTTTTTAGATGAAAAATTCGATGTCGTCGGATCCACTCCAGTCTCTTAATTTCGTTAACACACATCTCAACACATAACCACAGGTGCTCACAGGTCGTAGGTACGCCTAGTTGGGCCGCTGTGGCAGTTGGAAGATGAGCCTTGGAAAGGCTCCAAAATCCTTACATAACCACAGGTGCGCACAGGTCGTAGGTACGCCTAGTTGGGCCGCTGTGGCAGTTGGAAGATGAGCCATGGAAAGGCTCCAAAATCCTTACTATACACTGTACATTTTTTTAGGTGAAAAATTCGATGTCGTCGGATCCACTCCAGTCTTTAGATTTCGTTGATACACATCTCAACACATAACCACAGGTGCGCACAGGGCGTAGGTACGCCTAGTTGGGCCGCTGTGGCAGTTGGAAGATGAGCCATGGAAAGGCTCCAAAATCCTTACTATACACTGTACATTTTTTTAGGTGAAAAATTCGATGTCTTCGGATCCACTCCAGTCTTTGGATTTCGTTAATACACATCTCAACACATAACCACAGGTGCGCACAGGTCGAAGGTACGCCTAGTTGGGCCGCTGTGGCAGTTGGAAGATGAGCCATGGAAAGGCTCCAAAATCCTTACTATGCACTGTACATTTTTTTTGGTGAAAAATTCGATGTCGTCGGATCCACTCCAGTCTTTGGATTTCGTTAATACACATCTCAACACATAACCACAGGTGCGCACAGGTCGTAGGTACGCCTAGTTGGGCCGCTGTGGCAGTTGGAAGATGAGCCATGGAAAGGCTCCAAAATCCTTACTATACACTGTACATTTTTTTAGGTGAAAAATTCGATGTCGTCGGATGCACTCCAGTCTTTGTCATACACATATCAACACATAACAACAGGTGAGCACAGGTCATATGTACGCCTAGTTGGGCCGCTGTGGCAGTTGGAAGATGAGCCATGGACAGGCTCCAAAATCCTTACTATACACTGTACATTTTTTTAGGTGAAAAATTCGATGTCGTCGGATCCACTCTAGTCTTTTAATTTCGTTTACACACATCTCAACACATAACCACAGGTGCTCACAGGTCGTAGGTACGCCTAGTTGGGCCGCTGTGGCAGTTGGAAGATGAGCCATGGAAAGGCTCCAAAATCCTTACTATACACTGTACATTTGTTTAGGTGAAAAATTCGATGTCGTCGGATCCACTCCAGTCTTTGGATTTCGTTAATACACATCTCAACACATAACCACAGGTGCGCACAGGTCGTAGGTACTCCTAGTTGGGCCGCTGTGGCAGTTGGAAGATGAGCCATGGAAAGGCTCCAAAATCCTTACTATACACTGTATATTTTTTTAGGTGAAAAATTCGATGTCGTCGGATCCACTCCAGTCTTTGGATTTCGTTAACACACATCTCAACACATAACCACAGGTGCGCACAGGTCGTAGGTACGCCTAGTTGGGCCGCTGTGGCAGTTGGAAGATGAGCCATGGAAAGGCTCCAAAATCCTTACTATACACTGTACATTTTTTTACACAAATTCGATGTCGTCGGATCCACTCCAGTCTTTGGATTTCGTTAATACACATCTCAACACATAACCACAGGTGCGCACAGGTCGTAGGTACGCCCAGTTGGGCCGTTGTGGCAGTTGGAAGATGAGCCATGGAAAGGCTCCAAAATCCTTAATATACACTGTACATTTTTTTAGGTGAAAAATTCGATGTCGTCGGATCCACTCCAGTCTTTGTCATACACATATCAACACATAACAACAGGTGAGCACAGGTCGTATGTACGCCTAGTTGGGCCGTTGTGGCAGTTGGAAGATGAGCCATGGAAAGGCTCCAAAATCCTTACTATACACAGTACATTTTTTTAGGTGAAAAATTCGATGTCGTCGGATCCACTTCAGTCTTTGGATTTCGTTAATACGTAGGTACGCCTAGCTGGGCCGCTGTGGCAGTTGGAAGATGAGCCATGGAAAGGCTCCAAAATCCTTACTATACACTGTACATTTTTTTAGGTGAAAAATTCGATGTCGTCGGATCCACTCCTGTCTTTGGATTTCGTTAATACACATCTCAACACATAACCACAGGTGCGCACAGGTCGTAGGTACGCCTAGTTGGGCCGCTGTGGCAGTTGGAAGATGAGCCATGGAAAGGCTCCAAAATCCTTACTATACACTGTACATTTTTTTAGGTGAAAAATTCGATGTCGTCGGATCCACTCCAGTCTTTGTCATACACATATCAACACATAACAACAGGTGAGCACAGGTCGTATGTACGCCTAGTTGGGCCGCTGTGGCAGTTGGAAGATGAGCCATGGAAAGGCTCCAAAATCCTTACTATACACTGTACATTTTTTTAGGTGAAAAATTCGATGTCGTCGGATCCACTCTAGTCTTTTAATTTCGTTTACACACATCTCAACACATAACCACAGGTGCTCACAGGTCGTAGGTACGCCTAGTTGGGCCGCTGTGGCAGTTGGAAGATGAGCCATGGAAAGGCTCCAAAATCCTTACTATACACTGTACATTTGTTTAGGTGAAAAATTTGATGTCGTCGGATCCACTCCAGTCTTTGGATTTCGTTAATACACATCTCAACACATAACCACAGGTGCGCACAGGTCGTAGGTACTCCTAGTTGGGCCGCTGTGGCAGTTGGAAGATGAGCCATGGAAAGGCTCCAAAATCCTTACTATACACTGTACATTTTTTTAGGTGAAAAATTCGATGTCGTCGGATCCACTTCAATCTTTGGATTTCGTTAATACGTAGGTACGCCTAGCTGGGCCGCTGTGGCAGTTGGAAGATGAGCCATGGAAAGGCTCCAAAATCCTTACTATACACTGTACATTTTTTTAGGTGAAAAATTCGATGTCGTCGGATCCACTCCTGTCTTTGGATTTCGTTAATACACATCTCAACACATAACCACAGGTGCGCACAGGTCGTAGGTACGCCTAGTTGGGCCGCTGTGGCAGTTGGAAGATGAGCCATGGAAAGGCTCCAAAATCCTTACTATACAGTGTACATTTTTTTAGGTGAAAAATTCGATGTCGTCGGATCCACTCCTGTCTTTGGATTTCGTTAATACACATCTCAACACATAACCACAGGTGCGCACAGGTCGTAGGTACGCCTAGTTGGGCCGCTGTGGCAGTTGGAAGATGAGCCATGGAAAGGCTCCAAAATCCTTACTATACACTGTACATTTTTTTAGGTGAAAAATTCGATGTCGTCGGATCCACTTCAGTCTTTGGATTTCGTTAATACGTAGTACGCCTAGCTGGGCCGCTGTGGCAGTTGGAAGATGAGCCATGGAAAGGCTCCAAAATCCCTACTATACACTGTACATTTTTTTAGGTGAAAAAATCGATGTCGTCGGATCCACTCCAGTCTTTGGATTTCGTTAATACACATCTCAACACATAACCACAGGTGCGCACAGGTCGTAGGTACGCCTGGTTGGGCCGCTGTGGCAGTTGGAAGATGAGCCATGGAAAGGCTCCAAAATCCTTACTATACACTGTACATTTTTTTAGGTGAAAAATTCGATGTCGTCGGATCCACTCCAGTCTTTGTTTTTCTTTAATACACATCTCAACACATAACCACAGGTGCGCACAGGTCGTAGGTACGCCTAGTTGGGCCGCTGTAGCAGTTGGAAGATGAGCCATGGAAAGGCTCCAAAATCCTTACTATACACTGTACATTTTTTTAGGTGAAAAATTCGATGTCGTCGGATCCACTCCAGTCTTTGTTTTTCTTTAATACACATCTCAACACATAACCACAGGTGCGCACAGGTCGTAGGTACGCCTAGTTGGGCCGCTGTAGCAGTTGGAAGATGAGCCATGGAAAGGCTCCAAAATCCTTACTATACACTGTACATTTTTTTAGGTGAAAAATTCGATGTCGTTGGATCCACTCCAGTCTTTTAATTTCGTTAACACACATCTCAACACATAACCACAGGTGCTCACAGGTCGTAGGTACGCCTAGTTGGGCCGCTGTGGCAGTTGGAAGATGAGCCATGGAAAGGCTCCAAAATCCTTACTATACACTGTACATTTTTTTAGGTGAAAAATTCGATGTCGTCGGATCCACTCCTGTCTTTGGATTTCGTTAATACACATCTCAACACATAACCACAGGTGCGCACAGGTCGTAGGTACGCCTAGTTGGGCCGCTGTGGCAGTTGGAAGATGAGCCATGGAAAGGCTCCAAAATCCTTACTATACACTGTACATTTTTTTAGGTGAAAAATTCGATGTCGTCGGATCCACTCCAGTCTTTGTCATACACATATCAACACATAACAACAGGTGAGCACAGGTCGTATGTACGCCTAGTTGGGCCGCTGTGGCAGTTGGAAGATGAGCCATGGAAAGGCTCCAAAATCCTTACTATACACTGTACATTTTTTTAGGTGAAAAATTCGATGTCGTCGGATCCACTCTAGTCTTTTAATTTCGTTTACACACATCTCAACACATAACCACAGGTGCTCACAGGTCGTAGGTACGCCTAGTTGGGCCGCTGTGGCAGTTGGAAGATGAGCCATGGAAAGGCTCCAAAATCCTTACCTATCCTTTTAGGTGAAAAATTCGATGTCGTCGGATCCACTCCAGTCTTTGGATTTCGTTAATACACATCTCAACACATAACCACAGGTGCGCACAGGTCGTAGGTACTCCTAGTTGGGCCGCTGTGGCAGTTGGAAGATGAGCCATGGAAAGGCTCCAAAATCCTTACTATACACTGTACATTTTTTTAGGTGAAAAATTCGATGTCGTCGGATCCACTCCAGTCTTTGGATTTCGTTAATACACATCTCAACACATAACCACAGGTGCGCTAAGGGTCGTAGGTACGCCTAGTTGGGCCGCTGTGGCAGTTGGAATATGAGCCATGGAAAGGCTCCAAAATCCTTACTATACACTGTACATTTTTTTAGGTGAAAAATTCGATGTCGTCGGATCCACTTCAGTCTTTGGATTTCGTTAATACGTAGGTACGCCTAGCTGGGCCGCTGTGGCAGTTGGAAGATGAGCCATGGAAAGGCTCCAAAATCCTTACTATACACTGTACATTTTTTTAGGTGAAAAATTCGATGTCGTCGGATCCACTCCAGTCTTTTAATTTCGTTAACACACATCTCAACACATAACCACAGGTGCTCACAGGTCGTAGGTACGCCTAGTTGGGCCGCTGTGGCAGTTGGAAGATGAGCCATGGAAAGGCTCCAAAATCCTAACTATACACTGTATATTTTTTTAGGTGAAAAATTCGATGTCGTTGGATCCACTCCAGTCTTTTAATTTCGTTAACACACATCTCAACACATAACCACAGGTGCTCACAGGTCGTAGGTACGCCTAGTTGGGCCGCTGTGGCAGTTGGAAAATGAGCCATGGAAAGGCTCCAAAATCCTTACTATACACTGTACATTTTTTTAGGTGAAAAAATCGATGTCGTCGGATCCACTCCAGTCTTTGGATTTCGTTAATACACATCTCAACACATAACCACAGGTGCGCACAGGTCGTAGGTACGCCTGGTTGGGCCGCTGTGCCAGTTGGAAGATGAGCCATGGAAAGGCTCCAAAATCCTTACTATACAATGTACATTTTTTTAGGTGAAAAATTCGATGTCGTCGGATCCACTCCAGTCTTTGTTTTTCTTTAATACACATCTCAACACATAACCACAGGTGCGCACAGGTCGTTGGTACGCCTAGTTGGGCCGCTGTGGCAGTTGGAAGATGAGCCATGGAAAGGCTCCAAAATCCTTACTATACACTGTACATTTTTTTAGGTGAAAAATTCGATGTCGTTGGATCCACTCCAGTCTTTTAATTTCGTTAACACACATCTCAACACATAACCACAGGTGCTCACAGGTCGTAGGTACGCCTAGTTGGGCCGCTGTGGCAGTTGGAAGATGAGCCATGGAAAGGCTCCAAAATCCTTACTATACACTGTACATTTTTTTAGGTGAAAAATTCGATGTCGTCGGATCCACTCCAGTCTTTGGATTTCGTTAATACGTAGGTACGCCTAGCTGGGCCGCTGTGGCAGTTGGAAGATGAGCCATGGAAAGGCTCCAAAATCCTTACTATACACTGTACATTTTTTTAGGTGAAAAATTCGATGTCGTCGGATCCACTCCTGTCTTTGGATTTCGTTAATACACATCTCAACACATAACCACAGGTGCGCACAGGTCGTAGGTACGCCTAGTTGGGCCGCTGTGGCAGTTGGAAGATGAGCCATGGAAAGGCTCCAAAATCCTTACTATACACTGTACATTTTTTTAGGTGAAAAATTCGATGTCGTCGGATCCACTCCAGTCTTTGTCATACACATATCAACACATAACACAGGTGAGCACAGGTCGTATGTACGCCTAGTTGGGGCCGCTGTGGCAGTTGGAAGATGAGCCATGGAAAGGCTCCAAGATCCTTACTATACACTGTACATTTGTTTAGGTGAAAAATTCGATGTCGTCGGATCCACTCCAGTCTTTGGATTTCGTTAATACACATCTCAACACATAACCACAGGTGCGCACAGGTCGTAGGTACTCACTAGTTGGGCCGCTGTGGCAGTTGGAAGATGAGCCATGGAAAGGCTTCCAAAATCCTTACTATACACTGTACATTTTTTTAGGTGAAAAATTCGATGTCGTCGGATCCACTTCAGTCTTTGGATTTCGTTAATA